>CM046388.1:17690000-18290000 GCA_025413875.1 Rhododendron molle | reverse complement strand
CCGGAGGAGGGGTTCCTCAACCGTCCATCTAATTCTCCAGCGGATGAAACGGCTTCCGATGTGCTCCATCTGTGACCTACAAAATAGAAACAGTAAACTATGGGCACCGGCGTGGCTGTCGCCATCGCCCCTCCGATGCCTAAGTCAGTCGATTTGCCTTAGCATAATAGAATTAATTGTGTGTTAATTGCGTACCTTTCTCTCATGGAGGTGGTGTCTTTATATAGGCATTTTAGGAGGAGTCCCATTGGGACTGGGACCTTTAGGTCTAATCCGTTTATGATGGACTTGGATGAGCTTTGGAGTGTCCTCTCTAGCTAAGGACTCTTTGATTCTTACCTAGACCAAGAGCCCTTGTGACATATGGGTTCTTCAAGATTATCCCTTGGGATCTGTAGGCCTTATCCCTTCGTGTGGGATAAGGCATTGGTTGTTTTGGGAGTCCTTTGGACTGCATGAGTTTCCTCTGTAGAGTACTTCATAGTAATTGACTTCAGGTAGTTAGTTTGTCATTCCCCTGGAGATCCAGCTCCTAGGCTGAGCTGGTTGTCACGTTTGCTGAGCTCATCTCATGGGCTGAGCTCGATGTTCTTATGAGCTGTGCTCATGAGCTTACCTCTCCCTTGGGCCGGTTAATTAGTTGGGTCTAATCCCCGTGGACTAGATTTCATATTTATTGGGCCTTCTAGCTTGAGCCCTTTGGCCTGTGCCGAGCTCCTTGTGCTGAGCTGACCTTAGGAGGTTATTCTATCTCTATCAGTTATTCCCCTATTTCCTAGCTCATGCTCTTCTTAGCAAGGGAGAGGAAACACTATTTGCTTTTAAACTAATGATTATGCCTGCTTATTTAATCATGTTGTAGCGCACGTAGCCATTATTTGGTCCTTGAACTCTTCGTGGACACTTGGTCCCATGATCGTGTCGTTGTTTCTAACTTTGTTGAACAAGTTTGTTGGTTGGCTTTGCTGAATAGCAAACCGATGAGAATGCTCTGGGGGCTAAACCTGTGCCCTTTAACCTTGATCAACACCCATTTATGGTAGTTATTTCAACCATGGGGTATCTGGCCTTAGGCTTGTTGAGTAGCCATGCTTGTAACAGAGTAAAGAAAAATACATTTGCTTTTAATATTTGATGGAGCCAAGCTTTAGTAAAGCCTGCTCTTGTTCTAGAGCTTTACGTTTGCTATGTCCTTTGTTAGTTCCTTTAGAAATACCTTGGGATAACTTAGATGTGGGGGTACTGATTTATTTCTGGTATCCCCTGATGAATCAACTTTGTCGTTAGCTCTGACCTGATCCTTTGATTGGCATTCTACTGTTGTATTTATAGGCATCTTGATAGGCGGTTGAGTCCTTGTTGGACTACTTCTCATGAGCTTTGGATTACCTGTTTAAGGTTAAGGGAGTCCTGCCTTAGCTAGGAATCCCAATCCAACCTTGATTATGTATATCAGGGGCATTTAATGCTTATCTTATTGATGGCATTCTTTATCCCCTGGGATTTAGGTCGTACCAAATCCCAAAGAGGTATCTTTGTTGGAATAAGTATTTTCCCTGGATAATATCAATCGAATATCATCCCTCTGTGGGCTCCCGCGCCCGAGGATGAGCGCTTCGCTCGAAGAGTCGCCACCCGGATTTTTGAGATGGATGATCCGAGAAACCGAGAGTTTGATTTGAAAAAGAAAGGCTTTTGGTCTAGCGAAAACGTTGAGATTTTGGATCCGGGAGCCACGTTACGAACGGGGAAGGTTTTGTTGAAAAGCACTTCATCCACCCGGTAAAACCGGCCTCTACTAAGCATTTTAAATGGGGATTTAATATCATTTGAAAAACTTAACTATAAAACATATACGGGGAAGGGACACGGGATAGAATATAACACATTGGTGTGCTTATGGTGCGTACAGAATGAAATGGATAGCAATGTACGTAAAGTGAAACAACAATAATACAGCAGACTGCCAATATCACATGAAGTGCCGCGCGACAAACCAGATATACCGCGCGGTGCAACCAACGTACTGCGCGGTTGACCTGTCTACACATTCCAGAATCAGTTTGTTTTTACATGACAAAACAAACCATAGGTCCGCAAAATAGTTTGTTATATTTCTGGATCTTCGAAAAATGATTTACGGGACCCTTTTGTTCATCTTATCATGTAAAATAATGTTAAAAGCCTTTTTGAAATGTTGAAAGATCTCATAAAGTAAAAAAAAGGACTTTTAACATGAAACTTGAATCTAGAATGTACCCGCACGATCTTTAAGCAATATTAATCGGAATATGAAAAGAAAAGCAAAAAGGAAAAGAAAAAGAAAAGAAAAGAAAGACTTTGAATGTAAAGCTCGTTTGAGACCCAAGCTCGGTATAGAAAGACCGAGAAGGGTCTCGATCGGCTCCCCTAAGGCTAAATGTAGTTTCCCAAGGAAATGGATTTATACCTTTTGATCGAAACTTGGATGTGTATGAAGATGGAGGAATGAGAGTTGATTTGGATTGAGCTTGAGAGACTTAGAGCAAATGGGTGTAGAGAGAGAGAGTGTGTATAGCAATGTGATGGGTGTAAGAAGTTGTAGAGAGAGAATCAAAAGAGAGTATTTTTAGAGAGAGAAAGTGAGAGCCAAAAAAATGGCAGAGTAACTTTACTTGGAGTTGAAGGGGTACTTCTCAACTAGAGAGGGGGTGTATTTATAGGCAAAAAGATACTTGGAGAGCACCCAAAGAATGAAAAAAACGTGAGAAATGTGCTCTGCCCAATCAGCTGACGCGCATGGGAATCTGTCAGACGCTCCTCCTGAATGCCGCGCGATGGAGTGATTTTTGAATTAAAATGCCGTGCGGTGAAGTGATTTTTTGAATTTTCTGAGGTGCCGTGCGCCCTTCTGAGGTGCCGTGCGCCCTTTTGAAGTGCCGTGCGGTTTGTGAGTCAGCACAACACACTGAACTTCGGCAGGGCGCCCCGGACACTCCCGAACTCGGATTTGGACGCGGTTCGAAGCGTTGGAAAGCTCGTCGAGTCCTCTTTCTAACCCAATTGGTTTCACTCAAAGACATTTTATACATTGAAATGTGTGCCCATTTTACCCTCAGTGTGTCATGGAAAAAGTTATTTTTGACAAGATAAACACATTTTTCTCTTTTGCAATTGAACCGGGGGCCACCCTACATGGTTGAGAAGGGGTTTTCTTGAGGTTAAAGAAGGAGTAGCAAAGGAGTAGCAAAGGAGCAACAATCCAAGCCTCGAAGGTATATTTTTCCTTATTTCATCATCGGAAAAACTTAAAGATTATTCAGGGCCCAAATTGGGGTGTCTAAAGTAGTCCCTCCTTAACGGAACTTAGGTACCATTGCTTGGTATAAGTGACGTTAAAGATTAGACATCCTAATCCATTACTCCAAAGTCTTTAAGTCAAATGCAAGAATGCAATAAAGGTGGTCGCGCTCATGGAGCTGCCTACGTACCCCGTTGTAGGGATCAGACCAGCGTAGTTCCATTGGGACAATGCAAGTAAAGCGAGTCCCGGGGGACGAAAATCATGCATTAAACTTGAGAAGATTGAATGCCGGTGGTGTCGTATGTCATTCAAAAAGTGCAATAAAACTCATAACGAACACTTGGGAGGTGAAAATTGAATCTTGAATTTTGAATTTTTGAGAAGAGCCCTCAGGAGGCGAAAATTGAATTTTGAATTTTTGAGACGAGCCCTCGGGAGGCGAAAATTGAATATTGAGTTTTTGAGACGAGCCCTCGGGAGGCGAAAATTGAATTTTGAAAGAGACTTTGAGTTTGAATAGCTTGAATTTTGAAAGAGACTTGAATTTTGAATTGCTTGAATTTGAATAGAGACTTGAGTTTGAATGGCTTGAATTTTGAAAGAGACTTGAATTTTGAATTGCTTGAATTTGAATAGAGACTTGAGTTTGAATGGCTTGAATTTTGAAAGAGACTTGAATTTTGAAAGAGACTTGGATTTTGAAGAGCTTGAATTTTGAAAGAGACTTGAGTTTGAATGAAAGAAACTTGAATTTTCGAAGAGACCGGAAATTGAATTTTGAAGAGCTTGATTTTGTGAAAGTGGTTTGAACTTGAAGAACTTGGCATTCGATTGAGACAATACATGACTGATGATGCAAATTGATATGTCAATGAATGTCACGTAAGCATGCAAAATTAATGCAAGTATGACAAAAGTGAGTCCCGGAGGACGAGGTGCTAAACAAAGTGAAATCCGAAATGACAAAGTGCGAGACAAAGTGCAGCCCCAGAGGACGAAGTGCAGATAGAGTGCGAGTCCCGGAGGACAAAGTGCTAGACAATGTGAAGTCCCAGAGGACAAAGTGCTGATAGAGTGCGAGTCCCGGAGGACAAAGTGTGAGACAAATTGCAGTCCCGGAGGACAAAGTGCAGATAAGGTGCAGTCCCAGGAGACAAAGTGCAGATAGAGTGCGAGTGTTAGATAGAGTGCAGTCCCGGAGGACGAACCACAGCTTGAGAAACTAAAATAATAAGGCTCCCAGGTCGGTTAGACCATAGCCAGAGAAACGAAGAGACTTTAGATGCGTAAGACCGTAACTTGAGAAACAAAGAGGCTTTTAGGCCTGCTAGACTGTAGCCTTAGAAATCAAGAGGCTTTTAGGTCGGTTAGACCGTGGCAGAGACGAAGTGGCTTTTAGTTCAATTAGACCGTAGTCTGAGAGACGAAGAGGCTTTTTAGGTCAATTAGACCGAGTCTGAGAGACGAAGAGGCTTTAGGTCAATTAGACTATGTAGTCTGAGAGACGAAGAGGCTTTTAGGTCATTTAGACCAGAGCCCGAGACTAAAGGGCTTTTAGGTCATTTGACCGTAGCCCGAGAGACTGAGAGGCTTTTAGGTCAATTAGACCGTGAGTCTGAGAGACGAAGAGGCTTTTAGGTCAATTAGACCAGAGCCCTAGAGACTAAGAGGCTTTTAGGTCATTTAGACCGTAGTCCGAGAGGCGAAGAGGCTTTTAGGTCAATTAGACCGTAGCCGAGAGACGAAAGGGCTTTTAGGTCAATTAGACTGTGAGCCTGAGAGACGAAAGGGCTTTTAGGTCAATTCGATCGTAGCCCGAGAGACGAAGGGGTTTTAGGTCAATTAGATCGAGGCCGAGAGACGAAAGGGCTTTTTAGGTCAATTCACCAGAGTAGCCTAGAGACTAAGAGGCTTTAGTGTCATTTGAACCGTCAGAGAGACGAAGAGGCTTTTAGGTCAATTAGACCGTAGCTCGAGAGACGAAAGGGCTTTTAGGTCAATTAGACCGTAGCCCGAAAGACGAAAGGGCTTTTAGGTCAATTAGGCCATAGCCCGAGAGACGAAAGGGCTTTTAGGTCAATTCGACCGTAGCCCGAGAGACGAAAGGGCTTTTAGGTCAATTAGACCGTAGCCCGAGAGACGAAAGGGCTTTTAGGTCAATTCGACCGTAGCCCGAGAGACGAAGAGGCTTTTAGGTCAATTTGACCGTAGCCCGAGAAACTAAGAGGCTTTTAGGTCAATTAGACCGTAGCCCAAGAGACGAAGAGGCTTTTAGGTCAATTCGACCGTAGCCCGAGAGACGAAGAGGCTTTTAGGTCATTTAGACCGTAGCCAGAGAGACGAAAGGGCTTTTAGGTCATTTAGACCGTGACCCCTAGAGACGAATTGGCTTTTAGGTCATTTAGACCGTGGCAGAGGCGAAGAGGCTTTTAGGTCAATTGAGATCAGAGCAGAGAGACGAAAAGGGGCTTTAGGTCAATTAGACGTGAGTCTTGAGAGACGAAAGGGCTTTTAGGTCAATTCGACCGTAGCCCGAGAGACGAAAGGGCTTTTAGGTCAATTAGACCGTAGCCCGAGAGACGAAAGGGCTTTTAGGTCAATTCGACCGTAGCCCGAGAGACGAAGAGGCTTTTAGGTCAATTCGACCGTAGCCCGAGAAACGAAGAGGCTTTTAGGTCAATTAGACCGTAGCCCGAGAGACGAAGAGGCTTTTAGGTCAATTAGACCGTAGCCCGAGGGACGAAGAGGCTTTTAGGTCATTTAGACCGTAGCCCGAGAGACTGAGATGCTTAGATCCTTTTGACTGTAGCTCGATAGATAAAGAAGCTTTAGGTCCTTTTGACCATCGCCGATTGAATGAGAAGTTTAGGCCCTTTTGGCCGTTGCAAATTGACTGAGAAGCATAGGTCTTTTGGACCGTCGCTGATTGAATGAGAAGCTTAGGCCCTTTTGGCCGTTGCAAATTGACTGAGAAGCATAGGTCTTTTGGACCGTCGCTCGATTAAATGAGAAGTTTAGGCCCTTTTGGCCGTTGCAAATTGACTGAGAAGCATAGGTCTTTTGGACCGTCGCTCGATTAAATGAGAAGTTTAGGTCTTTTGGACCGTCGCTTGAGAGACTAAGAAGCGTTAGTTCTTTTGGACCATAGCTTGGTTGATTGACTTTTGGACAACATTCGAGATTCGTGATTTGGCACTCGACGACAATGATGACAACATTCCTTTTTGTTTTTTTTTGAAAAATAGGGGACACATCTAATTACCATTTTTGCTTTACTATCTTTGGTCGGTGACTGGTATCTTGGATTTTGGGCTAGAATTCGCCTGCGGTGAGGGGTTGAATTTGAGTTGAGGTTTGCTTTTTGTCAGGGCTTGAGCTTTGGGCTGAAACTTTCCTTTGATCAAGGCTTGAGATTTGGGCTGAAGTTTGTACCCGAGTTTTGAAGTTAGGCATACACTAGCCTCGGTAGATGACATCGAGTTGTGGTGCCCCAGTGAATGACGAACCCCAGTTCTGATGGTTTTGACAAGCAATCGTCCAGGCGCAGTCTAGGCTATGGTTTCACTCGGGTATTAACACTCTCCTTTTGCGCTCTAAATTTTGCCTAGTACTGCCCTTTCGGGTTTTCGGTCTAGCGAGCTCTTTTGATTAACTGCCTTAACTTTTGCCTAGCCGCTCAAGGGTTTCATTCTAAGGCTTTTACTCTAATTTTTGCTTGGGTCTGCCCGCCCTTGCGGTTTTCAGCCCAACGAGCTTCTCTCAAGGGTGGTATTCTTCCATGCATTGAAATGGCTTCCACAAGTCGAGGATTGACCAAATCGAGATGACGCTTTTGACTTTTGGTAAAATGAGTGGATTTTGACAAGACTACGTTGACGCAAATGAAGGAGAGAAAGACAAACCGACTTTCGAATGGAGTCCCTGATTGGACGAAAAGTTTGACTATTTGAAATGGCAGACATGCCCAGGTTCTCGGAATTCTCGTTTTGGAATTTCAAAATTATTTCACTCCATCAATTGATTTTCATTCAAATCTTTCGATTTTGTTAAAACAACAGAGTTTTTGTCATGAACCGTGCCCCAGGTTGTTGATGACGGCCCGTGGATCAAAAACGTCCCAGTCTGGACTTTTGCTTTGGGCAATGCTTTGACTTTTCTCCATGTATTGAGTTTCGATCATGCCTCTTAACGCCTAGGGTTCTTGCTATCAAGTTGCGCTTTCCAATCTGAAAGGA
The DNA here is from genome assembly GCA_025413875.1 of Rhododendron molle. Lineage (NCBI taxonomy): Eukaryota > Viridiplantae > Streptophyta > Magnoliopsida > Ericales > Ericaceae > Rhododendron > Rhododendron molle. Next base: position 18,282,482 of record CM046388.1, on the reverse strand, counting down.
CTTTTTGGGTTGTAATGTGGGACGTGGTTTGGGTTTAACAAAGAAAGGATAGTTGGCTCAAAAATTTCACTTTCTTTTGGGTTTTCAAAGCTAGCAGCTATCTTTGAATTGTAGATGCCTTCTTTTTATTTTTCATTTGCTTTCTCGTGCCTTCAGTGCCTTTCAGTATGTTTGACAATTGATGCTTTGAATCTTGATGTGTTTGGCACTTTCACTTTTTCGATGCTTTGAATTTCAATATTTCTTCTGGCACTTTTATTTTTCATTTCACCCCGATGCGGGAGATAGCTGGCTAGCTGGGGTTCAAAGAATTTGATTGAGGCTCAAAAGGGGCTATCAAAAGATATATTTTTATGCGTAGGATGAAAGAAACGATGGCCTTTCTTCATTTTGGATTGCGCAACCTAACAACTAAATCCTAGATGCTCAACTGAGAGGCTTTTGTTTGCATGCTCTAACTTTTGCCTAGGTCAGATTTTGAAGTTTTGACCTAGCGAGCCTTTTCAGAGTCATGACATTGCTTCTTGGAATGGATATGGCATTGGGAAGTAGCGCCTTGAAATTCTTCTTCCTTCCTGAGGTGGGGGTTCAATCAAAAATCATCTCATGTTTTAAACTGATTATCATGATTTTCAACTGATGGTGGAAAATAATTTCAAAATCCTGAGTTTATTACGGAGATGTGACTTTCAAAGGACATGCGATCGACTCAAAAGACCATGACCTAACATTGGGATTGATCAATACTGGACTGGCCTCGTGGTGAGACTGCCACGTATCCCGCAAAGGAATCAGTCACAACGAGTTCGTGCCCAATAATCGACGCTTTTTTAACTCTTACGCATAAAGACACAATAAAGGAAAGCATGAAAGACTCGGTACAAACTGACTTCAAACACAAAGATGATTATTTAGAGGACAAAGACTCAGAACTTTAAAACTCCCGGACTCGTGGAAGGTCAGACCGTTTCATGGCTCTTGATGATTTACCCTTCTTTGTTGAAAAGGCGGCATTGATGCAAGGATTACGCTTGGACATGATGTCCGGCTATGGTGGAGGGATGATTCTCATCGATGAGGTCTTGGATAGCATGGCGAAGGCGGATGCATTCATCGGTAACATGACCGGGCATTTGATGGAAGGTGCATAAGGCATTTGGGTTGTGATTTGCTGAAAGGTTTTGAGGTAAAGGAGTTTGGGGGAGTGGCTTGATGAGACCAGTTTTGAGGAGCTTTTCATAAACTAGGGATTGAGGTTCTGGGAAATGGGAGAAGGCCCTCCTTGGTTTGGTTCTGCGATCTGAGTTGAGGGTCCATGGTGGCGCCAGTGGTGCTCCTCCTACTTGCTTTTGTAACCAGATAGCCTTCACACAATGGGACACCTTTGCCTCGGGATCGATCTCATGTACTGGCCGAGACAATATGCATGTCAAAGACTTGGTTTCGATCAAGTGGTCCAAAGATCTTCCTTCGAGTGAGCTCAGCATCATGAATTTCACCAGTCCTTGAACATTTCAGAGCTTCACTTTTGAGAACGCTTGTCACCTGTCAACCCCTAGGTCCCCAACATCATCATTCAGTCCAACATTTGTGTTCGAAATTATGGAGGTGAAAAGGTTAACCAGCCCTTGGACCAAAGTTAGCATCTTGTCCATTTTCTGACTCATTTCCTCCACAGTCTTTTTCAGCTCATTCAATTCTGTCTGCCCTGCCATTGAGGTGATCGAAGAATGCGGTGTGGTTTTGTGTAGGATGGGTGACTCAGTACTGACAGTAAAGCAAAAATTGAATTTTAGATGAGTCCCAGACGCTTTTTTTTTTTTTTGAAAAAGAAAGAACATGTCATGTACGTGTCGTCGATCTTGATGTTGTCCTAAAGTCTAACCCAGGCTGGTCTCACTTAAGGCATTGCATAGATGGTTTCCAACAACCACGGGTAGGTTGTTTAGCAGGATTAGACCAACGCCTTTATTATGTCCATCCAAGACAAAGCAATAAGATTGCTGCAACTAGCGTTCCCAGACCGGGGGCAGTTTGGGCACGGCGAACACCGGAGGTATCGCAAACTCTGTGTATTTAGAGTCTCCTAGACTGTCCTAAGGACTTACCATGGTTCAAATCTCACTTAAGACGTCGTATAGAAGATTTCCGATAGTCCGGGTAGGTGCCGTCAGGCAGGTTAAATTCGAACGGGTCGGAACGAGCCAATCTCCTTATCATGACCATCCGAGCAGAGCAATGTGACTACCGGAATCAGATACAGACGCGCTTAAGGTTAGACCCAAACCAAGGGAGCCGTTCGGAGACACGGCAAACACCGAAGGTATCTCAAACTCCATGGATTCTGATCCTCTGCCCTAGTAGACCTACCGTGGTTCAAATCTCACTTAGGACGTCCGTCAGAAGATTTCCGATAGTCAGGGTAGGTGCCGTCAGGCAGGTTAAATTCGCGGGTCGGAACCCGAGCCAATCTCCTTATCGTGACCATCCGAGGCAGAGCAATATGACTACCGGAACAGTCTGACGCGCTTAAGGTTAGACCCAAACCAAGGGAGCCGTTCGGGCACGGCAAACACCGGAGGTATCTCAAACTCCATGGATTCTGATCTCTAGCCGTCCTAGTTGACCTACCGTGGTTCAAATCTCACTTAGGACGTAGAGAAGATTTCCGATAGTCCGGGTAGGTGCCGTCAGGCAAGTTAAATTCCGGACAGGTTGGAACCAGAGCCAATCTCCTTATCGTGACCATCCGAGGCGAGCAATATGACTACCGGAATCCTGAGGCGCGCTTAAGGTTAGACCCAAACCAAGGGAACCGTTCGGGCACGGCAAACACGGAGGTATCTCAAACTCCATGGATTCTGATCTCCTAGACTGACCGGAGGGTCCTAAAGAATTCTAAGGAAGCCTATTCCTCTAGCCCACAAGATGCAATGGTGTCCGAATGATGCGTGTGTACAGGAATAAAAGCACATAAGCAGAATATAACACATAAGTCCTAGCCATGGGTTCCTGTCCTAGTTGGGAAGGTCCTATGGCTATCTATAAGTGCAATAGCTGGTTTGGTCTCAAAAGGGTTCCCCGGACTAGAGCCACGATGTACTACCCCGTGTCGAGTGTATTGCAAGACAACGGTCGAACAGCACGATGGCTCATCATAGTCGAGGGTTGCTAGGCATCCCGGGAGAGCTTGTCACCGGTAAACCGGGCAAGATAGCCGAAACACACTAGCGAGGCTTGTGCGGTGCATAGTGTAAAAAAAAAAAAGTTAAGATTTTCAAATGATTTTAAATCCCCCAAGAAAAATGCTTTTCAAGCTTGGCTCTCTTGATTATTCAATACTTTTTACTCTTTTTTTTAAAAAAAAAAAGCACAAGTAAAGTATTGAACAAAAGTCCCCAGCAGAGTCGCCACTGTGGGCTCCCGCGCCCGAAAGGCGCTAACTCGAAGAGTCGCCACCCGGATTTTTGAGATGGATGATCCGAGAAACCGAGAGTTTGATTTGAAAAAGAAAGGCTTTTGGTCTAGCGAAAACGTTGAGATTTTGGATCCGGGAGCCACGTTACGAACGGGGAAGGTTTTGTTGAAAAAGCACCCCGCTCGCCCGGTAAAACCGGTCTCTACTAAGCATTTTAAATGGGGGATTTAATATCATTTGAAAAACTTAACTTTAAAACATATACGGGGAAGGGACACGGGATAGAATATAACACATTGGTGTGCTTGTGGTGCGAACTGTACAGAATGAAATGGATAGCAATGTACAGAAAGTGAAACAACAACAATACAGCAGACTGCCAATATCACATGAAGTGCCGCGTGACACACCAGACATACCGCGCGGTGCAACCAACGTACCGCGCGGTTGACCTGTCTACACATTCCAGAATCAGTTTGCTTTTACATGACAAAACAAACCATAGGTCCGCAAAATAGTTTGTTATATTTCTGGATCTTCGAAAAATGATTTACGGGACCCTTTTTGTTCATCTTATCATGTAAAATAATATTAAAAGCCTTTTTGAAATATTGAAAGATCTCATAAAGTGAAAAAAAGGACTTTTAACATGAAACTTGAATCTAGAATGTACCCGCACGATCTTTAAGCAATATTAATCGGAATATGAAAAGAAAAGCAAAAAGGAAAAGAAAAAGAAAATAAAAGAAAGACTTTGAATGTAAAGCTCGTTTGAGACCCAAGCTCGGTATAGAAAGACCGAGAAGGGCCTCGATCGGCTCCCCTCAAGGCTAAATGTAGTTTAGCCCAAGGAAATGGATTTATACCTTTTGATCGAAACTTGGATGTGTATGAAGATGGAGGAATGAGAGTTGATTTGGATTGAGCTTGAGAGACTTGAGAGCAAATGGGTGTAGAGAGAGAGAGAGGTGTGTATAGTGGTGATGGGTGTAAGAAATTGTAGAGAGAAAATCAAAAGAGAGTATTTTTAGAGAGAGAAAGTGAGAGCCAAAAAAATGGCAGAGTAACTTTACTTGGAGTTGAAGGGGTGCTTTTCAACTAGAGAGGGGGTGTATTTATAGGCAAAAAGATACTTGGAGAGCACCCAAAGAATGAAAAAAACGTGAGAAATGTGCTCTGCCCAATCAGCTGACGCGCATGGGAATCTGTCAGACGCTCCTCCTGAATGCCGCGCGATGGAGTGATTTTTGAATTAAAATGCCGTGCGGTGAAGTGATTTTTTGAATTTTCTGAGGTGCCTTTCTGAGGTGCCGTGCGCCCTTTTGAAGTGCCGTGCGGTTTGTGAGTCAGCACAACACACTGAACTTCGCGAGGGCGCCCCGGACACTCCCGAACTCGGATTTGGACGCGGTTCGAAGCGTTGGAAAGCTCGTCGAGTCCTCTTTCTAACCCAATTGGCTTCACTCAAAGACTTTTTATACATTGAAATGTGTGCCCATTTTACCCTCAGTGTGTCATGGAAAAAGTTGTTTTTGACAAGATAAACACATTTTTCTCTTTTGCAATTGAACCGGGGGCCACCCTACATGGTTGAAAAGGGGTTTTCTTGAGGTTAAAGAAGGAGTAGCAAAGGAGTAGCAAAGGAGCAACAATCCAAGCCTCGAAGGTATATTTTTCCTTATTTCATCATCGGGGAAACTTAAAGATTATTTGAAGGTCCAGATTGGGGTGTCTACACCCTCTTTCACTAGTTAAGGGCCAGTGCTAGTCCTTGGACCTTATGACAGCTTCATCTGCAAAGGGGACCTTGCATACCTTGGTTTTGTACTCGGTGAGATTTGATGGAGAAGTTCAGGTGAGACCGGTCCCTACTCCCCAAGTCTGTGATTCTCGTGGTGTTGACCTTACTATGTCTGTTATATTTATCACTCCCCCAATCCCTTGCGTGTGGGGTTGCTAAAAAATAATCTGGTACTTATGATTTTGTGTCCTTTTAGGTTTGATCTTGTACCAATATTTTGCCTTAGCAGTTTGTTTGTCACATGAGTAGTTTTTCGTGCGTATTGTTTGTTGGCTATATAGAGCCACTTTGTACATTTGGTAGAGCATGGTTGAGAGCTGTGCTAGACCTTTTACGTCCGTAAAGGCTTAGGCTGTTTCTAAGCTTCTACAAAGCCTTGGGAGTTTTGTCAAAGTAGGTGTGAGCACCATGCTTTAAATTTTTTGTCTTGCACATTGATCGGCGTGAGATCTCTATCAAGACCATATACAAAAACACCTTGGCATTCCTACAATGGTCTTTGAACTACATAAAAAATCATTAGGAATAGAACCCAAGTTTTATTAATTTGAAGTTGGATCCGTAATCCGAACGCTCAATAGGTTGCTTAACTATGATCGGAATATGCATGATATTCGAGCCTGCCCGTTTTTGTGGGGTGATTAATTATTGGTTGATAATAAGCCATAACCACGAGTGGTTAAAATATCATTTTGTGCCTTTGCAAAGGATGAAATGTCTTGTAGTTGGGAGAATAAATATGCACTGTGTACATAGATGCAACGTAAAGAACTTGCATAAACTCTCATGGCAAAATTGGAACTGCCACATTAATAGAGATAAAATTGAACATATAAAACATGGGAGCACTTATCTCATAGTTGGATTTGTCTCCTTTGCCGTCTCCAATATAAATAAGGGAGCAGCAATGCTTGGGCTAGAATTTCCAAGGATAATGGATGCGTTATTTGCATCATTTCTGTATGAGCCTGTGGTGGGTGACAGCCAATGACAGCGCTAGCTAAGGTCCGATAAATTTCTTTATATGTTGTAGCAGCGTTCTTCATTAAGACGTGGCTTATGAATAATTGGCTTTCATTCCTTTGATATTGTACGCACCGGCTGTTGGGGCATCAATTTTTACATTGAAACCTTGGTGCGGAAGGGGTCGGGTTCAATTTATCCCTGCAATAACCTTGCCACTTCACGTAGTAGATCTATTAGGGACAAAATTACCAAGAGCCGTGGCTCTCTCTTTTTCTTTTTGTCGAATAGGTGGAGTGCAGTCATTCTTTCAAAATCCCATCGTAAAATCTGTTTGTAAAACTGAATAAAAATGGGTGTCGGCCATTGAACCTTGGTTCAAAATTGGGTTGCCTTCAATTTCTTTGATATTATATGTGCCGACCGTTGCGACGTTTTGCATTCCACCTCTACCGTTCGAAATTTATAAGCCTCGATCTCTATTGGTCAGTCCTTGCAACCAAATCATGAGAGATGAGTCAAAAAGATGCTGTATGAGTGCTTTTCTTTAATAAATACTCCTCCATAGAGACAACCAATATACTGCGGCCATAGCTATAGTTGACAAAAACCATCATGGGTACAGTATATTAAAGATCGAAACAAGGATTAGCATAACTATGTAAAGATTTTATCTCGTTGATTGACTCGCCACGACGTTGGTTTAGATCACGACTCCTTTACGATTATCATCATCCTTTGAATCTTTACAATTTGAGATACCGTCGAGGTTAGAGAAAAATTATAGGGAAACAAATCGTTTCCCACAGACGGCGCTAGCTGATGAAGCGGTTTTGGGTCACCTCCAGAGAAGGGGTTCCTTAACCGTCCATCTGATTCTCCAGCTAATGAAACGACTTCTGATGTGCTCGATCTGTGACCTGCTAAATAGAAACAGTAAACTATGGGCAAAGGCGTGGCTGTCGCCATCGCTCCGATGCCTAAGTCAGTCGATTTGCCTTAGCATAATAGAATTAATTGTGTGTTAATTGCGTACCTTTCTCTTATGGAGGTGGTGTCTTTATATAGGCATTTTAGAAGGAGTCCCATTGGGACTGGGACCTTTAGGTCTAATCCGTTTATGACGGACTTGGATGAGCTTTAGAGTGTCCTCTCTAGCTAAGGACTCTTTGATTCTTACCTAGACCAAGAGCCCTTGTGACATATGGGTTCTTCAAGATTATCCCTTGGGATCTGTAGGCCTTATCCCTTCGTGTGGGATAAGGCATTGGTTGTTTTGGGAGTCCTTTGGACTGCATGAGTTTCCTCCGTAGAGTACTTCATAGTAATTGACTTCAGGTAGTTAGTTTGTCATCCCCTAGAGATCCAGCTCCTAGGCTGAGCTGGTTGTCACGTTTGCCGAGCTCATCTCATGGGCTGAGCTCGATGTTCTTATGAGCTGCGCTCATGAGCTTACCTCCCCATTGGGCCGGTTAATTAGTTAGGTCTAATCCATGTGGGCTAGATTTCATGTTTATTGGGTCTTCTAGCTTGAGCCCTCCGGCCTATGTCGAGCTCCTTGTGTTGAGCTGACCTTGGGAGGTTATTCTATCTCTATCAAGTCCTAAAGCAAGGGGAAAGATAATGGCCAAGTATCACAATACCTTGGTCAAATTGAGAAACCTCTGACTAGATGATCTCCTTCCCAGAAAAGTTGACCCTACGAGGGGACAGATAGGAACCAACTTAGAAAACCTCACATAGTTTGAACCTCACAGCTTTGGTAAGAGCTAAGTTCAACCTAAGGGTTGAAATCTATCAAATCCAACCTACCAGGTAAGATATCCCAGCTTGGCCTAGCACAAAAGCAACAACCAACCAAATGGAATTCCCATGGAAAAACATGAAGGGCCCAATAATGCTGAGCTTAGCTCAAAGAGCAAAACTCAGTAGACCAGCCCAGGGGCAGAGGTCAACCTATGAGCACAGCTCATGTCCAGCTTAGCCAAAAAGCTAAGCTCAGGAAATGTTACATCTAGCTCGGTCTTAGAGCTGAGGGAGTAAGAGAAGTGGTCAATCAACCACCTGAAACCAATCACGATAAAGTACGCTACGGAGGGAATTCACACAGTCCAAAGGACTCCTGAAACAACCAAGATCTTATGCACCAGTAAAGGATAAGGACCAAAAATCCCGAGGGATAAACCTCTAAATGTCATAAAGCTCATCAATCCCGTCATGTACGGATAAGCCCGGAAAACCGCTCGCTATTCTAAGTCTCATGTTAAGGCATAAGTAAACCTCATGCTAAAAGCATGAGGTGCTGTTCTAAGTCTCAGGCTAAGGCATGAGCAAGTCTCATGCCAAGGCATGAGCAAGTCTCATGCTAAGGCATAAGTAAACCTCATGCTAAGGCGTGACAAAACCTCTTGCTAAAAGCATGAGGTGCTATTTCAAGTCTCATGCTAAGGCATGAGGTGTTGTTCTAAGTCTCACGCTAAGGCGTGAGCAAACCTCATTCTAAAAGCATGAGGTACTATTCCAAGTCTCATGCTAAGGCATGAGCAAACCTTATGCTAAGTGTAGGGAGGTAATCCTGAACAGGTGTAAAAGAGGCCCGAACACATGGTACGTGGGGCCCAGGTTAAACATAGTCGGAGCATCCGCCGTGCAGCACGGTGAACGGCAGTGAGGACCGGGGACACGAGAGGTCCCAGGTCCAAGATATCCGAAGCAGGGGTATGGTCCAAAGAGTAAGAGAAGTTGTTGGACCAGTCGCATGGTAGAGGGACCAATGATATAAGACATCATCGGTCCAGGTAGCTTGTTCGGCAACGAGAGGGCCGAACAGGAGCAGCATTCTAGAGGAGATGCTCCAGAAGAGTCCAGAAATGGTAGTATCTAGTAAGGGAACGAGATCTGGAGGAGATACCCAACGGGAATGGGGTGAGCGGCCGATTAAGGAAAGAGTTCCTAAATGGTTTATAAGGTAATGTACAGTTAAGAGAATGAGAATCCCTGATATTCTGGGTTCCTTTTACGAGAAAGGAAACTTAGGGTAATAAGATGGCTTGGACAATAAGCATACGAGGGTTTATAAATATGAGGTAAACCTAGAGGTAAAGGTACGCAATTCTTGGTTATTTGCTCATTACCTACTGAGAATTAGGGTTTTTACTAGTACGAGATACTAACTTTGGCATCGGAGGGCCTTTGCCACGAGAAGGCAAAGGTGCGCTCACCCTTTGTCTGTTTTACAGGTTCGACTCCGGCAGTGTGCTAGGGCTTCGGCGAGGGGTTCAAGGTAGCCGTTACGATTTGGTGCGGTTCAAAGTCTCTTTCATTTTCTTGCACTTACAATTGGCGCCGTCTGTGGGAAACGAAAGAGATCCCTTTGAAAAAGCGACCATGGTGGAGGAGGATCCAAAGACCCCAGTTGACCCGAATAATCAACTGGGTGGGGGAGGTGACAAGTCCCCGCTGGATCCTCCAAAAAAAACCCGACGGCAGGCGTGCGGGGAGGACCACGAGCAAGGACCGGCCCCTGACAATCCACGGCGATTCCAGAAACAAGGACGGAAGGACGGCCACAGGATCCACGAGAAGGAGTAAGTCCCACCGTGGGAGGGAGTCAGTGGCACATTCGAAAAGCGTGCACAGCAGGGAAGATATCCTGGACAAGAAAAGACAGGAAATAGAGGAATACGCTCGTCTGATTAAGAGGCGAGAATATGAGATTCAACAACTGCAGCGGATATGAAAACATCCGGAGGATTCTGGACTTTCACGAAGAAAGTCCAGGAAGGAAAGGCTGGATATGGCGGAATACAAAAGAGCTTCTTCACGAAAAAGAAGGAGCAGGAGTCTCACTCCGAAACGACAGAGAGCCTCTTCACGAAAGAGGAGAAGCAGAAGCAAGAGTTCCACCTCCAAGGAAAGGGGGAGCAGGAAGCACCACAGGGATAGGTACGAGAGACCTGATTCCAACTGGGACAGAAATAATGCCAGGCTACGAAGGTGTCAGAGGAGGGGACCGTGTCTGCACGAGAGGCGGCACGGAGAGCCCTTAGCAACATAGCAACTTCTTCTTTTGCAAAGAGATTGCAGGAGGCAAGGTTGCCGAGCAGGGTTAAGCACGGGACGTTTATCCTGTACGAGACCAATGCAGACCCGGTGGCACACATACAACATTACCAGCAGGCGATGTTTATGCACGATGGTGATGACGCGATCATGTGCAAGATGTTCCCATCTAGTTTGGGAAAAGTGGCCCTATCCTGGTTCCACAAGTTAGGGCCGAACACCATACGAGGGTGGAGGTAGTTGGTCGAGGAGTTCAGTGCTCGGTTTCTGACGAGCAGGGAACCACCCAAGACTTTTGAGAGTCTTTCAGTTATGAAGCAAGGAGAGAATGAGCCGATCAGGGACTACGCCAAGAAGTATTGGGAGACTTTCAACGAGATTGAAAGTTGCAGTGAGGAGTATGCAATAGCAACGTTCAAGACTGGGCTACCTGTTCGGGGGGAGCTACGAAAGTCCCTAAACATGAGTCCAGTGAACACGCTGGCAAAGCTGATGGAACGAATTGAGCAGCATGCCAGGAACGAAGATGACATATTACGGGAGATGGCAAGTTGAGTGCCGAGCAAGTCAAGGGCCCCGCGAAGAAGGCGGATAAACCCGAGCCCAAGACTTACAAAGAGAGGAAGGAGCATGGGCAGACTAAGAAAGAGTCGTACCGGGAGAAGCATGCCCCTGACCCGAAGTCGTTCTTCTCAGTAACAACTGTTTGGAAAGAACCGATTTATCGGGTTCTTTATCGAATAAAGAACCGTCCATACTTTAAGTGGCCTCCACGGCTGGAGGGTGATAAAGATGCAAGAAGGGCTACGAGTCAGCATTGCAGTTACCACAAGGACTGGGGTCACATGACGGAAGACTGCGAGATGTTCAAGCAACACCTTGATGACCTGGTCTCATGTGGGTATTTGAAGGAATTCATCCAAGAGGAGCACAAAGGTGCCGAGAGAGCAATGAAGCTGGATTACGAGCAGAATCCGAGGGGCGGGATCCATATGATACATGGATTAGCCACACCTTATACGAGAAATGAGGTGAGGTTGCTCCAAAGGCAGGTAAAACACGACCAGCACGTGATGCGGTTGGGAAAGAAACGAGGACGTGAAGCGGAAGGATGCAACGAGGGCATAGTCTTCACGGATGAGGACCTGGGAGGAGTCCAGGTGCCGCACAATGATGCTCTTGTGATAACCCTATGAATTGGGGAAGATGACATGGAGAGGATCCTGGTGGATTCAGGAAGCTGCACCGAGGTGCTTTATTACGACGCGTTCAAAAAGCTGGGATTGGCACAAGCAGACTTGGTATAGTCAGTAACTCCGTTGGTTGGGTTCAGTACAGGGGCAGTCTGGCCATTGGGCAAGGTGACCCTTCCTGTTCGGACAGGAACAGTGGTGCTGAGAACCGACTTTTTGGTGGTAGACGTGCCATCTTCCTATAACGCGATTATAGGAAGGACTTGGTTGCATAAGATGAGGGCAGTTTCATCCACCTACCATCAGATGGTGAAGTTTCCAGGGTCCAATGGGATCGAGAGAATAAGGGGGAACCGGAAGACAGCCCAACAGTGCTTGGTTTCCATGATCAAAAAAGCACCCAAGGCACAGTTAGTGCAAACAGTTGAGGTTACCAACCAGCCGACCATCGAGGATGTCGGAGGGAATCCAGCCGAGAAAGTGGTGGAAGGATTGAAGAAAGTCCAGATCAACGAGAATGATCCTGAAAGGTATTTCCTGATTGGGGAAAACCTGTGCAAAGAAGAGGAGGAAGAGTTGGTGGAGTTTCTCAAAGAGCACGTTGATGTGTTTGCTTGGGTGCCCGAGGAGATGCCTGGGGTGGATGCAAACGTGATTTGCCACCACCTGAATGTGGACCCACAGCACAAACCTGTGATGCAGAAGAAAAGAAGATCTGCCGTACAGCATGTGGACGCTGTTGTCGAGGAGGTCGACCGTTTGCTCGAGGCAAAGGCGATCCGAGAGGTATACTACCCTGAATGGTTATCCAACACAGTGGTGGTGAAAAGGAAGAATGGGAAATGGCGGGTATGTGTCGATTTCACAGATCTAAACAAGGCTTGTCCAAAGGACAGTTTTCCCTTGCCCAGGATAGATCAGTTGGTGGATGCAACAGCTGGGTATGGGCGTATGAGTTTCCTCGACGCTTATCGAGGATATCACCAGATAGCCATGTACGGCCCCGATCAAGAGAAGACGTCTGATGAATTAGCTTTGTATCTGGCCCCGACCTGTTCCTGCAAAGACAACGTGAAAGCTAAAGTCACCGGTGTGGTGGCGTGCCAACCACCCTCCAATGCCTAAATCAGTAGAGAATATGATATTTGGTGAGAGAATTGAGATTTATGAGCGTTAATTGGACGTACCTTAGCTGAAGCCCTACCGTTATATTTATAGGCATTTCGTCGGAGGTTGAGTCCTAATAGGACTGTGTTCCGGGGATTTATTGTTTATCCGAACGGTGATCGTGGAGTCCTGCCTTAGCTAGGACTCCATACTCACCTTATCTTGGCCGGGATTCATTATCCTTTATTGGCCGTGATCATCTTTAGGATCGTCGTGTATATCTTATCTACACTTCCTCCTTTATCCCACGGGGGATATCTCTCATAGGGATAAGCATGCTTCGTGAGTGTTACTCATCCAGCTCTGGATGGGCTTCTAGCCTGATCCTTAGATCGTGGTCTAGCTTCGGATGACGGAGCTGGACCTTAGACTTCAGCTCAGCTCCGTCTTGAGGACCGAGATGGTCTACTTGATGGGCTTTCTGCGGGCGGCAAGTGAAGCTGACAGCTTTACTCCCCAGCTCCGCTTCTTTTTCCAGGCAAGGCTCTTCAGGTTTTTCCCTACATGTCAGGTACTCCCCTGTTTCCAAGCTACAGCTCGGGTTTGGAGGTTGGGAACATACAATAAGGTTGCATGGCGGTTACCACTTTTTACTTTTGTGGGCAGTTTTAAATGCGTGGGCCAGGTGTCTGAATCTCGACTTTCCTGACGCTAGGAGGTGGACGACGGTGATCGAGGAGGTAGTCTTGGGATCGATGCTTATCGCTTAAACTCCTCATTTACTCTGATCATCCTTTCATTTAGGGAAGTTCCAGAGTTCATAGAGGCAATTCTTGCTGCGACTTCTTCCCGTGATTTCTCCTTCGTCGTTGCGCCTAGAGCCCACCTCCCTTAGGTACGCTTCCCTCTGCTTGCTGTTCTTCTTTTCATGTTAGATTGTTCTTTTCCTGGTATAGGGATTCCGAACCCCGTGTGGGCTACTCCTGGGGAATTTATTTACGCTAGGGTAGCCGGGTTCGCCTCTGCCAACCCTGTCTCTCCCGTCATTGAAGACTTTGCACCTTATTCCATTGTGCTTCAGGACAGGGTTTTTCGGGATCTTTTTGAACTATTAGTCTCTTCATCTCCATGATCACCCGCCGGAACCCTAATGTCAGAAGGTCTTATCGATTTTTCCTCGATTCTCCAAGAAGAGTCGATGGTGGATGAGGAGACCCCATTACGCCGTGGTACTGTGGCTAGGGCCCTGTCTCCTGTGAGTCAGTCCAGCGGCGCCAAGTCTGTGTCTCCTTCTTCTGCTTCGAAGGGTCCCCGTAGGGTTCCCACTTTTTCTGCTTCTACCATTCCTTCTACTATTACAAACGAGGAGTTGGCAGTTCTTAGGGTTAGGTTTTCGATTCCCTCCTCTGTAACCCTTAGGAAGCCCTCCGAGCTTGAGCGAGCCTGTTCTTATGTTGAGAACGAAACATGCGTTTATGTCGGGGCCTTAGAAGGAGGTCTTCGGTTACCCTTTCCTGCCGTGGCTAGGGAAGTACTAAGTTTCTTGGGTTTAGCGCCGGGCCAAATCGTTCCCAACTCATGATGTTTGCTGATCGGTTGTGCTGCTCTTTGGGGAGCCATGTCTGATGGTGTCACTCCTTTGACGAAAGGTCCTTTCCTCAACCAATTCTTGATAAAAGAAGCCCCTGGGGGCACAAGTTGGTATTATTTCACTAAAAGACCTGGAGGAGGAGAATTGATTACTGACCTTCCCAATGTTCATAAGAATTGGAAGGATAAATTTTTCTTTGTTGGAGGAGATGGTTGGGAACTCTCGAGTTGGGAAATTGGGTCCTACACCCAGCGTGTCCCCAATAGATGGGGGGAGCCCATTGCAAGTCGTAAGCTGTAGCTTCCTTTTCCCTTTTGGATACTATCACTAGTTTTTTATTCCTAAGGGTTTTTGCTTTCCTGTCGTTCAGCTCGTGCCTTGTTTCCATTGACCCCTGCCACCGAAGCGGAACTGAAATTGGCTTGGAGCTACGAAATTCATAGCTGGGGTTTGCTTGTGTCTCCAGAATCCTTGGCTACCTATTTGCTGGGTCCGGAAACATCTCGTGAGGCCTTAGCTCTTTTAAGAGGGTATTCCCTATTTTCACTTAATTGTTGATCCTCCTACTGACTATCTCATTGTTTTCACATTTTTCTTTTAAGAGGGGGAGAGTGAAAATAAAAAGATGGCACCAAAAATGGATAAGAATCTATTGGCTCAACTAAAAGCCGAGCGGGCAAAACAATCACCTGGGGGCGTGGCTCCAAAAAGGAAGAGCTCTCGTCTCCAGAAGGAGCTAAATGTTGATAGCTTCCTAGCTGCTGATCTTTCAAAGGACCCTGCTCTTGACTTAGTGGTTGAGCCGTCTGAGGAGGGAGGTGCCGAGAAATTAAAAAAGAAGGGGAGGGGTCCGGCCGTGGATGGTGCCCCTTCCAACAAGAAGATGAAAGTTCCCGTTGGCCCTTCTACACTAGGCAATTTCCAAGAAGCTTTGGAGCGTGCTTCTGGTCTGCTGTTAGCAGCTGATGAGGATTCAATGGCGGAGATGTCTCTCCAGGCTGTGGGGGAGCATATGTTGGTCGAACATGCCATGGTAAATTCTCATTCCATATTTTTCTATAGTTGGATTTCGTGATCACTTCATTGTTAGCCCCTTCCTCTGTCAGGCCATGGCCCACGGTCGGTTCCTTGCTTCTCAGAGCCAAAGTTTAGGGAAGCAAGTGGCTACACTTATCGAGACCAACATGAGGCTCTCCAGGTAAGGTGCTTCCATGGCGGCCCAGCTTCAGAAAATGACAGATGAAAGAGACGCTGCCCTGAAGTCAAAAAGGGGTTTAGAGGAGGAGAGGGATACCGCTGTGGCGACTGCCCGAAGCCTGGAGCAGAAGATTCTTGACTGGGACAAAGAGGTGGAGAACTGCAGGGCCGCGAGCTTAGGGATGCTGGAGAAGGTCAAGAATGCTCGTAAGGATGCCATCGAGCTCTTTCTGCAATCCCCGGAATACCGTCAGGATATTACCCAGCAATATTTTGATGGTTTTGAGGCCATGAGGAGCCAGGTAGCAGCTGCTTTCCCAAGTTTGGACTTTTCCAAATTTGAGGTTGATGATGAGGAAGGGCCCTCGTGTGTTGACGGAGGGCAGAAGGGCGAGGACGAAGGCGATGACGCGGCGTCCAAAGATACTTCCATTCCCAGCTCTTCCATTGCATCCCTCCTTCAGACTCCAGAGAAAGTCTCTCTGTCACTTGATCCTTCGAACCCTGCTGCAACACCTCCTGGGCCATCATTTAGTGATGGTCAGGCTATTGACGGCTCCTCGCTAGGCCTTTGAATGGCCTTTTTTAAAAACTTTCTTTCAATTTGGGCCTGTAGCTAATACTTTTTAATACTTTCGTACTTTTGTGTTAGCTTAGGAGTGGCCTGTTATTTTGGCCTTGGATCATGCTTGGATGGTTTTGAAACTTTGTTTCGTTGATGAACACGGGTGATCTCTTTGAGATCACGTTTTTGGGAGCCCTGTAGGGGCCGTTGGTTTTAATGATATGGCCGGTGCTGCATTTTAACCGAAAGCGTGCTTTTCAGTTTTAAGCCAGGTTTCATGGCACTTTTCATGCAATGTATTGACTGTATGCTGATTCTTGTTTTGTCATAGTTTAGCCAAATACTTGTACTTGGTCTATTCTGAACTTTCTATCGCATAGCCGTGCTATGTTTGTTTGAAAATTTGCTTGCTTGGAGATTTTTCTTAGTCTCTCCTTTTGCGTGTAGTTGTAGTACATCTTTAAGCCTGAATTGTTTCTCAAGCTTATTATAGTATGCCTGTTACTCCCCTAAGTGTATTAATTGCTTGCGTCCAAGCGATTGAGACATTTATTAATGTTTCCCATGGGATATTTAATGGGTGAGTTGTTTAAGCTATAAATGGTGTAACTGTGCTACCCCTGTAGAGCTTGAAACTTTGTTTTTAGGCTTTTCGAATTGCATAGCTTTGCTACGTCTATGGAGTTTTGGAATTTTTCCAGAGCTCTGTAAGTTTTGCATAGCCTTGCTACGTCCGTTGAGCTTGGAGACTGTTCCCGAACTGTGTAATGTGCATAGCTTTGCTACGTTTGGAGGTGACATTTCCACTCCCCTAAGTATATAATTGATTTGATTTTCAAAAAATTAATATACTTACTTGAATTCCCATAGGGTATTTAAGTCTACCAAACAGCAATGTAAAGTAATGCAGCTTAGTAAGACACGCGAGGTTTGCTTTGGAATAAGAACCATATGTGTTCAGATGGCGTTCGTTTCAACTGCTCGAGGTGGCTGGGTTTATAACTTCCCATTATTCTAAGCGGTTGAGACAGCCGTATTCAGTGCGGTTTTAATGGTGATCATGCTGATTGGTTTAGCAAACGGTTAATGAACCGTCTCATTATATTATAAATACCAACAGTTTGTGTTTAACCACTCCCCATTCCACACTTCTACTTCACAATGGCAAACAGCGAAGAAATCTACAAGTTATGTCAAGAATTGCAGAGTTTGAAGGTCGCCGTGGCTAGCCTTACGGCCAAAATGGAGGCCATGACGGAGTCAGTCTCCGTCATGGAGAAGACGGTCCGCATGGTGCTGATAGCCAACTGGGAACAGTTGGCAGCTTTTCAAGGGCAGCCACCACCGCCAGTTCCTTCCCCTCCAAGGGAGGGTAGTAGTGATTAGGTTACGACTTCGTGGGTTTTGTCCACGAAGTCTTTTATGTAACGGGTATCCACATCTCTTTAGAGGTGTGGATTTAATAAAATTTAAGGATTTTATTTTTGTCGTTGTATCTTTTCCTTATCATGCATACAGGAAACATAAACCATATCATGCTTCAACAGGAAATAAACTCAAACACCTGTCCCTCGTAGGGAGTTTATTGGCCTCTAGGGCTAGATAAAAGAACGCATAGTCCTAAAACAACTCAAGTACTAGAGCTTTATTTAAACGAAGAGTTCTCTAAAAACAGCTTCGATTTCCTAAGAACAGAAATAAACGAAAATTGACAAGCACCTACTTGTAATATTTCTTGAGGTGCTCTGCATTCCACGAATTTGGTAACTCCTTTCCCCTTAGGGTCGCAAGTTTGTATGCTCCGGCTTTGATATGATGCAGGACCTGGTAAGGTCCTTCCCAATTCGGGCCAAGTTTGCCCACTTTCTTCCCCGTAGGGTCAACTTTCCTTAGAACAAGGTCACCAGCCTGAAAATCCCTGGGCCTAACCTGCGCCTCATGATACTTGATCATTCTTTGTTGGTAGACTGCTACTTTGGCCATTGCCGTATCCTTTCTTTCTTCCAAGAGATCCAGCTCGGCCCTGAGATCTTCCAGGTTTTCCTGCTGGTCCATGCTGGCCGTTCTGTAGTTGAGGAGTTCAACCTCAATTGGAACTACAGCCTCAGCCCCAAATGCAAGAGAATATGGAGTTTCTCCTGTTGCAGTTCGGGGCGTTGTACGGTATGCCCATAGCACATTGTAGAGCTCGTCTGGCCATGCACCTTTGGCTTCTCGCAGCCTCTTCTTAATTCCTTTCTTGATGGTTCGGTTTGTTACTTCCACTTGGCCATTGGCTTTCGGATGAGCTTTGGATGCAAAGTGGACATGTATTCCCTTGGAAATGCAGTAGTCTTTGAACTGGGCATTGTCAAATTGCTTTCCCCTGTTTGTAACTATCACTCGTGGCAAACCAAAACGGCTAATAATGAATTTCCACAGAAAATCAATTGTTACCTCTGCTGTAATTGTGGTCAATGCCTTGGCTTCGACCCATTTTGTAAAGTAGTCTACAGCTATGATGGCATGCTGGACCTGCCCGGCTGCCATGGGAAGTGGGCCAATTAAATCTACTCCCCATTGGGCGAATGGCCATGGCCGTTTCATTGGGATCAACACTGTAGGTGGCCCGTGAATGATGTTTGCGAAGAGTTGGCACTTCTCATATTTTTGAACCATCGAGTTGCAATCCCTCTGCATGTTTGGCCAATAATACCCCAACCTAAGAAGCTTATAGGCCAACATGCGGCCTCCCTGGTGGTCCCCACATGCTCCTTGGTGTACCTCCTCCATGGCTCGTGTGGATTCTGC
This sequence comes from Rhododendron molle, assembly GCA_025413875.1. Lineage (NCBI taxonomy): Eukaryota > Viridiplantae > Streptophyta > Magnoliopsida > Ericales > Ericaceae > Rhododendron > Rhododendron molle. The sequence continues at coordinate 18,263,795 of CM046388.1, read as the reverse complement.
CCCTGTCAGGCATCGTAGGTACGGCAACGAGAAGCTTCTCCTGTATAACACATCTCCCATCATCAGGTATTTTGCAGCTCTAATCCTGAGCTGCCTAGCTTTGACCTTGTCATCTGGTAACGTCCCATTCGTTATATAATCGACTATAGGAGCAGTCCATGAGTTGCTGTAGTCGATGGCTTGTACTTGTGTACCTGGGGCGAAGATACTGGGGAGCTCTAAATATCGGACTGGGGCATTCCGTGGAATAGTCTCTTCCCTGGCCGTGGCCAGCTTTGACAGGTAATCTGCTTCAACGTTATCTTCCCTTGGGATTCTGACAATGTTAAAACTTTGGAATGTTGCAACCAGGGACTTTACTTTGTCCAGATACTTCTGCATTACTTCTTCTTTCACAGTGTACTCCCCCAGGACTTGTCCCACGACTAACTGCGAATCACTCTTGGCTAGCACCCACGGCCTTGGCCAATTCCAATCCCACGACGAGGGCTTCATATTCCGCCTCGTTATTGGTTGCTTTAAACTCAAACCTGAGGGCATAGCTTAGGCGTTGCCCTTTCAGGGATGTTAAAATCAGACCAGCGCCGCTTGCCTCCCTGGTCGTTGATCCGTCAACCTGGAGAATCCATGGCTTGGGATCCTCTTTGGGATGCTCCTCTGGTTCCGGATACGTATACTCTGCTAGAAAGTCTGCCAGCACTTGTGCCTTGATGGCAGTCCGAGGCTTGTACTCTATGTCGAACTCGCCAAGCTCTATTGACCATTGGATTAACCGGCCTGATGTCTCTGGGCAATGGAGAACCCTTCGAAGTGGCTGGTCCGTGAGCACTTTGATGGGGTGAGCTTGGAAGTAGGGCCGTAGCCTTCTGGCTGCTATCACCATTGCAAAAGCTATCTTCTCAGCTCTGGGATACCGCAGCTCAGCTCCTCTTAACGCCCTGCTGGTGTAATACACTGGGAGCTGCGTCCCCTGTTCCTCCCGTATCAGGACCGCACTGACGGCGTGGGGAGAAACAGCAAGGTATAGGAAGAGATCCTCTCCATCTTGCGTTCTGCTTAGCAGCGGAGGGAGGCAAGGTACTCCTTCAATTTATTGAAAGCTGTTTCTTCCGCTGCAGTCCATTCAAAGGCTTTTTTCAAAACCTTGAAGAACATTTGGCACTTATCTGTAGCTCGTGAGATGAACCTGCTCAGGGCTGCTACGCGTCCTGTTAGCCTCTGGACCTCCTTAATGTTCTGGGGCAAGCGCATGGTGAGGATGGCCTGGATCTTCTCAGGGTTGGCCTCGATACCTCTTTGAGACACCATGAAGCCCAAGAATTTTCCTGAGGATATCCCGAATGCGCATTTTGTTGAGTTGAGCTTCATTTGGTATTTCCTGAGGACTTGGAAGGTTTCCTCCAGATCCGCCACATGGTGTAGTGCCTTGGCGCTTTTGACCAGCATGTCGTCTACATACACCTCTACATTGCGCCCAATTTGGTGCTTAAACATTTTGTTGACCAGCCTTTGATATGTCGCGCCGGCGTTCTTAAGACCGAAGGGCATCACTTTATAACAGTAGAGCCCCCTGTCAGTGATGAACGACGTCTTTTCTTGATCTTGCTTAAGCATTTGGATCTGATTGTACCCTGAAAATGCGTCCATGAAGCTTAGGAATTCATGCCCTGCTGTAGAGTCTACCAGGGAATCAATCCTTGGCAGCGGAAAACTATCCTTTGGACATGCTTTATTGAGATCGGTAAAGTCAACGCACATTCTCCATTTGCCATTGGCTTTCTTTACCATAACCACATTCGCCAGCCAGTCGGGGTAGAGAACCTCTCGGATGGATCCTGCTTGGACGAGCTTGTCTACTTCCTTAGCTGCAGCTTCGTTCCGCTCCGGAGCAAAGACTCTTTTCTTCTGCTTAACTGGACGAACCGTGGGATCCACATTTAACTTATGGGTATGACCCTTGGGTCAATTCCCGGGATGTCCTCGTGGGACCATGCAAACACATCCCTGTTCTTCCTTAGAAATTGCAACAGCTCCGTCCTTGCTACTGAGCTCAGTCCTGCTCCAATTCTCACTGTCTTGCCAGGTTGGCCAGGCTCCAGGAGCTCTTCTATGAGCTCTTCCACAGGTTCTCCTTGTTGAAGCTTTTCTTCATCTCGAGTGTCGAGGCTTTCTATAGTCATGGTAACGTTAGCACCTCTGAGTGAGGTGACATAACACTCCCATGCTGCCTTCTGATCTCCTTTTACACATGCTATCCCTGCTGGCGTTGGGAACTTTATCATCAAGTGATATGTGGAGATTATTGCCCCGATTTTATTCAGGGTTGTTCTCCCCAATATTGCATTGTATGCGGAAGGATAGCTCACCACTATAAATTCTATCATTCGTGTAATCTGGCTTCCTTCCTCTCCCATGGTGACAGGTAGGGCTATTTGGCCAACAGGGTAAACGGGCGTACCTGCGAATTCCACCAGGGGTGAGGTCATAGGCCTTAGCCTTTCTCTTCCAACCTTGAGTTGATCATAAGCATGGAGATACAGGATGTCGGCAGAGCTTCCGCTGTCTATCAGCACCCTTCGAGTGAGGTAGTTGGCCACGACAACGGTGATAACCAAGGGGTCATCGTGAGGAACCTGAACCCCCTTGGCATCTTCTTCTGAGAAAATTATGGGTATTTCCTCCATCTTTTGGACCTTGTTTGGACGGCCAACCGTGTTAACCTCCAAGTATTCCTCTGTCCTTAATTTCCTCAGGTGAGCCTTCCTGGCATTGCTGGATTCTCCTCCTCCAGCGAACCCTCCATGGATGACCTTGATCTCTCCTATGGGAGCCGATCGAGGTGCAGCATTATCTCTTCCGTCTTTGTTTGTACCATCCCGCCTGGGTTGTTTCTGGTACTTCATTGATACAAAACGCTGAAGTCTCCCTCTCTGAATCAACTTCTCGATTTGCTGTTTTAGATCTATGCAATCATCCGTGTTGTGACCGTGGTCCTTATGGAATCTGCAGTATTTATCCTTAGCTCTTTTGCTTAGATCGGACCTCAACTTTCCAGGCCACTTGAGGTCTGGATCGTCTTGGAGGTTGCTGAGGATTTGCTCTGCCGTAGTGATGAGCGGAGTGAACTGTTTGTGCCGGCCTTGGGGCGGTCCTCCTCCCCTCTTAGGGGAAGTTCTTGAATCTACCTTCTTATTCTTTGGCTCTCCTCCCGTTCTGCGGGTGGAGTCTTTTCTCTTTCTATCAGGTGGTGGGAATTCTCCAACCTGTGATGGCCCTGCTTGGGGATCGAAGCCATCACGAGTACGCCTTGCGTAAATAGCTTCCTCGGCGTTCATGTGCTTCTGTGCTGTTCATGTGCTTCTGTGCTCTAAGCATGAGCTCCGCCAGGGTCTTGGGTGGTTCTTGAGACAAAAGGTATAGGAACTGTCCTGGGTACAGCTCGGCTATGTACGCAGTTATACTCACGCTGTCATCAGCTTCGTCTATCTGGACCACCTCCTTGTTAAACCTGGTGGTGAAGTCTCTCAATGATTCCCATCGTCCTTGTTTCACTGTCAGAAGATGTGTTGCTGGTTTGCCATAGCGTTGGCCGGCAATGAAGTAGCTTACAAAGCTTGTGCTAAGCTCCTTGAAACTACGTATACTCCCAGGAGGGAGCTTATTAAACCATGCTCGGGCACTTCCTTTGAGAGTAACTGGAAAAGCTCGACACATGACTTCGTCAGGGACTGCTTGCAGGTGCATCAGGGACTTGTACGTTTCCAAGTGATCCAACGGGTCCGTGGAGCCATTGAATGTTTCCAACTGAGGCATCTTGAACTTCCTTGGAAGGGGGCGCCCCATGACCTCGGACGTGAAGGGTGAATCGGTATTTTGCACCAGCTCTTCCACCGTAGCTGGAGTCTGTGCCTTGACTTGCTTCATTAGCCCTTCAATCTGATTCTGCATCTTGAGAATCACCCCTAGTTCACGGGACGATCTCTCCAGGGGGGCTTGCTATTCCTCTTTCGGTTTTGGCTTTCCTCCTCACTGGACTCGCTTTCTTCTCTGTGATTCTCTTTCTCATGTTGACTGTGTTGTAAGTTCAGGATGCTTGGTTCGGAGATCTGTAGGTGCAAAGCTGCATTCTCCTGCATCGCGTTCTGTAACCCTTGGGTTAGTGTTTTGATTTGCTCCTGCATTTGAGCGAATGCTTCTGGAGTAATCTGGTCGCCTCCCGTCTTACTTGCCCCGGCGGCGTTGGCCGCTTCTGCTGCTTTAGCTGCTTCCGCTGCCTTGGCAGCCTTCTCTGCGACGGCAGCGGCCTTGGCTGCTTTTGCAGCCTTGGCCGTTTCAGCAGCCTTGGCGGCTCTAACCGCGGCGGCGGTCTTGGTGGCATCATCGACGCCCGTTTGCGGGGGGGTTTGAAGCCATCATTGTTCTGCTAGATCGGGTATCCACCATGCAAAACTATTCACCGTGAAGGAAAAAGTCGTTTCCCACAAACGGCGCCAGCTGATGAATCAGCTTTGTATCTGGCCCCGACCTGTTCCTGCAAAGACAACGTGAAAGCTAAAGTCACCGGTGTGGTGGCGTGCCAACCACCCTCCGATGCCTAAGTCAGTAGAGAATATGATATTTGGTGAGAGAATTGAGATTTATGAGCGTTAATTGGACGTACCTTAGCTGAAGCCCTACCGTTATATTTATAGGCATTTCGTCAGAGGTTGAGTCCTAATAGGACTGTGTTCCGGGGATTTATTATTTATCCGAACGGTGATCGTGGAGTCCTGCCTTAGCTAGGACTCCGTACTCACCTTATCTTGGCCGGGATTCATTATCCTTTATTGGCCGTGATCATCTTTAGGATCGTCGTGTATATCTTATCTACACTTCCTCCTTTATCCCACGGGGGATATCTCTCATAGGGATAAGCATGCTTCGTGAGTGTTACTCATCCAGCTCTGGATGGGCTTCTAGCCTGATCCTTAGATCGTGGTCTAGCTTCGGATGACGGAGCTGGACCTTAGACTTCAGCTCAGCTCCGTCTTGAGGACCGAGCTGGTCTACTTGATGGGCTTTCTGCGGGCGGCAAGCGAAGCTGACAGTTTTACTCCCCAGCTCCGCTTCTTTTTCCAGGCAAGGCTCTTCAGGTTTTTCCCTACATGTCAACGTCCTTTATCACGCCACGAGGGTTGTACTGTTACAGTGTTATGCCCTTTGGTCTGAGGAATGCTGGAGCAACTTACCAGAGACTAGCAACGATTATGCTAAAGAAGTTGCTCGGCAGGACCATGGAGATATACATAGACGACATAGTGGTCAAAAGCAAGGAGAAACGGGACCATATCGCTGATTTGAAAGAAGCTTTCGAGATACTAAGGGAGTACAAGCTGAAACTCAAAGCCTCGAAGTGTGCATTTGGAGTAAGTTCTGAGAAGTTCCAGGGTCACCTGGTGACCATTAGAGGGATAGAGGCGAATCCCGATCAAATAATAGCTTTGTAGAAGCTACAGAGTCCAAGGACCACGAAGGAGGTCCAGCGGTTGACGGGGATGGCAGCAGCCATTAACAGGTTCATTAGTCGTTCGAGCGACAAGTGTAGATCTTTCTTTCAGTTGTTGAAGAAAAGAGAAGGTTACGAGTGGGGAGCAGAGTGTGAGCAAGCGTTCCAAGAGCTGAAGAAATACTTGGCGACAGCCCCGCTACTGTCCACTCCTGAGACTGGTGAGATCTTGACTTTGTACTTAGCAGTATCTGAGCATGCTATAAGTGCAGTCTTATTGAGGAACAAGGGATCCGAACAAATCCCTGTCTATTATGTGAGCAAGACGCTATTGGACGCAGAGACGAGATATCTGCCCCTTGAGACATTGGTCCTGGCACTGAGGACGGCGGCTAAGAAGTTACCCCATTACTTCTAAAGTCACAAAATTGTCGTCTACACAGAGTTCCCGTTGAAGTCGTTGCTTCGAAAGACCGATTTCTCAGGACGAATATCAACGTGGTCGGTGGAATTGAGCCAGTATGATATTGATTATCAGCCGCGTACGGCAGTCAAAGGGCAAGTCTTGGCAGACTTCGTGACAGAGTTCTCTCCCACAGTGGCTCCACTGCCTCCTATGAGAAAGTAGCAGTTGGTTGAGCCAGCAGCCGAAAAGCGAAGGGCACCCGCCGAGCAGGACCCTTTGGAATGGAAGCTTTTTGTTGATGGATCCGCATGCAACACCGGATCTGGAATTGGGGTAGTGCTTTTCCCTCCTGAAGGAATTATGATCGAGTTGTCCTTGCGCCTGGGTTTCAGCGCGTCAAACAACGTGGCGGAGTACGAGGCACTCTTGGCAGGATTACGAGGCACGAGACCTCGAAAGTTAAGAGAATTCGAGTATTCTGTGACTCACAACTCGTAGTGAATCAGCTGTCCGGGGAGTATGAGGGCCGGAATGAAAAAATGGCAGCCTACGTGGAGGCAGCTAAAGATTTGCTTGACACCTTCAAAAAGGTACACATTGAGCAGATAAGCTCTAGGCAGAATGCCCACGCTGACTCATTGGCTTAGTTAGCAGCGGCCGTGCCAACAGAGTTCAAGAGGAAGGTGGCAGTGGATTGTCTTGTTGAGCTGAGCATTGGGAAAAGTGTGGAATTGGTCCTGGACGTGAACTAAGGACCAAGTTGGATGGATCCAATAGTGAAGTTCCTACGAGACGGGACACTCCCCACAGATAAAAAAGAAGCTCAAAAGATAAAGACAAAATCTGCAAGGTTTTGGCTATCGCGAGAGGGGAAATTGTATAGGAAGTCCTTTAGTGGACCATGCCTGCTTTGCGTGCATCCCGAGATGGTGCAGAAATTCCTCCACGAGATACACGAGGGAACATGCGGAAGTCATGCAGGTGGGAGATCCATTGCACACCGTGCAATCACCCAGGGTTACTGGTGGCCGCACATGCAAGAAGATGCAAAAGTGTATGTGAAAATCTGCGATAAGTGTCAGAAATTCTCACCCATGATCTGGACACCAGCCGAAGATCTGGTGCCCTTGACAAGTCCTTGGCCGTTTGCGCAGTGGGGAATGGACATCGTGGGTCCGCTCCACAAGGCTACTGGGAACAGGAAGTTTCTGTTGGTAGCAACAGACTACTTTACCAAGTGGATTGAAGTAGAACCACTAGTAAAAATCACAGAACCTATGATAGAAAGGTTCGTGTGGAAGAACATCATCACTAGATTTGGGGTTCCTTACTCTTTGATCACTGATAATGGGTCGCAGTTCCAGAAAAAGTTCAAGGCCTTTTGTGCCCAATAGTATGGAATAAGGAACTAATATTCCACCCCAGCCTACCCTCAACAATGGGCAGGCAGAGGCGCCCAACAAGACTATACTTGACGGGATCAAGAAGATTTGGACAAAGCAAAAGGCAAGTGGCCCGATGAATTGCCACTGGTCCTGTGGGCACAGCTGAACAACTCCTAGGAGGTCTCCGAGGAGAGACCCCTATTCGCTAGCATATGGAGCAGAGGCTGTGATTCCATTGGAGGTTGGAATGCCGACCAACAGGACCACATTGGTGGAAAGTGGGGGCAATGACAGAGCCCTGGAAATTGAGCTGGACCTTGCCGAGGAGAGGAGAGAACGAGCTCTGGTGCACTTGGCTTAAGCAGCTAATGAAAAGCTACAACAAGAACGTCCACCCACGAGAGTTCGGTGTCGGCAACACCAAGGTGGCCAACGAGGGCAAGTTGGGGGCCAATTGGGAGGGCCCATATCGATTCACAGAGGTTGTGGGCATTGGGGCATATCGATTGGCAGACCTGGACGGGAACCCGATACCAAGGCCCTGGAATGTTCACAACTTGAGAAAGTTCTACGTGTAAAGAACTTCGATTTCGTTTTTACTTCTATTTTAGATGCACATCGTGATTGTGTGGAAATTATGAATAAAATTCTTTTGTGTTTGCTTTTATTCGTTGCAAGGGGTACGCGTAACGCCCCCTTGAGTTTTTGAATTATGAATAAAATTCACGGATTTTGGTAACATAAACATTGTTTTTTACGAGTTTTTCTTTTATGTTTTAAATACGAAGTCAAGCTATGTCCTTAGTCCTCACTTCGTATTGGGGAGCAGAGGTATAGGGTAACTAAATGAAATTTCGAATGTTTCAAATTCTGCCAAGTACGAATACACTTGACTGTTTGCTCGGGTATGAATACACCCAGAATTCTGTCAAGTACGAATACACTTGACTGTTTGCTCGGGTACGAATACACCCAGAATTCTGCCAAGTACGAATACACTTGACTATTTGCTCGGGTACGAATACACCCAGATTTTTGCCAAGTACGAATACACTTGACTATTTGCTCGGGTACGAATACACCCAGAATTCTGCCAAGTACGAATACACTTGACTGTTTGCTCGGGTACGAATAGACCCAGATTTCTGCCAAGTACGAATATACTTGACTGTTTGCTCGGGTACGAATACACCCAGAATTAAGCCAAGTACGAATATACTTGACTGTTTGCTCGGGTAAGAATATACCCAGGATGCATACGAGATTATGCATACCATCCCTAAACACGAATATGTTTAGGACGATTCAGAGCACGAGTAAACTCAAGATTACTGTGGCCAAATACGAGTGCATTTCGGTGACCTAAATACGAGTATATTGAGAAAAGTTTCCAAACATGAAACATATGGGCTGCATACGTGAACATGCAGCAGTATCTAAGTTCGAAAAAACTTGAAGGTTGCTACGAATGCAACGAGCATTACTCTAAGGTACGAGAAATCTGCAACAGCGTAAATAAGAATACAGCTAAATTATCAACAGGCACGATGAGACCTGGGGAACACACGTGAACGTGCATAAAGCTAAGTACGAAAGGACCTAGCATGAAAAGTACTGGCCATGAGACGGCCAATCGTATTAAAGAAAGGCCACGAAGGGCCAACCAAGCATATTTGAGCCACGAAGGGCCAGGCAAAACAAAAGTATAGGCCAAACAGGGCCACCAAAAGCATAAGATGCCACGAAGGGCCAAAAAACCAGAGTTAAAGTATTTTGAAATGTATCAGGTGTCACGCAGGGCAATGCCAATGGCCACGCAGGGCCAGCAAGAACTAATTCAGAGGTTCCAAATGTCATCATCAGAAGAAGAGAGAAACCAACTTACTCTTCAATTGTTAGGTCTTCGATGACAGGGGAAGTTGGAGCAGTTTGAGAAGAGGATGGAGCGGTTGTGTCCGCCACTACTGTGGACGATTCTAGGACGCCTCCACCAGCTTCCTTCTGGCCAGCAGCAGCGTCATCCACAGTAGCAGTTGCTTCATTCTCTGCCTGCTCGTTAATTTGAGCGTCTTGTGTTCCCTCCACAACGTTTCCTTCCTCTACCTCATCCTGCTCCTCAACGACTTGGGTGCTCGGAAGATCAATCTCCGTCCAGAGGGGAGAAGAATCTGTTGCACCAGATTTTTTGAGGCATGCCAACCAACCAGCCTCGAAGACTTGATCTTGAATCCCGGGCATTTGGTCCACGTAGCTTTCAGTGGCCACACGGATTCCCTCATTGTAGCCCTGCTGGTAGGCAGCCTTGGCCTCATTCTTGCTCGCCTCCAGCTCTGTGAGAGTCTGGTTCAAGCTGTCCTCGGCCCCTTCCAGTTTGTTCCTCAACTCATCCGCAAGCCCGCGGGCTTGATTTCTCTCTCTCTCCAGTCTGACAATTGTGTTCTGCAGCTTGGCATTCTCGCTTGCCAATCTGGCACGCTAGGGCTTAGACTGGCCAAGCTTTTGTGCCATGGCCACCATCCTCTGCATTGCCTGGAAATTTTGAACACGAAGCAACGTCAGGCAGATAACAGGAATAACGATCTGACGCCATCAAGCAGACAAAAATGAACATGACAAGTTTACCTTAAAATTGTGGCTCATGAATGAGCCAAAGAGGTTGTCTGGGGAGCTGGTGATCACTTTCTGCATGTCCCCAGGAAGTATGAACGCCTGGGACAGTGCAAATGCGGTTTTCAGACTCCACTGCCGCAGATGGATCGCCGCCCGCCATGGGTGAATTGAGAGCGGAGGGGGTTGGAGGTGCTGTGAGTTGGGAAGGAGGTTGTTCGACTAAAGAGGCTTCTAACCGTTGGCGTTTGTCCCTGTGGCTGGCCTCAATCTCCTGGGGGGAGAAGCCTGGAGGGACGTCCAGTTGAGCTGGGCCACGGCGGCCATGAGAAGGCGCCGGGCTTTGGGAGCACCCACGGCCACGAGATGTGCCGCGGCCTCTCCCACGGCCAGCCCCTGGGGGGTTGAGAAGGCTGCTAAGGTTGATCGGTTGGTCCATTTCATGAGGAGGGGGAGATGGAAAGTATCCACTCGAAGATGTGGAAGTTTCTTCTACAAGTTGAATGGGCTCGTTGGGAAACGGAGGGGTCCGAGAACGCCTTCCCTCTTCTTGCTTGGGCTGCTGAACGGGAGGATCTGGGAGGATGGGATTGTCCGCCGCTCGGATCCGCCGGTCAATGAAACCCCCGTACGATGCCCTGTAGCTCGGGAGAATCTGCGCTGCTCTTGCTTGGCCAGCCAAGCACGTGCCTTGCCCGTTGAAAGCAAGTGCACGGTTAATATCAGTAACGTGAACCTGAGGGGTGATGATGGCGTGCCCCTGGTTGACGTTTGTGGCTGCAAATACGAGAAAAATTAGCAGTCAATAAAGCGAAAACATGTAATGCAATACGAAATATTGCTCGGTATGAAGTTCTACGAGAAAGAGAACTAACGTGGAGTGCCAAATCTGTGGGGTGCGTGAAAGCCGACGACTCTACCGTCCTCGTCTCTGGGCTCGAAGTTCCCCGTGACGATGAGGAAGTCGTCGTCGTCCCCTCTGGCAGAGTCAGGCAATTCAAGCACCAGCCTTTTCCTGGAATCCCTACTCTTGAGATAGTAGGTCAGAGCATCTTTGGTTCGAGAGATGCTGTACAGATGGTGAATATCGTGCAAACCTAGGGACGTACCTAGCATCTGGTTCAGGGCATTAATGCCCATGACAACCCTAAAGAAGTTGGCTGAAACTTGCATAGGGGACAGTCTGTAATGGGACAGAACCTGGCGGAGCAATGGTGCCAGGGGAAACCTGACGCCGCCCTCAACTATAGCGACGACAGGGATGTGCAGGGTGTCGTTGTCAAAACACTCGCGGATGGCATTTTCAGGGGCCAATGTAGTGGCCACGTTGTCTGGGATCTCATAGCGAGATCTGAACTCGGCCATCCTTTGGGGAGTGTCACAGTGCCTACGAAACCGACCCATAATGAAAATTGCGGGTATGGGTTTTCTAAAAGAAGGTTGGGTATGAAGAAGCCCTAACAGAGACTGTGGGAGTCCAAAATCAACGAGGAAAGTGGAATAGAAAAGGGGAATAAGAACTTACGAATGAGTAGAACCCTAGAATCAGACCCTGAGATGGTGAGTAGAGCTTCAATGGCGGGAGCGCTTGGGCGTGCTTTCTGCAGAGGGAACTAAGGTGAGAGAAAAGTGGGTTTGAAATTAGGACGAAAACCCAAGTATACCCCAGCAAAGGGGGTGACGTATGAGAAACGTCACCCCAGACGCCGTATGGGCGTTCCATTCCCCGAAACGTCTGCTCGCATTTAATATGGGCAGTACAGAGCGTGCCGCGTGTAAAAGTGATAGCTGAAAAAGACCAAACGATGAGACGTTTGGCCTGGACTAATGTTGAAGTTTGCACCAAGTACGAGAAACGGGGTGCAGGAGCAAAGGACGAGAACCTTGCTCGGCGTTCGGAAGCTTTGCTCGTCATATTAAGAGAAAATAACGAGTAAAGCTGGGGAGCCATTGTAGGGAGGTAATCCCGAACAGGTGTAAAAGAGGCCTGAACACGTGGTACGTGGGGCCCAGGTTAAACATAGTCGGAGCATCAGCCGTGTAGCACGGTGAACGGCAGTGAGGACCGGGGACACGAGAGGTCCCAGGTCCAAGATACCCGAAGCAGGGGTATGGTCCAAAGAGTAAGAGAAGTTGTTGGACCAGTCGCATGGTAGAGGGACCAGTGATATGAGACATCATCGGTCCAGGTAGTCTGTTCGGCAACGAGAGGGCCGAACAGGAGCAGCATTCTGGAGGAGATGCTCCAGAAGAGTCCAGAAATGGTAGTATCCAGTAAGGGAACGAGATCTGGAGGAGATACCCAACTGGAATGGGGTGAGCGGCCGATTAAGGAAAGAGTTCCTAAATGGTCTATAAGGTAATGTACAGTTAAGGGAATGAGAATCCCTGATATTCTGGGTTCCCTTTACGAGAAAGGAAACTTAGGGCAACAAGATGGCTTGGACAGCAAATATACGAGGGTCTATAAATATGAGGTAAATCTAGAGGTAAAGGTACGCAATTCTTGGTTATTTGCTCATTACCTACTGAGAATTACGGTTTTTACTAGTACGAGATACTAAATTTGGCATCGGAGGGCCTTTGCCACGAGAAGGCAAAGGTGCGCTCACCCTTTGTCTGTTTTACAGGTTCGACTCCGGCAGTGTGCTAGGGCTCCGGCGAGGGGTTCAAGGTAGCCGTTACGATTTGGTGCGGTTCAAAGTCTCTTTCATTTTCTTGCACTTACACTAAGGCACATAAATAACTACGCTAAGGCAATCATTGATCGCTCATTCCTCTAGGGCTTATCAAATGAGCCTTGAAGAGTCAAAGCTCGAGCAGCTCCAGACTAAAAAAAATTCAAGAAGTGGCCCGAGAGCCACTCGCTCCAAGACTTATCAAATGAGCCTTGAAGAATCAGAGCTCAAAAAGCTCTAGACTATAATATTCAAAAAGTGGCCTATAGTCCCACTTGGCCAGAGCTCAATATGCTCAGAACCACAGATTCAAGGGAAGAGGCCAACCAGCCCACTCCGACCAAACTCGAAGAATATTGAACTAATAAAGTTCAAGAGAAAGCAAAACGTTAAGGTTGAAAGCTACAGGCTAGCTAAGACCTGCATGTTGCAAATATTCAAGCTCAGTCATGAGCTCGAAAGATCCAAGGATCTGGAGTACATCTCCACCTAACTCAATGAGGTCACTTCAGTGCACCTCAATAGAAGCATGTGACGAGTTTTGAAACAAACTGCTAAGACAAAATGTCAATGTAAGATCAGTCCTAAAAGGACACAAATTCACAAGCGCTAGGTTGCTCTTCAACAACCCCATGCTCAAAGGATTGAGGAGTACCTAAAATATATTAATACCCTCACTATTCCAAGGTATTCCTAAGGGAACTAACATAGGACTAAGGGTCCACGAAAATTCCCCTGAACCAAGCAATGGCTATGTACATCGCAACCTGATGAAAATCACACACGATACACAGGATAGGCCGGCATAGTCATCAATTCCAAAGCAAATAGTGTTTCCTTGTTTTCACTTATGTTCTTGCTCGGAAACAGGGGAGTTACTGATAAGTATAAAATAACCTCCCAAGGTCAGCCCAGACCAGGAAGCCTAGCCCAACATGAAGGGTCATGTAGGGGACCTAGTGACATGGAGCTTAGCTTGAAGAACTAAGATCAGAGGACCAGCCCAAGGGCCAAGGTCATCCCAAAACCAAAGAGCTCACAAGCACAACCCTAAGAGCTCGAGCTAAAGTCCCAAGAACATGGAATCTAGCCTATAATAACTAGCCTCTATTAAACCAGTCCAAGGATAGAGACCAGCTCATGAGCACAGCTCATAGAAAGATACCTAGCTCAGCTCACCAGGTGAGCTCGACAAATATGACAAACCTGTAGCCAGACTTATGAGACACTTCGTGCGATAGGTTCGTACAGCCTAAAGGACTCAGAGAAGTCAGACTCTTATTCCCCTTCTAGAATATCCAAGGCCGTATCTCATCCCAAGGGATAAGGCTATGAATCCCAAGGGATAACCATGAGAGACCCATGCATCGAAGGGAACTCAGGGAGCAGCCACAAGCCTTATCTCCTTAGAAGAGGTCAAGCCACGGTCCATAAAGGATAACCACAGAGATCCGTCCACCATTTGGACTCCTAACCTTGATGACAATCACAGAGTCCGAAGGAAAGGAGAACTCCTAAACCTGATAAGAATTAGGGGAGTCCTAAGGTAAGGAGGACACTGCAACCTATTTCCGTCATGTGCGGATAAGCCCAAGAGGTCCCAGCACCGTAAGGACTCTTAACCTGATAAGCAGGTACAAGAGTCCAAAGGTGAAGGGACTCCTCAAACCTGATAAGAATCGGGGGAGTCCTAAGGTAAGGAGGACACTCCAATCTATTTCCGTCATGTGCGGAAAAGCCCAAGAGGTTCCAGCACTGTAAGGACTCTTAACCTGATAAGCAGGTACAAGAGTCCAAAGGTGAATGGACTCGTCAAACCTGATAAGAATCAGGGGAGTCCTAAGGTAAGGAGGACACTCCAACCTATTTCCGTCATGCGCGGATAAGCCCAAGAGGTCTTAGTACCATAAGGACTCCTAACCTGATAAGCAGGTACAAGAGTCCAAAGGTGAAGGGACTCCTCAAACCTGATAAGGACCAAAGAAATCCTAGGGTAAAGAGGACACTCCAACCTATTTCCATCATGTGCGGATAAGCCCAAGAGGTCCCAGCACCATAAGGACTCTTAAACTGATGAGCAGGTACAAGAGTCCAAAGGTGAAGGGACTCATCAAACTTGATAAAGAATCAGGGGAGTCCTAAGGTGAGGAGGACACTCCAAACACCTATCTATACCTGCCACGAGCGGATGAGACTTTAGAGTCCCAATCCTAAGGGATTCCTCCCAAGATGCCTATATAAAGATCACACTTCTACATCACAAAGGTACGCAATACAAACGATACGGAACTCATACTCAGCCCATTATCTCTATATCTCGACTGACTTAGACATCGGAGGGGCGATGGCGACAGCCACGCTGGTGCCCATAGTTTACCATGTTTATTTTGCTGGTCGTTAATCGAGCACGCCGAAAGCCGTTCCATCCGCTGGAGGACTAGGTGGACGGTTGAGGAACCCTTCCTCCGGAGGTGACTAAAAATCGCTTCATCACGAGGCGATTTCTGGTGTGAGACCTTTCTTCTCCAATTCTCCTTCGTTGTTGTGTTAGAGCCCACCCTTTCTAGGTATGTTCCCCTCTCTTTACTGTTCTTCTCTTTCTTTTCATGTTATATTTTTCCTTTCCTAGCATAGAGATTTCAGGCCCAGAGTGGGATACTCTGGGGGAGTTTACTTATGCTAGGTTAGCCAGTTTTGCTTCCGCCAACCTTGTCTCTCCCTTTATAGAAGATTTCGCACCTTATTGCACCGGACTCCAAAACAAGGTTTTTCGAGACTTCTTCGATTTATCAGCTCCCTCCTTCCCACGATCATTTGTCGGAACCCTAATGTGAGGGGGTCTCATCAATTTTTCTTTGATTCTTCAAGTTGAAGAGTCGACGATGGATGAGGAGGTCCCAGTGCGTCGTAGTAGTATGGCCAGGGCTCCACCATCTGATATGGGTCAACCTAGTGGTGTTAAACCCTTGTCACCCCCCTCTTCTTTGAAGGTTCCCCGTAGGGTTCATGCCTTTTCTGCCTCCACCATTCCTTCCACGATCACAAACGAGGAGTTGGCCGTTCTTAGGGTTAGGTTTTCAATTCCATCCTCTGGAACCCTTAGGAAACCTTCTGAGTCCGAGCGAGCCTGCTCTTTTATTAAAAATGAAACATGCATCTATGTTGGGGCTTTAGAAGGAGGTCTTCGTCTGCCCTTTCCAGCAGTGGCAAGGGAAGTATTGAGTTTCTTGGGTTTATCGCTTGGCCAAATTGTTCATAACTCATGGCGTTTGCTGATTGGTTATGCTACTCTTTGGGGAGCCATGTCAGATGGTCTTACTCCTTTAACAAAAGGACCATTTCTCAATCAGTTCTTAATAAAAGAAGCTCCTGGGGGTACATGATGGTATTTTTTTTTACCAAGAGGCCTGGTGGAGGAGAGTTGATCACTGATCTCCCCAATGTTCATAAGAACTGAAAGGATAAATTTTTCTTTATTGGGAGAGATGGATGGGAACTCCCGAGTTGGGAGGTTGGGTCCTACACACAGCATGTCCCCAATAGATGGGGGGAACCTGTTGCAAGTTGTAACCCATAGCTTTTCGTTATCCTTTTGAATATTATCACAAGTTCTTTATTCTCAAGGTTTATGTATTTTATTTTTCTGCAGCTCGTGCTTTATTTCCTTTGACCCCTGCCACAGAGGCAGAACTAAAGTTGGCCCAGAGTTACGAAATCCATAATTGGGGGTTACTTGTGACTCCAGAGTGCTTGGCTACTTACTTGTTGGGTCCAGAAACATCTCGTGAGGCCTTAGCTCTTTCAAGAGGTATTCCCTGTTTTCATTTTGGTGTCGAACCATCTATTGACTTTCTCATTGTTTCCACTTCTTTTCTTTTCAGAAGAAGAAAGCGACGGTAAAGAGATGGCACCAAAGTTGGATAAAAATCTACCGGCCCAACTAAAAGCTGAGAGGGAAAAGCAATCGTCTGGTGTCGTAGCTCCAAAAAGAAAGAGCTCTCGTCTTCAGAGGGAGCTGAATGTTGATAGTTTCCTGGATGCTGACCTTTCAAAGGACCCTGCTCTTGACTTAGTGGTTGAGCAGATTGAAGAGGGAGGTGTCGAGAAATTGAAGAGGAAGGCGAAGGGTACGGCTGGTAGAGGGTACCCCTTCTAATAAGAAGGCAAAAGCTTCTTTTGGTCCTTCCACATTGGCCGATTTCCAGGAAGCTCTGGAGCGTGCTTCTGGATTGCTCTGTGCAGCTGATAAAAACTCAATGGCGGAGATGTCTCTCCAAGCGGTGGGGGAGCATATGTTGGTCGAGTTGGCCATGGTAGGCTCCCTTTCTACATCTTTTGATAATTCGATTTTCTAGTTATTTCTTCGTTAATCCTTTCTTTCTTATTGCAGGCCACAACTTGTGGCCGATATTTTGTCTCCCAAAGCCATAGCTTGGGGAAGCAAGTGGTTATACTCACAGAGACCAACGTGAGGCTCTCTAAATAAGTGTTTCCATGTCCGCGGAGCTCCAGAAGGTGACAAATGAGAGGGATGCTGCTCTAAAGTCAAAGAGAGGTTTGGAGGAGGAGAGAGATACTGCCGTGGTGACTGCTTAAAGTCTGGAGCAGAAGATTCTTGAGTGGGATAAGGAGATGGAGAATCATAAAGTCATGGGTTTGGGGATGCTGGAGAAAGTGAAGAATGCTCGTAGGGATGCCATTGAACTCTTCCTGCAGTCACCTAAGTATCGTCAAGATATTACCCATCAATATTTTTGATGGGTTTGAGGCCATGAGGAGTCGTGTAGCCTTAGCTTTTCCACACTTGGATTTTTCCAAGTTTGAAGTTGATGATGAAGAAGGCCCTTCATGTCTCAATGGGGGACAGAAAGAAGAGGATGAAGGCGATGACGCGGCATCTAAAGACACATATATTCCTAGCTCTTCCCTTGCATCCCTTCTCCAAACTCCTGAAAAAGTCTCTCTTCCTCTTGAAGCTTCAACCCCAGCTGCAGCACCTCCTAGCCCATCATCTGGTGATGGGCAGACTGTTGATAATTCCTCCCTGGGCATTTGAATGGCCTTTATAAACTTTTAACTGATTTGGGTTTGTAACTAAAACTTTTAAATACTTTCGTACTTTGGCTGTGTTTGTTCTGGGAGTGGCCTTTGGTTTGGCCTAAACACTTTTCTTAACTTGGTGAAGATGATCTTTAAGGAGATCATATTTTGGGGCCTTTTAAAAGGCTATTATGACAGGTACAAGTGCGGATTGAGAATGCAAGAATGCTTTCTCTTCATGCTATGACATTTTTCAATAGTCTTTGTGCATGTAGACTGTAGACACCCCAATCTGGGCTTCAAGATTACTTTACTTTCGGTTTTTGACTCCCCGATGATGAAACAGATCAAGAACACCTCGGGAATGATAGGTGTTTGAGCTTTGAGTGTTTGAAGCCCTTGAACCTAACCTAACCTAAGCCACTTCCAAAAGCCAAACCCTACTGACCCTCGCTAGGGCGCAATCATCCTGCGCCAGGGCGCAACCGTCCTGCGCTAGGGCGCACCATCGCGCGAGACTCTGACTCCATCGCGCGATGATGCGCCAGGGCGCACCATCGCGCGCCAGACTCACTCCATCGCGCGCCAGGGCGCACGCTAGCGTGACAGACTGACTCCCTCGCGCGAGAGTCAGCCTGGGTCAAAGTCAAAGATTTGACCATTGACCCACGCGCGACAGCTGTCACACTCGCGCGATGGTCCCATTCCATCGCGCGACAGTCCCAAACCTGTGATCACCTTTATCAGCTGGGAAAACTTAGCCATGAAGTAACCCACAACTTGCACGTCTCTTTGCACCAGATTACCTCCCCCTCTCCATTTATGGAAGGTGCTAACTCTATAAATACCCCCATTTGTTCACTTTCAAAGGGTTAACAAAAATTGCCATTCAAAGGCTTACACCTCAAGAACAAAGGTTGTTCTTCCTCCTCCATCACTCAAATCCCCTTTTCACCTCAACTCAACTCAAAGTTCAAACACTTTTCAAACCAAAAGCCGAAGGTATAGCTTACCTTTGTTCTCTCTGTTCTGATCTCTGAGGGGAACTGGCAGGGCCAAGGCTGGTAATCAATACTAGTCCTGGCCCTAAAGTCAGCAGAAATACAAGAATTCGTGCCAAGCACTCCCTCGCGCGATAGACTCACATACGCGCGCGACAGTCCACTGTCTCGCGCGACAGTCCTCGTGGGGTTTGGGGGTGTTGGTTATTCTTGTTTTATCATGTTATTCATTGTTTTGAAGTATGATAGGCCTTTTAGCTCCCTCTGCTCGGCATGTTAAAACACATAGACTAGCTTTTTCTTGCTTATTTACTTTGTTGGAATGCTACTGGGTTGCATCTGGACCTGTACCAGAGCTCAGAGCAAAGCGGTTCTGAAAATCCGGCCAGGACACTCGCGAGGGACTCACTATCTCGCGATGGTCCTCTCGAGTCCAATAATCGCCTTGCATGAGCAGCTGCCTTGGCCTTTGTTTTGATACCCCACTATTTAGGGGTTGTATTTCAATTTGTTTAGCTCTGTTTATAATAATTTGTAATAATTATTTACTTTCATACATATAAACCGCTTGGTTTGCCTCCTGGGTGTGCAGTGGTCTTCTAGAGCCCGAAGGGGATAAAATTCAACTTTGTGGTGAGACTTGAACACTCGCGCGAGGGAATGGGTGTATCGCGCGATGGTCCTTTTTGCATGCACGTTGATCCATGTGTGCAAAGGTGGCTGTCATGTGTGATACACCTATTCCATGAGCAGCTTGGTTTATTCTAATCAGGGGGTTAAGTTTTATCCCGTTTCATATTTGCCATCCATCCATGCCATGTTTAGATCACATCTTGCAAACTTGTTACAGTTTTAATCCCCGATTAACTGTTCCCCCGCCCTAACTGGCTAAAAAATGATTAAAAAAGAAGAAGAATCACAAAGTTTTCACAAAATGTCTAAGTAGAGACCGATCTCCGGATTGGGCGAGAGGGGTGCCTTAAAACCCTTCCCCTCTCGTAACCTGGCTCCCGAACCCAGATATGGTTATGACGGACTGGTTCCTTCACTTTTTCAAATCAAATAGCGCGGCAGGTGCTTCGAAATACGGTTCCTTGGGTGACGGACCTTCAAACCCAGGTGGCGACTCTGTGTTTTTGCGAGCGCCTGCTTCTCCGCTCGCGCTCCCTCGATTATGGGCCCTTGCTTCGGGGAACGAAATTCCCGAAGGCTCGCTTTGGAATCCGGAAATTCCAGGGCATGCTGCCCACATAGACATTTTGATTTTGCCCATTCCTGCCACTACTACAAAATGATATAAAGATCACGGTACAAAAACTAAAAAGATCTCACTTT
Source organism: Rhododendron molle (assembly GCA_025413875.1). Taxonomy (NCBI): domain Eukaryota; kingdom Viridiplantae; phylum Streptophyta; class Magnoliopsida; order Ericales; family Ericaceae; genus Rhododendron; species Rhododendron molle. The sequence continues at coordinate 18,243,858 of CM046388.1, read as the reverse complement.
TTGTAAAAGCGTAATAAAATGTTATGCACTATAGTTTTAATCTCAGTAATACGAAAAAACTGAGATGGAAAGATTTTTTAATATCAACAATCTAAAGAGTGAGATTGTAACTTGTAGAATAGATCTCATTTTCAAAAAACTGAGATTATATATGAAAGAATTTGTCCCATTTCGAAAAAACTGAGATGAAAAGATTTTTTAATCTCAGTAATCTAAAAGTGAGATTGTAACTTAAAAAATAGATCTTGTTTTTGAAAAACTGAGATAAAAAGAACCTTTAATCTCAGTCATCTAAAAACTGAGGTTGTAAGTTAAACGCATATATTATATATATTAAATATTCAATTATATATTGAAAAGTGTGTGTAGTGGAGTTGGTTAAAACTTCTATATAAAACTCAAGAGACTTGGGTTCAAAACCCAACAGGAGAAATAGAGTAGGATTTTTTCCCTTCGGAAAATACCACTTTTAATCTCGGTTTTTTTTCAAAAATTGAGATTATTTCTATATAAATAACCACGGTTTTATAGTAAAACTGAGATGTTAAGCTATTAAAGGTCACGGTTTTGTCATTTTAATCACAGTTTTCATGTTTTTTGTCATAGTTTTAATCACGGTTTTTATCCTGTGGTTAAAAGATAGTGACTTTTAGTTACACCTTGATAGACCACGATTTTGAATGCGAGATTAAAAGTGAAAGATCACACCAGATGTCTGAGATCTTTATCCATTTTTGTAGTAGTGTGCCCTTGTTATTGCTATACAGAGCACTTGTGTTTTAGTATCTCTGTAAGAGGTGTACCCTTCGCTGTACCAAATTGCGTAGTTGGAAATTCTATTTTGAGCTTGTTTGATATGCGTAGGAGTGCTACATCTATTTTGGAAATTTTATCATTTCTTTCTTGTTCTTGTTTTGTCTTCTCTACATAGTTATACTACGTCTCTTACTCCCCTAAGTGTATAAATTGTTTGCGTCCAAACAATTAAGACACTTATTTAAGTTTTTCCTTGGGATAGTTGCTAGGTGAGTTGTAATTCCATAGATTGCATTGCTGTGCTACGTCTGTTTGAGCTTGGAAATTTTTCCTAAGTTGCTTGCATAGCTGTGCTACGTCTGTTTGAGCTTGGAAATTATTCCTAAGCTGCTTGCATAGCTGTGCTACATCTGTTTGAGCTTGAAAATTTTTCCTGAGCTGCTTGCATAGCTGTGCTACGTCTTTTTGAGCTTGGAAATTTTTGCTGTGCTACGTCTTTTTGAGCTTGGAAATTTTTCCTAAGCTGCTTGCATGGCTGTGCTACGTCTGTTTGTGCTTGGAAATTTTCCTGAGTTGCTTGCATAGCTGTGATACGTCTGTTTGAAAATTTTTCCTGAGCTGCTTGCTAGCTGTGCTACGTCTGTTTGAGCTTGGAAATTTTTCCTGAGCTACTTGCATAGCTATGCTACGTCTTTTTAAGAGTGTTTGTATATCTACTCCCCTAAGTATGTAAGTTATTTGTGTCCAAATAATTGATATACTGATTTTTATTTCCCGTAGGACATTTCTCGGGTTTGATGTTGGCTTTTCAAATCCAAGTCGTGCTCATTTAAGTAAAGGCAATCTTTCAACTGCTCGAGGTAATTGGGTTTGTAACTTCCCATTGCTCTAAGCGGTTGAAGTGGCAGTTTTAATTGCAATCTTAATTGTGATTATGTTGATTGGTTCAGCAAGCGGTAAGTAAACCGCCTAATTTGTGCTATAAATACCAATAGGTTTTAGAGATTACTCCCCATTCTGCAATTGAATTTAAATTGCTAATGGCAAACAATGATCGTATCTTCGAGTTGTGCCAAGAGTTGCAAAGCCTGAAGGCAGCCATTAATGGGCTGTCTTCGAAGATGGAGGCCATGGCGGAATCCATTTCTATCATGGAGAAGACAGTCCGCATGGTGCTGATAGCCAACTGGAAACAGTTGGAGGCTTTCCGAGGGCAGCTGTCGCCACCAGTTCCTTCCCCTCCAAGGGAGGGAGGTAGTGATTAGGTTGTTACTTTGCGGGTTTACCCATAAAGTTTTTATGTAAAAGCTGTCCACATCCCTTGGGGTGTTGATTTATTAATAAAATTTTAAATAATTTTATCTCTCTACTTGTCTTTACATTTTATGCATATAGAAAAGTAAATCATATCTTGCATATGGGAATTTTGAACAATCATCCCTCATGGGGAGTTTTATTGGCCTTCAGGGCTGGTAAACGTGAAGAACATACGGTCCTAACGAAAAACAACTTTGTTGCCAAAGCTTTATTGAATACAGAAAGTTTCCCAAAAACTTCAATAAACTTCCTAAAAATGGAAATAAATTTTGACTTCAAGCACCTACTTGTAGTATTTTTTCAGATGCTCTGCGTTCCATGAGTTTGGTAGCTCTTTTCCCCTTAGGGTTGCGAGTCTGTATGCTCCAGCATTGACGTGGTGCAAGATCTGATAGGGTCCCTCCCAATTTGGGCCAAGCTTGCCCACTTTCTTTCCCGTAGGATCGACTTTCCTCAAGACTAGACCACCAGCTCGAAAATCTCTTGGCCTAACCTGTGCTTCATGGTATTTGACCATTCTTTGCTGGTGGATGGCCAATTTGGCCATTGCTGTTTCCCTAGTTTCCTCCAAGAGGTCTAGCTCGGCTCTGAGATCTTCCTGGTTCTCCTGGGGGTTAGTTCCCGCGGTCCTGTAGTTGAGCAGTTCGATCTCTATTGGGACCACTGCTTTGGCCCCAAATGCGAGAGAATATGGAGTTTTTCCAGTTGCAGTTCGGGGTGTTGTACAATATGCCCATAGCACGTTATAAAGCTCTTCCGGCCAAGCTCCTTTGGCCTCCCAAAGCCTTTTCTTCATTCCTTTCTTAATAGTGCGATTTATGACTTCCACTTGGCCATTAGCCTTTGGGTGAGCCTTGGAAGCATAATGTATATGTATTCCCTTGGAAACACAGTACGTTTTGAACTGAGCATTATCAAATTGCTTTCGTCGGTCTGCGACTATCACCTGTGGTAACCCAAATCGACTTATAATGAATTTCCATAAGAAATCGATTGTAGTCTCTGCTGTTATTGTGGCCAGTGCCTTAGCTTCGACCCACTTTTTAAAGTAATCCACAGCTATGATGGAGTGCTAGACTTGGTTTGCTGCCATTGGAAGTGGGCCAATCAAGTCTATTCTCCACTGGGCGAATGGCCAGGGTCATCTCATCGGAGTTAAGACTGTGGGTGATCCATGAATGATGTTTATGAAGCGTTGGCACTTCTCACATTTTTGGACTATGGATTTGCAATCCTTTTGCATGCTTGGCCAATAATATCCCAGCCTAAGGAGTTTGTAGGATAACATGCGGCCACCTTGGTGATCCCCGTATACTCCTTGGTGGACTTCTTCCATAGCCATTGTTGATTCGGCAGGGGTCAAGCATCTCAGATATGGTAATGAGAAGCTCCTTCTGTAAAGCACGTCTCCCATCATCAGGTATTTTGCAGCTCTAATTGAGCTGCCGAGCTTTGATGTTGTCTTCTGGTAGTGTCCCATTCTTTATATAGTCAACTATGGGACTTTGTCCAAGTGTTGTTGTAGTCAATAACTTGCACCTGTTTGTCTGTGGTAAAGATGCTTGGTAACTCTAAATATCGTATCGGTGCATTTGGCAGGATAGTATCCTTTTTGGCTGTGGCCAGTTTTGACAAATAATTAGCTTCAACGTTCTCCTCCCTTGGGATTCTGACAATGTTGAAGCTTTGTAGCTTTGCAATTTGAGCTTTTACTTTGTCCAAATACTTTTGCATTACTTCTTCCTTCACAGTATATTCTCCCAGGACTTGTCCTACAACCAACTGTGAATCACTTTTGGCCATTACATGGCTAGCTCCGATGGCCTTAGCTAGTTCTAAACCAACCACAAGAGCTTCATATTCAGCTTCGTTGTTGGTCGCTTTAAATTCAAACCTAAGTGCATAGCTTAGGCGTTGCCCTTTTGGGGATGTTAGAACTAAACCAGCTCCGCTTGCTTGTCTGGTTGTTGATCCATCAACCTGTAGGATCCAAGGTTTGGGCTCTTCCTTGGGGAGTTCTTCTGGTTCTGGATACGTATATTCAGCGAGGAAATCTGCAAGTACTTGAGCTTTGATGGCAATCTGAGGCTTATACTCTATATCGAACTCTCTAAGCTCTACTGACCATTGAATCAGCCGGCCTGATGTCTCTAGGCAGTGGAGAATCCTTCTAAGTGGTTGACTCATTAGTACTTTGATCGAGTGAGCTTGGAAATACGGCCGTAACCTCCTGGCCGCTATTACCATGGCAAAGGCTATCTTTTCAGCCCTGGGATATCTTAGCTCAGCTCCTCGCAGTGCCTTGCAGGTGTAGTATACTGGGAGCCTTGCTGGTGTAGTATACTGGGAGCTGCGTCCCCTGCTCCTCCTTTACCAGGACCGCGTTGACTGCATGGGGGGAGACAGTAAGGTACAAGAATACTAAGGAGCGGTAGGGACGTCAAGTATTCTTTGAGTTGTTTGAAAGCTGCTTCTTCTATAGTAGTCCATTCAAAGGCTTTTTTCAAAACTTTGAAGAACGTTTGACACTTATCAATCGCTCGTGAGATGAATCTGCTTAAAGCTGCAACTCGTCCTGTCAAGTTTTGGGACATCCTTGGTGTTCTGGGGTGATCTCATGGTGAGTATAGCCTGAATTTTTTCAGGGTTTGCTTCAATACCCCTTTGGGATACCATATGAAACCAAGGAATTTCCTTGAGGAAATTCCGAAAGCGCATTTCGTTGAGTTGAGCTTCATCCGGTATTTTTTAAAGACTTGAAAAGTCTCCTCCAAATCTACTACATGGTTGTGTGCCTTGGCACTTTTGACCAGCATATCATCCACGTATACTTCTACGTTTTGCCCAATCTGTTGCTTGAACATCTTATTGACCAGCCTTTGGTAAATTGCTCCTGCGTTCTTGAGACCGAAGGGCATTACTTTGTAACAATATAATCCCTTATCAGTGATGAACAATGTCTTTTCTTGATCTCCTGCATGCATCTGGATTTGTTTATATCCTGAATATGCATCCATGAAGGTGAGGAGCTCCTGCCTAGCTGTAGAATCCACCAAGGAGTCAATCCTTAGTGGTGGAAAGCTATCCTTTGAACATGCTTTGTTGAGGTATGTGAAGTCAACACACATCCTCCATTTGCCATTGACTTTCTTCACCATTACCACGTTGGCTAGCCAATCAGGGTAAAGTACTTCGCGGACGGATCCCGACTGGATGAGCTTTTTTACCTCTTTGGCCGTGGCTTCATTTCATTCGGGAGCAAACGTCCTTTTTTTTTGTTTAACAGGGCGAGTCTTGGGATCCATGTTAAGTTTGTGAGATATGACCCTTGGGTCGATCCCTGGTACATCCTCGTGGGACCATGCAAAGACATCTTTGTTCCTTCTTAGAAATTGCAGCAGCTCTGTTTTCGCCACTGAGCTCAGTCTTGTTCCAAGCCTCTCTATTTTCCCAGGTTGCCCTGGTTCTAGGAGTTCTTCTACGAGCTCTTCCACAGGCTCTCCATGTTGGAGTTTCTCTTCATCTCGGATGTCAAGACTTTCTATATTCATGGTGATGTTAGCCCCTCTTAGAGAGGCAACATAACATTCCCGTGTTGCCTTTTGATCTCCTCTGACGCTTGCAATTCCATCTGGTGTTGGAAACTTCATCGTTAAACGATATGTGGAGATTATTGCCCCTATTTTATTTAGGGTTGTCCTTCCCAGTATGGCATTGTATGCTGAAGGACAATCAACTACTATGAAGTCTATCATACTTGTGATTTGACTTCCTTCTCCTCCCATAGTGATTGGTAGGGCTATTTGATCGGCCGGATAAACAGGCGTGCCTACAAATCCAACTAGTGTTGATGTCATGAGCCTTAGCCTTTCTCATCCAACCTTTAATTGGTCGTAAGCATGGAGATAGAGGATATCGACTGAGCTTCCACTGTCAATTAGGTCCCTTCGTGTGAGATAATTTGCTATGATAACGGTTATAACCTGGGGGTCATGGTGAGGGATCTAGACTCCCTTGATATCTGCTTCTGAGAAGATAATTGGTATTTCTTTCTTCTTCTGGAATTTATTTGGACGGCCAACCGTATTGACCTCTAAGTATTCCTCCGTTCTCAGCTTCTTGAGGTGTACTTTCCTAGCTTTGCTAGATTCCCCACCTCCTGCAAATCCCCCATGGATGACTTTGATTTCTCCGATGGGACCTGACCGACGTGGCGTGTCGTCCCTGCCTTCTTTGCTAGTATCTTCCCTTCTGGGTTGTTTCTGGTGCTTCTTTGTTACAAAACGTTGAAGCCTTCCCCTTTGTATCAGATCCTCGATCTGCTGTTTTAGGTTAATACAATCATCGGTATTATGACCGTGGTTTTTGTGGAATCTACAGTATTTGTCCTTAGCTCTCCTGTTAGGATCAGTCCTCAACGTTTTGGGCCACTTGAGGTCCGGATCGTCTTGCAGGTTGCTAAGGATTTGCTCAGCCGTAGCTATGAGCAGAGTGAACCGCTTGTACCGGCCTTGGGGTGGTCCTCCTCCTCCTCGTTTTGGGGATGATCTTGAGTCCGCCTTTTTGTTTTTTGGTTCACCTCTCGTCGTGCAGGTGGATTCTCTCCTTTTCTTATTAGGCAGAGGAAACTCGCCAATCTGTGGCGGCCCTGCTTGGGGATCAAAGCCATCACGTGTACATCTTGCGTAAACAGGTTCTTCTGCATTCATATGATTTTAAGCTTTAAGCATAAACTTTGCCAAAGTTTTGGGTGGCTCTTGAGATAAAAGGTATAGGAATTGCCCTGAATACAATCCTGCTATATATGCAGTTATGCTCACACTGTCGTCAGCTTCGTCTATCTGAACCACCTCTTTGTTGAACCTGGTGGTATACTCTCTTAATGACTCCCATCTTCCTTGTTTCACCGTTAAGAGGTGGGTCGCTCTTTTGCCGTAGCGTTGACCAGTGATGAAGTAGCTTACAAAGCTCAAGCTTAGCTCTTTTAAACTTCATATGCTTCCGGGCGGGATTTTGTTAAACCATGCCTGAGCACTCCCCTTAAGGGTAACGGGGAATGCAGGACACATTACTTCGTCTAGTATTGCTTGTGGATGCATTAGAGATTTGTATGTTTTCAGATGATCCAATGGGTCCGTGGAGCCATTGAATGTTTCCAGCTAGGGCATCTTGAATTTCTTGGGGAGCGGTAGTCCCATGACCTCAGGCGTAAAGGGTGAATCCGTGTTCTACACTAACTCTTCCACCGTAGCCGGAGTTTGTGCTTTGATATGTTTCATCAACCCGTCAATTTGGTCTTGCATCTTGAGCAAGGCCTCTTGGTTGTGGGGTGGCTTCTCCATAAGCGGTTTGCCATACTTCCTTGGATTTTGGCTTTCTTTTTCGCTGGACTCGCCTTCTTCCCTATCATCTTCCTCGTCCAGTCAAGCATGTCGTACGTTTAGGATGCTAGGCTCAGAGATTTGCTTTCACAAATCTGCGTTCTCTAGCATCGCTGTTTGTAGTCCTTGGGTTAATGTCTTTATCTACTCCCGCATGTGAGCAAATGCCTCTGGGGTCATATGATCGCCTCCCGTCTTGCTTGCTTCAGCGGCCTTGGCCGCTTCTATCGCCTTGGCGGCTTTTTCGGCGGCGGCGGTGGGTTCGGTAGCTTTTGCAACCTTGGCTGTTTCAGTGGCCTTAGCAGCTTTTGCTGCAGCGGCGGTCTTGGTGGCATCGTCGATGCCCGTTTGTGGGGGATCTGAAGCCATAGTCATTCTGCTAGATAGGGTATCTACCATACAAAATTGTTCACTGTAAGGGAAAAGTCGTTTCCCACAGACGGCGCTAGCTGGTGAATCAGTTTCGTGTTTGGCTCCAACCTGGTCCTACAAAACAAAGCTAGAGCTTGAGTCACCGATGTGGTGGCGTGCCAACCACCCTTCGATGGCTAAGTTAGTATAGAACTTGCTATATGGTAGGAGAATCGAGAGTTTCGGATATGAGTAATGTGTACCTTTGTTGGAGTTCTACCGTCACTGTTATAGGCATTCGATAGGAGGTTAATCAGAGTGGTATCTTGATGGGAATGAGTATATTATATGAATATTACTTATCCTGTTTTAGCTTGGTTCCAGAGCTGGTCCTTAGACCTTGCTCCAGCTCCGTCTCACAGGCGTAGCTGGCATCCCCTGACTTCGATGTAGGTGGTACTCATATGGGGGTCATGGGCGAAGCTGATTCCTACTCCCTAGGTACGTACAGTTTACTGAGCTAACCTCGCCATGCTCATCCTACTTATCAGACCCGTACCATCTCCAGCTCAATGGATCCAAAGGGGCAAAAGTTGAATCTTCCCAGAAATCCAAACTCATGGATGGAAGCAAAGAAAGAGCATCAAGACCATAGGCCAGCTTGGATTGCCTCAGGTAAGCTTAGATATGAAAGCATCAAATGATCCTGAGGAACAAAAGCTAAAAACAAGCGAGGCCACAATTCAGCATAAGGCCTAGAAACGATAAGGTCCCAGGAGACCAAAATTTAAGTATCTTATTAGAAGCAAAAACTTGCAAACTTTGCCAAGTTCTAAAAGACCTAAAAAGTCTGAGTACAAAGCCAAAGCTTACGCTTAGCTTGGCCCAAAGCTTTCAAACCTTTTTTCAACAAAAGTTAGGTCTTCTGAGACCAAGACCCGAGCACGGATTCCAAAAACTGCTCGACCAAAGCTTACACAACTTTTGTTGAATTCTAAGGAATCTAAGAAGTTCGAGCACGGCACTTAGGTCTGCTCAAGCTCTCAAAAGATCTGTAAATATTACAAGAGTCTCAAGTCCTATGGGACACAAAGGTTTAAGCAAGGTACCCACGCTTGCTTGGAAAAAGCCCTACAAGAGGCTGATGTCCACCAAGATGCAGAAGATTCTGGCACGATGCACACATCCACTCGGCCAAGGTCTTGCAAAAAGGCCTAAGCTATACGAGATGAAAAATTTGAAGAACGGTGCTCACACCTACTTTGTCAAAACTCCTTAGCCTTCGTTGAAGCCTAGGAACAGCTTAAGCCCTAAGGGACCTAAACGTCCTAGCACAGCTCTCAAGCATGCTCGACCAAATGTAAAAAAACGGCTCTATTGTAGACACCCCAATCCGGACGTCGGAGAGTCTTTGTCCGCCCCGATGATGAAATAAAGGAAACGATACCTTTGCGAGCTTGAAAAAGGATTTCCCCAAGCCCATGTAAACCAAAAAACCCAAAGAACCCGAAAACCTGAAAAGCCCAAATAAAGCCCAAAACAAAAGCCCAAAAGACCCTGGACCGAAGAAGGAGGCACCGTGCGGAGATTGACTTGAGCGCACGGCACCTTGAAACCCAAAAAGCCGCGCGCGGCCAAACCTCACCGCACGGCACCTTGAGCAAAAAGCTGACTGGCTCAGAAAGCTGTCGGCCACGCCAGTTTGAGCCACAGCTAATGACTAGCTCAGCCGAAAATGCACTTTTGGCCCGTCCAGAAAATACCTCCACCATTTGAAATTCAAAATCCTTGGCCTTTGCCTATAAATTAACCCCTCCACTCAAGGAAAAGGGGTCCCCTCTTGGCCTTTCTTTTGGCTCTCTTTGCTTTTGGGTATTCTCACTCCATAAGCTTTCTCTCTCTAGTTTTCACAACCACTTTCCAACTTCCACTTCCATTTCCAAGTCTTAAAGAAGGTCATTCCCAAAAGAAATTCTTTAAGTGCTTTCACTCACTCCTCCCTTCTCATCATTGAAGTTGATCTTTCATTAACTTCAAAGCTCCATCACCCAAAATACCTAACCTTCACTCACACCCATACTATCTTTGTCTCATTCAACCTCCTCCATCTACATCCGTGATGATCCATCCACATCCTTACATCAATAACCCTTGATCAAGCTCGAAACCAAAGGTAAAAACTAGTTTCCTCGGACTAGACTCCGTTCTGGTCCTGAGGGGTCTCTTCTGTCAATAGGTCTAATCCCTTTTGGTTAGATCCTGACTCGAAATCCATTTTAGTAAAATAAAAACAGTACTGTGCTGAGGTTGGGAAACCGCGCGGCCTGTTGATCAGGCGCGCGGTACCCTGACCCTCAGCGCACGACATCTGTGTATGTTGGTATTATCGCAGGCAGGCTGTCTGGATCTGAGTTTTCATCTGTTGTGGTTGTCTGTATCTGCTGTTTACTGTTTCTGTTGCTTTCAAAATAAGACCATATCTATAAGCCATGTTTTGGCTCTTTAAAAAGGCTTTCTAGATCATCCCGAATGATCAAATATGTCAAAACTGTTTTAAAACCTTGTTTTGAGAAAACAACATTTTTGGGATGATCTGACTACCATGAGGTGTCTGATGAGTTTTCTAAAAGATGCACATAGAAAACAATGAGCTAGATAATGTTTTGAAAGTCTGCAACAGTTTGACAGCAGAGCAGGTACCACGCACGGCACGTTGAGGTGCCGCGCGTGGCAACTCAGGGTGCCGTGAACAGTCTGGCTGAGGTCCAGCCAGTTTGCTGGATGATTTTTATTCCATTTGTTCATGTCATTTTATCACGACTGTACAGACAGCACCACATGCACGTCAATGTGATATATTTCCCATGTCCATTCCCCGTTATGTGCTTTATTAAAGAGCTTGATATTCTAAATAATATTGAAGATTCCCCCTTTTGAAAACATTTAGTAGAGACCGATTTTACCGGGCGAGTGGGGTGCTTTTTAAAGAAAAACCTTCCCCATTCGTAATGTGGCTCCCGAACCCAAAATCTCAACGTTTTCGTTAGACCGAAAGCCTTTTGCAAGCAACTCCTCGGTTTCTCGGATGATCCATCTCAAAAATCCGGGTGGCGACTCTTTCAAAAGAAGGGCGCGGGAGCCCACAGCTCTATATAGCCAGTAAGCAATACACATGAAAGCTATTGATGTGCCAAACTTTAAGGAAAAATATCAACAAACGAATTCACCGGAAAGACATTGAGATTGGATAGAAGGTACTCCTATACAACTCTAATCTTCATTTATTTCCTGGTAAATTACGTTCTCGTTGGGCTGACCTTATGTTGTTGAGCATGTTTATCCTCTTGGTGCTGTTGATGTTGTGAATCCAAGTAATGGTAATTCATTTAAAGTGAATGGACAGAGGCTTAAACCATTTCTCGGCAATTCCGAGGTTGGAGAGCCGGATGAGGAGTTAGTCAATCCAGTTTACACGATTGATTAGCTTGTTACTTTATGTTTACACGGGGAGCAAAAGCGTAACCGTTGAACTTAACTGTTTGTCGGACCCGGCCCCCAGGTAGGGGGTACCCACCATTGACTTGGGTATATGTAGCTTCGCATGCCGCTACTAAAAGAAGGATCATGTGCCTAGCTCCGGTTTGAAGGGCAAATTGTTTGATATCTGTGACATAGGGCTTTTATTAGCTTTTCTGATAGGATTTATTCACAGTAAAACACTCATGTCTTCCAGATTAGCCCCAACGGGGGCGGTATAGATTCTTAGGTTAGGCCTTGATATTCCCATGCTAACGCACTTGGCTCTGTCGTGTTGCTTACCTGGTTACGATCTTAGGGGATGCTGGACTTCATTGTTTGGCGGAGTCTAGCTGTGACTTTAACGCTCCGAGTTCTGATATCAAATCTGTATATACTGTACATATTCGTTTTTGTTTCTTGTTTTGTCATGTTTTGTTTAGTGTTGCATGTTTTGTTTGTCGTGTTTGTTATGCTTTCTTGCTTTCAATAAAGTCTTGGAGATGTTTCACATGAAAAGATTTCACCAATGTGTTAGCGTAAAAAGGGCTTTCATTAGTTCTTCTTGGTAATAGTTTATCGTTAATGATCCATGCTCTTCGAATAGGCCCCTATCGGTGGCAACTTAGGTTTGTGGGTGAGGTTTGATATTGCCTGGAGTGCACACTAGGTTGCATCTTATCTTGCTTTGTTTTGATCATAGGGGACGCTAGACTTAATTGTTTGGCGAGGTCCAGCGATAAATTTTATTATGGGCGCTAGCATAACAAATTTTCGACGGTCTAGTATAGCCACCCATTGCTTACCCCACTGGTAAGAAATGGGAAGAAAGGAATGACTCGTTTGATCGCGTGATGATCGGGTGGTGCATTTCATTCTGTTTTGCATGTTTTTACATTTTTCTCGTGTTGTCTTTATTTTCTGTCTTTTAAATTTCATTTGGTTTGAAACCGGATAACACGGGCCGATGTTTCTAATGTCATTTGTCTTGTGGAAAGTCGTTCTCTTAAGTCTTCTTTAGGGTTTATGTGTTACCACACTAGCCTTGGTAGTTTAGAACTAAAGCCGGAGTGAGTGAGGCATTCAGGAGCCCTAAGCATGGGTGTGGCTATGCACCGCGGTTGTTAGTCCAATAAAGCTTTGGATATGGCTCAGTGTGACTAGCTATGGTTCCGAGTTGGCAGAACGGAAGGAGTAAACCCTGGAAGCTTCTAATCTGGCTGGAACGGGCAATTGACATGAAATCCTCCAACTTGGTCGAGGTATTTAGGGGATGACATTCTCCTTGGACGGTACATTCGCGCACTCTTTTCTCTCTTCGCTCTTGGTCTTCATGCTATGAGGGCATAGCATCGCTTTAAGTTGGGGGGGAGGGGTTAGCTTATGTGCTATTTTGTTAGATTTTGTGAAAATTTGAAAAATTCAAAAACAACAAAAATTTAAAAATCCAAAAAAAATGAGAAAATGGAAAAATTTTAAAAATAAATAAAGCTTTTTACTTGCAATTCTTTCCTTTTGTCATGTTTCTAGTTCTTTTCGTGACTTGTTGCATACTCAATAATTGTTAGTTGGCAAGAGTTCGTAACAATCCTAAGAAATTTTGTGCTTCTCAATTTGCATGCTTACCTAAAAATTGAACGGTTTAGGTTTTGAGTAAAGTTTTTGAGCAAGTTTTGGCCCATATCCCCATCTTTCCAATAAAATGCTCGTAGTTAGAAGAATAATCTCATGTCCATCTGTAATTGTGTTTGAATGTCAATTTTCAATCATTTCGGAATCCAATGCATACTTAGGAGAAGATACAAGGCATTCTTTGCATGATCATACCACAAATGAGTCCCCTCGTCCTATTTTGCATCCTGTTATTTCTCCCGTTCTTGCTTTAACCTAGGCAACTGGTTGTTTGGAGGACTATTGGGATATGTTTCATTGTTCAAAGGTGTCTCGGGGGTATTGAATGAAGTCTTGGAAGTTTTGGGGTTCAATTTGAAGACAAAGCAAAGTTTATGATCTAATTGGTTTGGCATCGATACTTTCAATTTTCTTCCATCGGTACCGAATTAATCAAGGGAGGCAGCGAGGCAGCGACTTGCTTTGGTATTGGTACATGTTTTTAAGTTCCATCGGTATCGAAATGGTTATTGAGTGGCAATTAATGGAGCTCGGCATTAGTAGACCATAACATACTCCATTGGTACCGAGCCTTTATGGTTCAAAGCTGATCAGTCCAGTGGCATTCAAACCAAACCCCAACTTCATCTTCCACAACCGACTGGCCCTCTCTCCTCACCTCCATTAAAACACCAAACCCTAACTCAAAAACCATCCACAATCCCACCAAAAATCCCCAAATCCTCCATACCCCTCAACTATCATGAAGATTTCTCCACCAATTCCAAGATTTCAAGTCCAAGAAGAGGTAAACCCATCTCCCCTTCTTTTAATCCAAAAATTTCAAATTTTCCACGCAAAATCCTTACTTTCTTCCAATTTCCCACATATATATCCAACCCCCATCTTGTTTATGCCCTACATTCTATATTTCCCACCAAAAATCAAAACCCCAAAAACCCTAGCCTTAAAAAATTCCAAAAAAACCAAAAAAAATAAAACCAAAAATCCCTTTTTGCTTTCAATGCCAAAAATTAAGCAAACCGCACATAGGGCTACCTCTTCTCAACTAGAGATTAAGGAAAATGATGATTTTGTGGCGGAGGAAGAAGAAATTCAGCCGGAGGAGGCTTCAGGGTCTCATGCTAGGAAAAGGAGACGGACTCCGGCTGAGATAGCAGTAGACAAAAGAAGAACTTGGGAGGGCAGTTTTAATGGCAGAAAGTTCAAAAAAGAGCGTCAAGTGGATGTCAAGAAGTTCAAACCCGATCACATGGGCGTCCGATGCATTATTCAAAAAGGTTTGCAATTCTGGACTGAATGTTTAGTTGGTTATAATAGAAATGCAATCATTGAGTCTTACAAGTATATGCAAATACCTGAAGGTGATTGGGAAAATCACCTGGCTGTTAAAATTACATCTCAAGTAGGGGGTATTGATGTTGAGATTACCCCCAATGATATTGCTAGGTATTTGAGAATTTAGAGGCCCCCTCTTGATTTGGTGAATTGCCCTAGGAAAAATGAGAGGTTGGACGAACAAGTTGTGAATAGGGCCCTCTATAATGACCCCGCATTGGCCTCAATACCTCATGTGCCTGGAAATTTCAAAGCAAGTGTTAGATTTCTGAATAAAGTGATTCATTTCAATCTTTATCCTCGAGGCACGGAGCACAAACCTACTAGGAAAAGTGGAGAACTTCTGTTTGCTTTCATGACAAATGATTTGGTAGTAGACTAGGCAATGTTCATTTTCACACAGTTGAGAGATTTCAGGGCTAATACTTTGAATACTGCCAACATGCCTTTTCTTTGTATGATTACTAGTTTGTGCAGAGAAAAGGGAGTTAAGGGGTGGGCTTATGAGAAATTGCAGGAGCTTTCACCAGGGCCTTTTGATGATGCATTTGATGAGAAGAGTTTGTCTCAGACTCATGCAAGAAGGAACAAGCAGGTGAAAACGGGGGATTATCTGACTACTATGCCACCCAAGAAGGAGAAGCAAACATCTTGGATTAAGAAGTTGTTCTGTCAAGGGGTGGCACTCATTAATTCTCGAAGGAAGGAGAAGGCAGAAATGAGACAGATTATGAGTGATGAAGCGGTTTTTGGTCACCTCCGGAGGAGGGGTTCCTCAATCGTCCACCTAGTCCTCCAGCGGATGGAACGGCTTCTGGCATGCTCGATTAATGACTAGCAAAACAAACACGGTAAACTATGGGCACCGGCGTGGCTGTCGCCATCGCCCCTCCGATGCCTAAGTCAGGCAAGATATAGAGATAATGGACTGAGTATGAGTTCCGTATCGTTTGTATTGCGAACCTTTGTGATGTAAAGGTGTGATCTTTATATAGGCATCTTGGGAGGAATCCCTTAGGATTGGGACTCTAAAGTCTCATCCGCTCGTGGTGGGTATAGATAGGTGTTTGGAGTGTCCTCCTCACCTTAGGACTCCTCTAATCCGTTATCAGGTTTGACGAGTCCCTTCACCTTTGGACTCTTGTACCTACTTATTAGGTTAAAAGTCCTTACAGTGTTGGGACCTCTTGGGCTTATCCGCACATGATGGAAATAGATTAGAGTGTCCTCTTTCCCGTAGGACTTCTTTGGTCCTTATCAGGTTTGAGGAGTCCCTTCACCTTTGGACTCTTGTACCTGCTTATCAGGTTAAGAGTCCTTACGGTGCTGGGACCTCTTGGGCTTATCCGCACATGACGGAAATAGGTTGGAGTGTCCTCTTTACCTTAGGACTCCCCTGATTCTTATCAAGTTTAGGAGTTCTCCTTTCCTTTGGACTCTGTGATTGTCATCAAGGTTAAGAGTCCAAATGGTGGACGGATCTCTGTGGTTATCCTTTATGGACCGTGGCTTGACCTCTTCTAAGGAGATAAGGCATGTGGCTGCTCCCTGAGTTCCCTTCGATGCATTGGTCTTTCACGGTTATCCCTTGGGATGAGATAAGGCCTTGGATATTCTAGAAGGGGAATAAGAGTCCGACTTCTCTGAGTCCTTTAGGCTGTTCGAACATCTCGCACGGAGTGTCTCATAAGTCTGGCTACAGGTTTATCATATTTGTCGAGCTCACCTGGTGCGCTGAGCTCGGTATCTTTCTATGAGTTGTGCTCATGAGCTGGCTTTCATCCTTGGACTGGTTTAATAGAGGCTAGCTATTATAGGCTAGATTCCATGTTCTTGGGACTTTAGCTCGAGCTCTTAGGGCTGTGCTTGTGATCTCTTTGGTTTTGGGATGACCTTTGCCCTTGGGCTGGTCCTCTGAGCTCAGTTCTTCAAGCTAAGCTCCACGTCACTAGGTCCCATACATGGCCCCTCGTGCTGGGCTATGCTTCCTGGTCTAGATTGACCTTGGGAGGTTATGTTATACTTATCAGTAATTCCCTTGTTTCTGAGTAAGAACATAAGTGAAAACAAGGAAACACTATTTGCTTTGGAATCGATGATTATGCCGGCCTATCCTGTGTATCGTGTGTGATTTTCATCAGGTTGCGATGTACATAGTCATTGCTTGGTTCAGGGGAATTTTCGTGGACCCTTAGTCCTATGTTAGTTCCATTAGGAATACCTTGGAATAGTGAGGGTATTAATATATTTCTGGTACTCCCTAATCCTTTGAGCGTGGGGTTGTTGAAGAGCAACCTAGCGCTTGCGAATTTGTGTCCTTTTAGGACTGATCTTACATTGACATTTTGACTTAGCAGTTTGTTTCAAAACTCGTCACATGCTTCTATTGAGGTGCACTGAAGTGACCTCATTGAGTTCGGTGGAGATGTACTCCAGATCCTTGGATCTATCGAGCTCATGACTGAGCTTGAATATTTGCAACATGCAGGTCTTAGCTAGCCTGTAGCTTTTAACCTTAACGTTTTGCTTTCTCTTGAACTTTATTAGTTCAGTATTTTTCAAGGTTGGTCGGAGTGGCCTGGTTGGCCTCTTCCTTTGAATTTATGGTTCTGAGCTTATTGAGCTCTAGCCAAGTGGGACTATAGGCCACTTTTTGAATATTATAGTCTAGAGTTTCTTAAGCTCTGACTCTTCAAGTCTCATTTGATAAGTCTTGGAGCGAGTGGCTCTCGGGCCACTTTTTGAATTTTTTATAGTCTGGAGCTGTTTGAGCTCTGACTCTTCAAGGCTCATTTAATAAGTCCTGGAGTGAGTGGCTTTCGGGCCACTTTTTGAATTTTTTATAGTCTGGAGCTGCTTGAGCTTTAACTCTTCAAGGCTCATTTGA
This sequence comes from Rhododendron molle, assembly GCA_025413875.1. Lineage (NCBI taxonomy): Eukaryota > Viridiplantae > Streptophyta > Magnoliopsida > Ericales > Ericaceae > Rhododendron > Rhododendron molle. The sequence continues at coordinate 18,226,680 of CM046388.1, read as the reverse complement.
TAAGCCCTGGAGGAATGAGTGATCATAGCTTGCCTTAGCGTAGTTATTTATGTGCCTTAGCATGAGGTTTGCTCATGCCTTAGCAAGGGACTTGGAATAGTACCTTATGCTTTTAGCATGAGGTTTGCTCACACCTTAGCGTGAGACTTAGGACAACACCTCATGCCTTAGCATGAGACTTGAAATATCACCTTATGCTTTTAGCAAGAGGTTTGCTCACGCCTTAGCATGAGGTTTACTTATGCCTTAGCATGAGACTTGTTCATGCCTTAGCATGAGACTTGTTCATGCCTTAGCTTGAGACTTAGAACAGCACCTCATGCTTTTAGCGTGAGCTTTACTTATGCCCTAACATGAGACTTAGAATAGCAAGTGGTTTTTCGGGCTTATCCGTACGTGACCGGATTGATGAGCTTTGTGACATATAGAGGTTTATCCCTTGCGATTTCTGGTCCTTATCCTTTACTGGTGGATAAGATCTTGGTTGTTTCAGGAGTCCTTTGGACTGTGTGAATTTCCCTCCGTAGACTACTTTATCGTGATTGGTTTCAGGTGGTTGATTGGCCACTTCTTTTACTCCCTTAGCTCTAAGACCGAGCTAGATGTAACATTTCCTGAGCTTAGCTCTTTGGCTAAGCTGGACATGAGCTGTGCTCATAGGTTGACCTCTGCCCCTGGGCTGGTCTAATGAGTTTTGCTCTTTGAGCTAAGCTCAGCATTATTGGACCATTCATGTTTTTCCATGGGAATTCCATTAGGTTGGTCGTTGCTTTTGTGCTAGGCCAAGCTGGGGTATCCTACCTAGTAGGTTGGATTTGCTAGATTTCAACCCTTAGGTTGAACTTAGCTCTTACCAGAGCTGTGAGGTTCAAACTATGTGAGGTTTTCTAAGTTGGTTCCTATCTGTCCCCTCGTAGGGTCAACTTTTCTGGGAAGGAGATCATCTGGTCAGAGGTTTCTCAATCTGACCAAGGTATTGTGATACTTGGCCATTATCTTTCCCCTTGCTTTAGGACTCTTGGTCCTTTTAGGATAATGTCCATGATTAGCATATGGGTTATCGCGCTGATCCCGTAGAATCTTGTAAGCATGTCCATAGGATGTCTCTTGGGGGTGACTTGCTAGGTCTTCTTGGACATGTATACCGAGCCGGCTCTTTTGTAATCGAGCTAGTTCAATGTGTTAAGCTGGTGCTCGCTTTCCTTGTCCCTTAGGATGAGCTGGCCTGGTTCATACTCAGCTTCAGCTATTCCCTTGTTTCTTTAGACCTTGTCGGGTCAGGAAAAGGGAAACACTTGAGAGGGTGATTATGTCCCTTAGGACTTTTAGTTGAGCTTCTCTGTCATGTGTTATTGTGTTGGCTGAGCTTATTTCTTAAGATTAGCTAGCCCTAAATCTTTATCCCTTGGGATTGTTGACAGGCTAGGTTCTGTTGTCCAATTGGGGTACTCGTCTTGAGGTACTCTCCGGGGTTATCCCTTAGGATACTTTATGTTTGTCACCTCCCGTAGGAGGTGTTTCAACCACCTTAGACGATCAAGATCCTTTGTTGGAGTAACTTGGTGGTCCACGTAGCCGGGCTAATGATGGTGCCATGTCACTCCTCTAAGATGATCAGATGATGTTGCCTTTCATGCTTAGCTCTCTGAATGAGCCTGAACTCTTATCTGTGTATTTCCTTAGAAATTTTCATGTTTCTGTAGTGGTGAGTTTGTTCATTCCCTGCTATTGTCGTGACAATTTTGCATTTGCACTTGCTTTATGCTTTATAAACTATGTTCTTTTGAGCAGACCTTGGTTGCTCAATCTGACTTTTTATTTAGTCTAATATTGAGGCCTTGAGCTGTGACCGAGCAGGCTTACTGGTCATGTTTAAACTCTTATGTTGCTTTTGACTTCTGGTTGAGGTGCGCGGGCCGTGCCCAATTTTTTCAGGATTTAATTCCCTTGGGACTAAGCTTTACCCATTGGTTGTCCAAGCTCCGTAAGCTTTTTATGGCTAGGTAAGCTTTGTCGGTTGAGCTCAGGATTGCTTCCAAAGTTAAGCTCTTCGAGTTCTAGCCATACTTCCCTACTCCCCAAAGTGTTAAGGTGTTGGGAAAACAGCTTGGCACTTGTAGATTGTGTAATTGTTTTATGTGGACTGTTGGCCCTATGACTGGTTGCCCCTTGGGACATGATGGATTGACAATCTGATCAGCCTTGTCAATGTCGGAGGAGCAGAGTCAATTGCCCAAGCAGTCTTGCTAGTTGGATCCTATTATTTCTATCGGAGTTAGCCAATCTTGTTGGCATGGGTAGACGCTTTGAACCGCAGAGGTAATGTAGGTGGCAAGCTTTGCTCTTCTAAAAAAGATGTCCATTGGACAGTTGAGTTTTGTAAAGTGCAAATTGATCCATAATCGGATCAATGTTGATGGAGAACTTTTGTTTGCTAATGCTGAGTGTGCATGAGTCTAGGCGTCGCATTTGATCCTTGGTGCCTTGGCATGGTGGATCTATTCTCTCATTCCCTTCGAGATTGATGTTTTATTTGAGTAATCGACCTTTGATCGGTAGGCGTTCAGGGCATTCTCAATATTAAGGCATTTCTAAGCTCTGAGCATGAGCTCAGCCATGGTTTGAGGGGGTTTTCGAATAAGGAATTGACTCGAGCTCAGCCTAGTAATGTAGGCTGCTATGGAGACATTGTCGTCCATGTTATCCATCTGGTCGTGTAGTCATGCAACGGTTTCCACTTGTCTTACTTTAAGGTAAGGAGGCGGATGGCTGGCTGACTTTTGTAGATTTTGCCAATTCTTGCCCTTGTCATAACTGCGCCAAGCACTTGAGGTTAGTCTTTTTGACAGGGTTGTATATCTTTACTGTACCAAGTTTTGGAGCTAGAAATTTTGTTCTGAGCTTCTTTCATTTCATAGCTGTGCTACGTCTTTGAGCTTGAAATTTTTTCATAAGCTTCATTTATTTCATAGCCGTGCTATGTCTGTGAGTTTGGAAATTTTCCTAAGCTTCTTTTCTTGTATAGCCGTGCTACGTCTGTGAGCTTGGAAATTTTCCTAGGCATCTTTTATTGCATAGCCGTGCTACGTCTTTGAGCTTGGAAATTTTCCTAAGCTTCTTTTATTGCATCACCTTAGCTATGTCATTTGAGCTTGGAAATTTTCAAGAGCTTCTTTTCTTGCATAGCCTTAGCTACGTCGTTTGAGCTTGGAAATTTTCCAGAGCTTCTTTTATTGCATAGCCTTAGCTACGTTGTTTGAGCTTGGAAATTTTTCCAGAGCTTCTTTTATTGCATAGCCTCAACTACGTCATTTGAGCTTGGAAATTTTCCAGAGTTGCTTTTATTGCATAGCCTTAGCTATGTTGTTTGAGTTTGGAAATTTTTCCTAAGCTTCTTTTATTGCATAGCCTTAGCTACGTCGTTTGAGCTTGCAAGGCTTTCGCTGAGCTCTTTGAGTTTGCTTAGCTGCTCTGTAGGATCTTGTAAAACCTCGTGTGCGCGCTTCCGCTTAGTATAACAGGGAAGGCTCGGCACATGAACTCATCTAGTATTTCTTGGAGCTGTGTTAGAGATCTGTATGTCTCTTAATGATCCACTAGGTAGGTGGAACCATTAAATATCGCCATCTACGGTATCTCGAACTCCTTTGGGAGTGGGGGGCTTATTATTTTGGCCATGAAGGGAGAATCCCTTAGGATATTATGACTCGACTGCCTCTTTTCGAGGTCGGTGTTACCATCCCTTTTTTGTTCTTCAGATGGACATTCGTCTAAATTGGCGAGTTATTTGTTTAACTCCCCATGCATTCATGTCGCGTCCGTTAACCCTTGGGTTAAAACTTTCAGTTGATTTTGCAAGGGTTCGATTATTCTTTGCATAGTATCAGCTTGTTTTTGTAAGGTGGTTGATAAATCAGCTAATGAATCAGCTTTGTCTTCAGCTCCGACCTGATCCTTTTATTGGAGTTCTACCCTTATATTTATAGGCATGTTGATAGGAGGTTGAGTCCATGTTGGACTATATCTCAGGGATTTTGGATCGTCTCCTTGAAGAGTGTGGAGTCCTGCCTTATCTGGGACTTCATATTCATTCTGCCTTAGCATTGAATCATTATCCGTCTTTGATTGTGTTTATCACTGCCATTTTATGCTTATCTTATCGATATCATTCCTTTATCCCTTAGGACTTAGGTTTCTCAGAGTTGTATCTTGATTGGAATGAGTATATTCCATGAATAATATTACGAATATTATCCTCCCCGTCGTAGCTAGGGGTCAGAGCTGGTCCTTGGACCTTGTGATAGCTACGTCTGAAGAGCGGAGCTGGTATCCTTTGACTTTGTCAAAGGTAAGACTCCCCAGGGAGGGAGAGATAAGACTGCTTTCAACTCCCCAGGTCCGTAATTCTTGTAGTGTTGACCTTCTTCGGTCAACCATACATATCAGCGGTGAATGCTGCCAATGTCACCGCAGGCGAGGTATCCTTCATCTGAACCTCTGAAGGTGATGGAGCGCGACTCTTAGAAAGTGATTGAGTATAACTTTCTAAAGCCATTAATCGAGTATCCACTGTGGAAACTGTTCACCGTGAAGGGTTGAGAATGATTTCTCATTTCCCACAGACGGCGCCAACTGATGAAGCGGTTTTTGGTCACCTCCAGAGGAGGGGTTCCTCAACCGTCCACCTAGTCCTCCAGTGGATGGAACGGCTTCCGGCGTGCTCGATTAACGACCTACAAAACAAACACGATAAACTATGGGCATCGGCGTGGCTGTCGCCATCGTCCCTCCGATGCCAAAGTCAGTCGAGATATAGAGATGATGGACTGAGTATGACTTCCATATCGTTTGTATTGCATACCTTTGTGATGTAGAGGTGTGATCTTTATATAGGCATCTTGGGAGGAATCCCTTAGGATTGGGACTCTAAAGTCTCATCCGTTTGTGGCGAGTATAGATAGGTGTTTGGAGTGTCCTCCTCACCTTAGGACTCCCCTGATCCTTTATCAGGTTTAGGAGTTCTCCTTTCCTTTGGACTCTGTGATTGTCATCAAGGTTAGGAGTCCAAATGGTGGACGGATCTCTGTGGTTATCCTTTATGGACCGTGGCTTGACCTCTTCTGAGGAGATAAGGCTTGTGGCTGCTCCTTGAGTTCTTTTCGATGCATGGGTCTCTCACGGTTATCCCTTGGGATTCGCAGCCTCATCCCTTGGGATGAGATAAGGCCTTGGATATTCTAGAAGGGGAATAAGAGTCCGACTGCTCTGAGTCCTTTAGGCTGTACGAACCTCTCGCACGGAGTGTCTCATAAGTCTAGCTACAGGTTTGTCATATTTGTCGAGCTCACCTGGTGAGCTGAGCTCGGTATCTTTCTATGAGTTATGCTCATGAGCTGGCCTCCATCCTTGGACTGGTTTAATAGAGGCTAGCTATTATAGGCTAGATTCCATGTTCTTGGGACTCTAGCTTGAGCTCTTAGGGCTGTGCTCGTGAGCTCTTTGGTTTTACGATGACCTTTGCCCTTGGGTTGGTCCTCTGAGCTCAGTTCTTCAAGCTAAGCTCCATGTCACTAGGTCCCCTACATGGCCCTTCGTGTTGGGCTAGGCTTCTTGGTCTGGGCTAACCTTGGGAGGTTATTTTATACTTATCACCTGGGTTGATTCGAACGCCTTTCTGGTAGAGTTTGATCAAAACAAGGAGAAGCTTAAACGCTAAGCATCAATCCCGATAAGCATTCCTGAATCTTCGTCGTCCACCTCTAAGCACCAGAGCAGCAAGGATTTCGACACATGTCCCATGAAGTGACCTACGAGTTTAAAACCCTCAACAAAAGGAAAAGAGCGGTAACCGCCATTTTGGTCTTACCAATGTTCCCAACCTCCAAGGAAAAGCTGAAGCTTGGAAATAGGGGTGTACCTGATAAGTAGGATGAGCATGGCGAGGTCAGCTCAGTAAGCTGTACATACCTGGGGAGTAGGAATCAGCTTCGCCCATGACCCCCATATGAGTACCAACTACAACGAAGTAAGGGGATGCCAGCTACGCCCGTGAGATGGAGCTGGAGTAAGGTTTAAGGACCAGCTCTGGCACCAAGCTAAAACAGGATAAGTAATATTCACAGAATATACTCATTCCCATCAAGATACCACTCTAATAAACCTAAATCCTACCGGATAAAGGAAAAGAAGTCGGTAAGATGAGCATAAAATGCCAAATGATAAACATCATTAAAGACAGATAAGGACACCATGTTAAAGCAGGGTGCACGTGGAGTTCCAGCTAAGGCAGGACTCCACCCACCTTGTTAAAGTGATCCAAAATCCCCATAATACTGTCCTATTAGGACTTAACCTCTTATCGAATGCCTATAAAAGTGACGGTAGAACTCCAACAAAGGTACACATTACTCATATCCGAAACTCTCGATTCTCCTACCATATAGCAAGTTCTATACTAACTTAGGCATCGGAGGGTGGTTGGCACGCCACCACATCGGTGACTCAAGGTCTAGCTTTGTTTCGCAGGACCAGGTCAGAGCCAAACACGAAACTGATTCATCAGGGTCCTTTTCTTTTTTTTTCTCGATCCCTTTTAGGATAAGATAGCCTAGTGGGATGGCCTCTTCTCTAGGGTCGTATAATGGAAACATGGCTGGTCTAGCTTACCAATGAGGAGCACTGGGCCAAGGAGGGTATGGCTTTGGTTCCGTCATGGAGCTTAGAGGAGCCGTTGGAAGGTCAAGACAAAATATCAAGACCTTGTGGTGTTTCTCAGTTTAACGATGTTAGCACTATCTTGCATGAAAAGCTTAAAAGTGCTCTCAAGCTGAGGCAATCTCTCATCATAAGGGTTGATGTTCTACGAGTTGAGGTTATCTCTTATCACAAGGGCTCATACCCTGATATCGACTTCTCCACATTTAAGGCTGATAAAGATCTCCAGTCGTTCATGAGTGGTAAGGAGAAGGAGAAGGATGAGGATGCTGAGCTTGACAATGTCGTTTCCTCAGATCAACCCAAGGGGGCTGATGGAAAAGGAAATAGGATGACCCATTGGTGGTCTAACGAAGGTATCAACCTTGCACGATTTTCTTTTCCTTTTGTAGTGGAATGCCTTTCGACGTTGTTGGAATGGCCATGTTTGGCCTTGACCTTTGTTTTCGTATATCACATCATGCCTTAGCATAATATTTTTAACATACCTTGGCACTTTTCCTAGCCTGATTAGCTTGTAGGGCAAGCTAATTGTTGTAGGGTGGTATTCCCGAACAGGTAGAATTAGTGACTGAACACATGATGTACAGGGCCCTTGTAATTAGAAAGGTAGTATAAAACGCCATACAAGATGCTAGACGGCTATAAGGACCAATGATACGAGAAGTCATTGGTCCAAGTAGTATGCTCGGCAGAAAAGGCCAAGGACATGAGAAGTCATTAGTTTATACAGTTTACTCGGCAGACAAGTACCCTTTAAACTTGAGACATCAGTAATCCGTACAAGCTGTTCGGCAAAGAGAGTGCCGGACAGATAGAGTTATCTGGATAAACGTAGTCTTAAGGGATGAGGCGACGGGAATATTCCAGAAGAGAAAAGAGATCAAGATAACCAAGGAAACAATCCTAATATGGAACAAGTTCTATAAAGAGAAGAATCCCTACGAGTACAGGATCTCGGCTGATTGGGGATGAGGATCCTCGGGAGGCTAGGTTTCCTGTACGAGATAGGAAACCTAGGACAACAAGGATGCTTGGGCAGCAAGCATACGCTTTTCTATAAATACAAGGTAAACCTAGAGGAAAAAGGTACGCAATAAGTTGCATCCATTCTATACTTTCCTATTGATAATTAGGGTTTGATACAGTACGAAATACTAACTTAGGCATCGGAGGGCCTTTGCCACGAGAGGCAAAGGTGCACTCATCCCTTTTCTGTTTTGCAGATTAGGGTTCTGGCGAAGGCGTTTGGATTTCGATCGAACAACACGTGGAGGAGCTGCAAATCAGTTCTGTTATGGGTACTGTCCGTTTTTTCCTTCCTACAATTGTATTCTTGCATTTTTATATGCTTCAATTTAGGGCATGTCAATGGTGTTTTCCTTGCATGCTTCAGTATATTCTTAATTTTGAATGCCCATGTTGATTTGGGTTTCTCGTGTCAAGTGGACTTGTCAACTTGTCACTTGTGTTTTGGAGCTTGGCACTTGTGCTCAATATTCTTTAGAACTGTCCTTGGGCTGTTAGGTCCCACAAGACTTGTTAAAGCTGGTGAGCTTATTGGGCCTTCCTGTTCGCCTAACTTTTATTCGCTCAGGGATTTGTGCAGGCTAAAATGCTTTGCTTGCCTTATACTTTTATATGCTACTGTCTTGGGCATTGGTCCCTTAGGACCTTTATGTTCCGATTTTGCCGAGCTAGGTTTTACATAGTCCATACAGATTTTTAGCCTAATTGCTCATCTCAGATCTTATCCCATGGGATTTAAAGTTTGAAAAATTTCTTCATTCTTCGGGGCTAATCCGGGTTCCTGCCCATTCCACTCCCCTAATCATGTAAGTATTTGCATCCGGGCTGCTTTTACATTCATACTCTTCAGCTCCCTTAGGATACTAATGCCAAAGGTAAGGAATTCTTACTCAGGTTTCATAGTCCAAAGCTCATTAAGTTCGGCTCAAGTGGGCTTGTAGGTCACTTTCTCGGACTTGTTTGTGTGGTAGCACATACATTTGGTGCCCTAGCTCTAATCGGTCAAGCTCACTTGAATTTAACAGTTGTAGATGCTACTCATTCTTGAGCTAGATGCTTTGGCACTCATTTTCTTGTATTAGCTACCTCAGCAACAATGCTTATTAGGCTGAATAACTGATTTTTCTTTTTCAATATCCGTTCCCTACTCCCCTAAGTGGAAAGGTGTGTGAACAGCTTTGCACTCATATGGTTGTGGTGTTCGCCTTAGCAATATTATCATCCACATCATTGAAGTTGTGGTGGGCTGCGGTTGGGGCAACCTCATGCCTTAGAGTATGGCCATGTTTGGCCTAGTTATTGATAGTGTTGGGCATTGAAGCATAAGTTTCTGTATGTTGACGGGTTTTGTTGGATTGCCACTGTACTCTGATTGTTATGCAGCTTGTGCTTCTTGCCTTAGCGTGATTGTGGGGCTGCCAGCACCTCGTCTTATGTTTACTTGCTATATGCCCTAGCACATTATCTTATGCCTGAGCATGATATTTTTATCATCTTTCGTCTCTACCATGAGAGCATCTCATGCCTCTATCATGAGGTTTATATCAACGGTCATCCCATGCCTTTAGCACGAGGTTTATCTCAAAGCTCATCTCATGCCTTTAGCATGAAGTTTATTTCAAAGCTCATCTCATGCTTTTAGCATGAGGTTTATTTCAAAGCTCATCTCATTTCTTTTGGGTCTGATAGCTAATGAACTTACTAAAGTGCACTGGAGTGACCTCATTGAGTCATATTAAGGTGTACTTCAGGTCTTTGGATCTATCGAGCTCACAACTGAGCTTGAGTTTTTGTGTCGAGTTGCCTTAGCTGGCCTATGGCCTTTAGCCTCGACATAGTTGTTATCTCTTTCTTTTTCCTTTTTATATGTTGGGCTACTGTACATTTGGCTTATCTACTGGCCCAGGGTCTTTTATATTAATCAAGGTTTTTACTTCGTTTGAACTGTTTGTTCAGTGCTCATTGAGGTTGGGCCGAGTGGGATTGTAGGCTACTTTTTGAATATTATAGTCTGGGGCTCATTGAGCTCTGACTCTTTAAGGCTTACTTGATAAGCCCTTGAGCAAGTGGATTACGGGCCACTTTTTGAATATTACAGTCTGGGGCTCATTGAGCTTTGACTCTTCAAGGCTCACTTGATAAGCCCTGGGGCGAGTGGCTCACGGGCCACTTTTGAATCACTTTTGGTAGTTTAGGCTGACCTGTGCAGCTCCAGCTGACTAGGCGTTACTGCTCACTGCTTTAGCTTTTGCTAATCTTTGAAAAGATTTCTTCATTTTTCAGGGCGGCCTCAGCTAGCCCATGATCTTCTTGATTTACCGGGTCAATGGCTGAGTCTGGGTCTTCGTGTACGTTAGGCTACTGTGTATCTCTTATCAGCTAGCTGTAGACACCCCAATTTGGACGTATTATTTATCCTTAATTTGTGGCCTTGAGGCTCCCCAAAGATGAAACGGAATCAAAACAGGACTTGGCTAAAGCTTGAACGATTTTTCTTGGACTTTTATAAACCAAAACCATCATTTTTTTCCGACACCCTGAGGGTAAAATGGGCATGCATTTTGGCTTATAAAATATATTTGAATGAAACCAATTGGGTTAGAAAGAGGACTTCATGAGCTTTCCAACGCTTCAAAAAACACCCAAAACCGAGTTCGGGAGTGTCCGTGGCAGTCCGCTGAAGTTGGGCAGCCACTCCCAAGCGCTCGGGACCACTCTAAAGCGCTCGGGAGTGCCACTCCCAAGCGCTTGGGAGTGCTGACAGACCAATGCATGTTGGGCTTGACCTTTGACCACGTTTTTTTAGATTTTTCAGCCCTGCAGTTCAAACCTGAACATTGCAGAAGCCTGCCTGAGCCTGCAGGGCATCTCATCATGAGAATTTCCCCTCCCAAACTTTTTAATCTTTCATTTGCAAATCCAAACCATAGGTTATGTTTGCCTATATAAACCCCTATGTTCTACCAACTAAGAGGGCACGAAATTTCTCCCTCTCTCTCCTCTGTTTTCAGAAACCCTTGTTATTTACCACCCTCAAACATTTTTCAACTTCCACCTTCAATTAATTTTCAAAGAAAAAACCAAGAAAATCACAAAAATATTTTCACTCTTAGATACATTCTAAGACTCCATTTCTCACTATTTTTCAGCCCTCATTCAAGCATTCAAGTCAATCCACGAAGTCTTATTCAAGCACAAAAGGTATAAAATTCCTTTTTATACTTGAAAAGTCCATTGTTTTTCTCCTTCTGAGGGAGATCAGGGACTCACACGAGTTCCTCATACTGGTTGTGAGCCACCTGATCTTGGTTTAAAAACAAGAGCAAAGGGGCATAAAGGTGTTTTCTGTGTTAAGCTTACTGGAAGCACTCCCGAGCGCTCGGGACTACTCTGGAGCGCTCGAGAATGACTCCAGTCCCATTTTCCTTCTTTTGGGCATTTAAGTGGACATGCAAGGGGAGTGAAACATGTTTTCAAACTGATTAGCTCTTTTGAAGTGTGTTGGTGCAGATGATCTTCTTTTTTCAGAGAAAAATAAGGAAGATCATTTTTATTTAAAGACATGCAAAAGAGTTTTGTTCAGAATTTAAAAAGAGAAATTTTCATACTTCAAAAACACAAGATCCAGTGTACCAGCACACTACAATGAGTGTATTAGTCTGTTGAAATCAATTCTGGAGTGTAGATCACTTCCAAGCGCTCGGGAGTGTCTGCATGCAACTTCAGTCCATCTTTCTTCCAGTTTGACCCTTCTACTGCCTCTGGATGTCCATGCATGTGTCCCTTTTTATCTCTTAGAACTATCAAACCACTGTTTAGAGAGGTGAGGATGCAAGGCTTGGAAGAGTGGGGTTTGACCTCAGTTCATTAAGTCCTCTGTGGAGCCTGTAACATGTTTGAGTTCGTTCCAGTTTACACTTTAGTACTGTATCCTGTTATACTAACATGATTTATAGGCTGAGCATACAATACTCTTAAGCGCTCGGGAGTGCTCCCGAGCGCTCGAGAGTGAGATCAGTGACAGGGCTCTAGCTTCTGACATTTTGCTTTTCTTTACCATATTTCATTATCCTCTGTACATATGCACATGCATGCACCTTTTTACTTGATATACTTCTGGATATCTGCTACTTGTTGAATGAAACAAAATATTTTTAATAAATCCCACAAATGTTTAGTAGAGACCGCTTCCAAATCGGGCGAGGGGGGTGCCGTAAAACCCTTCCCCCCTCGTAACGTGGCTTCCGAACCTCAAACGAATCTCTGGTTTTCAATTCAAGAAATCAATTTTCAAATCAAAACGGTTTCTCGGATAGTGAACCACAAATCCGGGTGGCGACTCTTCAAATTTTTCAACTCGATTCGTAAACGTGTGTTTTTCGGGCCGCCCCGATTCACCCGGGGCTGTGGTAGCCCACACTAGCCCAGGGCCTCTTATTTTTACCGAGATTTTAATTTCTCTTGAACTTATTTGTTCAGTGCTCATTGAGTTTGGGCCGAGTGGGCTTGTAGGCCACTTCCCTCGGACCCGCAATTCAGAGCTCGTTTAGCTCTGGCCAAATGGGCCCGTAGGCCACGTTCTCGGACTTTTGGCCCCTTGGGACTCTTCAGTGCTTAATTAATAAGCTACGATGCAAGTGGCTTACCAACCACCTTTTCCAATTGTATTGTTAGGAGCTTTTTAAGCTTGGACACTTCAGGGCCGCTTAATAAACACTGGGACAAAAACTTAAGATGGCTTTAGTGCCTCTGTAAGTTTGTGTATTTGTATGAGCTAACCCGTGTCAGTTCGAGCTGACCTCAGGAGTTACCGTTCCATGTTTATTTTTAATCTCTGTAAACTTTGAGATAATTTGCTTCGTTCTTTTTGGCTGGCTTAGGTAGCCCTGAACGTACCAAGTCAACAATTGATGTAACGCCTCCAATTTCGGGTAAGTTAAATAAACATTTTATTGAATAAACTAAGGAGAGTCTGGCTCATTATTACATCACAAACTCCCAAGGGAGTGCTTATATAACACAAAAGAAAGGGACAGCTAAGGGTATCTACTGCTCCGCCTCTTCTTCCATCCTAGCAAGCTCATTGGCTCTAAATAAAAGCCTCCAAAGTGTACAGCTCTCCCTGCTCATCTATAAAGTCTGACACATTATACCAGTGTCGCCACTAGCATAATATGTTAGGGTCACATAAAGTAACACCGTGATCTTATAAAGCCCAATAGAATAACCCAAACCCACTAACCCTTAACTTACACATAGCAAGTCAATAAGTCATGATAGTAACCAAACTAACACATGTGCATTCAATAACTTTGCATTTATAGATATACAATAACACATGCACATTCATTACTCATCTAGCGTAAGTGTCCATGTTATCAGAGTTTCTCCTACGCAACATTTCGTAGACCGTGCCACCATTTCACTTTTCATTTCCAAATTAACATTTCAAAAATCACATTTAACACACCCAACCTCGGTTCCGCTGCTCCGGGTTCCTGAGTATCCGCACAATGGTTCCGCCGCTCTGGGTTTCCATTGGCACACATTTTGCATTGGTTCCTCTCCACGGATAACCAAGCCATACCTCACCATGGTTCCGCCGCTCCGGGTTCCCATGGGAATACACACACCCTCACAATGGTTCCGCTGCTCCGGGTTCCCATTGGAACACACACACACCCACCACATAATGATTATCACACTTGATCATTATGTAGTTTCAAAAATATTTTATTCTTTGCAAACACAACCCCACAATGGGTAAGTCCGGCCACATTTCGATTTCAAAACGCACCTTGTCATTAATACACCCTAGATGTCATGTTTCTACTTTCTCGATTTTCGTGTCTTGTTTTCATGCATAGACTCCGCGGTACGACTTTTCATGTAAGTAACATAAATCATTCATTGTAATCTTGAGACTAAACTAGCAAGATCATTCAACTCTATATTAGATAGCATGCTCATATTAACACATCATCATGCTCAATATTTAACACACAAAGTAAAGCATAGTGCCACATGGACGGACACCTTTGGAGTGGAAAACCACTTATGCTTTATCAACAATCACAAGTAATGAAAGCAATATGTGAACAAGCTTTCGATTATTTTAAAGGTCAAAATACGAATACTTCTGTAACGACCCTGATTTTTGGTCAATAAAAATTTCGCTAAAAATTTGAATTTTATTTTAATACTTGGATTTCATTTTTAACATCCAAAAATCGGTCGTTATTGACTTATAAAAATTTTGTTATTTTATTTGAAAATTCTTTATTTATTTTATAAATCCCTTTTAGCGATTAATAATCCGTTATAATTAGGTTTATGACTTAGGAGATTAGAATTCATCGCCCGGGCATTAAAGTCATTTTCTAAAGACGAGTATGCCTATTAAGACCTTGGTGTAGTCACTTGGTAATTGTAGTAAAATCCTAGAATTTATTTTCTCGGCTGGAAATCCTACATGGCAACCGATTAGTTAGCAACCCTAATTACCGTTTGGCTTAGTTACATTTCCCTAACCTAGAGCGTTGCATCGATGCCAAAATGGTTAATGTTTAGTCTTTGCCTTGACCGTTAACTTGACTGCCTTGCTTTGGCTTGGCTAGGCTGCCTAAGCGCGGTAGTGTTATCGCGCCTGCCTTACCTTGGCATTGGCTCGCTGTCGCGCCTGCCTTGCCTTGGCGTCGGCTCGCTGTCGCGCCTGCCTTGCCTTGGCGTCTGCTCGCTGTCGCGCCTGCCTCGCCTAGGCGTCGGGTCGCTGTCGAGTTGCTCTGCCTTGGCTGCCATCGGGTTCTGCCTTGGCGTCGGGTCACGCCTTGCTTTTGCCTTGGCGTTGCTGGGCTGCCTTGCTCTGGCCTTGCCTTGGCTATGCCTTGGCCACCGCCTTGCTGGTAGGCCGCCTTGGCCACCACTTTGCTTGTAGGCTGCCTTGGCCACCGCCTTGCTTGTAGGCCGCCTTGGCCACCACTTTGCTTGTAGGCTGCCTTGGCCACCGCCTTGCTTGTAGGCCGCCTTGGCCACCACTTTTGCTTGTAGGCTGCCTTGGCCACTGTTTGGCCACCGGGCTGCTTTGGCCACCGCTTGGCCACTGCTTGGCTACCGGGCTGCCTTGGCCACTGTTTTGCGCGCTTTGGCTACCGCTCGTTTACCACCGCAACGTTTGTACCAGTCGCTGGCCACCGCTATTACTGTTTGGCCACCAGGCTGCCTTGGCCACCGCTTTGCTACCAGGCTGCCTTGGCCACGCTCACGCCTTGCCTTGGCATTTGGCACCGTCGGGTTTTAATATTCCGTTATTAGGCGATTTCTTCCTAAATAAAACCAAAATACCACTCGGGCAATGAAAGCCTGGATTAAGTATCGTTAGTCTTTAACCAATTAGTTAGATTCCTAATAGACTGCTAACCTAATCACTTGGATCCCAAATCTAATTAGGTTACCCTAACCCTAGATGGACCATTTTACCCTTTTTGTCTTTATCCATTGGACGATCAAAGCTAGGGTAATATTTATCCGTTGGACAATAGCATTAGGATTTCCTTTACCCATTGGTCAATAGGTAAACCTTGGTTAATCTTCCTAAGTACGAGATTAGATTAGCTTAGTGCTTAATTACAAATATTAGACTTTCTAGCATTAACCGTTGGATAATAACCGCTAGGAGAATTATTACCCATTGGACGATAGACTAGAATCCTAGCCATCATTAACCATTGGTTATTGACCGCTAGGGAAACCATTATCCAATGGATAATAGTTAGTCTTGACAATCATGTACTAGATAGATTAAAATATTAGATTTGGCATGTGTTAAAATCTATTATAGTATAATTAGTACATTAGGTTATTCATTTAAGACTTTGTACTTTGAAAGTAGTAGAATTGTTTATTAGATAGTGTACTAGATTGTGTGTACTTACTTGTATATATATTATATGTGTACTTGTATGTATATATATATGCATATATATATAATATTGAATTGTGCATGTGTGCATTAGAATATTTTAATTAGAAAATCTTGCATAGTACTTTATTTCTTTTACCCATTGGACAACACATGTTAGGAGATTTATTAACCAATGGACAATAGCTTAGTCTTGCCAAAAGTACAAGGTTTATTATTTAATTTTTCCATGGGATTCTCTTATTATTATATATAAAGACTAGATTGCCCATATGTTAAAAAATATATTAAAATAGAATTAGTATATTAGGTTATTAATTTAGTACTTAGTACTTTGAAAGAAGTAGATTAGTTTATTAGATCTTGGAAAGTGACATATCTAGTCTAGATATTGTAGTACTTGCTTGTATATATAATATGTGTACTTGTATGTATATATATATATATATGTATATATATATTATATTGTAATACACATGTGTGTATATAGATTTTTGTAATAAGAAAATCTAATTTTGGTTTAAAATACAAGATTTCAAAGTACCCATAGTACCCATATCTATAATATATTATGTGTATTCTTCCTAGTGCATATATATATATATAGTACATGAGAGAGAGAGAGAGAGAGAGGAGAGAGAGGCCGAGAGAGAGATTGAGAGAGAGAGAGATTCGGATGGAGAGGGAGGGAGAGAGTGTGATGTGTGTGCAAGTTGATTGACCTAGCTTAGCTCATCTTGTCCTTCTTTGATATACTTTCAAAGTGAAAGCATGGCCAAGGACAATCAAATCTAGTCTTCTTGTACAAACCCCAATTTTATACTTGAATCAAATCCCATTTGCTTGCCTAGTCTTCCATAATCCAATCCAAAGGACACATCCTAGCCTTGCATGCCTAGTTTTTAGGTTGTTTCTTGCAAGGAAGCAAGATGGCTTGGAATAAAAAAATGAGAGATAGGAGAGAGAGAGAGAGTTCGGCCATGAGAGGAGAGAGGAGAGGCTTGCCTATAAATACCAAGCCATTTGGTGCTTTCAACTCACACCTCCAAGCATAGCTCTCACTTCTCTCTAAAAAAAAACCAGTTTCTGGACAGCCTACTGTCCTCTGAAAAACTCCATTTTTTCTCCGGGCGAAAGTCGTTTCTAGAAACAACGACCTCCACGAAAGTTGTAGACCACTTCGAGAGCTTCAGTTTAGACCCAAGAACCACCCCAAACGGTCAAGAGATGACCAAGATATCGACCTCCAAAGTTCAGTTAAAAATCTGGAAATTCCATTCCAGACAGCTCACTGTCCACTTTCTTATCCCCATTTTTCTCCGGGCGAAAGTCGTTTCTAGGAATAACGTCCTTCACGGAAGTTGTAGAAAATTTCGAGATCTTCGTTTTAGACTCAAGAACGATCCTATTCGGCCCAGTTTTGACCGAGTTACTGCCATCCAAAGTTCGGTCCAGATTTGAGAGTTTCACCGCCCGTAGAATTTTTCAACTAGCTTATTCGGCCCCGACTAGTTTCGGATTAAGGTAGAATACTCCGACCCCGCTATCTCTAAGTATATGTGGTACTTGAATAGTTATATGCATGTTTGACTTGAATTTAGCTTGTAGAATCTTCTTATACCCCTACCCTACGTATATCGTATGATATGAACGTGAGTAAGAATATGTAAAACTTGGCTAGTTGATCGCATGATGTTGTTTGACGTAGAATTCTTTGAAGTACATGAGCATGATAATGTAGTTGTGATATTTAGCTTGTAGAACTTTCTTGTTTAAAAGAACGTAGTTTACTTTGATCTTATGACTACTTGATTGCTTGATCGCCTAGTTACCACGTGATTGTATGAACTCGTCAATAAACATGTGTTGCTTTATTGAACCTCTCGAAGGAAATGCATTTTAAAGATAAAGTCTCGTTTGAAACGAATTATTTGTATTTTGACCTTTTAACGAGCATGATATCGCATGAGTTATGTGAATAGTCCCACCGCGGAGTTGATGCATGTTACGAGACACATGGAATTGGAAAAGTAGAGATATGACACCTAAGATGTGGTTGATACGGATAAAAAGTGTTTTGGAAATGCATAATGGCCGGACTTGGTAGCCATTATGGCCATGAGTCAGATTTGGTAGCCTTTGTGGCAATGAGCCGGACTTGGTAGCTCATTGTTGTGCGACACAAGGTGCCGGTCTTGGATGCTCATGGTTGTGTGTGTGTGTGACACAATGTGCCGAACTTGGTAGCCATTGTGGCCGTGCGTTGGTAACCTTGTGGCAATGAGCCGGACTTGGTAGCTCATTGTTGTGCGACACAAGGTACTTGTAACCCATGGTTGTGTGCGTGCGTGTTTTCGGAATTGATGATAAAAGATGAGACGATGAGTCGCGTAGGGGAGACACACGGAAAACATGACACCAACGCTCGTTAGTGAATGCGCATGTGTAATTGTATGAGTTGTTTGAAAGCATGTTAAAATCGTATACTATCTTTGATGTGTATGTTAAGGGTTAGTGGGTTTGGATTATTCTATTGAGCTTTCAAGCTCACGGTGTTGCTTTATGTGACCCTGACATATTATACTGGTGGCGACGCTGGTATAATGTGTCAGACTTGTTAGATGAACAAGGGGAGCTGTACACCTTGGAGGCTTTTGGAGCTGAGGAACTTGCTAGGATGGAAGAAGAGAAGGAGCTGTAGATAACCTTAGATATCCATCCCTTTTGTGTAATAAACGAACCCTTTGGGAGTTTATGATGTAATAAAGAGCCAGACTCTCTTTTGTTGTTCAATAAAATGTTTATTTAAACGTACCCAAAATTCGGGGCGTTACAACTTCAATCAAGTGCAACATTTTATCTTTCAAATAAAACCGTATTTTCTTCCTTATGTAAAGTACAAAACAAACAACATATGTTCATTAGGGTAAACTACATATACTTAAAGTAAGCGAGTAATGATTATCTACAAGATCATACACTACATATGGTTTCTTATACTTAGAGGAAGTAGGTTCGGAGAACTCTACCTTGATCCGAAACTAGTCGGGGCCGAATAAGCTAGTGGGAAAATTCTACGGGCGGTGGAACTCGCAAATCTGGACCAAACTTTGGATGGCAGTAACTCTGTCAATATTTGGCCGAATATGATTGTTCTTAGGTCGAAATCGAAGTTCTAGAAGTGCTCTACAACTTTCGTGAAGGAAGTTGATCCTAGAAACTAGTTTAGATAGGAGAAAAATGGTGATAAAGGGAGCGATAGTAAGCTGTCTGGAACTGGAATCCGAGATTTTTACTAAAATTCGGATGTCAATATCTTGGTCATTTCTTGACCGATTAGGGTGGTTTTTGGGTCTAACTTGAAGGTCTTGAAGTGCTCTACAACTTTTCCGAAGGAAGTTGGTTCTAAAAACTACTCTAAGCAGGAGAAAAATGAGAATTTACAAAGGACAGTAGGCTGACTGGAGAAAACAGAAGTGGTTTCTAGAGAGAAGTTAGAGCAAGGAGTGAAGGTGTGAGTTGAATGTTGAGAATGGACATGCTATTTATAGGCCAAGGCTTGGCTTATTATCCAATGGATAAATTTTCCCCTAACAATTATTGTCCAATGGTTAAAAGGTTTGCTTGAACAATCTATACCTAGTTCTACGCTTGCATGGCTAGGTTTAGTCATTTGGATTTGATTATTGAAGATATAGTGGAAGAAAGTATGGTTTGTACAAGATTTAGTCACTAGTTTATACCTTGGAGGACAATTGTATAAGGATTTTCCTTGGAAGGGTAAATCTCCATAGATTGAAAGCATAGAAAGGACCATGGAAGATAAAGCAAGATCACGGCCAAGGTACACATCAAATCTCCTTCTCTTTTTCTCTCTCTCTCCCTCTCGGCCAATCTCTCTCTCTCTCTCCTCACGGCAATTCTCTCTCTCTCTCTCTCTCTCTCTCTCTCTCTCTCTCTCTATGTACTTATGAAAGTATATATACTACTATACTATCTACTACGTACTAATAATATATATCTAAGGTACTAAGGAAATCCATGGGAAAATCAAAGGAAGATTTTCTTATTAAAATAAACAATACACATGTGTTCTTTTGGAAATATTATTGATGTACTTACAATCTAGGAAGATTACAAATCCTAATAAACTAATTAATAGCACACATGTTCCAATATACTACTAGATAATGTACTTTTAAAAAAATCTAGTCTTTTATTACATAGGTACATACACATATTTTTATAATAACAAAATCCCATGGGAAGGGAAAATTAAATAATTAACTTAGTACTTTTGACAAGACTAAGCTATTACCCATTGCGTAATAATTCCCCTAACATCCTTTACCCAATGGATAAAAGAAATAAAGTACTATGCTAGTTTTTTTAAATAAACAATACAATTATGCACATGTTTTTTATTTAAAAACTAGATAATGTACCTTAGAAAAATCTTAATATTTAAAGACTTAGTACATGTACAATATATATTTTAGTCATAAAATCTTATGGGAAAATCTAGGATTTCATAAACTAACAAATCCTAGTGCTTTTGAAAGATTGACTCTATTATCCAATGGATAATAAAATCCCTAACTTTTATGGACCAAAGGGTAATACAATAAAGTAATATATAAATATAATCTTTCATGCATAACCATATAAAACTATATATATGTACCTCAACAAATCTAGATATGTACTTTGGTAGATTAAACTAAGTTTCCCCTTTTGTCCAATGGGTAAAAATTATCCTAACATTTATCGTCCAATGGTTAACAGCTAAAGGGTTCAAAAGGTCCAAAAGGTTCACCTAGGGTTCAAAAGGTTCAAGATGTTCACCAAAGGTTAGAAAGAAGTAATTAGGCAAAAAGGTAATTAGGTTATTCTAACTAGTTGGTTAAAGACTAATGATACTAGTCTAGTAGGATTTCCAGCCAAGAATCACAAGACCTTAATCTAATCCAGGGCGGATAGTAAGCAATTAGAAGTTTATTGTAAACCAACCAAGAGTAGTAAAAGAATTTTCGAATAAACAACGAGATTTTTATTAGTCAGTAACGACGGATTTTTGGTTATGAAAATAAAAATCTAAGTAATTAAAATAAAATCAAATTTTTAACGAAATTTTTACTTACCAAAAATCAGGATCGTTACAATTGAGCTCGGATTTGCTAGACCACTAGGCATCCTTGGCTGGCCCATGATCTTGTAGACGTATCGGGTCAATGGCTGAGTCCGGGTTTTTATGTACTGAGTAACTGCGCGCTTTAGCTAACTCAGCAGTTTTCGAGATTTGATTTCAACTCGGGTTTGTTAGTCCAGAGCTCTTTTGGACTGGGCCGAGGAGGCTGTTAGGTCACACACTCGGGCTTGTAGTCTTAGCCCCTCAGAGCTGAGACTCTTCAGTGCCTATTCCTAGGACTGGACCACGTGGACTTGTCAACACTTTGGGAATTAAATGTTAGACTGAGCTCTGTGAGCTTCGACACGTTGATAACTAATACGTTGCTGAGCTCAGTCTTATTTCTAATGCATGCATAAAAATGGCCATAGCTTTTGGTAATTCCATTGAAGTTGTGGGCTACCACAGCCCCGGGTGGTTTCGGGGCGGCCCATTAGGAAACGCCACGCCTTTTAGAATCGATTTGAAAAAGTTTGAAGAGTCGCCACCCGGATTTATGGTTCGCCACCCGAGAAACCGTTTTGATTGAAAATTGATTGATTGAATTTGAAAACCAGAGATTGCTTTGAGTTCGGAAGCCATGTTACGAGGGGGGAAGGGTTTTACGGCACCCCTCTCGCCCGATTTGAAATCGGTCTCTCTTAAATATTTGTGGGATTTTTCAAAAACATTTTATTTCATTAAACAGTTAGCATGCATTTATAGGTATATCAAGTGCAGAGGGGGTGCATGAATGTGCCTGTGTACAATGAACAAATAGAAAATGGTGATGAAATGCAAAATGCTAGAAATTGGAAAAATCCTGCCACTGATCCACTCTCGAGCGCTTGGAAGCACTCCCGAGCGCTTGGGAGTGTTGCATACCCAACCTGCGAATCGTGTTAGCGTGACAGAATACAAGAGAATATGATACTAAAAATGTAAACTGGAATAAACTGAGGCATTTTATGGGATCCACAGAAGGCTTGGAAAACTGGTATTAAACCCTATTCTTCTAAGCCCTGCGTCCTTGCCCTTCTGAAAAGTGGTTTGATAGTTCAAAGAGGCAAAAAGGGATGCATGCATGGACATGCAAAGGTAATATGAGGATCAAATTGGAAGGAAAATTGGACTCGGCTTGCATGCAAACACTCTCGAGCGCTCTGAAGTAATCTCGAGCGCTCGGGAGTAGTTCACACCCCCGAATTGACTTCAACCAACTAATGCACTCATTGAAGTATGCTGGTACACTGGATCTCATGTTTTTGAAGCATGAAAATTTCCCTTTTTTTAGCTATGAATAAAACTCTTCTGCATGTTCTTAAATAAAACGATTTTCCTTATTTTTCTCGAAAAATAGGGAGATCATCTGTACCAACACACCTCAAAAGAGGGGGGTAAAAAAAAAGGTCTCAGAACGCATCCTGCCACCCATGCATGTCCATTTAGATGCTTAAAAGAAGGAAAACTGGACTGGAACCACTCTCGAGCGCTCTAGAGTTGTCCCGAGCGCTCGGGAGTGCTTCCAGTAAGCTTCATGCAGGAAATACATTTGTACCCCCTCGCTCTTGTTATTACACCAAGGTCTCTCAACCCATACTCAGTATTAAAGACTGAGAGGGCTGAGGGACCTCCCTCAGAAGGGAAAAACAGCCCTGCTTTGTTTGTCTCTAACACAAAGGTAGAGAACTTCTACCTTCTAGTTGGGGAGTTTGCTTCTTGAAAGGCTCTAGGAGGTGAAAGAAAGAAAGGTCAGGAAGATCAGAGCATGCAATTCACGAGGGAACATGTGGAAGTCATGCTGGGGGCAGATCCATTGCTCATCGTGCAATTACCCAGGGTTACTGGTGGCCGCACATGCAAGAAGATGCAAAGGTGTACGTGAAAATTTGTGAGAAGTGCCAGAAGTTCTCGCCCATGATCCGAACACCAGCCGAAGATCTGGTGCCCCTGATAAGCCCTTGGCCGTTTGCGCAATGGGGAATGGACATCATGGGTCCACTCCACAAGGCAACTGGGAACAGGAAGTTTCTGTTGGTAGCAACGGACTACTTTACCAAATGGATAGAAGCAGAACCACTGGCAACTATCACAGAACCTATGATTGAAAGGTTCGTGTGGAAGAGCATCATCACTCGATTTGGGGTTCCTTATTCTTTGATCACAGATAATGGGTCGCAGTTCCAGAAAAAGTTCAAGACTTTTTGTGCCCAGTACGGAATAAGAAACTACTATTCAACCCCAGCCTACCCACAGAGCAATGGGCAGGCAGAGGCGTCCAATAAGACCATACTTGATGGGATCAAGAAAAGCTAGACAAAGCGAAAGGAAAGTGGCCCGACAAATTGCCACTGGTCCTGTGGTCGCACCGAACAACTCCTAGGAGGTCTACGGGAGAGACCCCCTACTCGCTAGCATATGGAACAGAGGCTGTGATTCCATGGGAGGTTGGTTTGCCGACCAACAGGACCACATTGGTCGGGAGTGGGGGCAATGATAGGGCCCTAGAAATCGAGCTGGACCTCGCCGAGGAGAGGAGAGAACGGGCTCTGGTGCACCAGGCCTCATACCAGGAGCAGCTGATGAAAAGCTATAACAAAAATTTCCATCCACGAGAATTTGGTGTCGGCGACCTTGTGCTACGAAAGGTGCTCGGCAACACCAAGGTGGCCAACGAGGGCAAGTTGGGGGCCAATTGGGACGGCCCATATCGAGTTACATAGGTTGTGGGCATTGGGGCTTATCGACTAGCAGATCTGGACGGGAACCTGATACCAAGGCCCTAGAATGTCCACAACTTGAGGAAGTTCTACATGTAAAGAACTTTGATTTCGTTTTTATTCTGTTTCAGATGCACATTGTGATTGTGTGGGAATTATGAATAAAATTCTCTTGTGTTTGCTTTGGTTAGTTGCAAGGGGTACGCGTAACGACCCCTTCAGTTTTTTGAATTATGAATAAATTCCCAGATTTTGATAACACAACGCCGTTTTTCACAATTTTTCTTTTACTATGCTCGAAATACGAAGTCAGGTTTCGTTTTCAATCCTCACTTCGTATTGGGGAGCAGTGATACAAGATAACTTCGTTGAATTTCGAGTAATTCAAAACTGAGCAAGTACGAAAATACTTGGTTAATTATACAGGTATGAATAGACCTGGCATGCATACGTGAACATGCAACATGATCAAAGTACGAACAAACTCAGGATTATTATGGCCAAATACGAGCACATTTGGATAACCTAAGTACGAAGATACTGGGGAAAATTTTCGATTATGAAACACTCGGGTTGCATACGTGAACATGCAACAATATCCAAGTACGAGAATACATAACAGTTTGCTCGGGTACAAGCAGACCTGGAACGCATACGAGTATATGCATTGTTTGATAAACTATGAATGCATCTAGCATCGTTCTAAAGTACGAGAAACTTGCAAAACGTAATCTGAATACGAATTGAATCGTTGGCAGGCACGATGAAACTTGGGGAGCATACGTGAATATGCACACATAAAGCTAAGTACAAAAAAAAACTTAGCGCGTGAAATACTGGCCATGAGACGGCCACCTGCACTGAAAAAAGGCCACGAAGGGCCAAGCAAAAATTGTTCAGGCCAAACGGGGCCGCCAAAAACATCCAAGTGTCACGAAGGGCCAAACCACCAGAATTAAAGTATGTAGACGTGTATCAATGTCACGCAGGGCAATGCCAATGGCCACGCAGGACCAGCAGAAACTGATTCAAAAAGTTCCAATTGTCATCACCAAAGCAAAGAAAGATCCAACTTACTATTCATGTGTTAGATCTTGGATAGCAGGTGGGGAGGCCGGGGCAATTGCATTGTCCGCCACAGGGTTTGGTTCTGATGGACCACCACTGGCTTCCTTCTGGCCAGGGTTGGTCACTTCTCCAGTTTGATCGGCACCAGCGTTCTGCTGCTCGGGGACGTTAGCATTAAGCTCCCTGTCCAAGCTATCTTCCTCTTCCACGATCTCTTCTTCTTCATCCGGTGTGGCCATGGTGTTTGGGAGGTCGATCTCTGTCCAGAGAAGAGAAGACTCTATTGTACCAGACTTTTTGAGACAGGCTGTCCATCCAGTAGCCCACACTTGGTCTTGGATCCCGGGTGTGGGGGGCTGTTTCAACCTGGACCTCTTGAACCCTTTCGCCTCCTCTATTGAGCCGTGGAATGATGATGTGGCTCGCCGGGTACCTGCAAATCGGAGGGGAGTGTTCCTCCGGGTAGAAACTCCGACGGTCTAGTTAGTACAGGAAAGAAGAGCAAGTGAAGTAGAGTATGCTAGGAGAAGAGGATTTGCTTATATGAGAGGGGGAAGTGTGTATCAGTCCTTTTGGGGTAAGAGGTACCTCTGTATTTATAGGCAGAGGAGTCTGCCATGCTAAGCAAGTCGAGCGTAGGACTCACGCGCGTTCCTACGCTCGGATGACGTCATGTGTCAGGAGCATTTAATGAAGGCCGCCTTCCTAGATCAGCGGTCTCCGAACAAACCGATCCCGAAGGAAAGATTAGTGGCCGAACAAACGGAGGTCAGGAATGGGGAAGTGTTATGCCGAGCAAAAAACTTATTCGCCGAACAAACCATTGAGTGCCGATGTTCGGACAACAAGCTACGCTCGGCTAACTGCACCTGACCCTCCTTACGTTCGGCAAAAGATAAATGACGTGTCAACATGCCAACTCAACAATAAGCAAACTGAGACAACTGAACGATGGACCCCAGGTGTGCCCCTTTGGACCTTATGATCCCCTTTGGATATTTCGGCCCACTACAATAGTACAATAGAGGGGAGTTACTCGGAAAAGAGGGAGGAGTTGACCCTGTGTGGCTGAACAAATGGAGCATATTTGGAAAAGAAAGACCTCTGAACGTCGACTCATCCGAACAGAGCGCATTACCAAGTAAAGGTATGCTCCAGGCTTTGAGGTACAAAAGCTGGGATTGCATTTAATGCTTCTGTAACCGCCGATTTCAAATATGCCACGCGTCGTTAATTCATTGGAGGAAGACAATGCGTGTGCAGAAGCATCAACTTGTCATGCATCCAACGGCACATCAGTCTCCCGCCCAGATCCAATGGCTGGGGGCTCGGCCCCATTTCAAATGCCTCCCTGGGTATAAAAGGTGGAGCGGGGAGAGAGAAAATCACTTTTTCTCTCTGCAGTCTCGATCGTTCTCTCTGCCCAGACGCCGTTCATCGCCAAAACTCCTTCAAAACCTAGATTTCTCTGCCATTTGATCGTAGATTAGTCTCGATTTTCAGGTATTTCAAGCTTCTCCAATCTTTTATGCATTCATTGATTGTTTTTTAGCGTGTTTTGGCCCAAAAATGGGTTTTTCTGTGAACCCCGCCTGAAACGCTTTCTGGGTAATGAAGAATAGGTTGAAGATGTTCATCTGTTCTTCCGAACGCGTGTTCATCTTCAACCAGTGTTCTTCCGAACAAAAGACCCAACTAACTGTCCATTTACCTTCGGATAAACCGTGAAAAATCCTTAGAAGAGTTTCGACTACCACCATACCGAACGAGAACGCGAGCAAAATACCCTTGCCCTACGCTCGGAATTCTCAGTTGACATATAGTCCTTCGGGAATCCTGACTCACGCTGGATGAGATTAGCACACGACACCGAACATAGGCACCTTAGGAATTTTGACCTTGCATTTCGCTAACGGTCTTATCCTTGCACTTGTGTTTTTAGGTATGGAGTCTTCATCGACGTATTCGGCGGAATCGTATGCTTCTGTTGACCCGAACGCCCCGGGCTTCGGTGAAATAGATCCTCGAATAGCCGAAGCAATCAGAACCGCGGCTCGGGAGTACAGAGTACAGGGTGGTAGACCCCTACCCGAAGCGTTCGAAGGAGTATTTGTTCCAGCCAAGGCGACTCCGCTTCGGTCAATAGGTCCTGACCACGATATAATAAATGTCGACGATGACCCTTCGGATAAGGCGGCTGAAGATCCTAACGAGGAAGCCGATGCCGAGGGAGAGGATGAAGAAGCGACCAAGGAGGAGGTCAAGGACGGGGATGTCCCCGCTGCTTCCTCTAGCCAAGCCGGGGTGGGCGCAAGGAACGTCAGTGAATTGTCTTCCTAGCCGCCAAGGAAGAATAGAAAAATAGTTGCTCTTGACCCCGATGAAATCCCTGTCCGAACGGGAAGGGATCCATGTCCCTATTGGGATTGTTTTACCGACCAGGAAAGGATAGATCTCTTCCGAACGACATACCATATCCTTGACGACGTCGTAATTTCTACAATCCCTGGGCCTCAGATACGATTCAGTGATGAGCACATCACAGTGCCCTTAATGGCCATCACCGAAGGAGGCCTCAGATTTCCAATGCACAGGGATCCTGAGGGAGATCCTTCACTATTTTGAACCCACCCCATGCCAGCTGAGTGTTAATTCCTACCGAATTATCCACTCAATCATAAAACTAGCTGAGGTAAAAATGTTCAACCTTCAAGTGTAGACACCCTATTTTGGACTTGCCAGAATAGTTTATTTACGGTATTTGATTCCCCGATGATGAATATGGTCAAGAACATCCCGCGATTGTTGGAGTGCTTGAGCTTTGAGCGTCCCGAACCTCATCCAAACCTCGTTCAAAACCTTTTTAAACCCTTCGAGCCAGAACCAAATGGCTTCAGCAAAAACCCTGCTCCAGCACGCTGGTGATCAACTGACGCACGCTGGTTGTAACACCCATCCCGGGATATTTAGAGTTTCGATTTAATTTTGAGGTTCGGAGCTTAATTCGTATTCGTTGGATTCTATGAGGGGCCTTAGTGTGATTTGTATGGAGAATTGTTATTGGTTTGGAGCATAAGTTGAGGGGGGAAGTGACCACATGGGATTTATTCCTAAGTTACTTAATAACCATCAGGAGGATATTTCCTAAATCTTCTACCTACATAGAGGGAGAGGAGAGAGAGAGAGAACGAGAGAAAGGGAGAAGGAGGCCACGGCTAAGGAGGAAGGAGGAAGGAGAGGTCTGTTTTCGGTGATCCAATCCGGTAACAAGTAAGTTCTTGTACTCTAGAAGGATAATCCATGTTTAATTTCATGTTTGTGTGGTTAAATTCTCCATGGATTGAATTTTGGAAGAAAATTGACAAAGTTCATGTTTTGGGTCGAATTCATTGGGTTTTGTTGTGGGTTCGTTTTGAGGCATGGGTGTGAGTTAGATATTTGTAATTTTCATTATAAGATGTTGTGGTGGTGATTTGGTGGCTGTTTGGGTGGTTTTGAGGTGGTTGGTGGAGGTTTGAAGGTGGAATCCCGAAGCTGTCTCGCAGCAGTTTTCAGATTCGTGTTCAAACTTCAAACAGGCATAACTTTGTCGTTATAAATCGAAACGAGGCTTATAGCATATCGAAATCTATGTGCTGAAAGCGTACTTTCCAACGGTGGTGGTCTGGTAAGCTAAATCCAATTGAGTAAAAAGTTATGGCCAAAATAAGACAGGCTGGTTGTGGCTGTTGTTACTGTTTTGGGTGTTTTGTTGCACTGGGCTATTTGGTTGAGTTTGTACATTTGTGGGTCTTTATGTTTGTTATATTTGGGTGTGTTGGAGTACCTTGGAGTATGGGAAAGGTGTGTGAGGTCTCCCGGGTACTTGGGTACTCCCGGACACCTCTAGAGGTTTTGGTGACTTTATGTAATGTTTGCCGCAGGAGCTAGTATAAAAGACATGTTATGACTTGTTATTCTAGCATTTGGTTTAACATTCTAACTAAGAGATTCGTATGCTGATATGAGTTAGTTTGTGACTAGGTTATGAGCCGGTCAAGTAGGAGGTGCCGAAACCGTAAGTTTGGCATACTCCAGTCGAATCAAAGGTGAGTGTGTCTGATATGGTTCTTCTCAATAAGATATTACTGTTGTGGTAAGTGTATATGTTGCTAGTGGTGTTTTAGCTTTCTACATGATTATCGTTAAATAGATAATGCGGAGGAGGTGATTGTATATCAATGATATCATGCTAACCGAGGTTTAGCTATTGATATGGATATAGGTGGTGGAGATTGTATATCATGCTATATGTTGTTTTAGCTAGTGGTATGCATGCTTATTGTATGTTGATTGTACCCACGAAAGGATTGTGGAGTGAGTCACGCCATGTCGTATGCCATTCCGTCTAATTAACGGAGGTTGGGAGCATGGTTTGCGGGACACAATGCCTTGGGTACATGGGAATGTGGCAGACGTGCCACTGCATGTTTATGTGATTTATATTCATGCTGTTGTTGATTCAGTTTTTGATATGTGGTTGTTTATTAGATAATACTGTTGTGTTTTGGAGGATGTGGTGGTCATATCTATTGTAATCAATTGGATATTTCTGTTGGGTTGGTGAATTCATTCATGATGATATTCCTTTGGATATTGTGATATTTTATGGAGCATTTCTATATCTCACACACTCTGGTTTTCCTTTTTGGATTGCCAGGTCACAGGTGGCTTAGAGTGGGTCCACTACTAGTCAACACTTGGGGAGTGCTGAGTCTACCGTCGGGTGACGTCTTTGGTTAGATTGTTGTGTAGTTGATTCATCTAGAGGTTAACCTCAGTGTTTTGTAATTAATCGGAGAGAGGGTTATTTATTATAACTTGTAAATTGAGGTTTTAGCGTTGACTTGGTTGTATTTTATGTGAGAAGTCTTCCGCTGAGTTTTATTCTGATTGTTGTAGAGTGTGGTGTGATCTTTGTTTGGAATGCCACGTGGCCATGCCGACTCGGGCCCACTCTGGGTGCCGTTTGCGGGGCGGGGTGTGACATCTACAGTCTTGCCTTGCGCTTTCGCCTCTAAAAACTGACTATTTATGAATCATGTAGTTCCATAATTAATTCAGGATGTATATATTTATCAAATCACCTTTTCTGCAGCCACTTGCCCGAGACTTTTGTGCCACCCTGACGTGTGCTACAGCCGTCCTGATGATTACTTCGTCCAGAGCTGTTCCCTGCTCTCCCACAATATCTCTCAAGGCAAGTCCCATGCATTTAATGCATGGGAGGCTCCCCCCTCCTTGCCACCCAAACAAGCCCCAAGGCTCAACTGATTCCAGCTGCTGCCCAGGCCTATATATACCCCCCTTGCATTTATTTGCAAGGGGTTACACTCATAAAGAACTCCCAAGCCTTCTTCCACCTTCTCTCTCTAGCTCTTTCTTGTCTCTCTTTCATCCATTGAAGGAAGAGGCAAGGAAGATCAGCCACCTTCCCTGCATTGCTGTTTCCATCCTCTTTTCATCCATCATCCCTCCATCCCAAGTTCAAAGCTCAAACCATTCATCAATCTCAATCCGAAGGTATACCACCTTTTGTTCTGGAAATCATTTCGACTCCTGAGGGGAGTTAGCAGAGCCCAGGCTGGTAATCAATACCACGCCTGGTCTCAAAGCTAACAAATAAATAGAGTTGTAGGAGGCTTAGTGGCGCACGCTAGTCTCTTATAGCCGTGCGCTAGTCATGGCTGCATGGCAGGACTAGTGTGGAGATCACTGATCATCCTCATTATGCTTTATTTTCAGTCTGATCATCTTGTAGCATGCTAAAAACTAGTTTACAGCTTTCCCTATTTTAGAACTGTGTAGTTAGTCGTCTGTTATAACTACGTAGTAAGGCCCCTGGGATCTTTCTGGTCATAGTCCAGAGCCCAGATGAAGCAAAGCCAAGCACTGGACTGAAAGAGCAACTGGCGCACGGTGTACTATGACCTGCGTGCGCCAATGGTCATGTGTTCAGTTGGCCGCCCTTGCTTCACCTTAGTTCGCCTCTGTTTAATCCCCACTCTGTTTATGGGGTTTTCGGTCCATTTATCTCTGTTTGATTTGTTGTGATTCATTGTAGGTTTCGGGCCCGCCGGGGTTTCTGGGTGTGCCTCGGTCCATTCTAGAACCCAGTGTTGAGTTCGGAAGCCGTGGGTTTAGGCTTACCGGCGACGCCAAAGACTAGTGTCGCACACGCAGTTGTCTCTGTATGCGAGTGGTGTGGGTGCATACGAGTGTTTGTTCACACGCACCATTCTGGGCCAGTGTGTGCCAGTATGTCTAAAACGCTCACAGAAGCGCTTGTTCTCAATCTATTATCATTATTCGCATGCCATTCACAACATTTTGCTATGCAAATACAACTTGTCATTTGTTAATCCCCATTAACTGTTCCCCGGCCCTAACTGGCTGAAAATGATTAAAAGAGAGAAAAATGCAAATGTTTTACAAAATGCCTGAGTAGAGACCGATCTCCGGATTGGGTGAGAGGGGTGCCATAAAACCCTTCCCCTCTCATAACCTGGCTCCCGAACCTCAGATATCGAAGGTGACGACGGTCCAGTCTACAAGACTTTTCAAAATCAAACAAACGTGAACAAAAGCGTTTTCAAAATCGGTTTTTTGGGTGTTTTTCCGCAAAACCCGGGTGGCGACTCTCTCAAAACAGCATTTCGTCATGCTTTCAAACAAAAAGGGCGCAAACCGAACTTTTCGCAAACCAAAAATGTGGGATTTTTCAGGGGCGTGTGCCCACAGTGGCGACTCTGCTGGGGATCATTGCATTAATTAAAATTTGAAAATTAATACATACATGAACAATTTTTCAAAAGTCTGTCAAAACAGCACGCTCTGCGCTGCTGAAGAATGGAATGGTAACGTAACAGGATTCTACATCCGACCAATCCGAACTGGGGCTTTTACTATTGTTCACTTGTGTAGTTTTTCTCCAAGTTTTGATTAATAAAAGTGGGCCATCTCAAAGATTGCGTTTCTCTCTCTCGAAATCATTCCTTGTCGCTCTCCATTTGTATCGGTGATACTTAGCCTCGTTGAGGTGTTTTGGGTAACCGACACAGTTTACTGGAGCCCGGGGTCCTCGAACGCCCAACAACCTTGAACGATGATGAGTCGTAATACCGTTCGACCATTGCTTTGCTGCACGCATTGCTTTGGGAGGTATACCGCGGCTTTAGTCAAAGGAACCCCCTTAAACCAAAACCGGCCTCTCCATGCGTACAAAGCACTAGAACCTTTCAACCTAAGACAGTGTGGTGTTATGCTTCTCCGGTCGAACCTCTGGTGCTAGGATGGCTGGGATGGCTTTGACTGGTTAGGACCTGCACAGGAAATGCACTCGTTAGTGCCTAAGCCCGGATCGTGGTGGTCCGGGATAGGCACTCCGACGATCTAGTCAGTGGCAGGAAAGGAGAGAATGAGAATATTAGTGTTTTTGGGGTCGAGCGTCACGTACCTCGCTCCTTAGCGTTATCACTCCTTTTATAGGCGGGGAAAGGCGGTGTTCATACCACGCGTTTACACCACGCGCACGGTGACTGATTCGCCCACTATGGCATCCAAATCCAATCCCGTGAAGTTAGGTTCGTCATGATCCCTAACGGTCTGCCCTTGCCATAATGGGATTAATGACACGTTTCTTATTCAACCGACTCTCCTCCTGACTTCCTCTTCAAGTCAAGGGGAGATATGGTTCGGTGGTAGGCCGTACCGCCGAACCAATCAGTCCGGCAACTCTTGACCTCGCTGTAGCCGCTTCCTGGTTCGGTGGTGAATCGCCGAACCGGATTCCATCACATACATACGGGGCAACGGCTTCCTGGAGTGGATTACTTCCCCTGGGTGAGTCGGGTTTGGCACACCGAACCTCACTCCACCGACCCAAAAGTGCAACATGCCCACGGGTCGAACTCATAACGGTTAAGGGGAGACAGGGTCCCTTCACC
This sequence comes from Rhododendron molle, assembly GCA_025413875.1. Lineage (NCBI taxonomy): Eukaryota > Viridiplantae > Streptophyta > Magnoliopsida > Ericales > Ericaceae > Rhododendron > Rhododendron molle. Next base: position 18,194,079 of record CM046388.1, on the reverse strand, counting down.
GAACTGTGTCTACCTCACTACCGGACCACCTCACCGAGCCAAGGCAAACAGGGCCTTCCACCGAGCCGTGCCCACCACAGACAGGAACCTGCAGGGTAGGATTATTTGCATCTAACCCCCATAAGCTGTCTATGTGTTACTGCTTTCCCTATCGCATGCCTGTACATACATTCATAACGTTCTGCGTAGGAGCATGCTAGGGCAGCTTTTAGGTTTGTCTATCTGGCAAGTCTATCTCGTCTTTATTAGACGCCGTTTGGACCGATGACGAGTCGTGCACCTTAATGATGCGCGTTATCAACCTTTCAAATTCCTTGAATCAATAAAAACTTCGAGAAATCGAGACCTTCTAAGTCCTTGTCTAAATCTAATCAAAGTTTCAAACAGAAATCTGGAAACTACGAAGAGCATGCCGTGATACTTACACCGCTCCGGTCACAAGTGTTAAACACTTACACCATTCAAAGCTCCGGCACAGTGCTGCTTACGCCACTTTGGTCATGGTATCACGACATCCGTATCAACTTGTTCCATTCCAAATTTTGAAACTTTGAGAATGGAATAGCCGGAGACTTAGGCTGTTTTGACATCTCTTAGTTTTAGTCGATTCAAACAAGGATACACTGTCGAAAAGAAATCCGAGGATCACAGCGTTGTCCTAAAAACTTCGCGAGATGGACTTGTTTGCTAGTTGTAGAGTCTAGGAGGACACCGACGACATCTACGTGTGCATTGCATTCTAACTGTTGCAGGAACATCACTGTGTTCTCATTTACTTTGCTGTCCAAAGCTCTAGGCCATTTCACCAAAGAGAAGAGCCAAACCTACTTGGGAGTATCTACTGGGGCTTTTGCAAAGGCTTACAAGGCTTGTCACTCAATCAAATACAGCGGCACCACCAGCACATCCAAAGCCATATTACCTTCCTCGACCATTAATCCAGAATGGCAGCACGAACAGAGTTGGCTGAGTTGAAGAAAGCTGTAGAGGAGCTGGGTCTCAAAATGGACAAACAAATGATCATGGTCCAGGGACTAGTTAACCTCGTTACCTCCATAGCCCCACAACCGGATATGGGGTTAGTCAAAGAACCTCCTCAAGCCTACCACACTCCTCCGGTCGAAATCAATCCTTGCACGAAAACATGTTCAAAGATCTAGCTGAATTCCGTAAGGTAAGAGTCCACCCAGAGAAGGATGCTGACAAATCAGAAAGTGTACAAAAGGCCCGGAGCAAGGCATGTCAACCAAAGCACTCTGAATCCTGTGTTATTAAAGCCGCTTTATCTGAGGATGTAACCAAGAATCATCGATCTCTACGGCGACAAAATTCGATACATTGGTCACCAAGGAAATTCGTGCTCCGTTGTTTGACCTACGCGGGAAGTTCCGGCTGAAGCGCTCTGGGCCTTACATTATCAAGACCATCCTATCTGAGGATGCTCCTAAGCTCATCGATCTTGACGGCAACAAATTCAATACTCTAGTCAACCTGGATCAATTCAAGCGTTACTATCCCTGAGAGATGCTCGTTGGATCGAAAACCACAAAGGTGGGCGGTTCCAAGCAAAAGTTAGAGCAGTCTGCTAGACTGAAAACCTAAGGAGGCGGTCTAGGCAAAAAATAAATAGGCAAAAGTCTAAGGCTCGCTAGACCGAAAACCTGAAAAGGTGGTTCTAGGCAAAAATTAGAGCGTAAAAGGAGAGGTAAAACACACAAGTGAACCTTGGCCTGAACTACGTTTTGACATGATTCCTTGAAAGGGGATACGTAGGCAGTCTCACCTTGAGACCCGGTCATATTCTATCAACTTGATTCATGGTTTGACATTTTGAGATCCACGTCAAAGGTCGAGCGGAGTCGAGAACAAAGTCAAACCTTCATTGGAGAATCAGAAGGGGGAACCTTTCATCTTTCAACTTTAATGCAAACTACTACTTCAATTTCAAAGCTGAGCAAAAGCCTTAAAATAATTTGAAGCATGAAAAACAGAACAAAATGCTTGAGAAGCCTAACGGCTCACAGTTTATTTTAAGTTCAGCGAAGTCTAGTATGAACAGTTGCAGCGGCTTTTCAGTTACGCGCGCTAGTTTGAGGCTCATGCACAGATGTTCGAAGTGATGCGTATTGGTCTCAAACCTGCGCGCGCTTCTTCAATTTTTGTAGTAGACAACAGTTGGCAGCCATCGCGCCTAACAAAGATTTTAGACCTCCAAGGGTATTGCAAGTTAAAACCAAGGTTTCGGTGCCTCGAATTGGTTTTAAGGGCTCTTGCCGAGTTTTGTCAGACCATACACGTCATACGGATCTAATGTGACTGTACGGGGTGTCGGTTTCAGTCCGGGACTTATATGAGTCATCTTTGGAGTCTTTTGTCCATTTTTGGGACATTTTTCCAGTTTTTCAATCCATTGTCATTTCGGGATATTTTTCTCGGTTTTATCATTTCGTACAGGCCATCGTACATCTATTTTACCTTTTGCAAGTGTCAGTTTCACCTGTTTAGGGGGTATTCGAGTTTGGGCTCATTAATGCCCAATATTTCATGTGTCAAAGAGCTTGTGCGTTATTCTGAGGCTCTTCGTTCCTTTTCGTTCGAGCTAGGCAGGTTCGTACATAAATGTAGGTCTATTTGTCAACTCAGATCATTCGTCAATGCAAGTTGGATATTAGCAGTTGGTTTTAGGCTTTCTGTTATTAATTCTCCCAAAGAGAACTAATAAAACCAGAAAATGCAACTTTTATTTGCTACTAACAATATCCATGAAACAACGGTGGAACATCACGCATGTCAAGGCTCAACGGCCCAAGCAAAAGCATATCTACGAGGCACATCCGCCCAGAAATCAAGGGGCGCACAGGCCCATGCTTCTCCTGCTAATGTCAACTAGGGCACGGTGGCCCGCCACTAAGTCTATCTACATGGGCATGCAGGCTCAAATCTCAAAAGCAAAAGACAGTAAAGTAAAAACGCTCAGTGGTAGTCCTCAATGATAGAGCTCGGCCTCGTTCTTGTCGTTGTCGTCACTCCTGGACTCCTTGAAGTACCTGGGGCTCCGCTCCCATCTTTCCTTTTTGAGGAGGCTTTCACCGATGAGGTTTCTCTCTCTCTTAGATTTCTCCTTTGAGTCTCTAAAGACTTTTCGGCGCAAGCCGCCCTTTTCTATGTACCTTTCTTTCAACTACACACCTTCGGCTGCTGATTGTCTAATACTCTCGTATCCCTAAGCTGGGGCTAAAGTGGCAGTGTTGCTCTATGTAGCTCTTGTGGCTATGGTCATTTTAGGTCGTCATCCTCTAGAAGCCACCCTAGTCTGCATCTGCATTTTTAGTTTGCGCATTCAATTCAGTATACATGTCATTGCATATTGTATGTCAAATGTTGAAAGCAGGAAAAATCTATCAAATGCCAAAGCACTCTAACCCGATATCAGCGGTGCTCAATTGCTCTCTGATGACGTTTCGTCCGTCCTGAATGGCTACCTCTGCTTTAGTCCAGCCTTTAGCACATCTTCCAGCAGTCTTATTGCTCTGCCTCGGATGGTCCTTGATAAGGAGATTGGCTCTGATTCTCAACAGATGGAATTTAACCTCCCTGACGCGACCTACCCGTGATTGTTGGGTTTCTTTGTGCCGAAGAAGGTTTAATCCCCAGCAGCGGTGGTCTTTCTGTCCACGGCTGTAATTATTTCCCCAGCAGCAGTCCTTCTTACCAATATCCATACTATTTTTAAGGGTAATCTCTCCTTGGGATACTTGGATCAAATCAATGACGATCAGCCATGCCGTCCTTCAAATCAAATCAAATCAACGACGATCAGCCATATCGTCCTTCAAATCAAATCAACCAATGACGATCAGCCATGTCGTCCTTCAAATCAAATCAATCAATGACGATTAGCGATGTCGTCCTTCTCAATCCATCAACGACGATCAGCCATGTCGCCCTCAAATCAAATCCATCAACGACGATCAGCCATGTCATCACTGACGATCAGCCATGTCGTCCTTCTCAACGATGATCAGCCATGTCGTCCTTCTTAACGATGATCAGCCATGTCATCATCGACGATCAGCCATGTCGTCTTTCTCAACGATGATCAGTCATATCATCAACGATGATCAGCCATGTCATCACCGACGATCAGCCATGTCGTCTTTCTCAACGATGATCAGTCATGTCATCAACGATGATCAGCCATGTCATCACCGACGATCAGCCATGTCGTCTTTCTCAACGATGATCAGTCATGTCATCAACGATGATCAGCCATGTCATCACTAACGATCAGCCATGTCGTCTTTCTCAACGATGATCAGTCATGTCATCAACGATGATCAGCCATGTCATCAACGATGATCAGCCATGTCATCACCGACGATCAGCCATGTCGTCTTTCTCAACGATGATCAGTCATGTCATCAACGATGATCAGCCATGTCATCACCGACGATCAGCCTTGTCGTCTTTCTCAACGATGATCAGTCATGTCATCAACGATGATCAGTCATGTCATCAACGATGATCAGCCATGTCATCACCGATGATCAGCCGTGTCGTCCTTCTCAACGATGGTCAGCCATGTCATCACTGACGATCAGCCATGTCGTCCTTCTCAACGATGATCAGCCATGTCATCACTGACGATCAGCCATGTCGTCCTCATCAACGATGATCAGCCATGTCATCACCGACGATCAGCCATGTCGTCTTTCTCAACGATGATCAGTCATATCATCAACAATGATCAGCCATGTCATCACCGACGATCAGCCATGTCGTCTTTCTCAACAATGATCAATCATGTCATCAATGATGATCAGCCATGTCATCATCGATGATCAGCCATGTCGTCTTTCTCAACGATGATCAGCCATGTCATCAACGATGATCAGCCATGTCATCACCGACGATCAGCCTTGTCGTCCTTCTCAACGATGATCAGCCATGTCATCACTGACGATTAGCCATGTCGTCCTTCTCAACGATGGTCAGCCATGTCATCACTGACGATCAGCCATGTTGTCCTTCTCAATGATGGTCAGCCATGTCATCACTGATGATCAGCCGTGTCGTCCTTCTCAACGATGGTCAGCCATGTCATCACCCACGGTCATCCATGTCGTCCTTTTCAATGATGATCAGTCATGTCATCACCCCGATCAACGGTAATCAGAATATCGTCCGCATTCACACCCTCAATGACGATCAGAATATCGTTCGACCGATCCACAACAACGATCTGCCCGTCCAATCAGTCTACAATGCCATCCACCTAACCTGGTGCACATCGGTCAACAAGTAGCACATCGCCCATCAGTCTTATTGCTCTGTCTCGGATGGTCCTTGATAAGGAGATTGGCTCAGATTCCCAACAGATGGAATTTAACCTACCTGACGCGACCTACCCGTAATTGTTGGAGCTCTTTGTGCTGAAGAAGGTTTGATCCCCAGCGGCAATGACTTATCCGTAGCTGATTATTCCCCAGGAGAGTCCGCCTCACCATTCAATGATGGTCCACCCATCCTCGTTTCTCAACAGAGTTCAGACTCTCTTCCAACGATCTTGAGATGGTCCGCCGTTCTTCAATCTCTCAACGGACGGTATTTTTAAATACACGTCTGCATTTTCTATTTCTTCTGGATAGCCTTGAGAGGGTGTTTAGAAAACCTTTGACGTTACTTGTACCAAGACATTGGTGCTCCAAGTGCCATCAAAGGGGGGCTACTGTAGACACCCTATTTTGGACTTGCCAGAATAGTTTATTTACGGTATTTGATTCCCCGATGATGAATATGGTCAAGAACATCCCGCGATTGTTGGAGTGTTTGAGCTTTGAGCGTCCCGAACCTCATCCAAACCTCGTTCAAAACCTTTTTAAACCCTTCGAGCTAGAACCAAATGGCCTCAGCAAAACCCTGCTCCAGCACGCTGGTGATCAACTGACGCACGCTGGTGCAGTGCCACGTGTCAGTCATCAAGCATGGAACCAGTTTCCAGTGGCGCACGCCAGTCCCTCCATGGCGCACGCCAGTCAAACCCAGTCAAATCACCTTTTCTGCAGCCACTTGCCCGAGACTTTTGTGCCACCCTGACGTGTGCTACAGCCCTCCTGATGATTACTTCGTCCAGAGCTGTTCCCTGCTCTCCCACAATATCTCTCAAGGCAAGTCCCATGCATTTAATGCATGGGAGGCTCCCCCCTTCTTGGAGTCCAAACAAGCCTTAAGGCTCCAACTGATCTCAGTCTGCTCTTGGCCTATATATACCCCCCCCCCCTTGCATTTATTTACAAGGGGTTACACTCATAAAGAACTCCTAAGCCTTCTTCCACCTTCTCTCTCTAGCTCTTTCTTGTCTCTCTTTCATCCATTGAAGGAAGAGGCAAGGAAGATCAGCCACCTTCCCTGCATTGCTGTTTCCATCCTCTTTTCATCCATCATCCCTCCATCCCAAGTTCAAAGCTCAAACCATTCATCAATCTCAATTCGAAGGTATACAACCTTTTGTTCTGGAAATCATTTCGACCACTGAGGGGAGTTAGCAGAGCCCAGGCTGGTAATCAATACCACGCCTAGTCTCAATGCTAACAAATAAACAGAGTTGTAGGAGGCTTAGTGGCGCATGCCAGTCTCTTATTGCCGTGCGCCAGTCATGGCTGCATGGCAGGACTGGTGTGGAGATCACTGATCATCCTCATTATGCTTTATTTTCAGTCTGATCATCTTGTAGCATGCTAAAAACCAGTTTACTGACTTCTGTTTTTAGAACTGTAGTTAGTCATCTGTTATAACTACGTAGTAAGGCCCTGGGATCTTTCTGGTCATAGTCCGGGAGCCCGGATGAAGCAAAGCCAAGCATTGGGTGAAAGGAACAAGTGGCGCACGGGTACTATGACCTGCGTGCGCCAATGGTCATGTGTTCCAGTGGCTGGCCCTTGCTTCTCGGTTTAGTCTTGGCCTCTGTTTGATCCCCACTCTGTTTATGGGGTTTCGGTCCATTTATCTCTGTTTGATTTGTTGTTGTATTCTGAAACTGTACATATCCTGCCGTGTAAGCTGCGTGGTTTGTCCTGGGTGTGCCTTGGTCCTTCCAGAGCCCAGGTTGAGTTCAGAAGCTGTGGGTTTAGGCTTACCGGCGCCCGCCGACTAGTGTGGCGCCGCAGTTGTCTCTGTATGCGATGGTGTGGCGGTGCATCTGAGTTTTGTTCTGCGCGCACCATTACAGGCGGTGTGTGCCAGTATGTCTAAAACGCTCAGAGAAGGGCTTGTTCTCAATCTATTATCATTATTCACATGCCATTCACAACATTTTGCCATGCAAATACAACTTGTCATTTGTTAATCCCTATTAACTGTTCTCCCGCCCTAACTGGCTGAAAATGATTAAAAGAGAGAAAAATGCAAATGTTTTACAAAATGCCTGAGTAGAGACCGATCTCCGGATTGGGCGAGAGGGGTGCCATAAAACCCTTCCCCTCTCGTAACCTGGCTCCCGAACCTCAGATATCGAAGGTGACGACGGTCCAGTCTACAAGCCTTTTCAAAATCAAACAAACGTAAACAAAAGCGTTTTCAAAATCGGTTTCTTGGGTGTTTTTTCGCAAAACCCGGGTGGCCACTCTCTCAAAACAGCATTTCGTCATTTTTTCAAACAAAAAGGGCGCAAACCGAACTTTTCGCAAACCAAAAATGCGGGATTTTTAGGGGCGTTTGCCCACATCAAGCACACCACATTTTCGAGAACTACATGATGTCTCGGAATGTGAGATATTCACGCTTCTACCTGTGCTCCCGAAGGAATATGATGAAGATCATTCCCGAGGGTATGTACGACTCAGAGAAGTGGGCTTCGGATTATGTCGAAATTCGGTGTAACGCCCCCGAAATCGGGTTCGTTAAATAAACATTTTATTAGATAAAACAGGGTCGAGTCTAGCTCATTATTACATCATAACTCCTCAGAGGGTACTTATATTACATAAAAGGGAAGGACAGCTAAGGTTATCTACGGCTCTGTCTCCTTTTCCATCCTAGCAAGCTCCTGAGCTCCAGATGCCTCCCAGGTCTACAGCTCTCCTCGTTCATCTAGAAGATCTGACACATTATACCAGCGTCGCCACCAATATAATATGTCAGGGTCACATAAAGCAACACTGTGAGCTTGAAAGCTCAATAGAGTAACCCAAAACCCACTAACCCTTAAACTTACACATAGCACATAAATGATAGTAACTAACTAACACATGCGCATTCAACAACTTCACGTTTAGAGATAAACAATAACACATGCATATTCATTACTCATCTATTGTAAGTGTCCGTGTCATCAGAGTTTCTCCTACGCAGCGATTCTCAGACCGTGTCACCATTTTACTTTACCAAAACATCATTTTCATTTCATAAACACATTTTAACACACACGACCTCGGTTCCGCCGCTCCGCGTTCCTGAGTATTTGCACAATGGTTTCGCCGCTCCGGGTTCCCATTGGCACACATTTCAAAAATCAGTTTTAACACACACAACCTCGGTTCCGCTGCTTCGGGTTCCCGAGTATATGCACAATGGTTCCGCTGCTCCGGGTTCCCATTGGCACACATTTCAAAAATCAGTTTTAACACACATAACCTCGGTTCCGCTCTCCGGGTTCCCGAGTATATGCACAATGGTTCCGCCGCTCCGGGTTCCCATTGGCACACAATTAGCATTGGCTTATCTCTACGGATAACCAAGCCATACCTCACCATGGTTCCACTGCTCCGGGTTCCCATGGGACACACACACACTCACAATGGTTCCGCCGCTCCGGGTTCCCATTGGAGTACACACACACCCTCACAATGGTTCCACTGCTTCGGGTTCCCATTGGACACACACACCCTCACAATGGTTCCGCTGCTCCGGGTTCCCATTGGACACACACACACACCACGTAATGATCTTCACACATGGTCATTATGTAGTTTCGAAAATATTTTGTCCTTTGCAAACACATCTCCACAATGGGCAAATTCGGCCACATTGCGGGTTTCAAAACGCTTCTTGTTATTAATACACCCTAGACGTCACGTTTCTACTTTCTCGATTTCTGTGTCACGTATTCATGCATAAACTCCGTGGTAGACTTCACAAATAAGTACAACTCATTCCTAGTAATCTTGAAACTAAACTAGCAAGATCATCCAACTCCATCTTAGATTGCATGCTCATACTATCACATCATCATTCTCAACATTTAACGCAAAAAGTAAGGCAAGTAACAAATAAACAACTACCAACCAAATCATGCAGTCAAGAATTCTTTAAGATCAAAGTAAACTACGTAAAACAAGTTCATACTAACATATAGCTTTCTAAGTTCGATTCAACATGCATACAAACTATACTTAGGGTAGAGAGTAAGGACACTCTACCGTTCTTCTTGGCGGTAGTAAGCTACGGAAGGTACGACGGAAAGAAAGTCGGCTATCGAACGGAATAACGACTTACGATAAGTTTCCGGTAGCTTCGGAAGAGAATGGTTTCTCTCGAAACTAGATCTTAACTACAACTACTACTACTTTTGGATCGAGGTGGTGGTCGAGTGGTGGTTTAGTGGCGGCACTAGAAGAGTTTCTTGAGAAACTAGAAAAAAACTTCAAGATCAAGGAAGAACTAAGCAAGAACAAGTAAGAACACTAACTTTCTAGAGAGAGAAGTTGACGAATGGAATGAAGGTGTGAGTTCAAAGCACAAAGGGGCTTGCTATTTAGAGGCAACAATGGCTCCCTCTCTCTCTCCTCTGGCCGGCCCTCTCTCCCCCCATTATCCAATGGATAAAACTGCAAATCTTGTCATTTCAAGGCTTGATAGACTAGCCAAGATCTTACTTGGCTTGCACTCCAAAATCTAGGACAAAACTAGGTTATTCTATTGGGGTTTTGGTCTTGTCTAGTCCTTGAATGAAATAAGAAATTCTAGGGTTAGTACTTAGGAGATTTTAGGCTAGATATGAAAGTATAAACCCTAGATTTGGTTGTACAAAATGATGTATGAAGATTTGGCCAAGGATTGGACTAGATTTGGAAGAGTACAAGTTGCACACATCACACTATCTCTCTCTCCCTCTCATTTGGCCTCTCTCTCCCTCCATCTCTCTCGGCCTGTCTCTCCCTCTTTTTCTCTCAGAAATCTCTCTCTCTTGTACTTACTTGAAAGAAGACATATATTAGTATATATATAAGTACTTTGGGTCCTTTAAAATCTTGTATTTTAAACCAAAACTAGATTTTCCCATTATAAAAATCTATATACACACATGTGTATTACAATACGATATATATATGTATAGCCATGTACTTCACAATCTAACCTAGATTTGCCCAAAATCTAATATCTAATAAACTATGGTATACTTTCAAAGTACCAAGTACTATAATATTTAACCTAGTGTACTAATTATAGTTTAATCAAATATCACAAATGGAAATCTAGTCTTTATATAATAATAAGAGAATCCCATGGGAAATTAAATAATAAACCTTGTACTTTTGGCAAGACTAAGCTATTGTCCATTGGTTAATAAATCTCCTAACATTTATTGACCAAAGGGTAATGCAATAAAGTAATTATAATCTTTTAAGTAAATAAGATTTTCTCATTAAAATAATACAATACACACATGGTACTTTCCCATTATTATATATACATATATACATATATATATATATATATATATACACATGCAAGTACATAAATATATATATAACAATGTACTTTGAAATCCTACTAGATATGTCAAAATCTAATATCTAATAAACTAATTCATTCTTCCAAAGTACTAAGTCCTATATTATTAACCTAATGTACTAATTCTATTTTAATCCTTTATCACGCACGGCAAATCCAATATTTTAATAAAAGCTAGTACTTGATTGGCAAGTATAGCTATTATCCAATGGATAATAGTTTCCCTAGCGGGTAATAACCAATGGGTAATGATGGCTAGGATTCTAATCTATCGTTCAATGGGTAATAATTCTCCTAGCGGTTATTATCCAACGGGTAATGCTAGAAATTATTATACTTACAATAATACTATGATTAAGCACTAAACCAATCTAATCTTGTACTTTGATGGATTAACCAAGGTTCTCCTATTATCCAATGGGTAAAGATAACCCTAACCTTATCTAAAACGAGTCGGTTCAAAAGGTTCGAAAGATTCAACTAGGGTTACGAAGCTCAAGGGTTTCAAAAGGTTCACGGCCAAGGCTCACAAGGTTCATCGAGGATTAGGAAGTGATTGGTAATTAGGTCAATGATTGCTAGGTGAACGAGTCGGTTAAAAGCTAGCTAGGGTTGCTAGATAGGATTTCCAGCCGAGATGGAAGGTTTAAGACTTAATCCTAGAAACGACGGGAAAACGGCAGTTAAACGACGATTAAAACCTTCCAAGCATAATTAAAAGATTTTCGAATAACAACGAGGTTTTTATTAGTTAGTAACGACCGATTTTTGGTTATGGAAATAAAAATCCAAGTAATTTAAATAAAATTCAAATTTTTAACGAAATTTTTATTTACCAAAAATCAGGGTCGTTACAATCGGGGTAACTATCAATTTCCCCCTGGTGAAGATGACCAATTTTATGTGGCCAAGGAAAGGGGTAACCCAAGTAAGCTAACACTGCTTCTTTCATATGTGTGATTTCAACTTGACTTGCTCTTTTTAATCTGATTCGAATGACTGCTCGTTGCATTTTTGTACTTATCCTTTTCTTGTGTGTTTTCTTCGGCAGATACGACAAAGATCAACAAAAATCTGTTAAGGCTCGGCAGTGACTGTGGCCTTGCAAACTCGCTGTTGACAATTCCGAGGGCAGAAAGAGACGCACCAACCATTTTACAGTACGACGCGACGTACGGAGGAAGAATACGAGGAAAGGGCGCCGAAGGAAGTGAGAAGACGAAGAGCCCCACAGTTGACCTCAGCGACCTTCCCGAGGAATAACTCCCTAACCCGGACAAGCCACTCCGAGGAACTGTGCGCCAACCCAACGAAGGCACACCTTTTGCCGAGGGAGAAGACATGCCTCCACGAAGCATGAGAGCCATCCTCCAGGAAAAGCTGGAGAAAAAGGCCAAAGAGCAGGCCGAACAGAAATCGTCTGGGGCGCCTGGTGCTTCGGTTTCAGCACCGAAGCCTAGCGCTCAAAGCAAGAAGACCACTCCCGACGCTGTCCCTTAGAAGCATCCACCATCTCCCCCTATCGCTTCTGATAAGCCAGCCAAGAGATACAAAGTTACGGCCAAGAAAGCTTCGGCCGCTACTGGCAAGACACCATGCGGCCAAGAAAGCTTCGACAGCTGTTTGACGCTTCTGCTCCGCCAGGGCGATGTCAAGTTTGGTTGGCGGATAGCTAAGTGGACGAGCAACTGGTTGTGTGGTTCCGGCGGGATGGCAAGGCTCGACGTTCAAAGAGCCGTACCCAACCAGACCGAGGGTGAAGTTTTCTGGACCTAGTGGGGGGAGGCGTTGTGCCATATCCGACGCTAGTGGAGGTTAGGGTGAAAGGGGGAGATTTAGGGCTGAACACAGATCCACGTTCTATTAGGATACTTTGCCCCCAGTAGAGTCGCCAATTGTGGGGGGCTGTTTCAACCTGGACCTCTTGAACCCTTTCGCCTCCTCTGTTGAGTCGTGGAATGATGATGTGGCTCGCCGGGTACCTGCAAACCGGAGGGGAGTGTTCCTCCGGGTAGAAACTCCGACGGTCTAGTTAGTACAGGAAAGAAGAGTAAGTGAAGTAGAGTATGCTAGGAGAAGAGGAATTGCTTATATGAGAGGGGGAAGTGTGTATCAGTCCATGCGGTAAGAGGTACCTTTGTATTTATAGGTAGAGGAGTCTGCCATGCTAAGCAAGCCGAGCGTAGGAACGCGGAGCGTAGGACTCACGCACGTTCCTACGCTCGAATGATGTCATGTGTCTGGAGCATTTAATGAAGGCCGCCTTCCCAGATCAGCGGTCTCCGAACAAACCGGTCTCGAAGGAAAGATTACTGGCCGAACAAACGGAGGTCAGGAATGGGGAAGTGTTATGCCGAACAAAAGACTTATTTGCCGAACAAACCATTGAGTGCCGATGTTCGGACAACAAGCTACGCTCGGCTAACTGCACCTGACCCTCCTTACGTTCGGCGAAAGACAAATGACGGTCAACATGCCAACTCAGCAATAAGCAAACTGAGACAACTGAACGATGGACCCCAGGTGCACCCTTTTGGACCTTATGATCCCCTTCGGATATTTCGGCCCACTACACCGGGCATTTGGTCCTTGTAGCTCTCAGTGGCAACACGGATCCCCTCATTATAGCCCTACTAGTAGGCGGTCTTGGCCTCGTTCTTATTCACCTCCAGCTCCGTGAGAGTCTGGCTTAGGCTGTCTTCGGTTACTTCCAGCTTGCCCCTCAGCTCGTCCACGGTCCCACGAGCTTGGCTTCTCTCTCTCTCAAACCTGACGATGGTGTTCTGCAGTTTGGCATTTTCACTAGCCAATCCGGCACGTTGGGGCTCAGATTGACCAAGTTTTTGTGCCATGGCCACCATCTTTTGCATTGCCTGGAGGATTTTAAAACAAAGTAGCGTTAGGCAAAAATGACGATGCGTGATTTACGTCTTCACTAAATAAGCACGACAGGTTTACCTTGGCCCTGTGGCTCATGAACGAGCTAAGGAGGTTGTCAGGGGAGCAGGAAACTTCCTTCTGCATGTCCCCAGGCAGTAAGAAGGCCTGGGACAGTGGAAGAGCTGTCCCTTCGGACCCAACACTGTCGCGGACGGTGACTGGCCAGCCGCCGTGTGTAAGTTGAGGAGCCTAGATGGGAGTTGAGGGTGCGGAGAGTTGAGCTGGAGGCTGTTCGACCATAGAAGTTTCCAGCCGCTGGCGTTTGTCCCGGTGGCTTGCTTCAATTTCCTCAGGGGAGAAGCCTAGAGGGACGTCTGATTGAGCAGACCCACGATGGCCATGAGGCGGTGCCGGACTCTGAGAGCGTCCACGGCCACGAGAAGCACCACGACCAGCCCCTGGGATGGTGAGAAGGCTGCTGAGATTGATCGGTTGATCCATTTCCTGAGGAGGGGGAGATGAGGAATAACCACTGAACGACGAAGAAGCTTCTTCGGTGAGTTGAATAGGCTCGTTGGGAAGCGGTGGGGTTTGAGAACGCCTTTCCCCTTCTTGCTCGGGATGTTGGACGGGAGGACCAGGGATCACGGGGTCGTCGGCTGCTCGGATCCGCCGATCAATGAATCCACCGTACGAAGCCCGGTAGCTCAAGAGAACTTGTGCTGCTCTTGCCCGGCCAGCAAGATACGTGCCTTGCCCGTTGAAAGTAAGAGCACGGTTGATGTCAGTTACGTGCACTTGAGGGGTGATGATGGCGTGCCCCTGGTTGACGTTTATGGCTGCAAAGAAGAAATGCAACATATTAGATACAACGAGATTGTATGACTAAAGCACGAAAAAGCTCTAGGTAAAAGAGGAACTAACGTGGTTGCCCAAATCTGTGAGGGGCATGGAAACCTATCACTCGACCGTCCTCGTTTCTGGGCTCGAAATTCCCAGTAACAATGAGGAAGTCGTCGTCGTCTCCTTGGGCGGAGTCAAGCAGTTCGAGCACGAGCCTTTTTATGGAATCCCTACTTTTGAGATAGTAGGTCAAGGCGTCTTTGGTTCGTGAGATGCTATACAGGTGGTGGATGTCGTGCAGACCCAGAGATGTGCCTAGCATTTGGTTAAGGGTATTGATACCCATGACAGCACGAAAAAAGTTGGCAGATACTTGCATTGGCGATACTCTATAGAAAGCTAAAACTTGGCGAAGTAATGGGGCCAGGGGGAACCTAACACCACCCTCGACGACGGCTTCTACGGGAATGTGGAGGATGTCTTCGTCTGGACTCTCACGAAGGGCATCTACAAGGGCCAGTTCAGTGGCAATATTGTCAGCAATCTCGTAATGAGATCTGAAGTCTGCCATTGTCTGGGGAGTATTGCAGAAACGTCTGAATCTCCCCATCTTCGAATAAGATGTGTTTTACAGACGATGGAAGGGGAACCGGAGAAACCCTAAATCGACTGGGAAAATCCTAGACCAAAGAAAGAAATGGAGTGAAATAAGGGATAAGGACTTACGAGTTAGCGGACGAGGGCCCTAATAGCGGAAAAGAAGGAGGCCTTGAGGTGATGAACAGAGCTTCAATGGCGGAAGTGCTTGGACGTTCTTTCTGCAGAGGGAGTCCAGAGAGAGAAAGTGGTTTTGAATTTGGGCAAAACCCAAATATACCCAAACAGATGGGGTGGCGTAAGAGAAACGTCACCCCAGACGCCGTTTGGGCGTTCCGTTTCCCAAAAATGTCTGCCCGCATTTAATGCGAACAGTATAATGTGTGCCGCGTGTAAAGATAAGAACAGGAAAAGCCTGCCCAGCCTAAACGATGAGACGTTTGGCCTGAACTAATGATGAAGCCTGCACTAAATACGAGAGACGAGGTGCAGGAGCAAAAGACGAGAACTTTGCTCGGTGCTTAAGAGCTTTGCTCGTCATATTAAGAGTAAATAACGAGTAAAGTTGGGGAGCCATTGTAGGGAGGTAATCCCGAACAGGTACAAGAGAGGCCCGAACACGTGGTACGTGGGGCCGGGGAACAAGTGTAATATGAGCAGTCGCCGTGCATTACGGTGAACAACAATAAGGACCAGAGACATGAGAAGTCTTTGGTCCAAGATACCTGAGCAGGGGCATGGTCCGAAGAACATGAGGAGTTGTTGAACCAGGCACCTGGTAAAAGGACAAGTGACATGTGAAGTCACTGGTCCAAGTAGGCTGTTCAGCAATGAGAAGGCCGAACAGGAGCAGCATTCTGGAGGAGGCAGCAGAGGACGCTCCAGAGGGTTCCATAAATGGTAATACTCAGTAAGGAAACAAGATCTGGAGAAGATTCCCAACGGGAATGGGATGTACGGCCAGTTATGGGAGGAATTCCTAAATGGTCTAAAAGGTAACAAACGATTAAGGGAATGAGAATCCGAGATATACTGGGTTTCCTATACGAGATAGGAAACCTAGGGCAACAAAGATACTTAGAGAGCAAGCATTTGTGAATCTATAAATACGAGGTAAACCTAGAGGTAAAGGTACGCAATTCTTGGCAGTACATTCATTACCTACTGATAATTAGGGTTTTTTGCTAGTACGTGATACTAACTTAGGCATCGGAGGGCCTTTGCCACGAGAGGCAAAGGTGCGCTCACCCCTTGTCTGTTTTCCAGGTTTATTTCCGACGGCGTGCTAGGGTTCTGGCGAGGAGTCTGAAGTAGCTGTTACGATCTTGAGTTGTTCAAAGCTTCTTTCGTTTTCCTCCACTTACATCGGCTTGTTTTTGTAAGGCGGTGAATGCTGTCAGTGTCACCGCAGGCGAGATATCCTTCATCTGAACTTCTGAAGGTGATGGAGCACGACTCTCTGAAAGTGATTGAGTATAACTTTCTAGAGCCATTAATCGAGTATCCATTGTGGAAACCATTCACCATGAAAGGTTGAGAATGATATCTCATTTCCCATAGATGGCACCAGCTGATGAAGCAGTTTTTGGTCACCTCTGAAGGAGAGGTTCCTCAACCGTTCACCTGAACCTTCGGCGGATATAGCAACTTTTGACTTGCTCGATTAATGACCTGCAAAATAGACACGGTAAACTATGGGCACCGGCGTGGCTGTCGCCATCGCCCCTTTGATGCCTAAGTCAATCGAGATATGGAGAGAATGAATTGAGTATGAGTTTCATATCATTTGCATACCTTTGTGATATGGACGGGTGATTTTTATATAGGCATCTTGAAAGGAATCCCCTGGGACCGGGACTCTTAAGTCTCATTCGCTCGTGGCAGGTATAGATAAGTGTTGGAGTGTCTTCCTCACCTTAGAACTCCCCTGCTTCTTATCAAGTTTGAAGAGTCCCTTCACCTTTGGACTCTTGTACTTGCTTGTCAAGTATAAGAATCCTTACGGTGCAAAGATCTCCATTGGGACTGGGACCTCTTGGGCTCATCCATACATGATGGGAATAGGTTGGTGATGGAGTGTCCTCCTTACCTAGGACTTCTTTGGTCCTTGTCAGGTTTAGTAGTTCTCCTTTCCTTTGGACTCTGTGATTGTCATCAAGGTTAGGAGTCTTCATGGTGGACGAATCTCTGTGGTTATCCTCTAAGACTCGTGGCCTAATCTCTTCGATTGAGATAAGGTCCTTCCTAGCTGTTCTATGAGTCCCATAGACTGTATGAACTTCTACCGTCGAGTGTTTTATAAGTCTCTGACTGCAGGTTTGCCATCTTTGCTGAGCTCACCTAGTGAGCTGAGCTCAGTATTCTTCTGAGCTGTGCTCGTGAGCTGGCCTTCGTCCTTGAGCTGGTTTAATAGAGGCTAACTCTTATAGGCTAGATTCCGTGTTCTTGAGACTCTAGCTTGAGCCCTTAGGGCTGGGCTGGGCTCTTAGCTCGGCCTGACCTTGGGAGGTTAATTTATACTTATCAGTCTTTTATCATTTTTTATAAGTATTTTATCAAATAACATGGTCTTGCAACACAAAGTTAGATAGTTTGATTGAGCACTTAAGGAATGTCTAATTGAGATAGTATATTTTTATTAAATGATTAAAAAGTTAAAATATTGAAAAATGGCTTTGACTATTGAAGTGGGACCTAGTATGAATTCTAAATAAAATAAATAGTAATGTTCACCATATTTTTAGTTTTTGACAAAGTTCCTTAACATGAATGTAATTGTGTTAGCTAGTTAACTTAACTGTATAAAAGTAATATTGTTTGATTAAAGTAAAACTTAAACTACGTACCAATTGAAAAAAAAAAAACCTAAAACTAAACAAAAAAAATTGCAGTAGGGGTTGTGCCCCTAATGCACCTAGGGTGACTCCGCCACTACTCAAAGCGAACCTGACATCGTTGCAAATCAAGAGCGAAAACCACCAATACCAAATTGCCATCGCCACCACCATCATCGTCGTTAGTGAGACGGCAATAATTAACCTATCACATTTTCAGACCATCACCATTCCGTAGGAATCAGCTCTACTCCATATATACCTCATCTCTCCATAATTTTGAATCGTTCATCTTGCGTAACACGCGAAAAGAAACATGCATGACTGTTAAAAATCAAATCGGCCGGCTATTCATAAATATGTGTATAGGTTGCATTTTATTCTGTAAATTGTAAGGTTTAAGTTTGTAACCCGTTTTCCATTCCTTTAGCTTTTACATCATAAAATGCGACTTTTCCAATGTGTATCAGGAATTGATCAAAAATCAACTTTTTGCAATCATATTGTTCTTGACGTGTTCCACGAGATTAACAGTTCATATCATAATTGATGTTTGGGGATGAGCCCATAAATTGTAAGTGTGGAAAGGCGTGGAGGGAATGAGTTATAGAGAAGAGCGCATCCACTGTATGCCCTCTCTCTACCACTAGCACCACCAGACCACGTCCTCGCGTGTTGCCACTTTACGGCTGCATGTCCCTATCTCTATCACCAGCACCACTAGACCTCCTCCCCGTCTCCCACTGCTTTACTGCATGCTGTCCCTAACTTTCCCAATAGAAAAGCTCTTTGTCTTAGGTGCCGCTATTCGCAGCTACGTATTTTCTTCCATATCCCGCTAAAAATTTTCAGCTATATTCGACAGTTAGTTATCGAAATTGAGATACATTTTCAGCACCCAATTACCGAAATATAATATTTTTTTCAACAGCTATTTACCGAAATGTATGTATTAGCGATTTGTATATTAACAGTTGTATACCGAAGGTTGAGCGAAATATAATTTAGTTTTCAACGACTATTTACCGAAATGTTATTGAAGATTAATCTTTCCTAGCTATGAAGGTTTAGTGAGACATTTTGGTGTCATATACTAGAGTGCAACCAATAATGTGGCCCTAAATAGAAAGGCCAAATTTTCGTAGTAGTCCCTGTAGTTTTACGGTTGTCTCACTTTCGTCCCTCTAGTTTCAAAGTGCTCGAATTTCATCCCTGTAGTTTATTTTTCGTTCCAAATTGGTAAAATCGTTAACACCGTTAACAAAACTAAAGGAAAAATATGATTAAAAAATTAAGTGCTCCAATTTTCAATCCGGTTGAACCAGTGCGTTGATCTTATTTTTTTGATCATTTTATCCTAAATGGCCGTAATGAATTTTTGGCTCTAAGGCCTTTCAACGAGCACCCAAAGACTCCTTATTTAGTTTCAGGGCTCCTTTAGGGTGCTCATTAAAAGGCTTTAGAGCCAAAAATCCATTATGACCATTTAGGATAAAACGATCAGAAAAATAAGATATTCTTACCGGTTCAAACGGATTGAAAATTGGAACAATAATTTTTTTACACCGTTTATATATTAAAAAATATCGTTAAAAAATTAAGAGTTCCAATTTTGAATCCGTTTGAACCGGGGCGAATATCTTATTTTTCTGATCATTTTATCTTAAATGGTCATAATGGATTTTTGGCTCTAAGCCTTTTCAATGAGCACCCTAAGAGATTCTTGAAACTAAATAAGGGGTTTTCGGGTGCTCGTTGAAAGGGTTTAGAGCCAAAAATATATTATGACCATTTAGGATAAAATGATTAAAAAAATAAGATCTTCGCACCTATTTAACCAGATTGAAAATTGGAGCACTTAATTTGTTAATCATATTTTTCCGTTAGTTTCGTTAACGGTGTTAACGATTTTACCAATTTGGAAAGAAAAACAAATTACATGGACGAAATTCGAGCACTTTGAATCTAGAGGGACGAAAGTGAGACAACCGTAAAACTACAGGAACTACAACGAAAATTTTCCCAAATAGAAAACTTGTTGGGAAAAATACCGGCAGGTGGTGTCAGGCAGACATAATTGCCAGTTTCATGGTCTGAACTTTCCAAATTACCAAGACATGGCACCTGGAAGCAATATTACCAATACATGGTATGAGATTTTAAGCATGATGTGAGTGGACAAATTTGCCCTTTGATTAAAAACGACACCGTTGCCTTCCCTTCCCGTTCGTCCCAATCTTTCCCACCTGTTTCCTTCTCTCCTTTTGCCTCATTTCCAATCTCCTGAGGAACGACGCTGTCAAGGGTTTGGTCCGGCGGAAATTCGCCTGTGCTCCCCAGCCTCTCAAGACTTGTCCCTACTCTCTCCCATTCAACAGCCGACGTGGTTCCCCAACTCCCTCCTTCGCCTCCGTTTGAATCGTCTGCTCCGGAGACGCTACCTTCAATCGTTGAAGCTTCGAACATTGCCATTGCCGTCGCTAGTTCATCAGGTTAGTTTACTCGATCTGTAGTCATGTTAAATGTGTGTTTTTCGCTGTATGTAGTTGTGTTATTGGGTTTTGTGTGGCAAAGGTTTTGTGTTATTGGGTTTTGTGTTGCGAACTTTACTCGATCTGTAGTGAGAATCCTGTGAGTGAATTTGGAAGTGTTGTATGCAATCCAAACCAGAAAAAATTGCATTCCTAACTTTGATTGAAGTTAAGTACTTTGTCTTTATGTACTTGCATGTTCGAATCCCACGGAAGCCCAAACTGTTTCTCTCAGTTACCAAAATTTCTCCCAGAGAAAGCTATCCCTTCATCATATTACACCTACACACCTTCAATTTTGATAGTGGGTACAGTTTACTGAAACTTTCATCAGACCACATGGTGTGTGTTCCTTTTTGATATAAAGTGATGATACTTGCTGAACCTGAACTAAAATATAAAGTGATTCTTAACCCTGTGGAATAAGTAGAAACAATTGACTAGGCTTGGAAATTAGAATTACGTTCAGAGTGATGAGGAGAAGATTTGAGGTTGTACGCAGCAAGTCGGTGTTTTAGTTCAAGAACCTCATCATCATTTTCATCTCTCAAAATCAAGCATTGCTTCTCTTGCTGAGTGGTAGAAAATTAACAGCAGAGTATAACACTTGCAATAGAAGAGCAAATGGGATGTAATCAAGTAATAACACAACCCAATTGGCATTGACCATGTGCTAACCTTTCTACCTGGGGCCTTATTTGGACCTCCTCTGACTTTTGGGTTTTGCAGCCTTTGGAATGTATCTACAAATCAAATGTAATGGTTATCAAAAAAGCAAGGCAAACTTGAAAAATGACTCGAAACTCGCATGTTTCCATTGCAGAACTACTTGTTGTTTCTATTGCTTCTTAAACAATTTATGTATCGTCACTCTTGTTATTATTATTCTTTCGTGGGTTCTTTGGTGCTTGTGTGATCCCCACCTTAACACCAACTTCACCCATCACCCTGCTTTTCGTCTCATTTCTTGCCGCCTCTGCCTGAACACTGGTTTTATCTTGTTCCTGAACCATATATACATATCACTTCAATGGCATCAAGTGAAATGGTTATGAAAGAAGAAAAAGACAGATCCATGGAGTAATACATCAAGTTCTCTCTCCAGAGCATCGAGATCTTTAATCCACAAAGACTTTGGAGTTGCCTTGCTCAACTCATCAACCTCTCCCCTGAGTTTATCCCTACCTGCACATAAATCTTGAACCTTCTCAAGTGTCAAGGTTCCAATGACCATTGACAGTAAGTACTCGTAATCACTAGCCCTAACTCCTATGGATCCAGCCACCACCTCTGAGTTGTAAGACGCTTCTTCTGCATAGTTAGTTGGCCCGGCAACTGCTACGTCCACATTTTATGTTTTGTTGGGGAAAGGAGTAAACCCTTTATCCCTCAGCTGAATAAACACCTCTGATATCTTCCTGTTGCTGACAATGATATCTTATTTCACAACACCAAGTAGGAACCTAACCTTGTTGTCCAGTTTCAACAACTCCATTTCAAGATTGTCCAGTAAGACTTTATGTACAACACAAACAATGGGTTACATGTGAATAGCTAAGAAGTAACAGATTTGCACATTTAGGTTTTTGTGAACCAACTTACCTTTCTCTTCTCATAGAATTCAAGCCTTATGTGAAAGAAATCCTCAAGAACAACAAAAGGTTAGAAGTGAATAGCCTAGATAATAACCACAAACTTGATACATGATAAGATTAATGTAAACCATGCATCTTATGAGAAAAAATCTTACTTTGTTCAGGATTATCATATTTCTGAATCACGCCTTTCGCGTAAAAGAATCTTCATGTTGGTAATATTGATTGTAGTGGTGAATTAAATTTCTTCAGCAAGCCATCTTGCTGGCCACCGTCATGTTCTCCCCAGATAAAAAGACTCCATATTGGACAGTGGTGTCATCATTATGCTCTATGTAATCCTACAACCAATTTCAACATCTGTATGAGAAGTGGAACTCATCCAGACCACCACAATCTTGTGATACTAAATATCAGATCATATACCTTGATAAAAGGATCTTTGATTTTATCATTCTCTATCATTATTGATTCCAGAAATTACTTGTAATCTTCAGTCCATCGTCGGATTGGTAGCTCTGAAATCCTGATTGTGGTATGATTGACTTCATCTCATAAGTCGAGTGATAGTGTAACTAACCCCTGATTCTTTGGTTGCTGTTTTCTCAATTGTACTGCTGAACCCTTTGTACCATGGATCCATAACTTCCATTGGTTCACCATTTAATAAATGTCTCACATTACCAACTATATCCCTTGGACTATAATTCGCAATATAGGAGCTCCATCCTATCCCAATTCCGTCACTTCCGTTGACGTGTACCATTGGTATGATCAGCATGTCTCACAAGCTACCTGTTATTTGAAGATCTCTCTATACTGATTTGATTTTTGCTTGTGTGTAATTCAATTGTTAAGGGGTCTTGGCCCATTTCAGTTCAATTGTTTCAACAAAAAATCAAATGACATCGGCTAAGTGAATCTTGCAAACGATGCTTGGCCTTTTGAGCTTAATTTCAGCTTTTCATGTTGGAAAAACACATCCGCTGCAAATCCTGAAGAAGTTTTATCGAACTTCCTATTAGAACATTTACGTAGAAAAGTTTGAAAAGGTTAAAATCTGGACGTCCAACAATTGGCTGTTAAGGTGTTTCTTGCATATACTGGCAATGTGTTTGCTAAGCACAAACTTAGCCGATATGATTAACTTTATTGCATTTGAAGAGGTTCTACAATTACGATGTGCGTTAATGAAAATAGCAACTGTGCATTGGGCGTTGAACCGACCCCGATTACGAATGAGCTTGATTAGTATCTTAGTAATGTGAATAACAGAGCGTTTACTGTTACTGCTATTGTCCGAAAGCTAATTTCTGATTCATCTACTCCATTTTCCTTATGACATCCACTACCACTGACATTGATATATGGCTCCTGTACTGTTTCCAGTTAAATACCCTGGGAGTTATTTGAATCAGTTAATTATCTTCTCGAACTCTATATTTGTCTGTCTGTTAATCAATATTAAGTACGGCTGTAGAATTTATTGCACTACTGGTTCTTAATTGCGTAAACTTTTATTTATTTTTTGTCAAACAAGGATGAAAAGAGGACAGAAGCGATCGCGAATGGAGAAAGGGAGTAGTAGTGGGACGAAGGCACAAATGGAAAGTACCAACAGCAATCCGTATCTACTTTTCCTGTACGTATGGTTACTTTCGATTGATCTTAACAACATTTTCTTCGATTTGCAAGGCAGTGAGTACTATAGTTGCCATGTTTGTATGGCTTTAGTGAGTATTTGAGCATGGGTTGTTTATATGCACCTCTTTGATATGATGTTCGCATCGTAGTTCCCTATGGTAGCTCTCATTAAAGTAGTTCATGGCATCTATAGTCGTCACCTGGCACTTCACGGTAGCTACCATGTCCATGATATTGACTGACGAGTAGGTGGTTTCCTTGCAAATATTCAACAACAATTGTTTCTTAGCTGCGTCATTCACCTCCCATACATTAAATTAGATTACAAGTACACTCGTACTTAGGCCTCGGTGTCATTATTTCTGTCGTAGCAAACATTTAAACCGAGCAATTTTCATCAACCCCGCACTGTGGAGTAAAAAAATGGATACAATCAAAGAGTCATTAGAGGCACAATACGATGACGGAAAAATTGTTGAAGAGAGGTTTAGTACTAATTCGCCGTATTCTCTTTTTAACTCTATATATATGGTTGACTTTGTCTTACAACTAACCGTCTTTTGTGAATCATGAGTACAATCTTTAGAGTAAATATTGTATTTTGCTTAAAGGATGAAGCATAGTTTTGGAAAAAGTGGGCTATATAGAAAGTTATGAAGCGAAATGGTTTTTTCGTAAATGTTTGGGCAGTAAGTTATTCGCCATCGCTTTGTGCATCCAATTGAACTCTTCGACTGTACGTACTGTTGACTCCTCAGAGCATAGTTGATTAAATTTGCATGGTGTATCTGTATGATGTACAAACATGTCATTGGGAGTAGTGCGTACTTGCTCCTTCGAACCACAATCCCTCTTTGGATGAGCACAAGGTAGATTTGTGAAAGTCGTCGCCCTTTTCTACATTTCCTTGGCAACTGCATAGTAGTGACGGTGACGTGTTTATATGTATCATATAAACACACGCCAGAACTACGTATGGTCTGATTTCCTAATGGAATACGTAGGCAGCCTTTTGGTGCGACCATAATCGTCACTAATATGCAGCATGGTAATTGGACAATGTCTAGCCCAATGCCCTTGTTCTTATCACATTTTGTAAAAGTTGTAATTTCATCTTTAAAAATGTATTTTCACGCCATTTCAATCTTCCTCGCCTTAGTTAAAATATGGTTGTGGAGTTGAGATCGTTCTTCCAATAGTTAAAAGCTTTTGACCATGGGTGGGTTGCCCAAATTGCGTGGGTGCCAATGCAATTTGGGATGGATCAAGATATTCCTACTCATCTAATCCGGTATGAATTTCACAAGTGCCAATGTTAGTTTCTTTGTTAGACCAAGATAGGCACGGATGAGATAGAGGCTTGCAAGCATGTTGCCCAAACCTCTAACTTCTTCCCACGGGGTATTGGGCATAAGTGGGGCTAAAAAACGACCAAGAGTAAAATGCTGAAACGAGAAAGCATGTAGGTAGGTCAAGAACATATTTCGAGGATCGAGTTGTTGAACGCGAACATGGTTCGACTAATGAGGGTTGCAGACGATGTTATTGTCTTCGGGCCAACAAGCAATAACCCATTTCCAACCATGAAATCTTATTTGACAAGCAAAAGGAGGGTGCACTGGCAACTGCAAGAATTTCGTTCCCACTTCCATTGCCCATATGTGGTGCAAACCTTGTGACCTTCTCCCACAGAGATGACCTTGAAAGGATGCCAACTTGGATCCCTAAGGTAATCCTCCCACATATACCACATCCCAACAAAGATTGCTTGATTAAGTAGCATTGGTACGACTTCTGAAAATCATTTGCACATGAAATCGGCAATTTAGCAATATCGATGTGCGAATGATTCTGAGAAGTTGTACCAATGCTACTTAATCGAGCAATCTTTGTTGGGATGTGGTATATGTGGGATGATTACCTTAGGGATCCAAGTTGGCATCCTTTCAAGGTCATCTCTGTGGGAGAAGGTCATAAGGTTTGCACCACGTATGGGCATGGAAGTGGCAACGAAATTCTTGCAGTTGCCAGTGAACCCTCCTTTTGCTTATGAAATAAGATTTCATGGTTGCAAATGGGTTATTGCTTGTTCGCCCGAAGACAATAACAGCGTCAGCACCACTCATTAGTCGAACCATCTTCGCGTTCAACCACTCGATCCTCGAAATATGTTCTTGACCTACCTACATGCTTTCTTGTTTCAGCATTTTACTCTTGGGCGTTTTTTACCCCCACTTATGCCCAATACCCCGTGGGAAGAAGTTAGAGGTTTGGGCAACATG
Source organism: Rhododendron molle (assembly GCA_025413875.1). Classification (NCBI taxonomy): domain Eukaryota; kingdom Viridiplantae; phylum Streptophyta; class Magnoliopsida; order Ericales; family Ericaceae; genus Rhododendron; species Rhododendron molle. Next base: position 18,168,142 of record CM046388.1, on the reverse strand, counting down.
CTTGCAAGCCTCTATCTCATCCGTGCCTATCTTGGTCTAACAAACAAACTAACATTTTCACTTGCGAATTTCATACCGTATTAGAATAGTACGAATATCTTCATCCATAGCAAATTGCATTGCCACGCACCCAATTTTGGGCAACCCACCCATTCTCAAAAGGTTTTAAGCATTGGAAGAACGATCTCAACTCGACAACCATATTTTAACAATGCGAGAAAGATTGAAACGGCATGAAAATACACACTAGAACTACGTATGGTCTGATTTCCTAATGGAATACGTAGGTGCGACCATAACCCTCACTAAAAAAAAATTGAATGACATTGTCTTGCGACCATATACGTAGGCGGGCCATCCCTTATCAGGTTGTAGAAACTGCATCTTAAAAATGTATTGTCATCCCATTTCAATCATGCCCTCCTTAGTTGAAATTTCGATGTGGAGTTGAGATTGATCTTCCAATGCTGTGATAATGTGTTCAGTGGATAATGTTACCCGCCCGCCTTATGTTTACAGCCGATGTAGTTTTGTGTGTAATGTGTTAAATTCTACCTTCTAGTGATCTTAACAACATTTGTTAGTTTTTACAATAATGTCATGACTATAGTCGGCATGTTTGCATGGGTTTATTGAGTATTTGAGCATGGGTTGATAGGATGTTAGCATCATAGTTCACTACACTATGCATTCATTGGGATTCCAGAAGGTATATTCTTTCCCCCCTTATGTTTACGTCCGATGTAGTTATGTGGAAAATGTGTTCAATTCCACCTTGTATTGACCTTCACAATAATTTGTACGATTTAAATTGCAGAGCCGACTATTTAAAAAATGCAAGAACGGCGCATACAGGTCCGAGGGTTAATGTATCAAAGGTTAGAGTTATTCTGGTTCTAACTCGTCAACTGAATTTCAGTTCAACTCTCAGTGGTTTATATAATTTAATTGACACAATGTATTTCATGTTTTGGGTCTCAAGCTGTTTTTGAACTATGCAGTATAGCTCAGCCGCTGCGGAAGCATGGACGAATTTGTCTGATGCTGATAGAGCACCATTCTTGAAGTTCGCCAACAAAATAAAGGGCCGCACTAAGACGAATGTCCCAAAGAAGAAAAAGACAAATACGTTGGTATGCATTCACACATGTTCTTGTTCATATAGTCAAGTATTACGTTTAAATAATTATATAAGTCTGAATCAGTGTCGTATAAAATATCCAACCTTTTTCGACCATATCCAACCCTTTATGTATGGTTTTATTATGTGCATGTGCAGCCGGTATTTCGGAGCAGGTGTTCACCGAAGGCAGTGGTTAGACTAAATGCATCGTTAAACAAAGATCAAAGAACTGCTGTTCAAATAGTTGGTTTTGGTTCGATACTGACCCTTCAATGTGAAATTCTTAAACGTGAATTCATATCGAAATTGGTTCCCCACTTCAACCCTAAGAACAAGACCTTAGAATTTGGGAGGATGAAAGTCTATTCAATCACGCCTGCTGATGTTGGAAAGGCATTAGGGCTACCCCTAGGAACTGTACCAGTTCCGACTAATTGTGAAGATTTCCACTATGAACACATTCGGGCCATGTTCGCAAAAGAGGATGAACAATTGAAGAGAGGGGTAACCTTTGGAATGATGAAGGCTGTTTTTGAGTCTGGGGTAGCAGATGCCAAGTTCCAGACTTCATATGTCTTGTTTGTCTTGTCTTCTTTGTTGTGTCCAACAACAAAAGATGTGGCCTCCACCAAGTTTTATCCAGCAGTGCATGATGTAACGAAGATTTCGTCATATGCATGGCCACAGTTTGTGTTGGATTGGTTGGTCAAGGTAATAACAAAGTTTAAGAATAGAGATATGAAGGACGTTGTTGAGAAGAAGGATGCCCCTGGCGTTTCTGGATGTGTGTTGCTCTTAATGGTAATGTACATGCCATATTCTTCTTCAACATTAATATGTCTTCACCTTTGTAAAATTATTTCTTACAAAATCTGAAATTTTGCCTTTGCAGCTTATATACTTTGACAAGGAGGACATGGGAATGAATGTTGGTACTCTTGGTGTTCCATTGATTCAGTCTTGGACGACGAATCTTATAATGGAACGAATTGCCAAGGAGGAGAATTTGGACTTGGTAGATCCCATTTCCGGCCAATTTCCTCAGCCTCGTTTATTGCATCCGGTGAGAAAACCTCATCTCGTTCACTTCCAATGAACCATTTATGTCATGTCAATGTGTAACGTTTACTTGACCTTATGTTAATAGGACGCGCAGAAGGCTTTTCATGATCTACAGAAGTCATTTATGGTTCAAATGCAACATATCATCATCATGGATGCTTCGTTGATGGCTCGTGTTTCTCAAACGACAAGCCAAATAATTCCGTCAAAAGGGAAGGGTGTGAGGGAGATGGACAGTCCTTTGGACGATTATGCTTCTCATGGAATTCCGTCAAGTTCCAGATCTACTCCGATGAAGGCGAGGAAAGGGGTTGTGATAAATGAAATGGAAGAGGATAGGATAACGGGTTCTCAAAATTTTCAGAATGAATGTGACAGGCCATTGTCCACCCCTGAGCACCTGATGGATGATGCATTTGACAGGCCATTGTCCACCCCTCAGCACCTGATGGATGATGTTGTAGACACCTCCGATATGGAAAATTGTGGAAGTCTATCGGGGGTACCATTTGAGCAGCACAAACTCAACATGGACGAAGCAGTACAAGTGCAACAGGAAGTCGTCCGGGAAATGGAAGGGAAACTCCACAGAGAAGGTGAACCAGCTCAGATTCACATACAAGTGGAAGAAGGGGTCGTAGAAGAACGTGCGTTGACTAGGCCATCAAAGAAACGAGGTAATCGTACGGTCAAGGCAAGTAAAGCGGTGAGGACGCCATATGTGGCTGAACCGGAGGTCAAAGAATCAAAGTTCTCAAAAGAAGAATTTCAATTGCTTGAATTCGTGATGAAACCACCTCGGAAAACGGAAGATATGTATGACTACTAATTTGTAGATTGTAAAAGCAGTGTTCCTTGGTTTTCTATTCTGTCATCAAGGTATAACTACGTAATTTGGTGTATTTTCATACTTGCAGGAAGGGTATTGTAACTATGGATGGCATGAAGTTCAAGCCATCGCGGACCGATTTACAAAAAGTCTTCAAAGAAAGGGGTCGGATGTCCAATTTGGTAATTAATTTACTACTTCTAAATTTGTGCAATTCAAATGGAAAGGTCTGTACAAGTTTACCACTACAAGCTACCCCCACCCGAAAGTACGTACGTGCGTAAGTAAAACTAACCCTTGTTGATACATAGGCTCGTTGGAAGAAAATGAGCCACTTCAAATACATTCATTGCTGCAGCAGAAATTACAATAAATCCGGCATGGGGTACATGAGCCCCTGGTAGTTTAGTGGATAAATTGATACGTCGGCCATTTCCGGCCCACGGGGCGAAATTTGTCGTTTTTTCACACATTTACTCTTCACTACATGTATCCATGTCCCACTTTCGATTTGTTCCCATTGTTTATCAGGTGATGGATAGCATGATTGTGTGGTTGATGAAAGAACAAACAGAGAAGGCTAAAAGAAATTATGGACTCCCCATTCCGACACGCCACATGTTCTCAAGCACATTTGCGGTACGTTCAAATGGATACGTTAGGTCAAAGTTATGAACTTGGGATATTGACTTAATTTGGTGGAACTTTATACTATGTCTCCATCCATTGTAGGAAAATTTGCGAAATTTCCGGAACTTAAAGAAGCAAAATGTCTGGAATGACATAGTTGATCCAAACTTTGTTGGATATGATGTCGTGCTGTGCAATTTGGCAAGTCTTACATTTTTTTTTGTTTATGGTCATAAATTTAAAATGTTAATGTATATGGTTCGGCCCTTTACTGATGTCATAATTGTGGAATGCAGTTGTTTCTCCCCATATTGTTGCCCACATGTGAGCATTGGTTTTGTGTTGTGATAAACCTGGTAGAAAAGCGTATTGATGTCCTTGATTCCATGAAGCTAAAAAGTGACGAAAAGACCGAAGCTATTGCGGAAGTCGTAAGCACCTGTTAATTGTTTCTTAGTCGTGCAATGGATTTACCAATGGTTTTACCCTTTCTGGATAGGCCAAATGAGTTTCAGTGCGACTTTGTAATGGACTTGTTTTTTGTTTGCCTCAGGTATCGGCGCTGGTTACTGTTTTGAAGCGGACAAGGCCAATGGAATACACATGGAAGAATTGGATTATCCACCACCCTGATGTCCCACGGCAGAATAACACGTTAGTGCTTACACCATCTCCGTTTGTGTGCAGTGTTTGCATGATTAAGAATTGGACACACTTATGTGGGTGCAGGTTCGATTGTGGGTTTTACACCATAAGGTTTATGGAGCACTGGACTGGGGGAAGGATGAATACACGCGAACTCGAGGAAAATACTACCGGGACACTGTAAAATCGATACGGGACGTGGAGAATATTTGTCAGATATTGACAATTGTTGAACTATACAGGCTAACATGGGTGTTGATATGCGAAAGAGGCTACTCGTACGGTTTGTACTGTCCCCCCACAACAACAGTCGGAATGAAGTACTCGAGAAGTGCAGTGCAGAAAAAATTTCCCGGGTACGATTGCAATCGTGATGAAGGTTGGGTAACCATTTTCATAACTGAATACTGAATTTCTTTCAACCAACAGTATTATTATCTCAGGGGAAGTGCAGATCATGGGAACGCATTGGCATTGCATCGAACTTGTGAATTAATAATTTTATTGGTTTTGGTTATTAAAACATCTGCATGCCCAGATTATTCCGTTCTTTACGATTGACTTTGGAATCTGACTACTTGTCAATGGTTTTTCATGTTGACAATGGTTACTTTGTTGTCTATTTCAAATTTTATTCATTTATTGTGTAGACTAGAAGCAGCCAAACTATTGTAACCAATACAAGGCCAAATTTACATGTCCCTTAACTGATCGTATTAAGTTACATTTAGGAATAGAATATAGTTGCTTAGTTTGCATTTCTGGTGCAGGTGCAGAGGAGAGCAAGTGGTGCGGAGAAAAAGCGAAAGTAAAAGGTCAAAACAGAAATGGAAGTAGAAGTGGTTGTAAATTGGTATTGACGGAGTACATGAAATGAGTTCTTATGCACAAGTTTAGTTTGGATATTTAAACTATCTTTTGTCAAGGAACTTGGTGTTTCAATTTCCACCATAGTAACATAGTTAGTGCATGGTTTGTCCAGATTCTAGTAGGTGGTACTACGTGCTGGTTTTAGGTACAGTTAACTGCTTGGTTTTGGTTTGGGCCTTTTCAGGGGAGGGATTATTGTTCCCTGTATTTTGTTGTGTTTCCTTGGGTTTTTGTGAGTAGTGTGTTCTGGTTGGATCGTAGGGTGGTGTTGGGTTTGGTTGGTCTTGGATATGTCCCTTCCTTGTCGTCATTGTAGTATTATGGGCTTCGAGTCACATCTGCACAATGTTGATACATGGAGTTGATGATGTTTATGAAGAATATACATTGCTCGAGGGTCACTTTCTGCTGCTGAACATGAAGGAGCCATCTGTGGTCAATGTTTTCTTAACAGGAAGGTGTGTTAATGTAGGATACACTCTTTGGGTATTGATATGCTGTCTGGAAGTGAACAATTTTTTGGCCATTATATTACTTTGAAGTGGGATTTCTGATTTGGGGTTGGGCATTGGGATTATTTTGACTCACCGAGGTGTATATAGACGAACAATTCCCACTGCTTTCGAGCAGATTTTTTGGTCTAGCTTCCCCTTATTCATGGCATTACTGATGTAAAGTTTGATTTTGTTCTGGGATTAGATGGATGTGGTCATTCACTATGTACGCACATATATTTGTTATTTCCAGGATAACCGGTTTTGTCCAAAGTTTGCCTATTCAACTTTCAAATTACTTAAGTTTGCCTGCTATGGAAATTCTGAATAATCTCCAACTTCGTGGTACTTGCAGCCATGTGTGGGAAGGGATTGAGTTTAACATGTTGTAGTTTCTGGTTTGGATCAATTTCCATTCTGTATTGGCTATGATGAATGTTTTTGTATAAGACACACCAAAGCACTTAGGCAGGGTAACATTAGACGGCCATTGGCAACTAATGTTGCAGCCTTGAAGTGCTTCATCAAGGTTTCAATCTGAGCCAAATCTAGAGTCATTGCCGGACATTAGACAGCTATGAGTACAATGTGTGTGTGTCTAGTGCTGCTATTTCTGCACTGGACTTGCGGGACAGTAGACAGCCATGAGTAATTGCAGGAATCTATACACGTTTGATTCCTGATTTCCTATCCCTTCAACTGCCAATGGTGCATGTCATAAATTCTGGCCCTAAATTCTGCACACTATGACCCGTGGACACTTAGGTGACCCATCTACCATTCCACCTCAACCAACCTTCACCAACCTTTCAACATACCAACTGACATTACGAAATGCATACGTTCTTGCAACTGCAAGACCACATCCCCCTTCAAATGGAGCACATCATAATTCCTGACTAGTATAAAAAAACCTTTTAACTGGCCGGTCCCTTCAATAATTCATATACCAATATAAATAACTACTCCAAACAGAGGAGGGATATGACAGCAAATAACATGGATCCAAACTTCCCATTTGGAAGAAACCTTGAAATGGGAGAGAGTTCTCGTAGAGGGCCATCAGGACGAAGACCCCAAATCCATCGTTGGTCTTCCACAGGGTTTGATGAAGCACAACTTCAGAGAACAGTGAAGAGAGTTCTCACAACAGATGGGGTTCTTGTGGAACGACCCATACAGCTATCGCCTCCCCGACTGCCAGCACCACCACCCCAAACAACCGAAACTGATATTATGACAAATAACCCCCGTTCGCGACTACGACCAAGTCCGATTGACGGAGGTCACAATGACGGCCCTCCACCAGTGCAGCTTCCCAGTTTGGATGCTTGGTTGGCCCATCACAAAGCAACAACTCGTGATGATTTGCCAGTTATCCACATGCACGGGTACCGCGGGGTGATGTCGCACAACTCATTTCGGAAATGGCGCAGGCCTAGTACAGAACCACCACCGGCGGCGGTAGGTCGACATGAAGATCAACGGCGCCTCCCGAGATTAGACTACACCCTTGGTTTATACGACAGGCGCGGGAAACGAACGTTTATCGAGCCTACATTACAGTATGATGCAACTGAAGATTCATTTTTCATACTAGATTGGAACCAATCTTCGTTTGAGGGTGATGCTGCTATGTTACTTAACTGGCCTCTAATGTTTGAACGGAGGAACAAGTTGGAAGCAAAATGTCGTAAGTACCTACTACAGGTGCCTAAAGCACGATCCGCAGAAATGATTGATGGGCGAAGGCCAAACCGACTCCACGACGACGTTTGCGAAAGGCTGGAGGTGGAGATTAATGCTATGTGCAAGCGGCTAATCCGTCAAGGATTGATAATAAAGGCTATGCGGGCTGCTGAAAGGGACAGCTCAGACCCATATGAAACAATTAAAGCAATAAGGAGGGATCCGCAATACGCAACCGATAAGGAACTTTCAGATTATTCCGATGACGAATAGGCAATGACGAGTTAGGATTATGTATTTTCCGCCGGCCATTACGGTCAAATTATTATGTACGGGCTTTGTACATTGTTGCCCTATTCGGTTTAAAATGTGGGGTTCCGGAGTAGGTATTATGTTTCATAAAATTTCGTTGAAAGCAATGCTTTGTACTTATTATGTAGTTTGTTGGGCTTTTCCGTCTCCCCAATGGGACCTATCCTCCGTTCAACCTCAAGTTTATTGTTCGCCAAATAAGGGAAACTAATGATATTGTAACGCTTCCTAGTACACCGTCATGCAAGTTTGCTATGGTTCCCAAAGAGTACACTTTTTTCCCTTTCACGACTAATTTTAATTTTACCCGAGACCAATTCCATCTTACAAAAATACTACAATTTATATCTATGTGGACCACATGTTTGTTGTATAAATACCACATCCTGTTTTTGGCAAGGGTGCAAAGTTAGGTGGTTGTTTTCTTCACGACAAAGACCAAATTCGTGGCATTGACAAACGAGTAGACATTATTTCTTTTTAGACCACATTCTTATTTTACATACAGCAAGTGCAATTTTTGCCCAACTCCTAAGCGTTCATAGTTAGTTGGGTTTACTTTGAAAAACGGGTAGACATTATCTCTGTGGAGCACATGTTCGTTGTATAAATACCACATCCTGTTTTTGGCCAGGTGATGAGGGTGAAAAGTTAGGTGGTCGTTCATTCAAAGAGGTTGACCAAGTCCACTTTGGAATAAGAATACATTACATTTCTATTATGACCACATTTTATTTGCATAAAGACCACACTATTTGTAACTGGAAGACCTTATCCGCCTTCAAATGGAGCACATCATAATTCCTGACTATGGTAAACAAACCTTTTAACTGGCCGGTTCAATAATTCATATACCAATATAAATCACAAGTCCAAACAGAGGAGGGATATCACTCCAAATAACATGGATCCAAAACATTTGGAAGAAACCTTCACGTTGCAATAAGACTTCATTCTATATCTCCAAGGACAACATTTTATGTGCATAAAAAAGGCCATCGTATTTTGTGCCCAACTTCGAAGGGTGAAAAGTTCTGAGGTGGTTGTTTGAAAGACTAAGACAAAGTCCATAGTTCATAGTTCAATAAGACCACATTCCATATGTGTAAAGAGCACATAGTATTTGCATAAAGAGCACATCCTATTTTGTGGCCAAGTTATGACGGTGAAAAATTTGAAATACTAAGACCAATTCCCTAGTGCAATAAGACTACATTTCATATCTGTAAAGACAACATTTTATGTGCATAAAAAAGGCCATCGTATTTTGTGCCCAACTTCGAAGGGTGAAAAGTTCTGAGGTGGTTGTTTGAAAGACTAAGACAAAGTCCATAGTTCATAGTTCAATAAGACCACATTCCATATGTGTAAAGAGCACATAGTATTTGCATAAAGAGCACATCCTATTTTGTGGCCAAGTTATGACGGTGAAAAATTTGAAATACTAAGACCAATTCCCTAGTGCAATAAGACTATATTTCATATCTGTAAAGAGCACATTGTGTTTGTATAAAGAGCACATCCTATTTTCTAGCCAAGTTATGAGGGTGAAAAGTTTGAAATATTATGACCAATTCCCTAGTGCAATAAGACTACATTTCATATCTGTAAAGAGCACATTGTGTTTGCATAAAGAGCACATCCAATTTTCTGGCCAAGTTATGAGGGTGAAAAGTTTGAAATAATAAGACCAATTCCTTAGTGCAATAAGACTACATTTCATATCTGTAATGAGCACATTGTGTTTGCATAAAGAGCACATTCTATTTTCTGGCCAAGTTATGAGGGTGAAAAGTTTGAAATACTAAGACCAAGTCCCTAGTGCAACAAGACTACATTGTATATCTGTAAAGAGCACATTTCATTTTGATAAAGAGCACATCCTATTTTCTGGCCAAGTTATGGGGGTGAAAAGTTTACAATACTAAGACCAAGTTCCTAGTGCAATAAGACTACATTTCATATCTGTAAAGAGCACATTGTGTTTGCATAAAGAGCACATTCTATTTTCGGGCCAAGTTATGAGGGTGAAAAGTTTGAAATACTAAGACCAAGTCCCTAGTGCAATAAGACTACATTTCATATCTGTAAAGAGCACATTGTGTTTGCATAAAGAGCACATTCTATTTTCTGGCCAAGTTATGAGGGTGAAAAGTTTGAAATACTATGACCAAATCCCTAGTGCAACAAGACTACATTGTATATCTGTAAAGAGCACATTTTATTTTTATAAAGAGCACATCCTATTTTCTGTCCAAGTTATGTGGGTGAAAAGTTTGCAATACTAAGACCAAGTCCCTAGCGCAATAAGACTACATTTCATATCTGTAAAGAGCACATTGTGTTTGCATAAAGAGCACATTCTCTTTTCTGGCCAAGTTATGACGGTGAAAAATTTGAAATACTAAGACCAATTCCCTAGTGCAATAAGACTACATTTCATATCTGTAAAGAGCACATTGTGTTTGCATAAAGAGCACATCCTATTTTCTAGCCAAGTTATGAGGGTGAAAAGTTTGAAATACTATGACCAATTCACTAGTGCAATAAGACTACATTTCATATCTGTAAAGAGCACATTGTGTTTGCATAAATAGCACATTCTATTTTCTGGCCAAGTTATGAGGGTGAAAAGTTTGAAATACTAAGACCAAATCCCTAGTGCAACATGACTACATTGTATATCTGTAAAGAGCACATATTATTTTCATAAAGAGCACATCCTCTTTTCTGTCCAAGTTATGTGGGTGAAAAGTTTGCAATACTAAGACCAAGTCCCTAGTGCAATAAGACTACATTTCATATCTGTAAAGAGCATATTGTGTTTGCATAAAGAGCACATTCTCTTTTCTGGCCAAGTTATGAGGGTGAAAAGTTTGAAATACTAAGACCAAGTCCCTAGTGCAATAAGACTATATTTCATATCTGTAAAGAGCACATTGTGTTTGCATAAAGAGCACATCCTATTTTCTGGCCAAGTTATGAGGGTGAAAAGTTTGAAATAATAAGACCAATTCCTTAGTGCAATAAGATTACATTTCATATCTGTAAAGAGCACATTGTGTTTGCATAAAGAGCACATCCTATTTTCTGGCCAAGTTATGAGGGTGAAAAGTTTGAAATAATAAGACCAATTCCTTAGTGCAATAAGACTATATTTCATATCTGTAAAGAGCACATTGTGTTTGCATAAAGAGCACATTCTTTTTTCTGGCCAAGTTATGAGGGTGAAAAGTTTGAAATACTAAGACCAAGTCCCTAGTGCAATAAGACTACATTTCATATCTGTAAAGAGCACATTGTGTTTGCATAAAGAGCATATCCTATTTTCTGGCCAAGTTATGAGGGTGAAAAGTTTGAAATACTAAGACCAATTCCCTAGTGCAGTAAGACTACATTTCATATCTGTAAATAGCACATTGTGTTTGCATAAAGAGCACATTCTATTTTCTGGCCATGTTATGAGGGTGAAAAGTTTGAAATACTAAAACCAAGTCTCAGTGCAATAAGACTATATTGTATATCTGTAAAGAGCACATTTCATTTTCATAAAGAGCACATCCTATTTTCTGGCCAAGTTATGTGGGTGAAAAGTTTGCAATACTAAAACCAAGTCCCTAGTGCAATAAGACTACATTTTATATCAGTAAAGAGCACATTTTATTTGCATAAATAGCACATCTTATTTTCATGCCAAGTTATGTGGGTGAAATGTTTGCAATACTAAGACCAATTCCTTAGTGCAATAAGACTACATTTCATATCTGTAAAGAGCACATTGTATTTGCATAATTTCATTTAGTATTGGAAAAAGTCCATCTGTATTTGAAATACTGAGACCAAGTCTATGGTACAATAAGACTACATTGACCAAGTCTAACGAGCACATTGTATTTGCATAAAGAGCAGATCCTGTTTTTGGGCAAGTGATGAGAGTGACAAGTTGGTGGTCGTTCTTTCAAAGAAGAAGACCAAGTCATTGTTGGAAAAAGACTACATTAGATTCCTGTTTGGACCACATTTAATTTGTATAAAGAGTACATTGTTTTTTTGGGAAGTGATGCGGGTGGAAAGTAAGATGCTGGTTCTTTGAAAGACGAAGACCAAGTTCGTATTGCAATAAGACTATATTATATATCTCTAATGACCACATGTTATTTGTATAAAGAGCGCATTGTTTTTTTGGGCATGTGACGAGGGTGGAAAGTTAGATGGTGGTTCTTTGCAACAAGACTACATAGATATCTGTTTGGACCACATTTAGGTTGTATAAAGAGCACATCCTTTTTTTCTGGGCAAGTGATGGGGGTGAAAAGTTACGTGCTGGTTCCTTGAAAGACCAAGACCAACTTACGGTGGTTCGTTTAAGAGAGGGTCAAAATCACTCAAATATGGGCCCGGGTATATGAAAACGGGTTATGTGTGGAAACGGGTTAGAACAAACCATGGCCTTCTGTTCATTCCACGCGAACATACCTAGAGAGAGAAAGGGAAGGCGATTCGGAAGGCGACATGGAATAACGAAGAACAGGTCCTCCCTCTCTCTCTTCTCGAACTCTCTCTCTTCTCAAACTCTCTCTCTCTCTTCCCCAACCCTCTCTAGGATTATGTCTTTCTATTCTGTTCTATATCCCTTAATGCGTTAGGGTTTGTTTTTTCGCCCACTGATTCAGATCGAATACGACAGATTTGTCATGTTCAGTGGATTTACCGACAGTGGATTTACAACCCTCACCGACAGTGGATTTACTACTATGTTCTTGAAGTTTTTTTATTCTTTTTGAAGAAATTGTTGAGTTGTTGAAGATAAAAAGTACGGGTTATTTTTTTTCGTACGGGGTTTAGGGTTCGAACCAATGACTTGTTGAAACAAAATGTAAAATTTTGTTCGATTTGTGATTCCTAATTCAAAAAAAAAGCAGACTTCACCAGGTAAATACTTTTTAATTTTTGTCATATTTATTTGTCTGATTTATGCACTTCAGACGTGGACGCCTTCAAATTACCATTAAGGGAAATGACCGAATACCTTGATAACATTTGGAGTTAGAAATCGTTGAAAACCTTTGACAGGTTGAAGTTCAACTATGGAAAAGGCCAACAAAGAAAGAACGAATCACCACCAAATGCTTTTAAAAAAACCTTTGACAGGTTCAACATGTTAAGGACGAATAGAAGCTTCGTTAAGCTTTTGGTGGTGATTCATTTGATGTTTCCTTCCACCTGATATCATTTCCCCCATATTATCAAATGTCATTATTAGCCACACCGCCAACTCCTAGTCACCAGATTTGTAGACTTCAGGAAAAAGGACAAGTCAGGGATACCACACGGGGGTAGACAACCCGCCACAAGTACTGGAGACCACGCTGGTCTCGAACCCAACCCGTAGACAAGGAGTTGAGAGTGAGGGGAAAGCAAGCGGAGGGAGAGAAGGATGAGGACTGAGCAATCAAATTGATTGGTCTCATTGATGCACTATAAGGATTGAGCATGATTTTTATGCTATGTGACATGGACTCTTCTAAATTTAGCAGGCACCCAGTCAAATACTTTTCACTTAGATACGGCCAGTGCAATGGGATGTGTTATTTGTTGATTATATGTCATTTGTCATGTTCATTGTGTGCATGATATTTCAACTGGCTGGAATATGGGGAAATGGTATGTTGTGTTCGTTGGTCGGGTTGCCGGGGTTTATGACTCATGGGCGGAAGCTCATATTCAGACCACCGGTTTTAATCACAATTCCTTTAAAGGTTATGAGACAGAAGCGGAGGCACGAAAAGCTTATTCAACTTATTTGAAGAAGCGTGATGGTTCGTCTAGCAAGGAGTCCGACGGTTCCCATGACCAACAACCTGTTGCACATCAATTGAAAATAGCACTTGAGCAGAGAGATAAGCTTAAAGAGGAGCTGGATGATCTCCGAGCAAAACTTGGTTCTTTAGCTTTAGGATGATGGACCTTCTAACCTTGTAACTTAGTTTCTTGGTACTTGTAAGTATGTAAGTTGTAATTGTTCTGGACACCTTCGCATTGGAAGTTACCTTATCGTATGGGAAGTGACAACTAAATTTTGTGATTATGAATTGGATTGTGCACATCTTATTGTAGTCATGTGGTAAGCGTGGAAAGGTAGGTGTGTACTGAGAATTGGATTGTGCACTGTTGGGGTGTACAATATAATTGGTGAACGTACTGTTAAACTAGTTAACGGTGTAGGTTTGATAGTGAACTGTGTATGACAAACGTGGTGTAGCGTCTGCTTTGGGTTGTAATAGGCTTTAGTAGGCTAGGCTTACTTTATTATACAAGTCTATACTAGTCTGCCAGAACCAATTATATGTACATACAACCTGTCGCTTTGAAAATGTATGAAGAAAGGTAGTTCAACCTCAACTAACTTTATTTGGTCCACGAAAAGACCAAGTGAAATCATGTAAAAGAGGTTATATTACATTGAACAAGAGCAACATGTTAAGAATGTTAGGTGTATGTGTGTGTGTGAGTTAATGACCAGATGTATTTCTGGTTTGGCCCATCGAAAGAGGTTTTATGGGCAAATGCATTTCCAGGTTTTTTGGTGGAACTGAGTGTTGTGTTTTTTATGAACGATTTTCGTTAATGGATGAATCAAGGTTTGCATGCAATTTTGGTTCCCAACTGTGTCAAAGTATTTAGTTGCCCCACCAATCAGGCCTTTTTCCAGAAGTTTGTGGCTGTGAATATAAATTTCTGAAAACACGTTGACGGCTTAGGCGGGCCAACATTAGAAGGTCAATTTGTCAACTAATGTTGCAGTCTACTAGTCCTTCAAAAAGTGGTCTTCATGTGTGTAAAGAGCACATTGTAGCGAAATGAGAACATTTGGAACTTCTAGTTCGCGGGCTAAATTATTTAGGTGGTAATGAACGATTATTGTACAAGTACAAGTGTGTTTGTGCATACGTATCACTGAAATTTTAGCTATCTTTCCTGATTTTGTCCCCGATGATATGAGCACAAAACAAAATTAACAAAATCATATGTATACAATACGTCACCAAACGTACAAGAACTGAAAGAGGACATTAAAGCCTAAAGGCCTAAAGGCAGTCATGCACGCATGCAATGAACCTACGAAATCTTTACTATTTTATGGAAAACGCTTCGGAAAGCTCATGAGAGATTGTCAATGAAAAGAAATGACGTGTGAGCCATCTCATATTCCAGCTGCCCTTGTAAATGTGTAGTATGGAATATGAACAAAATGTGGTTGTGCATACTTTATTAGTCTTACTTTGAGCTAAGTTTCATGATTATGTATAGTACGAATTGGTTATTTATATCAGTGTGCAGTGTACTTTATTTGTTTCGTGTAAATAATCAATCACTGAAATGAAAGACCAAGTCCCAAAGACTGGCAAAGAGGTACAAGTACATTGTATTTTCACAAAGAGTTCCAGTCAATGTTGTCATCAATGTACCATAGCGACCCATATGAGTTACATTCAGACATTATTTGTACCATAGTGCCCCACTGGATGTAGTAAATATGGTAGTTGAGTTCAGGACCTCAACTACCAGTCCGTATTTCAAGAAGACTACATTATATATCTCCTTGGACCACACTTAATTTCTATTCTGGACCACATATAATTTGTATAAAGAGCACATCCGATTGTACTCATGTGGTAATCGTTGAAAGTTAGGTGGTTGTACTTTGGAAGACGAAGATGAAGTTCATATATCTGTGTGGGCCACAAGTTTGTTATTTGTATTGTAGGAATGTCAATTACTTCTGATCCGTCCCCCCTCTGACCTCCCCGGCCCGAACCTCGCGGGTATTCCCCCGGCCCGATTTAACCCCATCCGAACCTGATTATAGATTTTTAACGGGTATGTTTATTGTATATGTCTTATTCAATTTCCTTGTGTTGATATAATAAGAGCAATATACCAATTTGCGGTGATTATATTTTATGTCTTTGTAAATGGACTAAATGATATTGATATGCATGCAACGGATTCAATGAAATTGAATGGAAAGTAAGTGGTTTCTGTACTTTTAATGGTCTATGCCATATAACCTGTCGCTTTGTCAATGTTGGAAGAAAGGTAGTTGAACCTCAACTTTCTTTGGTCCACGAAAAGAACAAGTTCAATAATCTGAAAGAGCTTATATTACATTGCACAAGAGGAACATGTTAATAGGGAAAGACTAAGTCATATGTGGCGACTGGACATTTTCCTACCCCTTGTCCTACATGAATGGGATGGTCGGTCCAAGGGGACAACATAATGAATGCATTGCAGACAGCACATCCCATATTAATGATATTCCAACCATATTCATGGTAGATTGGTGGAATTGTTTATTTGCTTTCAACCAACATCATCCCTAATAAAGGATAAATCAAAAAACAAAGACTAATATTCTCCCTTGTCTTGTCTTCTCCTATAAATTCATCACACCTAACTCATAACTCATTGAAGAAAGCAATGCCTAGACAAGGAAAACCCCCAATTTCCCACCACGACATTGGTACAAGTGCGCCATTACAGGTAGACATAATTCCAGGGTTCAATGATGCGCACCTGATTACCTTGAATTACACTTTCCCGGAGCTTCACATGGTGCTAGAACTATCACCGGAATGGAACAGAGGCAGGTGGCATAGGATGAAAATGGAGACCCGAAAATCAAAAGAACAAGCCGATGCTGATGTCCGCGTGATGGTCCAGTGGGGAAATGAAGCCAACTTGCCTGACATTCCAGACAATCCTAGTATGCAAATAATGGTTTGGGATTGTTGTGGGTGCACAGCAAAGGAAGTCATTCGCACGGTTCGTGCATTTGTATGCGTTCACGACCCGGACATTGTTGTGCTTGTAGGGGCGCCCACCATTGAACAGCACCACAAGAAGTTTGGTCCCTTAGGTCACATGCGATTTACCAACGTTCACTCCATGGGCGGCGGAAGCGATGGAGATGTTTTGCTCGCATACAAGAGCAACAGCTTTGAAATGGAGCCTCATTGGCATGATGGCAATGGGTTCGATGCTGTTATCAGTCACACAGCGTACGAATGGTTCATCACCCAAGTGCTATCTTAGGTTGAAAGAAACGGAACTGCTATGGAAAGACTCCTGTCTAGTTAGGTGGAGGTTATGTTAGATTGTTGTACCTCTTAACCATCGTGCTTGCCAATCGAATATTACTCATGTTTGGTCCTCTTTTTAATAGTTCATATTACTCATTCTTTCCCTAGTTTTGTCCTTACCAGTTGGAAGCAACTAATTTTGTCTCCATTTCAGTGGTTTTTTGGGTAAACCACCTTCAAATAGGGAAAAACCGTATGTGCATATACTGCCCAGAAGGGGCATACCCCATCATGATCTTGCAAAAAATAAAAAAACTACAATAAATATGCCTTTGGCAAGTCACAAGTGTGGACAATTAGGTGGTGGTTATTAGAAGACCGCGACCAACTCCATATTGGTAAAAGACTAAACTATATATCTGTGCGGACCACATATTTTTTTGTATAAATACGACGTTACAGCTGTTCAAGAATACGTCATTTCGGTAAAGAATGTTTGAATCCCCTCTAGAGAGTGGGAAAGGAAACACACAACAAAAGTGTAATTGTGTACACCAGATTTACATAAGGGATTAATAAGAAAATACTAAGTAGAACGAAGGGACAACTTCAACGCACGGCAACTTAGAGATTAGTAAAATGCATGCAGCTTAAGAACTCCCTTACATTCAAAAGCTGATATAAGCATCCAAACATAGCAGGTCCATGAAACTGGACTGCACACAACCAATTCTGGAATGTCTGTGTGCAATAGCAGTAGTAAACACATAGTAGCAGGAGGACCATGGGTGGGCTTACCACACCAGCACTACACATTTGCACTGGAACTGGAAAAGAACACTGGAATTTAAAGATGGCCCTTAATGGCACAACTTCTGAACATATAGAACACCAAAATAATACAACAAAACCCAAGCAATCAATCTAGACAACAATATGAATGCCATCAAACCACTTGTTCTCCACGTTGCAGTAACGATTGCCACCTGGTAAAACTACTACCAGCAAGTGGATTTATACCCTATACACATCCAGGCAAGCAGCATGACTACGAAAAGAACAGTACACAACCACTAATCCTACCCCAAAACAGACACATTGGTTCTGAAATACACAAAACCATCACAATTGATTAACATGGATAATAACTGAACGATCAACCATATTAGATGTTCCAAAGGGCATGTCAAAGTCATTTGGCCTCTCCCTCCCTTCAACTTGTCAGACATACACCATGGGAAGGGCTGGTTTCACAGATGCATTACATTGCATTATCATAAGAACGTAATAAGAATAAGGTGGGTTCCAGTCAACAAAACCCAAAGTCAAACAACAGCAGTACTTTTTATTGCATTAAAAAATAAGAGTACAACTTCGAATGCATGCCACGAATAAACCAAAGGTTTGAATGAAAGTACCATATGGAGTGGTTTACATAATCAGAAAAATAGTGTGAACAAATTATTGGTCCAACGATCATTCCAGCAAAGGAGACTTGCACGTGGTTCGATTGTGTCCAGGCTCGTGGCAAAGTCCACAAAAAATTGTTTGCTTGTCTTGAAATTGGGACTCAATCCTCTTTTTCTTCGGGCGCCCGGCTGGTCACTTGGCAATGGGGGGCAGCAATGCTGCCACGGGTGTAGAAGACGATATACCTATATCAAGTACATCGCAAGCAGACTCAATCTCGTTCACGTGTGGAACCATATCAGTAGAAGAAGGCATGTCATGGAGAGGAACAGGAGACATTACAGTCGTGTATATAGTGAGTTGTGCCTCCACCCTAAACAAAGGGTCCACTAGGTTATATATATTGTATGGGGTACCCTGTATCGCGCGCACCACATGCTTGCAAGGGATTCCTGTCATCTGCCACAACAAGCAGCTGCAAGTTCGAGAGTGGAGCTTCACCGCATGAGATTTCCAGTCACCGTTGTGCACGAGGAACTCCGTAGGAGAAGTTTGCCGGCAAGTCAAACCCTGAGATTTGAACTGAATTTCCCGAATCTTTTTTTCAATGTTATTCCCAACCGGCAAGGGATGCCATTTTGTGACCTCCATCTTCCTCCTAAATAACAGGTCAGAAGTTATGGTCACGTGGCCCTTCATGAATTGAATGATGTCCAAGTCTCTCAAATTTAATATCCAATTGTTGAAGCTCTCAGCGATATTCGTATACAATTTGTTCCACCTCCGGTGCGGGAAAAAGGCATTAGACCAGTGTTGTGGACCATTGTCTTCGACCCACTTTGCCAACTCAGGTGACAGAGCAAATAATTTGGTCATGTACACCCCATAGAGTCGCTGATCTCTTGCATACGCAATTTTTGTGAAAAGGTCCAATGCGGAACTCTTTGGGTTCCCCTTCAATCCTTTCCCGTTGGCAAACTTACTAAAATTCTCTTTCACGTGGCGAACACACCATGCGTTAGCTTCCTCGCCAAACACCTCCTTCACTGCCCTTAACAACGAAATGTTGCGGTCGTCACTAACACAACGCTTTATCCCCAATAGTTCCCTTCAAATTCTGCATGAACCATAGCCAATCCTCATAATTCTCAGATGATACAACAGCATATGCAACGGGGAACAACTGATCATTCGCATCATACGCCACTGCGGACAAGCAACTACCTCGATAAGGACCAGTCAAAAAACAGGCATCGATAAACAACATGGGTCGACATCCCGACAAGAATCCCATAATGCTACAACCATAAGCGACAAAAAGTTGGCTGCCATCCACATTCGAAGTCCAAACAGCCCTTGTGTTAGGAAGCGAATGTATAAAGCGTTCACACATCCACGGCACTAAGTGATACGTCATAGGAATTGGCCCACTTATCAATTTACGGGCGCGTTCCTTAGTCCTCCATCCCTGCGAGTAAGTTAGGGGGCTATGGAACGCTAGCTCATAGTCCTTGCATATGGTCCTCGGGAGGAGCTCGGGCTGCACAAGTAGTTTGTCCTTGAAAATCATACCCATCTCTTTTGCCCGAATCCTTGGTTTGTAAGAATCCGTGTCATGTGCAGTGTGCAAATGTTCGTTGTTCAGCTTGATCACTCTAATAAGTTCGGACTTGCCTTGCGCTCTAGCCGTTAGCTTCCATGGACAACCCTCAATGACGCAAACCAACCTATAATATGCACGACTATTGTCCAAATATTTGAATGTGAACTTATTCAACGCGAAAAATAGAATAACAGCCTTCTTAAAGAGGCTAGGGTTGTCAAACAGTTGTCCGTCCCCAGTTAGGATGTCTTCACCTCATTGTTGGGAGTATGGCACCAAACCCATTTCGTGACAAACAACCAAGCTACCATCACTATGCGAACAAGTTCCTCCACCACCTGTGGAAGGGCTGGTACTTAACAAGTTTGACTCCCTACACAAGGAATGCAAACAAACGTCAATCAAATATAACCAATACAAGTCAAAATCTTACTATATCTCTCTATATACTTAGGAAATTTGAAGACCAAGTCCATACCTGCTGCTTATGTTGCAAGGCAAGGGGGTAACAGTCTCTTCTTGTACATAAACGTCAACCTCATCATCGTTTAAATGGAACAACATAGCAACACCATCTTCATCCCTAATACGCAAATGCTTTGACTTGTCCCTAGAAGTACTATAAAATAAAGTCCTCCCATCGTGGCTAATATCCATACGGGAGCAAACTTTTCTAACTAACTCGTCAAATGATATGCCCTCTTCGATGACTGTGGCTTCGGAAACACCACCCGAATATTTCCCTAACACACCATCGGCATTGACCATGCGCTCACCACCGGCATAGCAAAAGCACATCAACTTCTTTTGAGGAGTCGTCGACATGGCTGGACAACCATATTCCGGTTTCATGCTATAAGTACTAGACAGTTCTAATGTTTAACGAGAATAGTCACATCTATGGTCGTATTGCCATCAGGAATATGACAAAATAATATTGCTTTCAGGAATGCTCGTACTTAGAAAAGCCAAATTTGCAGATGATCAACATCAAATCTGAAGCAGCACATGACTGATGAATATAACATTGGACTAATGTCTGATGAAACATGTAGGGAAGCTCAAGTGCAAACTCAAAGTAGGTAAAAACACAAAGCAGGGTATAAGGATCAGACACAAAGGAAGCACACGGGATATTATTATACAAGTAAGTCTGATAACAACAACATAACATGCAGCAAGTGGTCGAAAGGCTTGAATCCAATAAATGAGGAGGCAAAAAATACACCAAGGCAGCAAGGCTACTTATTCAATAAACGGGAGGCAAAATTTAAGCAGAACTAAGCCAACTGATGGTTCATGTATGCATGAACTGATAGGACTTCAGCTGTAAATAATAACTGAAAACATCGTCAATCGCATGGCCACTAGGTTGGTGATGTTCACTGGCTGTATTTTTTTAAGGGTTTGTCTGACCATATCCATAAATTAGAGAAGCTTACAACAGTCAGAAAAGTAAATAATCAGCAATAAATAGGCAACAATCAGGCATGGACAATTCCAGGATTACTTCCCAGGGTAGTTCATTACCAAGAGACCCAAAATATGTAATTAGTTTGTGAATAAAAGCTCATTGTCCTACCAATCAGTAACTCGTACTTTGGAAGAGGATAGAATATGAAGATTTTAACTGAAAAAAAGCAGAACGTATTGGTTTTGATCTGTTAGGTAGGAGAAAACAGTGGAATAAGGGAATTGAGAAAAATGATAAACGAAACCACTAACCAGAGAATTGGAAGAAGGAAACTCAGAGAGGAGAGGACAGCTAAGACATCTGGAGAAGAGAGGAAAGAAAGACGGAAAGTGAATAGAGACATCCTCCCTCTCTTTCTCTATTGTCCTTGTTCGTCACGTACATGAGAAATGCAAATGGCAACCGAGAGGGGAGAGTGAATGGAGACATGGAAAGAATGCCCTTTCTCTTTGTATTGGTTGGATGACCACATTTAGGTATGTTTCTCGTTCCCTAGGAATTGGATAAGGAGGTTCAATATGTAAGTCAAGATAAAGTAAGAACTTGCAATTGGAGACGAGGTCAGTCATGTCAACATAGAAAAAATATAAGAAAAGAAAGATAATACTAAAACACAGGGGAAGAAAAAATTCGGACCTGTAACAACTGACAAAAATATGTGCAAGCACGTGATGTCTCAAGCAAATGATAATAACAGAGGTCTGTTTACAAGAATTTTGGGACAATTTGCATCACTAATTACAACAACAACATAACACCCATCGTCCTTTACAATAACATAGGGAATTAAACCACCTATCTTGTGTGCGGATGACAGGATACGGTATGAGAGATAAATTTCCGAGCAAAACTGGCTAGAGCCATAGATTCACGAAAGATGACTCAAAAGTGCTTAAAGTCAAGAATTCAAGAGCAGGCCCTCTAGCATCACATCTAACGCAATAAATGGACGTAGAATTTGGCACGAGCAAATTCCGAAAGGGGTGGCACTATAGGCGAGTAAAGCTTCAAATCATATATAGGTAGTAAAGCCCATATCGAAAATGGAAACTGACAACTGATAAATGGGAAGCCAAAATGGTTCATAGCAAATTGTTTATCAGTTTAGCCATCATGAAAAACAATCATAAGCTATTGAATGTACCATAGGCTGCTATTGGCTTTTATGCAGATACTGTATAGACACATAGCAAAACACAAGGGACAAAACATAAACAAAAAGAACTTACACCGGAAGCAATAAAATTTGTAAGCAGATTGTCAATCACATCATCATGCACTAACATTCATCCCTTGATAAAAATTGAATGACTTCAACTAATGACTAGAAGGCCAAACGGCCAATTAGCACAGATAATATTCAGATAAGTCTGCACATAAAATTTCCATTACACAAATGATAATCGAATCAGTAATGAAGAATGCATTTGAACAAGGATGTGGTTCTAACTCACCACTTTTGATTCCTGATTTGGTAGGAAATTTTTTGACCCCAACGACAGCATATAAATCTTCTGTGACATGAAGTTCGTACTATAAGCATATAAAATAATGAAGGAAAGAGTAGAAGTGAGTCCGAAGCTAAAATTAAAATAGGAAACTCACGCTCTCAGCTCTAACAATCAGGCAGGCTCCCCTGGTATGACTTGGTACTCGAGATGGCAACGTATTGAAGAGTCCATGAAAGGAATCTTCAGAAGACTTGGTTGCACTAGGTGAAGCCAATGCTCTAATCTTGGTTGAGAGACTGCACAAAAAGTTGTAATGCACAAAACGTGAATCCAATATAAAACATGCGCCTGTCATGGATAACCAATATGCATGGTAGAAAATGTCACTATCCACAACACGCCTAATTGTTTTCAGCTGCAAATTGGGTTGCAACACAAATCTTCGAACCTTTCAAAATACAGCTCAGGTTCATTTCCAGGTACAATTCAGATGAAGTTCTCTTTAATTCTGTGACGAAAATTACAACTACTACCCATACAACTTTACCAATAAACAGTAACTTATACAAGCCAAACGACAAAAACTGAGTTTGACTTATTGGGAGATGAAGTACACCGAGCATCAAATTCATATCTTCCTGTAATTTTCCTTCTTTTTATCGAACTCGCAGGAATTCAATCACATTGCTAAAAAACACAGGTTTCCTCGTCTGTGCAGCTTTGAAAGAAGAATAATGTGGGCTGTAAAATCACTTTCATATGAACAAACATAATCAATCACTACCATCATGAACCCCTTTTCACTCATTACTACACCACCTGTTGTGATGATTTTGAGGTATTAATTTGAAAAAAATTGGGTGCTCAATACATAAAATGAGTATTAGTTAGTGGTTCTTTGAAGACAAAGACCAAGTCCATATTGGTAAAAGAAGAATATCAATTGTTTGTGTGAACCAAGTCCATATTGTATAACGAGCACGTCAACTCTAGCAAATCCGGTAGGGTTTGACACATTTCAATTACAATAAATGAAACCAATAGGTTAGCCTTGTGTTGCTAATAGATGTTCACATAGATGAACATCAGACATAAACCATGTAAGAAGTGAGCAAGTTATTACTTGTAGTCTTTAACACTATATAGACCACAGCCAAACAAATTCTGTTTACAGTTAAGACAACAAAATGAGGCTGTGTATTTCCCCACATGTAACAAATGCACGCCATTTGTAACACAAGTTATTCAAGTAATTGAGATTCATGGCTATAAAGATTCTTTAGTTGCTATAGCCTGGGCAAAGTGGTCTTTCAACTGACCAGAGCAACAGATTATCATATGCAGTGGAGCTTGTTTTCAATCCCTCCATAATGTTCATGGATGAGGCTACATCAGGTTTAGATGCTAAACCATCAGCTCAGCAATAGTCATGGGCACATTGACGAATATAGTTCGTACAGGAAGGACAACGGTGTGCACTATTCAACAATGAAGCATTGCTATTTTCAAGGCCTTCGATGAGATAAGCTACGGATCCAACTAAGCAAATTTAAGGCTAAGTAGCTTCCAAAACCGGAAACGTATGATTAACATTTTACAGTTCACAAACATAAACATTCCCTCCCATAAACCAAACACTGTCTCTTGTTATTTGAGCTGATTATAGAACAGGGCATAATGCATTCAAGTGCCTATAGTCAATGACTGAGAACCTGGAGGATCCAATGCAGTGGTATTACGTATGCCAACCACAATTACTCAACCCAGCTCAACAACATACTACACATGTGTACATCGTGTGCTTTTCCCCTACGCGATACAATTACAATTTTGCTGTTGAGCTCATGGTACAACTTACTCATGATTTCAAACATTAGTTCAAAAAAACCTTACCATTTTCTGGTTTGGTTACATGAGACCCACAACACTGATCGCCTATCTACAGATTATTAATTTGTTAGCACAGTACTTATAAGATACTTTCTCACTACATTAACCAACTTTTAGCAGACCCCAAAGGGTTGGGGATGTAATGCTTGGTTTGATTTGGTAATTAACGATTTATTCTGATACTATTGACACCTGGCACTCCCAATAAACAAACTAATTCAATTTTCTTTCATTTCACCAACTGGTACGTAAAAATTTATATCACGGTGACCAACTACTGTGTGTCCTCGTATCTTTTGTTTTCGCAACACTACAATAGCATGTAGTCAGTGCCTATTTGGACAATACATGTACATCCCACCGAAAAGAGGACTGACCACTTTATAAACCCTTCTGAAACAAATGTTTGCTTCAGTACCCTCTGCTCCTCATCTAAGCTACGCTTGTGTAAAAGATTTCAAGTTTTTAGCTCTAGTTGACCAATATTATGACTTGTACCATCACTTTGATGGTACAATATACAAGGTTTTATGTAAGCAATATATTGAATGCAAAGTGCAAACGATTCTCATGACAAGAAGAGGACAAATATAAATGCCAACAAAAACATATATATATATCATTCAGAAATTCAAGACTAAATAGTTTCTTCACATATTACATATAAGAACCAGCTTAATTGGCTCCTTCGAATCTATTACACCATAACATGTTCTTCTTACAAAAAGGGACCACTTAGTAGCCCCGCTTTACAAACTTATAAACCCAAACCATACGACCCTTCATTCAACGAGGCCTGAGGGGATACGTTTTCTCAAACCCACGTCCAGTTGAGATCATAGCAAAAATGATGACCACCAAAATGGAACATGCAACCCACACTCCCCACTATATTTGTAAACAAACCCTCATTCCAAACAACAATATGCACTAAATCGAGCGTAGCATTATTCCAAAATCAAACACAATGACCTAAATATGGACATAATACAGCAAACTCACCAACTCGACCAAGCTACCTTCTGTCAAACCTTCAATCAGGGTTCACACAACAATGTGGGCCAATATCTGCATAAAACAACCAAAAATTTGTCTCAATGTCTGGATACTGCCAGTCTATGTGTGTGTGAGAGAGAGGGGGGTTTGGAGTGCGGTTTTGTCCGTCTACTTTCACAGAACACACACGCACCTACGGGGGTTTTGTCTGTGTACTTTCACAGAACACACACATCACACACACGCACCTACGAGAGTGAGAGACTCAGAGAGAGAGAGAGAGAGATAGGAAATAGAGAGCGAGAGCGAGAGAGAGACCTACCTGGAGAGAGAGGGTCGAGAGCTGCGGAGGGATGAAGGGAACGGTTGAATCAGAAAGCGATGGATTTGGGAGGGAATGAAAATTAGGGCATTTTACAGATAATATATGGGAGGGCATAATTGTCATTTCAACCAGGCCTACCATGTTTTGGTGAATACTTCTCCTCATGCCATCACAGTGGTGATTTTAAGAGCTCATACCATGCGCTGGCAATTATTTCTGCCTGGCACCGCCTGCCGGTAATTTTCCCAAACTTGTTTGAAGACCCACATCCGTGGAGAGGAATTCAAAAGTTAATTTCAAAGGAATGCGGTCATCTTATGGCTCGCTCAACAACGCAAATATTAAGGCATACCAGGACTATGTGACTTCGGGCTTTTTGGGATAACATTGCTAAGGAAGGACGTCACTAGATGGTAAGTCCCCACCAACGCAGGGCTCATAGGCAAAAATCACGGCTAAGGACCTTGATGATGCCCAAACTGTTCAAGCATTCAAACCGTACGCAATGCGCGCATAAGCGCGAACGAGTGCATACCATTGAAGATAGCTGCAACGAACCTCATATGTCCTGCATACCGAAGCGTCATGTGATACACTAGTATCTTTTTTCTGCTCGTGCCTTTCTAATGGTTTTTTTTTTTTTTTTTTGCAGGTGCTAGAAGATCCTTATCCATGAATGCGTTTCGTTGCTTCTGTTTTCATCGTTAATTTTTTGTGCTTTCCTTTGAGTGCTGGCCATATGTTTTTCGTTCATTGTTTGGTTTGTTCTGGCCATATATTTTCCGCTCCTTGTACTATCTCTTTATTATTAATCCCTTTCTCACTCTTCCTCCAAAAAATCCAAAATGATATATATCTCTAGAGCGTTACAAGTGTCTGGAAAAGGTGATCTCTATTGCCCTTTTGGCTGCGTATATTAAAAGGTGACCGCATAATTGTAACATAGCTAATGAAAACCGTTTGAACACTCCTAGAAACTAATCCACGATAGGCTCGACACATGGGTATCCATCATTCAAACAAGTTGACACATTCTGTAGATTCACGAGGTATCCAAGATCATTTGGAGAAGTGCTTGGAACTATTCATAACGAGAGAGAGAGAGAGAGAGAGAGAGAGAGAGAGAGAGAGAGAGAGAGAGGGTAAAAGGGGCCATGCTTGTATTAATCTATTGGGCTTTGGTAATAAATAAGGGAATTGTGTAAACAAAAGTTGGCGGTTTGATGGCTGCAGTTTCATCCAGAGAGGTGGTTCGGAAACCATGAATGAAAAACCATCTGTCGGCCGTGACCTCTGAATCAGATTTATGAGCACATTTTTACCCTCTTGATCAATAGCGCTACTCTGTTACCTTTTTCGACTAATTAAGTACACCAAAGTACAACCAAAACCTTCCAAATTTGATACATATGCATTTTATTTATGGCAAGAATTGACAATGAGCCGAGAGATTCAAGAAATGGCGTGATATATAGAGCGGAGATCCTTGAGCAATTAATCATGCAATTTGACCTTGTTTCGATACTCTGCAAGCGCCCACAGCGGGTATATATTTCTGTAGGCTGCATAATGTAGCATGCAATTCTTCATGAATACTCCAGTTATTTCCTGTGGTTATTGAAGGTAAAGATCAAGTTAAGAGGAGAAAAAAAAAAAAGAGTGCAACTTAAGAAATGTGAAGTGAATCAATTACCTGTTGGGGGAATTCTCCAGTTTCCATTTGTGAATTGATTAGCAGCTTGGCAGCGCGATGTAGAGATAATGGGTCTCTCTCTGCCTGGTTACAATATCGAGAATGTCACATACAAGGTTTGTACATGGATCTTTATTTTTTTTCAACATATCCAACTAATTGTGCAACGCAAGAGCTAGTAGTTGTGTTCACCTGACCGGAATGAATTAGACCCATTATGGCCCATGAAGTATGCACCAAGTTGGATCGGTTGTCTTCTAGCGGTGCATATTTCTGTTTCGATAAATAATTGAAAGAAATGATGTTACGTGTTTTTGAGTCACAGAGAATAAAATTAACTTGAAATAATTTGGCTAAAAAGTTAAAAACCTTGAGGGGACTAGAGAGGTAGCTCTCTCCCCAACCTCCATTTTGGCGTTGCACCGACAACAGGAATTGGACACCTTTGCGCACAGCTACACAATTAGAGTAAGTCTTCCCAGCTGCTGCCAAACCTCCAAGTGCAAACCAAGTTCCATAAGTGAAACAAACACCCCAGTTGCCATACCTGCACATCATATATTCAGAGAGAGAGAGAATTTATAGGAGTATGACAATGCTTGTGCAAGTCAAATTGATACAATACCATGAACCATCTGGCATTTGGTTATCTTCAAGAAAACGAACTGCATTTATGATGAAAGCTTCAATCTCGTTTTTATGGTGCCCGGGATATAATTTCATGAATAGCACAAAAGCCTGGATTGCTGCTGCTGTGCATTCTACGTACTCATGTTCTACTACAATGTCCGCGAAAAACTCTGTGGGATTAAGAAGCTGGAAAAAAATCGATAGGAAATAAAAAAATAGAATTAATTGAAGAAAAAGAAACTTGCCCTCATTTATGTTCAAAATAACTTGGAAGCAAATCGAGATAGCTTACCTCTAGCCAAGCCCCTCCTCTTACAGGCTCCCAAGCTGGTAAACCTCCATTTTTACTCTGAAAATTTTAACAAACATTAATGTCTACCATACCAACATACCAAGAGTGGAATTAATATGCTACTTCTTATTTTGCGTAATTTTGAAAGACACCCTACCTGTAAAGAGAGGATGACATTCACGGCATCATACAATCTTTCTGCCTCATGTTTCGGACCAACGATTTCTGGTGGCAGTTGTGATAGTATAAGACAACACTGCAAAGGAAAAGGAAATCATTATGTGAACAAGTTTCTTCTATATTTATTGATATAAAGTTATGCATCATAATGGATGTGAAAAGTGTTGGAACTTGTGGCTCATATGTTGTGTATGAGAGGTACTCGTAAAAGGCCAGTGCCGAGCAGAGCGGAGTGAGGGAAGCGAAGCGACCGAACGGAGCGGAGCGGAACGGAATAATTAGGGTTGGAATAGAAGTAGCGATATAAATACTCTCTATTGTAAAACCCTAAGTACTGTGATCAATAAACAGATTCTCTCTCCGCTCCCGTGGATGTACCTGGTTTTGGGGAACCACGTATATCTCTGTGCTGATTCATTACTGTTTACTCGTATATCGTGCGTGCATGTGTGATTCGATCCTAACAAAGTGGTATCAGAGCTCGGGTCTGATTGAACACGCGAAGAACGATGGCCTCGAGTTCGTCTGTTACAAAGTTCGATGTGATGAAGTTTGACGGGACTGGGAATTTCGGACTATGGCAGCAGAGGGTAAAGGATCTAGTGGTGCAGACGGGATTGGTGAAGGCGTTGAAGAAGAAACCAGAGGCCATGTCGGATGACGACTGGGAAGAACTCCAGATGAAGGCAGTGAGTACTATTCGTTTGTGTCTTGCGGACGAGGTTATGTATCACGTGATTGGTGATGAATCGCCGGTTGGTGTTTGGACTAAGCTGGAGGCCAGGTATATGTCAAGGTCGTTGACAAATAAACTGTTCCTGAAGTAGAAACTGTTTGGGTTAAAGATGATCGAGGGTTCCGACCTTATTCAACATATTAATACGTTCAATCAGATTATTAGTGATCTGCTAAGGATTGACGTGAAGTTCGACGAGGAAGACCAGGCGCTGATGTTGCTGTGTTCCCTACCAGGTTCTATGGAGACTCTTGTTACAACTCTACTCTGGGGGAAAGAAACCCTAGAATTGGAGGAAGTCACGGCAGCCTTACTTGCGTATAATCAACGCAGGCAACAGACCGAGGGTATTTCGGGTGAAGGGCTGGTGGCAAAAGGGGGAGAGGAACGTGGTAGAAAATCGGAAAAGGGAAAAGCAGGAGTGCGTGGGAAGGCGAGGTCAAGGGGCAGGACTCCTGAGCCAAAGGAGTTCAAGTGTTTCAAGTGCTAAGAAACAGGACACTTCAAGAAAGACTGTCCGTACAAGAAGAATGGGGGAAAGGGAACATGGAAGAAAACTGGACCATCGAAATCTGCAAACGTTGTGGAGGAGTCATCGGATGATTGTGATGGTGATATGTTGTCAGTTTCAGCAAACGTAGAGCACATGGAAGACTCATGGATTCTGGACTCAGCATGTTCTTTTCACATGTCGCCTAACAGGGAGTGGTTCGACATGTACAGGTCAGTGAATTGTGGTACTGTTCTAATGGGTAATGACGCATCATGTATTGTTGTTGGAATAGGCACAATGAAGATTAGGATGTTTAATGGTGTTGTGAGAACCCTAGGTGATGTTAGGCATGTTCTAGGTTTAAGAAAGAATCTGATTTCGTTGGGAACCTTAGACTCTAATGGCTGTGAGTATAAAACAGGTGGTGGAGTCATGAGGGTAACAAGGGTGCTCTGGTGATTATGAAAGGTTCTAAGGTTGGTGGAAATATTTATCGTTTGATAGAGAGTACAGTTGCAGGTGGAGCTGCTGCCACTACAGCTGAGGAAACTGATGATACTTTGTTGTGGCATATGCGGTTGGGGTATATGGGGGAACGTGGGATGCTGGAATTACATAAAAGGAGCCTGTTAAAAGGGGTGAAATCGTGCAAACTTGATTTCTGCAAGTTCTGTGTTATGGGAAAACAGTGTAAGGTGCAGTTTAAGCGTGCAGTGAACAAAACTAAGGGAATACTTGACTATGTGCATTCTGATGTTTGAGGGCCAGTGAGGGTAGCTTCGAAAGCGAGATCTCTATATTTCGTGACCTTTATCGATGATTTTTCGAGGAAAGTTTGGGTGTACTTCATGCGGCACAAGTCTGAGGTTTTTGAGAAATTCAGAGTGTGGAAAGCTGAAGTGGAAAATCAAACAGGGAGACGAGTTAAATGCCTCAGAACAGATAATGGGAAAGAGTACAAGTATGGGCCTTTTCTGAAGTTTTGCGAGGAGCATGGTATTCAGCGGCACTGGACTGTTAGGAAGACACCACAGCAGAATGGGGTGGCAGAGAGAATGAATAGGACTATAGCAGAGAAAGCACAGTGTACCAGGTTGAATGCGGGGCTTCCGAAGAATTTCTGGGCAGAAGCAGTGAATATGGCATTTTTCATTATAAACAGGTCGCTGAGTATTGCTCTGGGTAGTATGGTAGCACAAGAGGTGTGGACAGAGAAAGAGGTAGATTACTCAGGTATGAAGATCTTTGGTTGTCCAGCCTATGTTCATGTTCTCGGTGATGAGAGGTCGAAGCTTGATGCAAAGTCCAAACAGTGTATCTTTCTTGGGTATGAGAAAGGTGTGAAGGGGTACAAGCTTTGGGATCCGGAATCAAAGAAAGTGGTGATAAGCAGGGATGTGGTATTTGATGAAGCTTGAATGGTCAAGGCACATCAAAGGGTTCAGAAAACCAAGACTGGGGAAGTTACCAGCAAACAGCAGCAGGGTGTACAGATTGAGCTAGAAAATTATGACACTAGCACTCCATCGCTAGTGGGACAGGTTGATCAGCAGCAGCAGCAGGAGAGCATAGCCACAGGGAGACCCAGACACACTATCAAACCACCGGAGAGGTATGGGTTTGAAGATATGGTTGCATATGCACTTTCAACCACCAGTGGGGATCCGTCTACTTTTCAGGATGCTATCATTAGTCCTGAAAGGGACAGATGGATGGAAGCCATGGTGGAGGAGATGGAATCATTGAAGAAGAATAAGACTTAGGAGTTGACAGAATTGCCGGAGGGAAAGAAGACAGTGGGATGCAAATGGGTATATAGGAGGAAAGAGGTTGTGTTAGAAAAGGAAAGGGAGAGGTTCAAGGCTCGATTAGTTGCAAAGGGTTACTCACAGAGAAAGGGGATTGATTATGATGAGGTGTTTTCTCCAGTGGTGAGGCATACGTCAATCAGGATTATCTTGGCATTGGTGGCTAGCTATGATCTGGAGTTGGAGCAGTTGGATGTGAAAACAGCTTTCCTCCATGGTGATTTGGAGGAAGTTATATTCATGGAGCAGCCTGAGGGGTTCAAGCAGCCAGAGACTGAGCACCTGGTTTGTAGATTGAAGAAATCGCTATATGGGTTGAAGTAGTCTCCGAGACAATGGTATAAGAGGTTTGATTCATTCATGATCCGGATTGGATTCACACGTTGTGAGTATGATTGTTGTGTTTATACGAAGAGTCTTGATGATGGTTCATATATTTTTTTGTTACTCTATGTGGATGATACGCTTATTGCTGCAAAAAGTACAGTTGAAGTCAACATGTTGAAGGCCTTGTTGGGAAAGGAATTTGACATGAAGGATTTAGGTGCTGCTAGGAAAATACTTGGGATGGAGATTCGCAGGGATAGGTCAGTTGGTAAACTGTGGTTGTCCCAGAAGGATTATGTGGGCAAAGTGTTGGAGAGGTTTAGCATGGCTAATGCTAAACAGGTCAGCACTCCATTGGCAAGTCATTTCAAGTTATCTACAGCACAGTGTCCGGAGTCATATGAAGAGATTCAGGATATGTCAAACATGCCTTATGCAAGTGCAGTTGGTTGCTTGATGTATGCGATGGTATGTACAAGACCCGATTTGGCACATGCAGTTAGCACAGTGAGCAAGTACATGGCAAATCCAGGCAGAGAGCATTGGAAAGCGGTCAAGTGGATATTCAGATACTTGAGAGGTACTGTAGACCATGGGATTATGTTTGCTAAGCAACGGGATCAGATTTCAGTTGTGGGGTATGTAGATGCGGATTATGTTGGAGGGTTGGACGACAGGAGGTCTACGATAGGGTTTGTATTCACAATGGTAAGTGGACCAATTTGTTGGAGATCCATGGTACAACCTCTAGTGGCTCTATCTACTACTGAATCTGAGTACACGGCAGTAACTGTGGCTGGGAAAGAAGCATTGTGGTTAAAGGGTTTTGTGAAGGAGTTGGGCATAGATCAAGGTGGAGTGCAGCTGTATTGTGATAGTCAGAGTGC
The DNA here is from genome assembly GCA_025413875.1 of Rhododendron molle. Classification (NCBI taxonomy): domain Eukaryota; kingdom Viridiplantae; phylum Streptophyta; class Magnoliopsida; order Ericales; family Ericaceae; genus Rhododendron; species Rhododendron molle. The sequence continues at coordinate 18,135,207 of CM046388.1, read as the reverse complement.
CATTTATTTGGCAAAGCATCAGGTGTATCATGCGAGGACCAAGCATATTGACGTGAGATTTCACAAGGTGAGAGAGTTAATTGCTATGGGTGATGTGATATTGGAAAAGGTGCACAATTCTGAGAATGCAGCTGACATGCTGACAAAGACTGTGACCGCGGACAAGTTCAAGCACTGCTTGGACTTGGTAATGTCTCCAAGTGCTAGAAAGGAGGCGCCCCCCAAACTGGTTGGATCAAGATGGTTGTCTTCTGAATGGGCGAGGTAATTCGCCAAGGTGGAGATTGTTGGAACTTGTGGCTCATATGTTGTGTATGAGAGGTACTCGTAAAAGGCCAGTGCCGAACGGAGCGGAGCGGAGGGGAGCGGAGCGGAACGGAATAATTAGGGTTGGAATAGAAGTAGCGATATAAATACTCTCTATTGTAAAACCCTAAGTACTGTGATCAATAAACAGATTCTCTCTCCGCTCCCGTGGACGTACCCGGTTTTGGAGAACCACGTATATCTCTGTGTTGATTCTTTACTGTTTACTCGCATATCGTGTGTGCGTGTGTGATTCGATCCTAACAAAAAGGAAAGAGATTATTCACCTTAAGCCCTTCTGCAGTGCAATCTGAGACTTGCCAGCCATGATCTTGATCAGAGAAAGTCCAAGATCCTTTCGAATTGTGCCTGAACATTTTTTTGAAGTCACCCGAAGGGTTGTTCTTGACCTTTGAAATCCAAGGGACACGGAAGATCAATACGTGATTGTGAAAAGTAAAAAAATTACGTATGTACTTTACGTTGAAGAATGGCCGATTACATATACGGATATACCTGTGATTTTTTTATAAAATCATGTCTTTTTCTTAGAGTTTCCCCCGTTTCTTCAAGTAGATTACAAGCCAAAAGCGCCTGAACTGCGAAACCTGTGTCCCATTGTTGACTACCAAAACTCTGCAATTATTTAAAATTCAGCAATAGCTAAGCTAGCTTTATAAATATGGCCTGCAACGAAAAGGAGCATTTAGTTCACATTTTTGTTGCTCCCTATTCTGCGAATTTTCATTCTCTTGTTTGCTGTCGTTAATTTTCAATGAATAATCAATGACTAGAAAACGAATTCATATCGATTAGGTTTAGCACGAGATAATGATATAGGAGTGGATACCTGCATCTTCATTCCATCTTCAGCAACCCACATGTAATCTGAGATCCTGGCAAGATGTTTCTTAAAATAATCACCATGAGGATCTTCTACCCAACAAGAAAGCATGCAGAGAACCTTCTCAACACAGCCAATGGTGATGTATCTGCTGTTTTCATCTTCGTAATGAATGTATTCCATCGTTGTTTGAAGCGCTTTTTCTCTCACCAACTTGTTGAAGGGCCACCGTGTCAGTAACGGCTCGGTTAATATGTAAAGACTATCCCATAGAAAATCCTGAAGCAGGGGGTGTGAGTAGTACATATCTTCCTGCATCCATCCAGTATGAGACAGTTTGTGAGATCACTTGATCGACTTTGTTTCTTATATTTGGTTATGCAACACATTAACCTTGAATAATGTTGAACTAGCTAGAGATAACGAACCACGAATACCGATAATCACACATCTGACAGCCGATGCTTTTTTCAAGGTCTAGTTTTATGCAATCCAATGTTACAGTTTGGAAACTCAAACCGAAAAACATGCTAAAGGATGTAGCGTATCTCTGTAGGCATTACATACATAAAAGAACATGTGACATAGATACCTCTGCGCAAACATGCCGGTATTTCTTCCAATCAATTTCCTCATAAGGTTGAGAATGAAGTTCTTTCCTAAGCTGCAGAACAAGATTTGTGATGGGTCCAACAAACCTCTTCCCGTATAGGTACGACATTGGCATGTAAACCATTCGACAGTAGCAAAACATTTTTGCTGCATAGGCAAGTGAACATATGTAAAGAAAGGGTAAACTTGTGTGTGTGTAAATTAATCTTGCCAAAATCACATCCTTAAGTGCATAAAACTCTCTCTCTCTCTCTCTCTCTCTCTCTCTCTCTTTTTATAACCTTATGGCACTTTTTTAATGGTTACAAAAGAACGAGTTTTATGCACTTTGCTTTAAGCAGTTACATGGTAATTAGTATTCCAGTTATCCTGTGCATGAAAGTCACTTTTTTTAATTTTAATAACCTTTAAGTATTTCAATCTTACAATATATACAAGATTCTTAACATATCCAATTTATATATGTGCTACAACGGATTTTGCATCTCACTAGAAGGTCAAGAGTTCGAGTCTCCCCACCTGTCTTTCCAACTAAAGCCAGTCCTCTGAGTACGAAAAATGTGCCGTAGACAAAGCAAACTCCCCAAAAGCCATACCTTCCAAAACAAGGATTAACCAAACTCTGAAAATTAACTTTAGAAAAAAAATGAATCAACCCACCAAGGACCATTAGGCTGTTGTTTCTGCTCCAGAAAATATGTTGCTCTTGCCAGTGCAATTTCTATTTCTTTTGCCTGATATGACTAGATGTAAACTTTTGAATGTTACGAGACTTTGGACGATGGATCCAGTGCATTCGACGTGCCTAAGACATTGGATACACAAATTCAATAATGACTGACCATTGTATAAAAAAGTCTTCTAAATATAACGTTGTGATCAAAAGAAAAGGCGAGCTCTTACTCTATCTCGATCACAATGTCAGGAAAACATTCTGAAGGGTTCAACTCCTAATAACAAGGGCAAGAAATTCAAATTCAGAATTCATAAGCTGCATAGATATTGAAGATATCGCATCGTGGATTGGAATTTTAGGTATGAAAAGGTGTAAAAGCATATAGACGCTTGAAATTCCAATCAACGATGCAATATCTTCAATGTCTATGCAGCTTGTATATTCTGCAATCGAATTTCTTGCCCTTGTTATTAGGCGTTGAACCCATCAGAATGTTTTCCTGACATTGTGATCGAGATAGAGTAAGAGCTCGCCTTTTCTTTTGATCACAACGTTATATTTAGAAGATTCTTCATACAATGGCTAGTCATTGTTGAATTTGTGTATCTAATGTCTTAGGCACGTCGAATGCACTAGATCCATCGTCCAAAGTCTCGTAACATTCAAAAGTTTACATCCGTCATATCGGGCAAAAGAAATAGAAATTGCAGTGGCAAGAGCAACATATTTTTTGGAGCAGAAACAACAGCCTGATGGTTCTTGGTGGGTTGATTCACTTTTTTTTTTGAAGTTAATTTTCGGAGGGTGGTTAATCCTTGATTTGGCAGGTACGACTTTTGAGGAGTTTGCTTCGTCTACGGCACATTTTTCGTACTCAGAGGACTGGCTTCAATTGGAAAGACAGTGCTAATAGTTAAACTATAATACACAACTCAGAGGACTGGCTACAATTGCAGTATTTCAATCTTACAATACAAGTTTTTTTATTTATTGGTTGAGTTGTTGGGTTTGGTTATTTCGTTGACTCTCACAATTGTTGTAGTGTCCTGGGTTTGAACTATGTAATATTTGATGTAAAATGATCTCTCACTACTACAAAAACCTTAAAAGATGACACTCAAAAAATTGAAACAATGATAGCTTTTGTAAAACTGTCATCGAAAATATGATGGTAGACTTTTGATGACAGTCCATCTTACAAACTGTCATATTTGCGATATAAAATGACGGTTTAGAATAAAAGTGACATTATTATCTTTTTCTTTAATGTCAATTTTTGCTTAAAACCGACATTAAAACATGGCACTTCCGGAAGCCCATATGGGAAACCTTTTAATGACAGTTTTCCTTAAAAGCGACATTGAAACGAAGCCCTTTTAATGACAGTTTTAATTAGAACTGACATTGCAATTGATCATAAAAGGTGACAATCAAAAAGCGTCATAAAAACATATAAGATGACAGTTTAAAACTGTCATCTCATACTTTCAATGTCTATGATGACAGTTTCATAAAAAACTGACATTAAAAGTGTTCATCTTAAAATTTTTGAAAATATAGTATACATATTTTTGTTTGTCTTTTGTTAACAATAAGCATGCCAGCTTAGTTGGTAACACGCGCGCGAGGAACCGAAGTTCTTGAGTTCAAGTCCTGGGGCAAGTAAATATTTGCTGGCAATACAAGTGCTAAGTAGGTGACACACAAGTGCCACTGGGCGGCCATGCAAGAGGCACATGGGTGCCACGTGGGCGGCCACACATTTGAAATAGAATTAGTTTTTTTTTTTTCTTGAATGGAGAACAGATAAGATGATAGTTTAAATCCGTCATCTTTGCGATTAAAGATGACGGATTAAAACTATCATCTTTTATCACAAAGATGACAGGTTTAAACTGTCATCTTATATGTTTAATGACAATTTTTATTGTCATAACAAATCTAGACTTTTAATGATAGCTCTAAAGATGACAGTTTGAAACTGTCATCTTTCACGTTTAATGACACTTTTAAACTGTCATCTTTTACGATTATTGTAGTAGTGCTCGTACCATAAAATTACAAAAAATATATATATATATATATATATATATATATATTTACGAAAGAAGGTAACTCTAATTAGGAATAATTAAGTCATGATAAATAACTCAGTCATGGTAAGTAAAATGTGAATTTACCATTTACTTTGGCAACAATAGTTGTTAGTTTCACATTTTAGTTTTATCAAAACATTTGTGCTGACCACTAGAACATACCTGGATGCATAGGTAAATAAGGAGGCAGGATCCAAAACTCAGGTGGCATGGGGTTGCAGCCTGACCAATCAAACAGACCAAATATCTACACAAACAATAAGTAGACCAATCAGTAAACAATTAAAAAAAATAAATACACACAGAAATAGCGTTAACAATCCTCAGTCCCTTTTACGACCCGATAGGTGAAGCATAAGCCTCTGGAGATCTAATTTTGGTAATTTCGTAATTCAAAACCCCCCCTTCTCTCTCTGCTGCCTTGTTGAAGTCAATCATCATCTATAATCGTGCTTTGTTTTTCTTTAGTCAGTTGTGCTATATTTTCCTTTACTAAGTGACGAATTGAAGTGCTTTGTTAATAACTAATAAAGTGATGTTATAGGGTTTCTCAATTAGTTATTAACTGATAAGGTAAGTCATTAACTGATAATTTACTTTATGCTATCTTTTTGTATGAACCTATCCCTTACGAAAAGCGCACTTTTGTATTTTTTAAGTTATTTTATTAATTTAATTATTTTAAAAATAAAAATTATAAGGCCTACGCCTCAAAATGCCTCGAGGCATACGCCTTGCCCCATCGAGGGTCAAGCGTCACGCCTCTAAAAACTTTGGTGTACACTACTCTGGATGAGATTTCTTTAGTAAAACGCAAATATTGTTTACTCTTTAAAATTTGGTCAAGCAAAATCTATAATTTGGATGCAAAAGGCTAATGATAATCATATAGATATACCGAAAGCCATGTCTTCCCCCAAGAGGGTATTGCGACTACACCACCATGATCATGGATCCACTCTCGACCTCTTTTCACGGCATTGTCTCTGCCCCCGGACGGGCCCTCACCCAGAATACGCATGCAAATGTAGCTGAGTACAGTGCAGAACATGGTGCTGTGGCCCTCTATGTGGAATCCCCACCCTCCATCTTCATTCTGTTACAATCACAATCACATGCAATTAGCACTTCGATCTCGTTTGCATGCACTAGTTGTTTTGGCAAAATCAATCTCGTTTTCGCAATCGCCACTATACAATGCTCAAGCTTTAACGTGCGAAAATATATTTTTCGTTTCTTTTCGCGAAGGAGTACAAGAAAGAATTCCTGCAGGCTTACCTGGTGGTTGTATATGTACCGAAGAATCTCCTTTTTGTGTTCTGGTGAAAATATTTCATCGAGATGCCCGGTAATGTACAGACACATGACCTGCATTTGGCATATCATTTTAGCAAAAGTCGGTATAATAATGTTAAGGAAATATGTCCCACATTGCTTGAGAGTGGAATAAATGATCACTTAATAACATTTGGAACCTCTCCACTCATTACAAAATGGTTTTGAGATGGAAGTAAAGTTTCAACAAATAATTCGTATTGTACGACTACGAAGTCACTCTTACGTGGATGTGTACCCTAACACCGAGATTTCCTGAAGTTAATTTCGTGCAATGGGCTTCTTCTTCATCGAGATGCCCGGTAATGCACGGAAATGCGGTGACCGTCTTGCTTCTGTATTTAAAAGGTGATAGGAGAAAATAGTGATTGGAAACAATTACCAGGGGAGGTAGGAAGAATAGCGGGCCAGCATTTTCAGCGGGCCAATGGCCATCTTTGGCCTGCATGGCTGAGGCGAAACGCAATGCCCTTTTCACGGAGGCGGTGGCAGCCTCATAGGTTACATCCGCATCTTCGCCGACCTTAACTGCTGGAATAGTTTGTTGGAAATTATTTTCCTTCAACAACTGCATTTTTAGAAGGAGAATTAGCCGAATCTAAGAACATGTCGCACTTATTTGACACCCTGTGAAGCAGAACCATATGATGATTTCTGCATTGTTCTCTTTGCAATTCAAAAAGAATTTTTCAAAAAATTCCCCATAGATTCTCCCTACTTTTAACATTTCCCTCTCTATCTCTTTCCACTTATTACCCCTACTATTTTTTTTAAAAAAATTCAAATTCCAATCTAAACAAAACAGTCTTCAAGTTTTGCAGCCCCTGAAGCGAAATTCTGGTTTGTCTGATATTGAATGAGATTTACAACATATCCTTGGTATATGATGATTTTTTTTTGTTTTTTTTTGTCGCTCGATAGATGTACTACCCTACTCCTAAGGAGATGGAGAAGGAATACTGTTAAGAAGAATACGGGTGAGGCAAGCCCGAAGAGAATCAACCACCACACCAAGCTCTCGCGCTCCTGATGAGATCGTGTGGGGTACTGCTCGTTATTCTCCATTAGTTTTTTTTGTAGGTGCTGGAGTGGTCTTACTTCCATATATAATCGTTTAGTTACTTTCGCAATTTTATTGGGAGTAGGCTTTTTATTGTTTTTCTTTTGTGCCGGCCGTCTCCGTATAAGGTTTGCATTTCTTGTTATTATCAATGAATTTCTTACTCTTACTCGGGAAAAAAGAAAGAAAGAAAAAGGCAACGTGTTTATTGCGACGACCGTTTATAGTGGTTGTAGTCGTGGGCATAATAGCAAGTGAAATGGAGGGTCATGGCTAATTGGCCGGCTTCATATTTGTCTACATATCACTTTCAACCTCATCGTACTTTGTGGTTGGCTGGATGCAAAATCATTCATGAAGAAAGTCAGTCAACTATGAATAGAATCAATAGATAAAAACTTTTAGACCCTGTTCCATTAACTTTTTTTTTTTTTACTTTTACAAAAAATGCACGTTTTGTTTTTATTTAATTTTTTTTTCGCGTTTGTTAGTTTTGTGCCAAATTTTTATAGATTATTGATTCATTTCGATGAGACGAATCGGAAAAGTAAAAAAAATTACTTTTACGCAAATATTTTTGAAAATAACCACTTTTAAGCAAAAAAATATAAGTGGTTATTTTTCAAAATATTTGGGTAAAAAGTAAAAAAAAATTTACTATTAACAAGACGAATCAATATTCCACAAAAATTTGGCACCCAACTAACAAACGCAGAAAAAATTTGAATAAAGAACAAAACGTGCACTTTTTCTAAAAATAAAATAAAGTGTTAGTGGAACGTGCCCTTAGATTGCATCATCCAATCAACTCAACGCCTGGGGGTTTCCGTGTGGTCTTCGTTAAATAGAAAGACCGTTGGCAATCTCTTGTAGTCTTTTCTTATCAAGTTGGTTGCCTCATTTTTTTCTCCAGTGTTGACCTGAGTTCGAGTGTCACGGGGAGTAGATTTGGGGTTCAGGGCTATGAGTATTCTCTGAACCCCCATTAACTAACATACTAACACCCCGCTAATCCTCGTTGATGTATACCGGATGACAAAAAAATAATCTATCTACTCAACATAAGATATACTAGAAAATAACTAAACTTTGGGTAAATATGACTAACACCCACCTGAGGTTTTCTTCATGACAAATACCTCCGAACATGTAGGAGAAATGACTATAAATTCTTTGTGTTCAATGTTAATTTCATTAATGCTCCAACCATGAATAACTTTTGTTCACCAAACACATCATGAAATCATCAAAAAATGGCTTATATTGCTTGATTCAGTATTTTTTGTAAAATAATAATAAAAGCTCCCCAATTCTCATATTTTTAACAAAAAATAATAAATTTATCTTTTATGATCAAAACAGTTCTTTCAACGAGTAAAAGTTCAAGGACTATTAATAAATTTTAATTTTTTTCCTATCAAAACAGCTCTTTCAATGGGTTAAAAAAATTGTTTTGATTAAAAATAAGTGAGAGTTGATGGGTTTTTATTACTTTTTACTATTGCAAAGGATGAATTTTTAGATGTAAGTCACTTCTTGTTCATTCCATCACGTGTTTGGACAGAAAATTATTGATTTAAACATCGGTAAAATATACAAAGAATGAAAGAAACCACATGAGGATTCATTTTGATCTTAAAGCTTTGTTTGTTTTTCCGAAGGGAGCTCTTTTTGGTCTTTAGGGGAAAAAGAGAAAAAAAGGAAAAAATAATTACGAAATAAAGTATAAAGAAATTATATGACATAATTAAGTGCATGTCTTCATGATAGTATTTTGTAATTTTCCTCTTTTACCACAAAGCAAACAATTACAAATATATATTTTTTAATCTTTTCTGGTTATTTTGATCATATGTAATGATTATGCTTGTGATCATCAAACACACAAAAATTGCCAAAAAAAAATAGAGAGAGGGCTGGTGAAAAAGAAATGTCCAAACCTGAAATTGAAGAAGAAGATCAGCGTTGGGCTTAACTCGAGAGCGGTTAAGAGTGAAGAGCTGACGAGCGTTTTCAACCTGGGCATGCTCCTCAAGGGTGCCATAATCAGGATCAAATTCCCATATCTGGCGCCCAACAAAATTGTTTGTGCTGTATAGGTAAGGCTCATAAGGACCCCCACCTTCTGCCACCTTTAGTCTCCACATTGTATTCTGCGCAATGATATTAATCTCGGTTGTTAATTTTTATATATGAGCATCAACATCCCTACAACACTTTCAATGGAGTGAAGAGATGAAATTATATTTTGTGACCTTTAGCTTCCACGTTATATTCTGCTAAAATATTACTTGCAGTTTTTAGTTATTATCATCATCAACAGGCCAAAAACGCTTTAAATTAGGCATTCTTGTATGTTTTTTTTTTTTTTTTAACCGGATAAGAGAGATCAGCGGCGAAGCTTGTTGGGGCCCTAGGGGCTCCGCCCCCGGCACCCCAAGCTCCTGAGTTTATTTGATTCAAAATATTGACTCCACCAACTGAGAGAGATAAGGGCATACGGCAACTCTGTTTTTCTGGAATAAGTATACATTGTCCTAGCTTCTATTGATGGTTTTTTTTTTTTTTTGGTAAGTTAAAGTTTTATAACCACCACAAGAAAGCACAAAACAAGCCCAGGGAATATCCATAGTGTCACGCCCCGCCCCGGAACGACACCCGGAGTGGGCCCGAACCGACACGGCCACGTGGCATTCCACACAAAAGACAAACAACTAAACGACAAACAAATCAGAAATAGAGTAACACCCCAGCGGAAGACTTAGCATTAATATAAACAAGGTGTCCACCATAATTACAAACTTGCATTACACAAATGTTACCCAACATATTTACACTTGAAGTCAAAACATGCTTAACAACATTAGCCACAAAATGAATTTAGCAAAAATCAGAGTTTGACCCATGACAACCAACTCGACTACAAATACTAACACTCGATACTAATCTAAGTGTTCCCAAAACGTCGACCGGTAGTGGACCAACTCTACGACCACCTGTGGCCTAGCAATCCCAAAAGAAAACCAGAGTGTGTGAGATATAGAATACATTCAATAACATACTACAATACCCGAAGGACATCTCACATGAATGTGACTCACATAACTTAGCACAAGTATTCAATTTGAACAACACACATATAAATACAACACATGCTGTGGCACGTCTGCCACAATCACATATACCCTAGGAGTGGTGTCCCACACACCACGCTCCCAACTACCGTTAATTAGGCGGCATGGCTTACGACATGGTGTGCCTCACACACAAACTTTCGACGGTATAATCAACATCCCACAAGTATGCATACCATTAGCTAAATTTCAAATAGTATGATACACAAACACCTCCATGCAATATACCATTGAACATATCTATATCAAACACACTCACCTTCGTGTCGACCGAAGTATGCCAAACTAAGGTTTCGGCACCTCCCGAATGACCGGCTCTTTACCTAGCCACAAGTTAACTCATATTAGCTACGAATTCAACAAATACTCGACACAAGGTTATAAAGCTAACAAGAAGCTAAACAATGTCTAACGGATACAAACATGTTCATGTTAATACCTAGAAGTGTCTCACAATAAATGTGAAACTCAAACACCGCCCAATTCTCCAAAAGATAACATATTCCATAACCAATCTGTCTTAGAATGATCATAACATTTAATAGGTTAATAATTGGATCATGAAATCATCACCATTAGAAAGAACACTTCCAGTACACCAATATCGATATAAAGTTTGTCCCAAATAGATTCCGGATGACCAAGATACGCTCAAACGAAGTTACACAACTAAAACAGAACTCACAGTTTCAGCAGAACAGTCTACGATCGAAAACCCATTAAAAATTACCTACTCAATAATTTTCAATGATTCCAACACCAAAACTTTACCAACTAATCAATGTTTAAGACTCATGAGAGCCCATGTCCACCAACATGCTTAAACTTGAGGAATTTCATGAAGAACACAGGCCAAAAACTGTCCAGAATCCTAGAACTTCCCAAAACCCGAACTTTAATTTCAAAACTGCTATAATCCAGGAAGAACCACGGCACAACCCATAGATATTCAGAAAGATATATAAGTCTAGTTTCGGAATCAAGAAACGGTGCGCAAAATAGATACCCGAGCAAAAAGTTATGCCCGTTTTTCCAACACGTGTCTGTTCTGTCTGCACAAACGCGAATCTGACACCAGTTCAGTCCACAAATTTTGTAGGCCAGAATGCTTTGAGTTATTTTCTGAAAATTTAACACGATGCAATAGACTCACAGACGAACGTTCATGATTTATTTCAAAAATTTAGAAGATTTCTAGGTACCTTGAATAATTTCGGGAAGAACAGCCCTGCACCTTGGTTTCTTTCCCTCTTCTCCTCTTTTCCTCTTCCAGCCAATTCTCTCTCTCTCTCTCTCTCCCCGTAGGAAAACAAGAAAGAATAAGGGAGATATTTCTCCCAAAATATCCTGGGGATATTTTGATAACACCTAAGAAAATAATCCCATGCAAACGGAACCCCATCCTAACTTATGCTCCGATCAATAGCGTTTAGTTAAATACCCATCAAATATGAATTAACCCCTTAAACACATAATTCAATTAAAATATGAGTTTAAAATACTAAATATCCGGGACGGGTATTACAACTCTCCCCCTCTTAGAAAATTTCGTCCTCGAAATTAGAATTAACCGCCCCACACGAACGACAACCACGGCCAACAAGTTACCTACTCATTTTTGCCGCACAACTACAAGTAAGAATAAGAACAACACATATACAATACCATAAACAAGTTACTTCTTCAAATACACCATCGTAATCCACTCCTATTCACCTTTACCTCTAAACAAAACTCCCTTATAGCCATATCTCTATGCATAAAACATATAGAAAATAACACCTTTATGATTCACTTTTTTTTTTTTAAACTTCATAGCTTCATGTCAACACGTGACGAAAACCATCGCATGAGTCCAGCAGGTACATACCCAATACTGATTCGACTTCTCAAGGATAACCAGTAACCCTCAATTTACACAAAGGTACCCAACACCACTAATTTTTCTTTGTAAAATAGATCTCATTATCGGTACCAACTTAATAAGCTACCATGACCCCACATCATCACGCACTCTGAAAACAGGAGTATAACCTTTAGGAAAACTAGGTTTTAACCACACACTTTCAATTAGCATAATCTCACTAGTTGATACACCAACAAACATCAATCTTGAAACAATATTATATGATCATGCTCCACTAACCATTTTATCACCCAAGAAGACCAAAACAAGAACATCTATCACACACAAACAACACCTCAAGAAGTTTGTATATACCACTAGTATACAATCCAACTCAACATATACTAACACGAACCGTCAACCCATCTAATCTTCATAACCCTCAACTCACCACAAAACTTGCTACCACCGTAGCTAAACTATCACTTACGATTTCACATTAGATCTAAGCAAACATTCGTGCTACACGTAATCTACCTCCCCTATGCATTCCCTCATAACCCCAACACCCTCTCCATCATTCCATCACAACCAAAACGCCAACACTGTTCCACACCTCATTGTCAACTCAGCATCACTCCCGAATTCTGTTTCAGAATCCAAACTTAGTTCGTTGTAACGTGTCCCTTCAAAACAAGATTAGTCCACAACATATATATCATTGATGGCATGCGAATATAACAATATGCAAGACGTGTCGTGATTTGATAGGCACATTGCCTATTTCATCACAACACCACTGACACTCCAGTCGACTGGACTAACTCTGACAAGAAGTCATAATGCATGATCATGTTATTAAATCAAACAACAAATAAAAGTTATACCTGTTCCATTCTCTAAGAATGGTTTCCAAGAACACCTGCAATCTGCCCCAGTTTCACTTTTGCGAAGCTAATCCACTTCTCATCTGACCCTTGCAACTGTTTATAGACATTGCTCACTCTCTCAACACAATTCAATCCCGATCTGACTTGAATTTCCCAGACTTGTATCATTCAAACCCCGTTAACACAACAGACCCCTCTTCATCTCACCCTTTGTAAAATTTCAAACATATACAGTTACCATTTGTAGCTGATCTCCCTTCCGTTTGATCCCAGTCGCCCAAAATGCGATTCTCAACTCACAAATTCAACCATTAAACACACTATCGCCACTACCTACTCCACCTCCAACAACTAATACCCTAAATTCTCTCATCTCATCCATAAACGCACATTTAACAACTAATTCACTAAACTTTTCCAACCCATCCATACATGCAATAAGATAGAGAAATACTCACCTACACCTATTCCCCATAGATAACCAAAACCATATACCAATCCACGTAAAATAAATAAAACCATCTTCACATAACACCAAACTATTATGTTTCACATCTATATTTTATGTACATGCTTCTAATTATTAGACAATGTACCTCACATCAGATCCACACTACCATATATGCCACTTAAGAACACATAATCATCTGTGGACAATAACATTAGATACACCATCACTACTTATTCGAATTCCCATAAGTAATATTATAACGTCCTCAAATACACTCAACTCAACTCAACACAAAACCGTCATCTGTAAGATTCTCAACTTCCACCTTACTTGATCCTTTCAACTAAACGAAAGTATTCACATTCCCACACCATTTTCTAAGGCACTATGCCCAAAAACATTACTACACTAGGCGTGGACATACCCAAATTAACCACTTTATTCAGAAAGTTCAACGTTCTCTACACACCTTCAATACATTTCAAAAGTTTTCAACTTTTATAACTAGTACTTTCCACACAACGGATGGATAACAGCCATCTTAAACCTTTTATTTAGCAATACATATATCTCTATGTGAGTATCCTCTCCTTAGCATGCACAAATCATACACGTACCCAATCACACACCAAAGAAACCACGCTACTTTCATAAACACACACACCCCTTTTTCAATACCTCCCAAAATTCACCACAAAACCTACAACTTTGACGCTAACCTTTCAAATTCAAAATGAACCCTCTCTAGCGCGTAGCCCTCCAACTCTCAAGAATCTTTCCACCGCCAACTTACACTATAGCAAGGTTGACATACCACATAGCAATACAACCTTCTCACTACACAAAAACTACATTTTACAAAAGCACATAATTACTCTAAGTGCACAATAAGCATTAATAACATGGTAATTAGGTTTAACCCTACATTCATTGCCATTTACACCTGACATCAATCAATATTGAAAATACCTATCTCCTTGACAAGCATAAGCACATACTCTCCATAACGCCGTGAACCCTCAGTCCACTTACCTCCACACATAGAACACAACCCACATACGACATCGCCAGTGCCAACACAATCTGCCATGGAACAATTACCATTTGCTGCTCCGTGAACTGAGTCATCTCAATAACCTGTTTTAACAACTTAAAACACCAACAGCAAACACAATGCCAAGTATTAAATAATCACCTGTTAGTCACCCACTAACCCTTACTCGACAGACACAACACCCTATGGTCTACTACTAAACCCCCAATTGACTCTCAACACAGAGACTAGAACGTACTAGCTCTGATACCAAGCTGTCACGCCCCGCCCCGGAACGACACCCGGAGTGGGCCCGAACCGACACGGCCACGTGGCATTCCACACAAAAGACAAACAACTAAACGACAAACAAATCAGAAATAGAGTAACACCCCAGCGGAAGACTTAGCATTAATATAAACAAGGTGTCCACCATAATTACAAACTTGCATTACACAAATGTTACCCAACATATTTACACTTGAAGTCAAAACATGCTTAACAACATTAGCCACAAAATGAATTTAGCAAAAATCAGAGTTTGACCCATGACAACCAACTCGACTACAAATACTAACACTCGATACTAATCTAAGTGTTCCCAAAACGTCGACCGGTAGTGGACCAACTCTACGACCACCTGTGGCCTAGCAATCCCAAAAGAAAACCAGAGTGTGTGAGATATAGAATACATTCAATAACATACTACAATACCCGAAGGACATCTCACATGAATGTGACTCACATAACTTAGCACAAGTATTCAATTTGAACAACACACATATAAATACAACACATGCTGTGGCACGTCTGCCACAATCCCATATACCCCAGGAGTGGTGTCCCACACACCACGCTCCCAACTACCGTTAATTAGGCGGCATGGCTTACGACATGGTGTGCCTCACACACAAACTTTCGACGGTATAATCAACATCCCACAAGTATGCATACCATTAGCTAAATTTCAAATAGTATGATACACAAACACCTCCATGCAATATACCATTGAACATATCTATATCAAACACACTCACCTTCGTGTCGACCGAAGTATGCCAAACTAAGGTTTCGGCACCTCCCGAATGACCGGCTCTTTACCTAGCCACAAGTTAACTCATATTAGCTACGAATTCAACAAATACTCGACACAAGGTTATAAAGCTAACAAGAAGCTAAACAATGTCTAACGGATACAAACATGTTCATGTTAATACCTAGAAGTGTCTCACAATAAATGTGAAACTCAAACACCGCCCAATTCTCCAAAAGATAACATATTCCATAACCAATCTGTCTTAGAATGATCATAACATTTAATAGGTTAATAATTGGATCATGAAATCATCACCATTAGAAAGAACACTTCCAGTACACCAATATCGATATAAAGTTTGTCCCAAATAGATTCCGGATGACCAAGATACGCTCAAACGAAGTTACACAACTAAAACAGAACTCACAGTTTCAGCAGAACAGTCTACGATCGAAAACCCATTAAAAATTACCTACTCAATAATTTTCAATGATTCCAACACCAAAACTTTACCAACTAATCAATGTTTAAGACTCATGAGAGCCCATGTCCACCAACATGCTTAAACTTGAGGAATTTCATGAAGAACACAGGCCAAAAACTGTCCAGAATCCTAGAACTTCCCAAAACCCGAACTTTAATTTCAAAACTGCTATAATCCAGGAAGAACCACGGCACAACCCATAGATATTCAGAAAGATATATAAGTCTAGTTTCGGAATCAAGAAACGGTGCGCAAAATAGATACCCGAGCAAAAAGTTATGCCCGTTTTTCCAACACGTGTCTGTTCTGTCTGCACAAACGCGAATCTGACACCAGTTTAGTCCACAAATTTTGTAGGCCAGAATGCTTTGAGTTATTTTCTGAAAATTTAACACGATGCAATAGACTCACAGACGAACGTTCATGATTTATTTCAAAAATTTAGAAGATTTCTAGGTACCTTGAATAATTTCGGGAAGAACAGCCCTGCACCTTGGTTTCTTTCCCTCTTCTCCTCTTTTCCTCTTCCAGCCAATTCTCTCTCTCTCTCTCTCTCCCCGTAGGAAAACAAGAAAGAATAAGGGAGATATTTCTCCCAAAATATCCTGGGGATATTTTGATAACACCTAAGAAAATAATCCCATGCAAACGGAACCCCATCCTAACTTATGCTCCGATCAATAGCGTTTAGTTAAATACCCATCAAATATGAATTAACCCCTTAAACACATAATTCAATTAAAATATGAGTTTAAAATACTAAATATCCGGGACGGGTATTACACATAGGCAAAGCAAAACAACAACGAAGCCGTAGCTACACCAACACCTAAGATCTACGAAAAATACATGGAGAAATAGACCAATTACGACAAAGCATGTCATGCTCATAAGAGTAAGGGACTCTTTCCCAAGAGCAGACCCTATCTCTAATGTCCACCACAATAGCTTTCACAACCAAAACAGGACTCCTACTCTTTTGAGTGAACACACGAGCATTTCTCTCAAGCCAGATGTGGTAAATAGCTGCAGCCAAAGATAGCTTGTATATAGCAGAGCGAAACCCCTTGCCTTTACAATACTTGACAGCCCAGGCAAGCTCATAGTCCCAACTGTTCGGCCGACGCAAAACCAAATTCCTGCCCAACAAGTCAGACCAAATACTCTTAGCATAACTACAATCAAAGAAAAGATGTCCATGAGATTCCATGCCCTGATTGCCCGGCTTCTATTGATGGTTGGCTCTACATACATAGATTGGCAACGTACACTTTCCAAATTGGCAAAAACTGGGCGTTAATAACACCACACTTTTCCTTTAATAAAGGAGATTGCCCGGCTATCAAGAGGAAACTGACGCAATGGTGGAAATCAAGGTTATGAATGTGATACAAGACAAATACCGCGGATTACTTTTTTGTTTTTAATAAAATGTGTATGTTATAGTATGAATTCTTTTATGTAAGAAAATAACACTACTAGCGACAAATTTGAGATGGTACGAGAGAGAGAGAGAGAGAGAGAGAGAGAGAGAGAGATGGACTACCTGTTGTATCCTAGTTGGTTGGATTCTGTTTAGTTATGGGTTTCAGATCCGGCAAAGATCAAGTACTCAGAGAGAGAGGGAGAGTGCGCGCGCCTATTGAAGAGAGGAACCCGTAATTTATACACAAATGACAAGGGAAAACTATGTCAATGGTCCTATATTTTAGGCAACATTTCACTTTGGTATTCGTCAGTTCGTTTTTATTAATTAGACCCTACAATTTTGCTTATCTTTCGATGTACTCCTAACGCCACTTTCCACTAATATCTTAAGGGAGAGAGAAAGAAGAGTAAGGCCCCGTCCCATTTTCATTGTCTATTTTTGAATTGCGTGAGCCGGTACGATAAATGAAAACATGCATCAGAATAAGTAGAAAACAAATATGTCCCAGCAAATAGATCCCTCGGCCGGTGAATTGATATCATGGCCGAGGAATCCCATTGGATTGTTATATAAGCTGAAGGATTGATTCCCCAGCCGATGTTCTTCCTCGCACCTGAATACAAACAGTTAATAGAAAGAAGTAATTAAAAGCGAGAGACGGGAAATTAAATCAAACCATAGGCCCCTGGGCCTTACCACCTTGATCCCTCAGAGATTGATTGCTTGGATTGCGATTGATTGTAGATAATAGTGGTTGATTGAGGTGGTCAACTTCACAAAACCCTAGAACAAGGTGAGTTCTTTGGGGTTTTTTACCCTTGGATGCGGCTACTCACGGGAGGTTAGGGCTTTTGTCGAGGATTGATAGGAAATGATTTCTGTAGAGTTTGGGGGCGGATCATGGAGTGGAGAGATGTGTCTTTCGGAGCTCTAGAGGACCCCTATTTATAGGGTTTCGAAGGATCGATCAAACGAACATGATTAACCCAATTGATATGGAAGTTTAGGGCTTCAAGGCCTCTATGGTAAGTGTACTCGTAGCCCCCAAGTAATGGTTCGTGCCTACTAGGGTTTGGGCAAACGGATCGCAAAGCTGGTGAACGTTCCAGAATCTGGAAAACAATGATCTGCTGGCCGCCAAATGGATGTCCTGGCCGCGCAATAGATTTCGCGGCCGTGAAAAGGATTCTTCAGCAAAAGGCCAAACTTCGCGAGCTCACTCCGGACACTCCCGAACTCGGTTTTGCGTGTTCTTTGGACTGTTGGAAAGCATGTTAAGTCTACTTTCTAACCCAAGTGGTTTGGATCAAATATATTTATTACATCAAAAGATATGACCATTTTACCCTTAGTGGGTCAGAAAATGGATTGTTTCGGTAAAATTCTCATATCTCCCTCGTTTCAAATTGGTTTAAGGCTTATTATATATCAATAAAGAGGGTTTTGAAAGTACTACAAGATGGTGGAATCCAACCACAAAAATAAGGAAGTTTAGTTTATGAAAAATGGGCTAAAAGCAGACTTAATTGAAGATCGACGATGCTACCAAGGCTAAAACACGTGTTAACACATTTCTATCCACTCTAAGTGTCGCTTGGCACTCCTATCACCTATTCTAAAGTGTTTCTTAATCCCTTAAGAGTTTCACAAAGTTTCTAAGGCTTTCATGAAGTCAACCACAACAACCACATATCCTGTTCATCATTGGGATGGTCCCCAAGGTGGAATTAGAAATAATTGCTAGGCCAAATTGGGGTGTCTACAGTATTTCTTCGTCTGTTATCTTCTTCTTCTTCTTCTTCTTCTTCTTTTGTTTTGGTTCTTCTTGGAGTCTTCAACTGGGTTTTCAACCAATTAAATTTTAAAATCTAGTTTTTCAACCAAATTTTGATTTGAAAGCCTTTGTTTTCGACCAAATGGATTTTGAAATCTAGATTTTTGACCAAATGTCGATTTGA
This sequence comes from Rhododendron molle, assembly GCA_025413875.1. Lineage (NCBI taxonomy): Eukaryota > Viridiplantae > Streptophyta > Magnoliopsida > Ericales > Ericaceae > Rhododendron > Rhododendron molle. The sequence continues at coordinate 18,116,017 of CM046388.1, read as the reverse complement.
AGCCCTAGGTTTTGTTTGATCTGTTTCTATTTCTATTTTGGCTTGAATGAATGGACTGATGGGAGGGATTTTCGTTACTGATTTTTCTCTTTATTTTCCATCTAGTAAAGAAAAAGTATTGTACAATTTACAAAAGTATAGTGTGAACTATGTTATCAAACTATATTTTTTGTCACTAGCGTTGTGCCTGCTCGATACACGGGGTTGGAAAAAACTATAGTTATTTTTTTATCCAATGCATTGAACGGGTATAATGTTTGATTTATTTTTTTTGGTTACAAATTAATTTGATTTAATTTTTTTGAAGTAATTTTAATTTGATTTAATATTTGTTCATCGCACGGAACCAAAAAAATTCACATTTGATATTTTTTTTCTTAAACTAACTTTTTCTGGGGTGCTTGCTAAGTGGACAACATGCATGTTGAGCCAATCTGGGCCGTCCATACTCGGCAATGGATGGCTCAAATTGCACCTCGATCAAATAGATCTCGACCGTCCATTGCTGTTCCGCTAATATGCAATCTGAGCCGTCTATTCCCAAGCATGGACAACCCGAATTGTCCCAACAGGCATGTTGTTCTAGAGCGAAATCACGCGCCCCGGTTTCTTTTTCTATCAACTAGTGTCGTTCCCGTTCGATGCACGGGATAAAATATTTGTATGGCTCCGCTACAAAATATCGAGCTCGCACTAAATTTATTGTTTGTCCCGTGCATCAAACTGGAACGACTCTGTTTTTGTTGGTGGAAAACTGAAAACGCCGCTTGGGTCGGGATGATTGTGACAATACATTTTTCGCCATGTACGAGTAAGTAATTTCTATACCTTCTGCCAAATTGCCTAAGCATCTCCAACACTTGACTTCAAATTGGAGATGTCAAATTTTTTTTGAAGACTTATTTGGCATTTTGGCATCTCAGTTTTGATATTAAAATCTCCTCTCCAACCCTTATGCCATATTCTATTTATTTAAAAGGAAAATAAAAACTCAAACAAGTAGTATGGAGGTATTTTAAACTTTCTGACAATAGCTTTTTACCTTCAACAGTTACTTTTTGAAATTTGGCATGGGGAGGGTAGCTTCCAAATTGGCATGCAGGAGGTTCATGCCAAAGGCACATCAGTTTTGACATTGGTGAAGATAGATGGATTGGAAGATAAGTTAATGCCCTAAGTTGCCGATGTACCGTCCACATCATATTTGATTTCTTCCATTGGAGATGCTCTAAACACACCATCATCATTGGGTTTGTCAAATTTATGGCTTTTAATTTTGATCCCACCGTTTGACAGGTCCACCTTTTTCCTACCATTGAAAGTGAATTAGGGGTGTTCCGGTTTTTGGAAAAAAGGAACTTTTAGAAAAGAAAGGTAGTTTCAAGCTCAAAAATCATATGTTTATGGAAATAATTTTCCTACCAATATGGATCTTATTTGATATATCTCATTGAGATTTTTTAAACGGTGCAAAAAAAAATTGAAAATTATTTTTCATTTTCATTATATTTGAGTTTTAAATTATTTTTTTTTTTAAAAAGAAGGTTTTAAAAAGAGAGCAGAACGGCACCATACTACCAAAAGGGACGACACATGTTAGATAATGGGCTGTCGGTTTTTTTTTTTCACCGTGCATAAATTCTTTTTTTTTTTTTTATAATAACAAGGTATTCAGGTCAAGTTATTCGCACCTCGACTAAACTTGCAGACCATAAAAATTTACCGTCCATTAGCGAGGTCCCCACTTAAAGCTAGTGCAAATTCTCCATATGAGAGAGTACTACACCTCTAAATCTTAGGCCTTGACTACTAAACCAACAGGCCGAGGTTATGAATGTACCGTACCGGCCAGTACATATCGGTATTGTCCAAATTCGGTAACCTATACCTCTAATTCCGTTCTGCCTTAAATACTGATTAGTATCGGCCAATACAGGAGATACTGATCAGTACCAGACAATACCAGACTACTTTAAAAATTATTATTTTTCTTCAAGTACCGGATGATACTGGTTTGTACCGGTCAATACCGGCTGGTACCGGACAAATACCGGATGGTACCGGACAGATACCAAACTATTTTTTATTTTTATTTTGTAATAAATGTGTATAATTGTGTATTATATTATAAATACTTTTATTAGGGAAAATAAAACTAATTGCGATCAATTTAAAATGGTACCCGGCATCTCACTGGTACACACCGTACCAGTAGAAAAATTGGCTCTACTTGGTACGGTAGTCGGAACCTTGAACCGGGCAACCCGACCATTAGAGTTACTGTGTATAAATTCTACGCAGAAATATAGTACGTAGTTTATACTTTATATATACTATGTGTTTCTAAAGACAAACAATGAAGAAAATGGGGTATGTTTCCTATTGGGCTCCCTTATTAAAGAGAGCAACAAAATCTCTCTATTAAAGAGAGCAATAAGATTTCGATTTGAAACCCTATGTTTTCGACCGAATGGATTTTGAAATCTAGATTTTTGACTAGATGTTGATTTGAAGCCCTAGGTTTCGTTCGATCTGTTTCTATTTCTATTTTGGCTTGAACGAATGGACTGACGGGAGGGATTTTGATTACTGATTTTTCTATTTATTTTCCATCTGGTAAAGAAAAGTATTGTATGATTTACAAAAGCATAGCTATGTTATCAAACTATATTTTTTATCACTAGTATTGTGCCCGCTCGATACACGAGGTTGGAAAAAACTTATATTTTTTTACCCAATGCAATTAATGGGTATAATGTTTGATTTTTGTTTTGGTTACAAATTAATCTGATTTAATTTTTTTGAAGTAATTTAATTTGATTTAATATTTGTTCAATGCACGGAACAAAAAAAATCCACATTGATATTTTTTTTCTTAAACTATCTTTTTCAGCGGTGCTTGCTAATTGGACACCCTGCGTGTTGGGCCAATCTGGGCTGTCCATACTCAGCAATGGATGACTCAGATTGCATCTCTATCAAACAGATCTCGACCGTCCATTGCTGTTCTGCTAATACGCAATCAGAGCCGTCAATTACTGAGCATGGGCAACCCGAATTGGCCCAACAGGCATGTTGTTCCAAAGGGAAAACTCGCATCCCGGGTTCTTTTCCTATCAACTAGCGCCGTTTCCATTCGATGCAATGGACAAAATATTTGTATGGCTCCGCTACAAGTTGGCACAAAATTTATTATTTGTCCCATGGATCGAACTCCAAGGACTATGGCTTTTGTTGGTGGAAAAGTGGAAACGGCCCTGGGGTCGGAAGGATTGAGACCATACATTTTTTGGCCGGTAGGAGTAAGCAATTTCTGTACCTTCTACCAAATTGCTCAAGCAATTTCATCAGTGGGTTTGTCAAATTTATGACGGTTTTTTATTTTGATCCAAGCGTTGACAGGTCCACCATTCCTACCATTGAAAGTGAATTACTACCAAAAAGGATGACACATGTTAGATAATGGGCTGCCGGTACATACAGGTATTGTCCAAATTTGGTACCCTATATCTCTTATTCCGTTTTGCCTTAAATATCGACCAGTACCGGCCAATACCGGAGATACCGGTCAGTACCGGACAATACTAAACTACTTTAAAAATTACTATTTTTCTTCAAATACCGGATGATACTGGTCAGTACGGGTCAATACCAGACGGTACTGGACAAATACCGAATGGTACCGGACAGATACCAGACTATTTTTTTATTTTTATTTTGTAATAAATGTGTATATTGTATATTATATTATAAATACTTTTATGAGGTAAAATAACACAAATAGTGATCAATTCGAAATGGTTCCCGGTATATATCTGGTACGTACCGTACCAGTAGAGAAATCGGTTCTAGCCGGTATGGTATTCGGAACCTTGCAACGGGCCAGGGCCGGTCCTGAGAATTTGGAGGCTTAAAGCGACTTTTAAAATTGAGGCCTTAGATTTTCTTTAAAAAAATCAACATAAATGGTTAATAAAAATAAAAATATTAAACATGGTATTTTAGTTTCATAATTTAACTAAAATAAAATTTTAAAATATTTTATACCATTAGAAAAAAAAATAAAAAATATATCGAAATATCACTCATACACTGCATTATTTTAACTAATCGTGTTATTAACTTTAACCATAAGAATGCTATTTTATACAATGAGAGAATTGTTTACTTTAAATCTTGTTTTTGTCAGAGTTGTTGAGTGACAATTAATTATTTTGATTTATTTATAGTCAGAAGTGTTTTATTTGTGAATTTGATATTAGAAGTTGAAAATAAAATTGAAATAAATGAAGGCAAAAAAAAAAACTTGTCAAACCATTTATCGTGTGCTTTGAGTAATATCTACAATCACCTAAGCATAACTAATTTAGAATACGATGCAAGAATTGCCGGCCTTGTTCGTTTGATAACTTTGGATATTTTAGTTTTGGTAGTGGGTGAAGAGGAAAATAGAATAATGATTGAAAAACAAAATTAAAACAAAGTAAAATATCAAAACGAACAAGGTCGTCATCATCTACCCAGATCTTTCTATCTAGAGAAAATAAGAAAAAAGAAGAAAAAAAGTTTAGTTGGCCAAGAGGCCCCCTCTCGAGCGTCGAACCTTGTAAATGCTGTCTCCATCAACAATTAGAAGACCATCAGTGCTGCGCCCCATCATTTGCAAGATTAGGAATAGCTTCTATATATATATAAATGTTATTGTCTGGAAAATGAGGCCTAGAATTGGGTTAACTTTCGGAGGCCTAAAGCGGCCGCACCACGGACTTTAGCCCAGAGCCGCCCCTACAACGGGCAACCCATTAGAGTTACTGTGTATAAATTCTACGCAGAGATATAATAGTTTATGCTTTATATATACTATGTGTGTCTAAAGACAAACAGTAAAGAAAATGGGATACGTTTCCTATTGGGCTCCCTGATTAAAGACGGCAACAAAATCTCTCAATTATGTGAAATGTGAACAAAAAAGTAAGAATAGGTAGGTAGTTTTCCTTGAATAATAGGGAAAAAAAAAAGAATGGATCAATGGTGACCAGTCTATAACTTTAATGAATGAGCCATTAGTGATTGATTCAAGGAACAACCTTAGAGCATTTCAAATGAAGGGAATCAATCTCGTAGTGGACCTTAAACCAGCTGCTCTCAGAAAAAGGATAAGAAGTCAGTCCTTTGAAGATTGCATGAGCTCTAGAGAGAGTGAGTTTGTCCAAAGCTCATGTTCTTCGCGAGAGACAAGGCAAGATCAAGAAGAAATAGATGCTGAGCTCCAATTAATAACAAACTTTGGCAAAAGATTAGTAGTGAAGATAACAGAGAGAGATGTTTCGTTTGTTTTTTTTTTAAATTTCCCGACTTTTTATGTTACGGTTGCTGCAGCAATGGAAAAATCAATCTCAAGCAGGGACATAATTCAACCCGTCACCTTCGAGTTCCAGTACGTACTCAGTGAGTTGGGTTGGTCTATGTTTTTTAATCCCAATCCATATTGAACCCATTTTTAACCCACTTAAACCCATACCTATTATACAATATGGGCGGGTTGGATTGGGTTGTGTTATAAGTTGGCAGATTTGGTCGGGTTAAAAATATGGGTTGAGATTGCCACCTCTACCTTGGACTTATCCCTACAACTCCTCTCACAGTCATTTCATACATTTACGCGTGAGGTGAGTTGACCGCAAGAGTTGTTGACAAAGAGAATCAAACATGAGACCAAACTCCTCCATAATTAAGGTATTTAACTACACTCTTCAATTCCATAATTTTTTTTGATAGAATCGTTAATATACATTAGACTATTAGAGGCTGGGGCACACGCTATGCATGTACAAGCTGAATTCTGACCAATATCTTTCCACATATTAGGGGTGAGCAAAAAATCTGTCAAACTGCGAATCTAGTCCAAATCAATTCAAACCGAATGATTTGGTTTGGTTTTTTAGTAGTATGGTTTGGTTCCGGTTTAAAAAAATTAGAAACCGCATTAAATGGTTTGGTCTGTGGATTTATATTAATGGTTTCGGTTCCAAACCAATCCGAACCGTATATTTATATAACTCATTTAATTTAGATACACCAAGTATACGTGAGAGTTATATATATATATATAGTTAACTGATTTCCTAAATTAATAATCTATTCAATTCACCATCCTATTCAATATTCATTTACTGTCAAAATTATTTAGTATAAAATTCTATATATCACAACTAATTCCTATAATTGTGGTACACCAAAAGCACATGGTATATAAATATACTAGAGTTTGCCGAGGCACGGCGCAACGTATTTTGAATATAACTAAACTGAATTGCGAAACTATTGACCACGCCTGTCAACGAAACTGATTTATATGGGAAGATTTTTTCTTCAATTATGTTCAAACATATTTTTTTCCATAACTTTTTGTTCAGTTCATAAAAAAACACACACACAAAAATATTTCTTATCCTTTTGTTTAGTTTTCGATCTGTCTTGCACTAATTTATACATAAAATTTCATTACATTCTATCTTCCCATAACAAAAGAGAGTTGGGATAGAAAAAGTTAGAGAATATTTCACCTTGCTTTGGAGAGAGAGAGAGTGCTAAGATTTCAAAAATTACTTCCCTTTTTTCTTATTTCAAAATCCCGCTCTTTTTTTTGGCAATGAAATTTTATTGGTTTCTATCTTTCCATAACAAAAGAGAGTTAGAATATGAAATGTTAGAGAAAATTAAAAATAGAATTTTTCAGCTCTAGGACTCTTCTCAGCCGTAAGATTTATGCGAGATAAATTTGGGCCGTTAGATTTATGTACATAAGATTCAAATACTGAGCTGTTTTATTAAATAGATAATGCTTCATTCAGTGAATAGTGATTTCATGGTTCAATTAATTCCTAAATTTTCCTATATTTTTATAAATGAAAACCAATTCTTAGATATCTCCACAATTGAGTACTTTAAATAGTTTACGAAGATGATATCTCTGTTTCAAATAAACCATGGTTCGAAACCAAAATCAAAAATGAACCGTAGTCTAGTGGGTTGGATTGGTTTGGTCCTATACTTTTTGTAGGTCGGTTTGGTTTCTCAAATTCATAATCCGTAGGTAGTGGTTTGGTTCTTGGTTTACTATGAAACCGAGCCCATCTGGTCTATGCTCACTCCTACCACATATTGCTTGTTTGATCAAATTTTTTCAAAATTCGACTTGCACACGTATCGCGTTTGCTTTGGCCTCTAGTGTGAAAATATACCACCACCCTCCACAGCCAACTTAAACAAGGACAGAACCATGATTTTACTCTAGCAGTGGCAAAATGTATAATAAAAAAATCTAGTGATGGCGAGACTATATAAGCTGGGCATATATATATTTTTTAAAAATATAATAATTGCATTTTCTAAAATTTTTGTCGTGGTAGTCACTGCCACTAGACCCCCTGATCACATCCTTGAACCAAAGCCGGCCCAAGGTATTTGGATGCCCTAGGCCAAATGGTGGAATAATGCCCTATATAGAAAAAAAATTTGGCAAAAACACACTAGAACAAAGTACCCTATCAGGATTTGAACCCAAGCATTTTATGTGAAAAAGCAAACACTTTACCATTGAACTACCAAAGGAGTTTGTATTATAATTGCACACAGAAAATATATATACTTATCTAAGAAGGGGTGCCCCATTTTTAACCCAAAATGTGGAGGCCCAAGGCGGCGGGCCTCTTGGGCCTCCCCATTGGGCCGGCCCTAGTTGAACGTAAACACATACTTGTATTTCCCAGCTAGGTGACTCAGTATAAAGCCACATTAATGCAATCCGCATATAAAGGTGCGTCTGATTCCATGCACGACATGACTGTAAGGTTTGATATCAAATATTTGATGGGAAATTTATATAAACATACACAAAAATTGAAACAAATTCATATAAGACAACACACACAAAAAAATCCAAAAAGCCAATGTAGATGGGAAAAAACTCTTAATATGAATTTTTTTTTCCTACCTTGGTCTTTTTTTTTTTATTTATATTTTTCTGATTTCCTCTCATCAAAATGAATTTTGTGTGATGTTGAAATTTAACTCAAATCTAATAGAAAATATTAAAATGCCAAAAACCCCATACCCAAGTGTCTCTAAAAAGTTAGTCAAAGGGTGCCTTAATTAATTCATCATCTAGAGGCTGGACACATGCAATTGTTTCTCCACAAAAGTGCAAAAACGAAGTTGGCCTGGAATGAGCGCGGGTGTGCCAAGACAATACTGCTGTCCGAGTTGTTTTTAAGGCCTTCGTGCCTCAAAATCTGACTCCCTCAAAATCTGACTCCTTTCGTGTCACACCCTCGATTTTCAACATAAATATAATTGATTTTTATAAGTAAAACCTCACGATATTCCGTATAATAACCCAAAAGAGTTTAGCATTTCCATGTAACAATTTCACTTCATCCATCAAATGTTTCCAAAAGATTACAATTTTAGCTTCGAGGACTGAATGAACATAAGTATCAAATATGAAAGAGAGTTAAGCGTTACAATCATTCCTTAAATCAAAAGATTTACAATAGGATTACGCATACATCTTTCCAAAAATACTAGACAAAGATGGCCAAATAACCCTTCAAGTTAGTGTTTGGCTCGGAAATGGCTCAAGGGCTGAGCGGGCGTGCCAGGACTTGTCGCGTACCAACGTAAAGGACTGGGCGTCCCTTTTCTGACTTCTAGATCTGTGCAGGCGATAGTGCTGCAAACCTAAGGGCTAGATTGCAGTTTGGTTCGTGGTTTGCCTCAACGAAGTGGACTTAATAATTTTCCTAACCGTTTAGGAAAAGAAGTAGCAACGTAGAATTACTTTACTATGTCGGAATAATAAAGTAGGAGGTGAGAGAGAGATAGGAATAACTTTATTATATTGCGTAATAATAAAGTCGGGGTACAAGAGAGATAGAAGCTCGAGTTATTTGGTGAAATAATCGAGTATAAGTGAGGAAGTAGAGATAATTTGCTTCGCAGTGAAGGCTTTGGTTTGTAAGCGTTGAGTTTGATTGGTGTGGGAACCCCCTTTTCTTCTTGAGCTCTTCTATTTATAGGCAATGATCTCCACAGTTTTTGCATGCATGAAGATTTTCCCGCCTTGCTCCTCCTCTTGCCACGTGTCCCATGCAAACTCTGCTTCATGAGATCATGGGGTCATGGGTAGTTGACAGAGAATTGCCCATGTGTTTTTCTTCAACGTGGGAAGCTACTGGGGTGAAAAAATAATTACCCCACATGTTGTTTTATGTCATGGGCAGTTGGTGTAGTTAGTGGTCCACCTCATCCCTCTTTCCGTGGGTTTCAAAAGGCAATGAGCCAATTTGACCGGGTCAAATGGCCATGTGGCAGTTATCCCTACTTCTTCGTCATTTTATTTCTCATGGTTTCCTCCAGAACACCAACTGAATAATAATGGGCCATGTGGGCAATGGGCCATTTAATTAAATTAAATGGCCTGTTGATGCAATCAGCCCAAATCAAAACTTAATGAGCCTAAATAGATCGAGGCCCAACTGAATTCTTTTCGCAGACAAGTCCAAAACTCTTATCATTCGGACCAAAATAAATTGGGCCCAGGTAACATGGGTTTGGCCCGATAATTTTGGTCCAACCAATCTTCAATTCGTGGCTCATTCCAACCACATACCCGTCCAACGCTTGCCTAGGACTGGGTGCCAAAAACGGGTGTAAACAATGCCCCCCCGCGCCTTGATCTTGTTCAAGATCTAGGCGTGTAGATTAGGACAGAGTATAGTTTTTGGCAAACCAAACAAGTCCTTATCATAGGGTTTGGAACCAAAAGGGATAATCAGGCCAATGTTTAGCCTAAAATCCCCCCAAAATCCTCCCACATTTAAATTTAAAAAGTTAATCAGGCTTAAAACCGAGCCTAACAACTTTTTAAATTTCAACGTACATCTTTTAATCGGATTTGGACTCTTCACCTCTGAACTGATCCAATCCAGCGGTTTAGGGATAGAAATCCCAATGAAGAGTCCTCCCAACAGCTGCCATCATTACTTCTTTAGGCCTAGGGGACACGTGTCATCGCCCCAGGCCATGCATTGGCTGCCATGCAGCTTTTCAAGCCGTCGATACTCCCTTGTGTTAATCAAAAGTCCAACTCTTGGGTTACCTCTTTCAAATTCGATCCAAGACAGAGAGAGTGTGTCACACCCTCGATTTTCAACATAATTATAATCGATTTTTATAAATAAAACCTCACGATATTTCGTACAATTCCCAAAATAATATGGCGTTTTCCTTTTTCATCATCCCATTCCAAACATCCAAGGGTTTCCAAAATAATACAACGTTGGCTTCGAGGCCCAAATTACCGTAAACAAGAATGTCAGTAGATTTAACAAATTACAACCTTTCATCGTCAAAAGATTTACAAATAAGAGTTACTAATACATCTTCCAAAATGAAATACAAAGATGATTTAATAACTCCACGGTGTTAGCTTTCAAAATAATGCTCACATCCAAACACACAAGTATGCTGCTATTGCCCCGGGTTAGTACCTGAAAATGAAGGAAGGTCGGAGCTACACTAGCCCAGTAGAAAACTCTAATCTAACAATGTATGCGGATGACATGTAGAAAAGATGAATAAATGAATGACTGTATCAAGAATCAATGAGGGATCGACAAGAGCAATCCAATTTTACACTTCTTTTCAAAAACCAATCACATGCTTTACTAAACAACTTCCGAAATATCACCAAATGCCAAAACGTGTCTCGTTCAAGTGTCATGAGCCGAAGCTCCTGCCGGGCCAATTAAAGGACCCCGATGTCCTCTGCCAGGCACCTTACCCATAGGGAGGTCCTGAAAAATCAAATACGAGCATATAGCTCCTGCCGGGCCAATTAAAGGACCCCGATGTCCTCTGCCAGGCACTCACCCATCGATGAGTCCTGAATGTTCTCGTCGTATTCGTAAAGTTTTCAAAATCCACTTTCCATCTCATTTAAAACGTTCAAACCCAATTTTGATACGTAAAGGTGATTTTATGAAATCGTTGTCAAACGAGCATTAAAGTTATAGTAACGTTCAACGAAGGCGTTAAGATAAGGACAATCAAATAGGAGTCACTCGGGAGATGTTTAGGATGGATTAGAAATGATCGGAGCCCAAGATAATGAAGCAAGAGTCAACACAAGCAAAACTGTCCAAAGGCAAAACGTTATTGATAACATGGAAGAAGGTTATCGATAACACTAGCTTGGAAGTGGTCAGAAACGTGACGTTATCGATAACATGGGCGTTGTTATCGATAACGATGGGGTTAAAAATGATTCCAGACGTGGGAGTATGGATAACAAGGGCTATGGTTATCGATAACAATGGCTTTCTGGGAACGTTATCGATAACAAAGGAGAACGTTATCGATAACGATGGGAATTTTCTGGGTTTTGGACAAGTGTTATCGATAACGAAGAAAACGTTATCGATAACGATGGGTTTTCGAGCAGATCTCTGACAGACAATGATGGGTTTTCGGGCAACTACAACGACAACAACAACGACAACAATCCAAGGCACAAATCAAGCTTCAAGAAACACATCATAAACATATATCGATAGTTAGAACCTCCTACCTCAAGGATTAAAGATCAAAACCAAATGATTTTCAAGCCCAAGCTCCAATCTTCGGATTCAAACGGAATGCACCTCCACCGAGCTCACACCGGTGCGATACGGACTGAAATACGCGGAGGAGTGAAGGATTGGAGGTTGGGTTTTGTGGGTTTGAGGTTGCATGGGTAAAATTTTGGGTGAGAGTGAGAGTGAGCGAGAGAGAGCCGAGAGAGAGAAAACGGGAGAAAGTGAGAGGAGGAAAATGGGAAAGTTATTCCCTGGATTCACACACACACACATGCTATATACACACTAAGCACAATTTACACATTTATCCCTCACATGCAACACTTTAACATGTTAACCCCAAATCTCAATAATTCAGTCGATTTCCTCCCTTTATTTCTTAAAAAACATTTAAATCAATTTTAGAAAATAATGGGTCTTTACAGAGAGGAAGAGAGAGAAACCCAACGGCATCCATAAATCTCGTACCGTTCCTCATTAAAGCCCTAATCCTGAGCCTTTGCTCTCTCTATGTCTTCTCCGCCTCCTCTCCTCTTGCATGAACGGAACCCAGAAAAAACCCTAATCTGCCAGTGTCCTACCGCCGAACCTCTTGAATTCCAGAAGAGATGGCCACCCATAGAGCCCACGCTCCTCCTCCGAACCCTAACAGCCTAGCCGTTCAAATCAAAAAGATCCTGGACGAAGAACATGTAGCAATCACCCACAACATCCTGGTGGTTGCCAATTCCGATCGAGTTGGCCTGGGGCCCGCCTTCCAACTAGGGTTCCCTTCCCAGCTCGCTCCCATGTATCCATTAGCAGAGGAGGTACTCCCCTTTGAGTCTCCATGCCTCGACTGGCACAAATTCTCCACCGATATCCCCAATCGCCTCTGGCACAGACCAGACGCCAAATACGTGGAGTGGCTCGACCGCATGATGGAGGCCAAAGGAGATCTGTGGAAACAGATCGGAATCAGGGACGCCATCCTACTCAGTCGCTCCCTCATCGATATGGACAAGAACCTCTTCCTTGCCGCTTCCCAGTTCTGGTGAGTGACTACCAACTCTTTCCACTTCAAAATAGGTCTCGTGGGCCCTACTCTTCAAGATCTTGCCTTCTTGACAGGCCTCCGTCCCCACGGGATCGAGGCCAAGTACTTTTTGTCCCAAAAGACTCCTTACTTTGAGTATAAAGAACCCCTGTCCTTCACCCCCTTCGTAAACCACTACGCCCAGAAGGGTCCAGTAGAGGATAGCGAGCACGTTGCTTTCCTCCTCTATTGGCTAAACAAATTCATCTTCTGCGTCTCAGCCAATAGGGTGACAAAGGATTTCATGGACCTGGCCTGTGCCCTAGCTTCAGGGCAGAAGCTGGCATTAGGCCCTCTGGTCCTGGCTCATCTCTACCGCGGGATGAAGGAGCTTATCAGCAACAAGTTCGTGTTCGCCCCAGGTCCTTTGTGGATTATGCCCCTGTGGTTGTGGTCGTACTTCCCCAAACTGGCTCCACCCATGAACAAAAACCCCGAAAACACCTGCTACGGTCTTCATTATGCGGGCACCCGTGGCCCTAGGTACGCCTTTGGTACCTATTTCAAGTTTTTCTATCATGAGCTCACGAACATGGGCAAGAACTGGATGCCCTTCACTCGAGACACAGTGCCATGGTGGCTGAAGCAGAGCGCGTCAGACCCTGGGGAAGACTATGACGAGCACATGGAGATCTGGACAAGCTTCCTGATCTCAAGGGACCTGATGTATGGCATGGCCTATACCCCAACAAACTACAAGTGCGGAGTTGAGTATTACAATGCAGCCCAGTTTGCCAGGCAATTTGGCCTGTGTCAACTCACTCCCGTCCCTCCATACCAATCTTTGAATGAGGACTTTACTGACAGGCCCGTGATCCAACCCAGAGACCTAGAAAGGGTCAGAAACATTTTACCTGAACGTAGGAAAGATTTTGCCCTCCACCCGTTCGTTGAACGTACCGAGAAGGGTGCCAAGTTCGACAGCTGGTGGGGGGGCTATGCCAGGATGCACTTCTCCAAGCCCTATCTGGACGTTTCTGACGGCAATTCTGCCCAATCCTGCCGGAGCCCCTGAACCTGGCATTCACATGCCTCTGCAACAGATCAGTCCTTCCCCTTCGCAGAGTACAAAGAGAAAAGGTAACTTAAAGGCCTCCTTTTATCGTTTCTGTTTTCCTCTTTGAGCCTCTGAAGTTTGTACTGACTTTCCTCCCGTACTGGCAGGTTTGTGTGACATGCTCAAGGATGCTCCTCTAGCCCCTTCTGCTCCTCAACGATCAAAAAGGGTGAAGACGACTGCCCAAAGGCAACGGCCAAAGGTATAAACCCTATAGCCCCTTGTTCGGTCCTTCCCGCTGAGGTAGTAATGTTCCTGTTCTTCTCTGCAGGCATCTGAGACGGCGGTAGCTGGTAGGACCAGAAGCAGTGCCAAGACCAGCTCGCCTGAGACTGACCCTACAGAGAAGGTTTGGGCTATCTTCGTTATTCCTCTTCATCTCCCCGAGCCTCATCGAATGATCTAACATCCTCACTCTTGCAGGCCACCTCCAAGATTCAAGGAGGAAAAACTAAAGAGCAAGCTGAATATGTCCCGTCTAAGAAGAGACGACTGAAAAAGAAGGCCTCTACCCCAACTGATTCTGAGAAAACCGATTCCGCAACCGAACACAACCCAATCGTAAGGATGTATTGTGACGCACACTTCGCTGCATTTATGGCTCCGTACTATTATCAACTTCCCCTTGTTTTCAATCCTCAGGAACTTGACTCATACCTGGAAGAGGAGATCATCGAGGACGAAGTTGAAATCCAAGAGAAAGGGTTAGACCAAATTGAAACGGAGCCGGAACATGAGGCGTCATCCCAGACTCCAGAGAAACATGGATCCCCCGTCATACATTCTTCTCCGACCCCTAATCCGCCTGCTGATCCAGAGTTCATACCCATTCCAAAAGAAGACGAGGATGAAGATCTGGATTCCCTGTTCAAGTCTGCCCAGGACCTGATGAAGTCGGCCACTTCTGGCACTTCAGGCAGTGGATTTGGCTCTAGCTCTCACTCCCAGTTCACCCCAGAGGAAGTCAATGAAGCCAAAACAGCCCTTAGGATGGCTCTTCTCCAAAACTTCCAAGCCATTGTCCATCCAGCTAGGTCCTCCAATGTCAGAAAGGCCATGGACGTGCTGGTGAGATCCCAAGCCCTGGGGCCAGATGATACCTCCCTCCAATACTTCCAGAAGGAGTTCCCTAACATGGTTAAAACCCATGACGCCTCCACCCAAGATCTGGGCAAGGTGCATGCCAAGCTCTCAGAGCTGGAGGCGGTTGACATGGAGATCACCAGATTTAGCACTGAGTGGAACCAGCTGAAGGAGGACATCAAGATTAATCTGGCTACTTCTGAAGAAATTCAGGAGCTCAAGGACAAGCTAGCCCAGGCCGAAGGTAAACTGGAAGGACTTCGAAAGGAGTCCAAGATCTTGGCCAAGCAACATGAAGATCTGAAGACTGACTCCAAAAGTCAGAAGATGAAGCTCAACCTCCTGATCGAAGAAGTTCCAGACCTCCGAAGAAGGCGGGAGACGCTCGAAGCCCAGCTCGCAAGCCTTGATACTGCATGGGAGAATCTGAAGACAAGTCTCGAAGGCCTTCTATAGGTCTTGTCCTCCAAAACTCTAACTTCTGAACTTTCCCCTCTTGGCTTGTAATAAGTTTTGTCTTGCCTGGCCTGGAACTTTCCTTTAAATGGCCAAAGGCAATGGTATGGTTTGGATATTGTTTTGTGGTGGCCTGAACCTGAGGCCTTTTATGGTTTTTGAATAGTGTACCTTGGCCTCCGTTCAGGCCTTGCTGACATGCATCTTTATGATTTGTTTACTTGGTTTTCCCCAAAGTCTCCCATTTCCCACATAGTAGGATAATGATGCTTTAGGTACTTACCATTTGTTAAATGTTGAAACAAACCACCATTTAAGTCCATAAGATGATAGACGTTACCTCTAAGGACTTTGGCAATCTGGTACGGCCCTTCCCAGGCGGGAGACCATTTTCCATATCTTGCATTCTTGTCCCCTAAGGGAAAGACAGCTTTCCAGACTAAGTCACCTTCAGAAAAACTCTTTTTCCTTACACGGTTGTCATAGGACCTGGCCACTATTCTCTTTTGGACCAGCATGTGATCAAGGGCTGTGAGCCTGACTTCATCTAAGTCCTCCAGCTCCATCAACATGGCCTGAGTGTAATCCGCTAGAGTGAGACCATGTTGGTATGCAGTCCTTGCCGATTTTACTGCCACCTCCATTGGTAGGACTGGATCATGTCCATACACCAGCATATAAGGAGTTATGTTGGTGGCCTCCTTCTTTGAGGTTCTGTAGGCCCATAAGGCCTCAGAAAGTAACTCGTGCCAAGCCCTTGGGTTGTCCTCCACCATCTTCTCAATAATGTTGACCAAATTCCTATTAGTTGACTCGGCTTGGCCATTTCCTTGTGCATAATAAGGAGTAGAGTTGGAAACAATGATGCCTTACTGTGCAGCAAAGTTGACCACTTGTTCCCCCATGAAGATCGTACCCCTATCCGCAACTAGGTGCTCTGGCAGCCCAAACCTATGGCTGATCCTCTCCTTGATCACCTTGATTATCTCTTGTTGATCCACCGACTTCAATGGCACTGCCTCTGCCCATTTGGTGAAGTAGTCCGTAGCTACCAAGATGTAGGCATGATTCTCCGAGGAAGGAGGATAGATCTTACCGATTACGTCTAGAGCCCAGCCCCTAAATGGCCAAGGTTTGACTACGGCGTGATAGTTAGCCGCAGGAACACGTTGAATTGGGCCATGGGCTTGACAGGGCTGGCATCCCTTGGAAAAACGAATACAGCCCTCTAAGATGGTTGGCCAATAGTAACCATGTCTTCTGATTAGCCATCTCATCTTTATTCCTGATTGGTGGGCTCCACATACCCCTTCGTGGACTTCACTCATGACCCTCATGGCCTCAGGGCGTCCTAAGCACCTCAAAAGCAAGTCGTCTTGAGGACTTTTCTTGTATAACTCGTTGCCAATAAGGAGGTAATTGATGGCCCTCCTCCTCACCTTTCTAGAGGCTCTAACATGGGGCCTCTTGAGGAAAGAGATGATAGGTGTACGCCAATCGTTCTCGGGCTCGTCGTCTGACTCCTCCCCTGTGAAGTCTGAAGTAAACACCTCCAGCCCAAGACCCCTTCTCCTGACAGAAGGTAACAACCTCTTCTGAACTGTGATAATCTTGTGAATTGTTTCTGGAGCCAGCCTCAGGCCTGTCGAGGCCTGAGCCAGGCTATTGGCTTCAGCGTTCATGCTCCTTGGGACGTGCTTGACAGTGACGTCGTCAAAATCTTGCAATAATTGCATGGCTGCCATATAATAAGGTGCTAAGTCCTCGCTATAGCATTTGAACGTTCCTGCCAAATGGTTAATGACAAGGTTTGAGTCCCCAATGACTCTCACGTCCCTGGCCTCTAGATCTCTAAGGATTTCAAGGCCTATGACCAAAGACTCGTACTCAGCTTGATTATTGGTGCATGGGAAATCGAATTGAAATGACAGCTCAGTCCTCAGGCCTTGAGGGGAAATAATAATTATCCCACAACCTGAGACCTCCTGAGTCCTTGACCCATCAAAGAGTAATGTCCAAGGAGTGAGTGATATTTCGAGGGCGCTCAGTCCTAAGTCAGACTCATCGCCAATGTCCAAGCATGGATGATCAGTAAGAAAATCTGCCAAGGCCTGACCCTTCACAGCTTTCTGGGGGATGTATTGGAAACTGAATTCCAATACCGCCAAAGACCATTTGCCAATTCGGCCTCTCATGATGGGCCGAGAAAGCAAGTACTTAACTAGGTCTGTTTTACTCATGATATAAACCAAAACAGGAAGCATATAGTGCCTCAACTTTATTGCTGAAAAGTACAAGGCAAGACAAATCTTTTCAATAGGACTGTATCTCCGTTCACATGGAGTCAGCAACCTACTTAAATAGTATACTGCCTGTTCCTTTCCTTGAGCATTGTCTTGAGCTAAAAGGGCTCCAATAGAGTCCTCAGCGGCTGAGATGTACAGCTTCAAAGGCTTGTTCTTGATGGGAGGCATAAGGACTGGAGCCTGAGCCAAATAGCCTTTGATCTCGTCAAAGGCCTTCTGATGATTCGCCTCCCACACGAAAGTATCTTGGTCCTTCAACTTCAAGAGTTGGGAAAAGATCTGGACCTTCCCCGCTAGGTTTGAGATGAACCTTCTTAAGAAGTTGAATGAACCCAAGAGCTTCTGCAACTCCTTCTTGGTGGTAGGAGGGTTTGCTTCCATGATTGCCTTGGCCTTGTTCTTGTCAATCTCAATCCCTAGGTTATGGACCAGAAACCCAAGGAATTTGCCGGCGGATACTCCAAAGGCGCACTTCAAGGGGTTCACTTTCAAATCAAACTGTTGCATCCTCAAGAATGACCTCCTCAAGTGTTCCAGATGTTCGTCGTAGGACTGAGACTTGACCACGATGTCGTCGATGTAGATTTCCATAAAACGGCCAATAAAATCATGGAAAATGGCGTTCATAGCCCGCTGGAAGGTAGCACCAGCGTTCTTCAAGCCGAAGGGCATCACGACCCACTCAAAGGTTCTTAGAGCTCCAGGACACCTAAAAGCGGTCTTAGCCGTATCGGCCTCGTCGATGAAGATCTGATTGTACCCAGAATGTTCGTCCAAGAAGGACAGGACCTTATGGCCAGAAGCTCCGTCCACCAATTGATCCGCAACTGGCATTGGATATTCGTCCTTCGGAGATGCCAAGTTTAAGTTCCGAAAGTCCACGCATACTCTAACCTTGCCATTCTTCTTAAGGACTAGAACAATGTTAGAGAGCCAAGTGACATACCTAGCTGTACGTATGAACCCGGCGTTGAAAAGGCGTTCAATCTCATCCTTAACCTGTAGATAGACCTCATTGGACATCCTCCTTGGCGGCTGCTTAAAAGGCCTAAAACCTGGTTGAATGGGCAGCTTGTGCTCGACCAGGTCTCTGGACAGTCCTGGAAGCTCGTCGTAAGTCCAAGCAAAACAGGACTTGAACTCGTGCAAGAGCTGGATGAACTTTTCTTTGACGTCTTCTGGCAGTAGTTGGCTGATATACACAGGTTTGGGGTTCTCGGCATCTCCCAAATTAACTTCCTCCAGAGGGTCCTGAACATCAGCCCTTAGGTCATCCAACTTGGCCGGAGCTGCCCCAAGGTCCTCCAGCCGGATTTCGTCCAGATCTTCAACCAGGTCGTCATCTTCATTGATCACTTCAGCCGCACAGGCCGAATGACCATCTTCTGGTTCTTGATCTCCCATTAGCCTCCTTTCTAGCAAGTAGGCCTCGAATTTTGATAGCGTGGCCTGGAGGGCCACACTTTTCTCCTTTTCTGAAGGGTGTACTACCATTGAGAAGGGCGTTTGAATGTAGTCGTAACCGGCCTGCTGGACTCTGTGATTATGGAATCGATTAGTTCCTGAAAAAGTGCCTTCACTTCTTTGACTGACTTATTGCCGCATACGGGGGCAACCTTGTGGCGGCCATACTTATCCAAGCCCGCCACTTTTAAGGGACCGACCCCTTCGTCGTATAAATGAGCCTCAGCGTGATTGGTAGAGGCTTGGAAAGGTCTACGATCGGCCCATACCACCTCCACGTTGTCTTTATTCCAAAAGATGAGGCACTGGTGAAGGGTGGAGGGGACCGCCAGGCAGGAGTGGATCCAATCTCTTCCCAACAGAATGTTAAAGGAAGAGTGAGAGTTAACAACAAAGAAAGGTGTTGTCAAGGTCTTTGATCCCACAGTCAAGTTCATGATGAGGATACCTTGACAGGCTGTCTCCTTCCCCGTGAAGTCCGTCAAGGTCGATGTACACGAGACCAGATCTTGATCTGTCTTTCCCAGCTTCTGCATCATGAACCTGGGCATAAGATTTGTAGTAGACCCATTATCCACAAGGATACGGTTTACTGGCATCCCATCAAGACAGCCAGCAATGTACAAGGGCTTAATGTGCTTGTTCATGGCAGGGCTGGGCTTCTCAAAGATCACGCTTGCAGCCCGGTCCTCGGTCTTTCCTTCAGTCTCGTCTTTCAACACAATCACTGATGGCCCATTCATCCCTTCGGAGAAGGACTCGTTCAAGATTTCCGCCGTCGGCCCCATTTCCACAAAATCTCCTTCTAGGGCCGTCGGAGTACCATCTTCAGCCTGCAGATCTGCGGGCAAGATCACCACCATGTTACATTGCATGCCAGAACCCCGTCCAGGCCTAAACTCCTTGGCCTGTGGGTTTAACTTTGATTTGCCCCCCGAGCCTGAAGCACCCGGTCCAGGGGCCTTTTTCGTGAGCAAAGTCACTTGTCTCGGAGAAGGCTCAATCCTAGCCTCCTCTAACGTCCTCTCCAAGAGAGGTTGTCTCTTGGGTTCGGAAACTTGCTTTGGAAGCATCTTGGCAACTGCCTCCTTGTACGTCTTCCCCGCAGGGGCTTGCCTTGGTACAGCCCTTGGAGGAGGCTCAATGACAACCTCTTCTAAAGTCCTTTCCAAAGGTTTGTAAACTCTCTTCGCTTCAGGTTGTTCAATCCTGGGCTCTTCCGCCAGGACCCCAGCCTTTACTTGCACCTCGACACCCTCGTCACCTTCCACCATTGGGTCATCCAACACATCTATCTCCTCTGCAGCCCTCCTGGCAGCCTGCCTCAACCGTTGGCGGCGCCTCTTCTGAGATCTGGACAAAGGTGGAGGTGGAGAAGGAAACTTGGGGTGCTCGACCCTGTGCCACTCATTTGGAGGAGTGACAGGAGGTCTAACAGCCCTGCGTTTCCCTTCAGAAGGAGCAGTTATCTTCAAGTTATTGAGCTCGTCTTCCACCTCAACCAAACCTGGTTGGATCCGGTTGAATACTGATTCACGGGCCATCCTCCTTCCCTTAGGTCTGTGAAGCTCCTCAGTCCTTGACTCAGTCCTTCCCACGATGACACTCTTCAAGGTCGATTTGCTAGGACTTGCATGATGCCCACATTCTGCACACACCAAAGAGCAAGCTAGCCTTTCCGGCTTCTTCACCCCTGTAGGTCTGGACCACCAGGAGTTATGCCTTTCAAATCTCTTTACCCGTTCAGTCCTGAAACCCCTCTCGTCGTAATATGGGTCCCAGTACCTGTCAGGGCTGTGCTTGCGGACTTCTCCGGAAGAGGCGCCCAAACTGATCTTTTGCCTAGGAGCAGTCCTAGGCATGCCCTTCATGTTGACAGAAACCATGTTCGTGCTCAGCCCTGAGGGAAATGGATTGCCATCTACCCCCATGGGCTGCTTCTCTTTCTCCGGGAATCTGAACTCTCCTCGTTCAATCTTGTCCTGGATATCATTTCTAAATACAATGCAGTTATTCGTTGAATGACTCCAGGAGTTGTGATACTTACAGTACTCTTTGCCCCTCAGCTCTTCCGCGGTTGGAATCTTGTGACCGAAGGGCAGTTTGAGCAGCTTGTCGGCGAGGAGCTGATCAAAGATGGCCTCAGCCCTACCAACGTCGAAGGTATAGGCCCTGGTTGGCCTATTAGGAGTGTTCTGGATGGGCTGCTTTGTTGGCTCCATCTTGACAAAGGCCTTGCAAACGTAAGGCTTCTTATTGATGATCTCCGCTACGGCCACGTCTGGATCTGCCTCTGCTTCCACTGCGGCCACCTCGTAGTTGGGGTCGCGGTAGTACGTCCCTTTGGAGGCCGTTTTCCTGTCCTGCTCCTCTGCCAAGAGCCTTTCATAGTGGGAGGCCTTGGCAGATAATTCGAACAGATCTCTGAACTCCATTCCATAGAACTTTTTCTTCATTTCAAAGCTCAGGCCATTAAGTGCTATGCGCACATACTCGGCCTCTGGAAGGGCGATCTTGCACTTGAACCGGGCCGTCTTGAATCGTAGCAGGTAGGACTCCACGGACTCCAGATGGGTCTGACGATAGCACGACAGATCTGTTAGCGTCACCTCTGGTTCCACCCTGTAGAACTGCTGATGGAACATCTCTTCCAACTGAGCCCAGGTCTGCACAGAGTTTGGTGGAAGGTTGATGTACCAAGTAAAGGCCGTCCCAGTAAGAGAGTTGGGAAAAAGCCTCAACTTCAGAGCGTCTATCGTTCCAGCCTCGCCACATTGCACTTGAAACCTAGCGATGTGCTCCACCGTGGACTAAACACTTTCTCCGTTGAAGGTCTGGAATTTTAGAACCCTATAGCCCTTCGGGAAAGGCGTGTTTTCCACCTGTTCCGTATGGGGCTTCCTGTACATTGGCCTTCC
The DNA here is from genome assembly GCA_025413875.1 of Rhododendron molle. Classification (NCBI taxonomy): domain Eukaryota; kingdom Viridiplantae; phylum Streptophyta; class Magnoliopsida; order Ericales; family Ericaceae; genus Rhododendron; species Rhododendron molle. The sequence continues at coordinate 18,094,019 of CM046388.1, read as the reverse complement.
CAAAGGTCTGAAGCCAGGTCCTAACTGCTCCTGGTGCAAGTTCAGGACTTGGTCCCGTCCCATCAGCATGTTGGGCACAAGAGGTGGCGGTTGGGGCGCCTCTTGTGCTGGCTGGCTCTGGGCAGGATTTGCCCCCCGAGTATCAGAGCTTTGAGGGGTGTGAGCAACTCCCTTGTCCTTTCCAGAGCTTTGGGAGGCCTCTTGTCTGCCTTGTCAGGTTTGGGCTGGTCGTCGGCCAGAACAAACCTTTGTTCGTTGTTCACTGGAGGCGACGAAGCTCCTCCAATGATGATTCCCTTTTCCTTATGCCCCCCGAGTGCAGGGCTGTTGGAAGAGGTTGCATGGTAGAGCGTTTGAGGAGGGGGTGGTCCCCCTAGTAGGCCAGTTTGATCTTGACCGTTGCCAAAGACTCCAAACTGTGGAAAGCCCTGCTGCTGAGGAGCGAGCGGTAGCCTCTCTGTAGGCGTAGCGGTCATTTTGTGGACTGCTATGGTCAGAGGTTCCAAGGACTGAGAGAACGACTGGGAGATGGACTGAGTGATGTCACGGGAGATCTCGCGTCCTGCCATAAACATATAATTTTTGACGCTGTCGGTAGCGTCGTAAAGGTCTCGAGCACTGACTGGAGGGTCAGCCTCCTGGAGTAATGGCACGTCGACTGCCACTCCCTTGGGACTCTGAGGTGGATCCGGTTGCTGTTGTTGTTGTTGCGCCTTCTTGACCATGATAAAACCCTTTGACATCAAAGCCTTCCTTTCCAACTGTTTGGGCTTAAAACGGCTCAAGGACTGAGCGGGCGTGCCAGCACTTGTCGCGTACCAACGTAAAGGACTGGGCGTCCCTTTTCTGACTTCTAGATCTGTGCGGGCGATAGTGCTGCAAACCTAAGGGCTAGATTGCAGTTTGGTTCGTGGTTTGCCACAACGAAGTGGACTTAATAATTTTCCTAACCGTTTAGGAAAAGAAGTAGCAACGTAGAATTACTTTACTATGTCGGAATAATAAAGTAGGAGGTGAGAGAGAGATAGGAATAACTTTATTATATTGCGTAATAATAAAGTCGGGGTACAAGAGAGATAGAAACTCGAGTTATTTGGTGAAATAATCGAGTATAAGTGAGGAAGTAGAGATAATTTGCTTCGCAGTGAAGGCTTTGGTTTGTAAGCGTTGAGCTTGATTGGTGTGGGAACCCCCTTTTCTTCTTGAGCTCTTCTATTTATAGGCAATGATCTCCACAGTTTTTGCATGCATGAAGATTTTCCCGCCTTGCTCCTCCTCTTGCCACGTGTCCCATGCAAACTCTGCTTCATGAGATCATGGGGTCATGGGTAGTTGACAGAGAATTGCCCATGTGTTTTTCTTCAACGTGGGAAGCTACTGGGGTGAAAAAATAATTACCCCACATGTTGTTTTATGTCATGGGCAGTTGGTGTAGTTAGTGGTCCACCTCATCCCTCTTTCCGTGGGTTTCAAAAGGCAATGAGCCAATTTGACCGGGTCAAATGGCCATGTGGCAGTTATCCCTACTTCTTCGTCATTTTATTTCTCATGGTTTCCTCCAGAACACCAACTGAATAATAATGGGCCATGTGGGCAATGGGCCATTTAATTAAATTAAATGGCCTGTTGATGCAATCAGCCCAAATCAAAACTTAATGAGCCTAAATAGATCGAGGGCCAACTGAATTCTTTTCGCAGACAAGTCCAAAACTCTTATCATTCGGACCAAAATAAATTGGGCCCAGGTAACATGGGTTTGGCCCGATAATTTTGGTCCAACCAATCTTCAATTCGTGGCTCATTCCAACCACATACCCGTCCAACGCTTGCCTAGGATTGGGTGCCAAAAACGGGTGTAAACAGGTTCCCAAGGTGTCGCACGAGGAGGCTGATTATGCACTCCTGTCCCATATTAGCACCTGAAAATGAAGGAAGGTCTGAGCTACACTAGCCCAGTAGAAAACTCTAGTCTAACAATGTATGCAGATGACATGTAAAAAAGATGAATAAATGAACTACTGGATCAAGAATCAATGAGGGATCGACAAGAGCAATCCAATTTTGCACTTGTTTTCTAAAACCGGTCACATGCTTTAATAAACGATTTCTGAAAATCACCAAATGCCAAAACGTGTCTCGTTCAAGTGTCATGAGCCGAAGCTCTCGCCAATTAAAGGACCCCGATGTCCTCTGCCGGGCACCTTACCCATAGGGAGGTCTTGAAATATCAAATACGGCATATAGCTCTGCCGCCAATTAAAGGACCCCGATGTCCTCTGCCAGGCACTCACCCGTCGATGAGTCCTGAAATGATCTCGTTGTGTCAGTAAAGTTTCAAAATTCCTTTAACCGTCATGTTTATACCATTCAAACCCAACTTTGATACATGAAGCGATTTTCGTAAATCATGTCCAAACGAGCTTTAGGGTCATGGGAATGTTCAACGAGGTCTTCGAATACAAGTAATCAAGTTAGGGATCATTTGGGAAGTGTTTGAATGGGTTGAAAGTGATTGGAAACCAAAACGGTGAAAAATGAAGCAAAACAGCGAAAGCTGGAGATAAGCAACAGGTATCGATACCTAACACAAAGGTATCGATACCTTTTGGTCAAAAATGGTTCCAGACGCAAGGGTATCGATAACAATGGCAAAGGGTATCGATAACAAGTGGTTTTCTGAGTTTTGGAACACAAAGGTATCGATAACAATGGCAAATGTATCGATAACAAGTGATTTTCTGGGTTTTGGAACACAAAGGTACCGATAACAAAGCCTGTGGTATCGATAACAAAGGCTGTTCGAGCAGATTCTCTGCAGATTTTCATGGGTTTCTCAACATAAACAACACCAACAACAATGACCACGATCAATGGCACAAATCAAGCAATAGAAACATGTCATATACATATATTGAGAGTTAGAACTTCCTACCTCAAGATTCAAGAACGAATTCAAAGGATTTTCCAAGCTCTAGCCTCAAATCCTTGAGTTTGAACGAAATGCTCCTCTACCGAGCTCACACCGGAGTGATACGTGCTTCAATACGCGAAGGAGAGAAGGATTGATGGCTGTTTTGAGGTGATTTGGTGAGGAAATGGGTAAGAGTGAGGGAGAGAGGGAGAGATCGAGAGACAGAGAGGTCGGGAGGGAGAGTGAGAGTGGGATATGGGAAAGTTATTCCCTGGACTCACACACACACATGCTATATACACACAACACACACTCACCCCTCAAGTATACAAGTTAACACATTGACTCAAATTTCCAATTTCAAAGTCAATCTCATCCTTTTATTTCTTTTAAAACCTTTAAATTAGTTTACGAATTAACGGGTCTTTACATTTTGAGTGATTGTGCTTGGCCTAAAGGGTAAGGCCTCGTGATGGTTCGTTGGTTGCCTTTGCGAGCTAAGGACTTAAAAATTTCCTAGCCTTTGCTAGAAAATGGAAAGAAAAATGACAAGAAAAGAGTTGAAAGATAATGAAGGAATGAAACAAACTTTATTAATCAGTTTAACAAAGTTTGGATACAAGGAAATGAAAGACAATATCTAGGCTGGGCTAGATTGAAAGATAGTAAAGTACTTTGCTGAAAAGTAAATGAAAGATAAATTTGATAAGCCGTGGGCTTTGATGGTCGGGAACCCTTGCCAAGGCCTCCAAAACTGTGATTTATAGGAGCTACAGGCCTTGAGCTGCTTCAAAATGCTCCAATGGATGGCTACCATGTGGCCTTCTAGCAGAGCCTTGGGCTTGAGCAGCTTCGAAATGCTCCAATAGGGGGCTGCTCCCTGATCAAAACGTGTCTTTTACTCCAAGAATGTAGAGACTCGTAAATTTTTTCTATTTTCTTTAATCGTTTATCGCATAAAAGAGTCGTATTATTATTTAAGTTATGCGAATGTTAATGGGGGTGTACGGATATACGTATTCAGATGTGTATCGGACCCTAGGAAAATGGTAAAATGTTAGTTTTGATGTTGTGTTGATGTGTGGAAGTGTTGGTATCAAGTTGGGTTCGTTCCAGAGTCCGTTGAAATTTTTCACTTTTCTGCCTTATTGATACCGGTACTGGCCATTTCTCAGTACAGGTACCTACTGTCCAGTGCTTGTTCAAATTGGCACTTTTAAGGCTTTGGTACCGGTACCCCCTTTTTCTCAGTACCGGTACCTGCTGGGTTTTTCTGCACTTTTTCAGCACGCTTTTAGGACATTATAAATACCCCCCCCTTTTGTCATTTTTCACTCCAAAACTCACGAACTAGACCTGGAAAACCCTCCTCTCACCTACCCAACCTCAATCTCACCCAAAACTCTCGATTTCGACCGCAAATCTTCAAGATCCTCGGGTTTCCAACTTCAAATCACTCGAATCTTGCATTTTGGAGAACAAGGGGTAAGTTTGTGTTCATATTTTCACTTCTTGGACTCTCACCCACGTTTTTCCCTCTCTCCTCTCGATTACTTGTTGATCTTTGTTTGTTCATCGTGTTTTTAGGTTGTATTTGTTCTAGATCTTGTATCCAAGCTGGGGTGGAACTTATTTTTGGAGGATTCAAGCATTTAGCTCTCGGTAGACTTAGGGTTTTTCTCAAAACCCATTGTGGTAGGGATTTGTTACTCTTGTTATGCGTTTATGTGATGATTATGAGCTTAGTTCGTGTTTTGTTTCGTGCTTGAGGTTGGGTTTTACGTTTCGGTCGAACTTGGAAATTTCAGCCCGTTTTTTTCTGAGTTTCAGGCAACTTCAAATGGCCATAACTTCTTCGTCCGAAGTCCGTTTCATGAAAATTTTATATTGATTCGAAGGTCTTGAAGTCAGCTTTCACTTGCCGCTAGAATCACCTGAAAACTCTTAGTACACAGAAAGTTATGACTATTTGAGTAGAGGTGTATCGAGCTGTCAATATCGATTGGTTAGTTCTAAGATTGTTTCGTTCTATGTGATGATTCCTTATATGATTAAAGCATGTTTAAGTCACTCTCGAGTATGGTTGCTTGTGTCTTATGACTCGTTGTTCGATGTTAGCTCTTGGAACTCGTTAAAGAATGATGTTGATATGGTTGGTTGGAGACAGTACTGTAAGGTTGATCGGAGTACCGTGTGCGGTTAGGGGTTGAGTGGTGAATAATACGATTGGACATGAATTTGTTTAGTGATCCGGTGGGACGTGTTTATAAATTTGTAAAGCATTGCATGATGATAAATGAAGTGGGGTGAACTTGGAAATTGTTGTTTTCATGCATTTGGGTTGATTATGCGTGTGTGTATGTCTTAGTTGATAGTTTTTAAATTGAGGGTCCTGCTACGCAAGGGGTGGTAGTGCGGAGACTCTAGAGGGCCCGTAACGCAAGGTGTGGAAGTGCGGAAACCCAGGTGGAGAGAATTCAGTATATCGCACGCAAGGGGTGGTGATATAGTTGAATGTCTCGCCGGAGAGAATTCATTGTATCGTTCGCAAGGGGTGGTGATACAGTTGAATGTCTCACATGATGAAGAGAATTTTGGTTGACCTTAGAGGTCTATGTTGATGTTTGGATTGAATGTTGCTTGGGATGGTGATTGTCGAAAAAGAGAATGAAATGTTGATTTTATCAAGGTTTTATTAAAGAAAGCAATTTGAGTTAAAAATTCTCCGGTATTCCTGAGCGAATCAACGGAGCTTGACCCGTGGTGGTCTTGTGTTTTCTTGAAATTGTTTTGGAAATTCAAAAGGGAAGCTTATGAATGAGGCTCTACGGTAGATGGTATGAAATGAGAAGGTGTCTGTGGCGTTCGTTCGGAAAATTATTAGATGGTTGAACTATGATTGTTATTTGATCGATTGATACGAGTTTTGATGCTACTTCTAGGTGACGTGTGGATGGCTAGGGTTATCTCCAAAATGTCCGAAATCTCGAAGTCTAAATTTGTTAGTTCATTGTGGTAATCCCTCTTGTGTTTTATGTTCGTTTGTTGAGTCTCGTTCGCGTTTGGTCCATAATTCATCGTATTTTCATATAACTTGAGTATAGAATTCTCTACTGGGCTAGTGTAGCTCAACAAAATCCATCTTTTCAGGTTCAAGTCCCGGTCTATAGCTTGCATGCATTGAGTGCTTGGATGAAGAAGAGTATTTTTTTTGGAAGCTAACTCCATTAGTCATTTAGTCTTCTTTGTAATCATTATCCTTTGGTTAAAGATGGCTATGTAACTAATAACCTTGAAATTTCTTTTGACTAAACCGTTGTAAATTCAAGGAAAACTTGTTCGTACTTGTACTTAAGTTAATTTGGGCCATGGTGCCATGGATGTAATTTTCTAAACTTGGGGACTTTGTTCGTAAATCAAACAGGTGGAAGACTCTTTTGGGTATTATCGATGATATGCAAGAGACTTTTATTAAGAATGGATTATTTATTTATGTTGAAAATCGAGGACGTGACAAATAGAAAGGCAAAGGCCTGAGAAGTCCTTCTTCCTTGTATCAAACTTTGTAAAAGGGCGAAAAGAATCTCAGCTCCTACAGCATCTAGGCCAGGCCATTTGTGCTGCTTCAAAACTCAAATTACTACTTGAATGGACTTCTTCTGGGCCCACCACTACTAAAGACAAATACTTCTCCAGGCCTTCCTACTATTTTATTGGTCCTCTATTTCTTGCAGGCCCTCAATTCCTCTAAATTTGATTCCTTATGGAAGAAGAATCGAGAAACCAAAATATCAACCAGACCTGAGTGAGCTGGGAGCAGCTTGCTTAGGTTTACATGAGTCATTCACCAGCACCTCCAAGGGTTGCATGTATGCCACCTACCCTTGGCTTTGCTTCATGCTGAAGGATGGGGTCCACTAGATCAGACCTTGAGCTGTTTGTGAGTAGCTTACTTAGATCTGCCCAGCAGGAACATTGTAGGCCTTTGAGCTACTTGTGAGCAGCTTGAGGCCTTCCCCTACCAATTGCAGGCCCTAAATGACGTTTTTAACGAAGTGGGCCCATTCATCAATTGGGCCTGAACTTGAAGTGAATCATAGGTCTTTATCCATTGTACTGAGCCCAAGCCTGGTGAGAAAACTCAGGCTTTAACTGATTTGGACCTATTAAAAGGCCTTATCACTTCCAAGAACCAACCTCGGCCTGGATAAAAATGCTTCGACCCAAGACCTTGACCAGTCCTAGGCCTTAAATTTATGGACGTGACATTTTGCGCCTTAGTTTTGCCCAACCCTTTGGAAGCTCGATTAGTCCTTTTTCATTCATACTGGCCCAATTCAGCTTGTGGCCAATTTACATGGCTTTTCATGGCCTGGAATTGGCGTTCAAAGCCACCTTCTAACCAACCAAAAGGTCTTCTAATTTTTTGGCCAAAAATGGATGTAAATAGCAATGTAAGTGCAAGTCGTGTGCAAGTCAGGCTTTGTGCAATTATGCCCAAATAGGTTTCAACTTCGTTGTAGATCTTTTGTTTTTTTTTTTTTTGGAACAAGATATTTTATTAACAAGCCAAAGAAAGAGGAAAGACCCTTGAAAACAAAACCACCTCCTTCCTATCTAAACAGGAGGAAACAAGATATAAAAACCCCAAAACCTATATAAAATCAATCTACCAAAACCTATACAAAAACTATCATTGCTGGAACATCCAGAGGGGAATACCCCAAGTAAGGCCCAATTCATGATTCTCCACCGAAGCAGGTATCCTTCTCCAAGAACAGAGACGGGCCGAGACATCAACCACAATCCTATTTACCACGCTAGTAGAATCCACCCCATGATTCCAAAAGATACGGCTATTTCTCTCTCACCATATATGATAAACAGTCGCCGCTAAGCACCATTTATACGCAGATTGCTTGAGAGAGGTCCCTCGACAGTGTGAGCCTCCCCAGGCAAGTTCAGAAGACAAGGAAGAAAAGATCTGAGTATAACCACATCGAGCTTTAACCTCCTTCCATACCAGCAAAGCAAACGAACAACAGAAGAACAAATGGTCATGAGATTCCAACCCCCCATCACAAAATCCACTATCCAGTGTTATGCCCCAACTCCTAAGTCTATCCCTGGTGGTCAGTCTGCCCAAAATAGTAACCCATAGGATAAATGCCCACCGAGGCACTAGACCCTTATGCCACGCCATAGCATGCCAGGGGGCTTCAGGAGCCTTAGTTCTGATTGCTGACCAAGCAGATTTGGAGGTGAAACTCTCATAAGAAGAAAGTGTCCAAATCACTCTGTCCTCATTAGCTTCATCAGTAGATCTTTTGTTGTACACAATACTTACAAACTTAATTTCGACCAGACATTGGTTAGAGTGAGATACAAATTAAGGACATTGACTATGTATTACCTGAGAAAAAAAAATTCAATCATCCGAATCCAGATTGATGACCATTAAATAGTTGAAGTTCTTTTTTTTTACCAAGCCAAAAATGAACGGAAAATTCCTGGCCGGTCCTATTTTTTTGTTTGGGTTTCATGTGAACCCTCTTTTATAAGTGTTATACTATCCAAGCCCTTTTTAAAGATGCTTTTACAATTTTGTCCTTTTGCAAAATTTTTATTTTGTTTTTTACAAAATTCTTGGATGTGAATTTTTGGTGTGAATTCTAGAGGTGTGAATTATTGATGCGAATTCTTGGGAGTGTGAATTCTTTGTGTGAATTTTTGGAGATGTGAATTCTTGATGAGAATTCACACTCTTTTGCATAATTCATACCTCATCTACACTATTCACACCGACAAAAATTCAGACCCCAAGAATTCAAGAATTCATTTCACCAAAGAAACAAAAGGGGGTGTGAATTTTATTTTCGTCAAAATATTGCAGCCGGCCTTCCACTCGACAAATTTGAATGCAAATTGGTTAACCAGACAAAGAAACCTAAAAACCATTCATCCTCTCCAAAAAGTTGATCCACCAATTCAACTCTACCTTGCTTTACCAGGTTCCTCCCCATTAGATCTACTCCCTTCTATTTCTCTCAGAAGTTCACGCGATTTTGAAAGGATGCATCCCACCGTGAATTCCTCATTGGCAGCGGCGCCGCTATTTGTATCTATCTGACGACTGGGCTTCGTTTGCGCCATCGACTTCTCGCACAGGTGGATTCCTATGAACCCCTCGCCCCTATCATGCATATTGTCATCCCTTGATCGCGTTTCCATCCAGATCCATCCTCGCCACCGACAATGAATGACGATATTTTGGACAGATCACTTAAAATGGGGCCTCGAAGGGTATGGTTCGACACGTGCGGGGCCTGGATGTGTAGACAATGACAAAATGGGGTTGGCCTGGAAGAACCCAAAAAATGAGATGGTACATAAAAGCTTAATGGGCTATTGAAATACCCAAATTAATTGAAATTTTCTTGGGAGAATTTTTCATAGGTCCACTATTGCACTTTCCAAACCTATCTAGTCTACTGTTAAACTTCGAACCCCCTTAGTCTACTAACCTATTATTGGAGATTAAAAGAACCCGACATGACCAATATACCACTGTTTCAAAAACCTTTTTGTCCTGTTTGATTTATTTCAAAAATTTGTCCATTTCATCCGTTTCAAAAGAATAGCCCCAATTTGAGAGACCGACTGAAAACCCTAGCCAGACGCTTCGTCTTCAAGCTCTCGATTGCCGTCGTCAAGAATTCAATCGCCGTCAAGTGCTCGATTGCCGTCGCCATTGTCAAGCACTCAAACACCGATGTCAATCACTCGATCCCCGTCGTCATTCACGCCGTTGCGGTCATTGATCCTACAGACGCCAATTTTATCACATCGTTATCGCCGTCGATTAATAATCTCCGTCCTTTCCCACCGTCACCAAAAGAGATCTGCACAAATCTCCACGAGATTGCCGTCGTTTCCCACCGCCGGCTTCGTTCCCACCATCCCCGTTGTATTCAACACAAACAGGTAAGTCGAGTTAGTTGAGGGTTGAACATATATGGTTATTTTTTACTATTTGTGCAGATCTGCTTTGGTTAGGGTTTTGGATGAACTTATGGAATCATATAATGTTATATATGAGCTTCTGAAATCTTTTTCATTACAATGGAAGAACATATGTTGCAATATGTTTACATCTGATTCTTTAACATATAATACTAATTACATACCGACTACTGAAGGTTGTCTCCGGCTCTAACAGCGGAACCATCATAATATTCGATGAAATTTGTGTGTTTGAGTGTCATTTTGTTCTGTGCTTCAATGATTATTTGGTTATATGTGAGTATCTATGCTCATACATAATACATTCTACCTACGTTCCAAAATGTTTGTCCGGTCCGTAAAACAAAGACTCAAAAATAATACATTTCTTTCAAGAAAAAATTTAATTTAATTTTCATAAATTCAAAGAACTCATGAATATCTAGTGCATTGTTGAAAAAATTTAAAATTTTCTAGCAAAAATTGTATTATTTTTACGTCCTCGTTTGCAGACCGGACAAACATTATGGAACGAAGGGAATATATATATATGAGTTCAGATGTAAACATATAATATTAGGTTATAACATATAACACTGTAATGTTTTATGTTATCACGTAACATTATATGACGTTGAGCATAAAAAAAACATTATATGACTTTATACATTCTCCTTTTGGTTGTTTATATATGTCATTTTGTTCTGTGAATATGTATGATTTTTTCATTTTGTTTGTTGTCACTTTGTTCTGCGTCTCAATAACGTAAATTTAGTAGTTTTATTAGTTTTCGTGTATAAATATATGTTAGTTTTATTTGTACATATAACCATATTACAAAGAAATATGGTATGCTCTCTATATATGAGACGTATATGGTTATATATCCAATTCTGTACCATGTATCATGTCATCATATGGTTACATGTGGACTGTTTTAACATGATTATATGGTTATATATTCAGGTCTATTAGGCCGCTATGCAGACCAATTCAATAACGTAAATTTAGTAGTTTTATTAGTTTTCATGTATAAATTTATTAATTTTATTTGTACATACAACCATATTATGTGCTCTGTATATGAGACACATATGGTTATATATATTTAATTGTGTACCCTGTATCATGCCATCATTCCCAGTATATATGGTTATATATGATTTTTTGTTATAGTGTATCATGAGACATATAACGTTTAGGTTTTTGTTTGACAGTTGATATCATGAAACATATATAGTAATATATGAATTCTTGAATCCTATTTTTAACATATAAAGCTATATGTTTCCATCTGTTTAACTTTTTTTTTTATATGTGCATAAATGACAAATCCAAAAGAAATAGGAGTATGATTTCATGAAGTGCCTAATCCAATTTATTGCAAATTGGAGTATCACCACAATGACACCGTGATGATGGAGTTTAAGATGAACTCCAACCAAAAGAGCCATCCACATCAAATCATTCTACCAAAGGTACCTGATGAGTTTAAAGAGGCACATTAGGATCGTTGAGCCTGACAAGAAAGCCAAGAACGTTAGATTTATAATTTTAATTTGGTTAAAGTCTTTTGGTGTAATTCCTTTGTCTTGTTTTCGTATTGTTATTCAGAAGACTTTTAATCCGTTTTGTAGATTTATCGATCAAATTTATAACTAAGTAGTTGAACAATAGTAGACTCTGAATCCATTTTTTATTTATTTTGAACACAGATGTGTTGATTGGCGAATGTAATGGTTTTAATGATTGTTACTTGTTAAACCTTGAACTTATATATGCATAAACATATAACCATAATCATATATAACCATATATGTTACCATAACCATATATAATTATAGACCGCCTTATATGAATTGGTCCGCGCAACAACCCAATATAACAGACTTGAACATATAATGTTATCTGTGTGGCGGGTGAGATCTGGAATATAGAGAGAGTTGTCAAAATTCCAAAACGGATAAAAACAAAAAAAAAAAAGTAAAATTTGTAAAATTATATGTGAGTTTCTAGCAGCTATGGTGGTGGTGGTTATGATGGCGATGGTGGTACAGTGGTGGTGGTGGGGGGAGGCGGTGGTGTGGTAGTGGTGGCGGCAGTGGTAGTGGTGGTGGCGGTGAATGGCGGAGGGGTGGTGGTGGTGGCGGCGGTGGTGGGGGTTGTGGAGTGGTGGTAGTAGAAGCAGATGTGGTGGTGTGATGGTGGCAGTGGGGGTGGGGCAGCGGTGGGGGTGGTGGCGGTGGTCGGAGAGAGAGAGAGAGAGAGAGAGAGAGAGAGAGAGAGAGATATTAAAACCCTAAAGGGCATTTTTGTCTTGTAAAAATTCTTTTTTAAAGTAAAATGGATCTAAAGCCTTACAAAATATTACTAGTGGACTAGAGGGGTTACAAACTTAAGAAGTGAACTTAATGGATTACAAACATGCAATAGTGAACCTTAGACAAATTTTTTAAATTTTCTTTTGGGTCTCTTTCTACAAACATGGCTTTCTATGGACATTAGAAATTTACATGTGAAGTGAAAAGGAAACAGAAAGTGCCCAAACCATATATACAAAGGAAGCACGAAAGGGAAATACCTAACTATTCGGTCACAAATCCTCTGATTCTTTTGTCCGTATGTAATGCCATTAATTTATGGGGAAAAGAAAATCATGAAGATGAGTAACAAACCGAGGAGAGGAAAGTGGGAGGATTCGGCAGTTGTTTTGTGTAAACCAGAAAGTGGGATAGATGTGGCAGTTGAGGGGGAGTGTTTTACCTTTTCACCCTGACCATTATTTTCTAGCATGTAGCCGATTTTTTCACCCAAGGAAACTCACAGCACCTCTCCTCAGCTATGAGCTCGCCGGTAGTCACCGGCAGCCATTGTTTATAGTTGTTAGCCATGCCCGGTCCAAGGGCATGGCCTGAGAGGCCTGGCCCAAAATTTTGTCCCCAAAAAGAGGGGCCCTCATTAGGGCTTGCCTTGATCTTCCAATTGGAGCACCCTTGATCTTCCAATTGGCAAGCAAGGACTAGGACACTGATATAGCGCCAACACCCCACTCTAAATTCTAAATCAATCGATTTGTGTCTTCTTCTTTTTTTGAAAGACAAAATTTCATTAACCATTGAAGTTGTTACAAATCAGTCGATTTGCAGGTAAGTAATGTCGAAAGTACTCAAACTGGTGACTAGTAAGAGTAGTGTACCTTTAATGGTTTGAAGGCCAATATTTATATATATAGGCATGAGAGGTTGAATTCCTTTAGGTTGGGGTCTCTTGGACTTACGAGTGCGGATTTGGTTGACATTTAACACGTCTAATAGCCTTACCCATCCCATTAAGCTTAAGGGTGGTTGTCGTATTAGGATTAAGACTACAGTTTCTTCTTGTAGGAAGGGACGGTTTAAGAGAATCCTTACTCAACCCTTTTCGGATAGTGTAGAGTAGTCCTAATTATATTCTTAATCATACGTGCTTGACCTCCCAATTAAATGCTTGACCTCCCAATTAAATGTAAGTTAAGTACCAATTTAATGACTCTTTTTCGTATAAGCCTCACAAGTCACAACAAGGAGAAAATTTTCGGTGCTGGACGGGTACCACGTGGTGCCCGCTTGGCACATCAATTATTCCTTTTGGCGACGAAAAAATTTGTCACCGATTTTCGTTACAAAAGCCGTTTTTATATGGAAAAAAAGTCCTTCTCTCCAGTTGGGTTTTAAACCCAAGTCCCTTGAGTTTTTTGCGCAAACTCTGACCAACTGCACCACACACACTTTTCAATAAATAAAGGAAATATCTAATATATAACATATATGTTTAACATGAAAATATATTTCGAATGTAATTTTGAACCTTTAAACATTAAAATTAGCAATTTTGATAAACATGAAAGTTGTAGGCACACTACAAGAAAAATGAATTTTGGTGACAAAAAAGTGGTGACAAAATTTAATTTCATCATTAAATGAGTATATTTGGCGACGAAAAAATAAATTCGTCACTATTTTGACAACTTCCGTGATGAAATAATTTTGTCATCAATTATACCTGTTTAGTGACGAAAAAAATATTTTTGTCACCAAAGGTTCCGATTTGGCGACGAAATACATTTTACGTCTCCGAAAGCTTAAAAAATATGACGAAATTATTTTTCGTCTCCAAAGATAATCATTTGCTGACAAAAAATATATTTCACCGGACCAATTTAGTAACGAAATATTTTTTTCGTCACCAAATGCTGAACTTTGGTGACGAAATTATTTCGTCACCATTTTAACGCTTTCGGCAACGAAAAATATATTTTGTCTTCAAATGGGTACCTTTGGTGACGAAATTTATGAATTAAGCTTTGTCAGTAAATATATTTTGGACATAACTCTTTACTAAGAACTCCTATTGAGATAATTCAAATTAGGTTTGAACAATAACTCAAATGCCACTACAAGAAAAATTACATTGGGTGACGAATGAAAATTGTCACAAATTGCATGTTTTTCATCACAAATAATATAGGTGACGAAAAAAAATTTATCGACTAAAGGTTGTCGAGGATTCCTACCTGGTGACGAAATCTATTTTTTGTCCCCTATAGTGTCTTTTGATGACGAAACATTTTGTCACCAAAAAGTGAATAATTGGTGCCGAAATTTTTTTCCTCACCTATTGTGCTTTTTGAGATGATTCAAATTGGGTTTGAACAATAACTCAAATGCCTACAACTTTCATGTTTATCAAAATTGCTAATTTTAATGTTTAAAGGTTCAAAACTACATTCAAAGTATATTTTCAAGTTAAACATATATGTTATAAATTAGATATTTCAAATATATACTTAAAAGTGTGTGTGGTGCAGTTGGTTGAAACTTGCGCGAAAAACTTAGGGGACAACGAAAATTTTCGTTACCGATGTGATCCATCAGTGACGAATTTTTTCGTCGCCAAAAAGAATAATTGATGACAAAAAATTTCGTCATCAAAAAGCACAATAGGTCTGGAAAAAAATTTCGACACCAATTATTCACTTTTTGGTGACGAAATATTTCGTCATCAAAAGGCACTATAGGGGACGAAAAATAGATTCCGTCACCAGGTAGAAATCCTCGACAACCTTTAGTCGACAAATTTTTTTTCGTCACCTATATTATTTGTGACGAAAAATATGCAATTTGTGACAATTTTCATTCGTCACCCAATGTAATTTTTCTTGTAGTGGCAATTGAGTTATTGTTCAAACCCAATTTGAATTATCTCAATCGGAATTTTTAGTATAGTGTTATGTCCGAAATATATTTACTGACAAAGCGCAATTCATAAATTTCGTCATGAAAAGTACCCATTTAATGACGAAATATATTTTTCATCACTGAAAGCGTTAAAATGGTGACGAAATAATTTCGTCACCAAAGTTAAGCATTTGGTGACGAAAAAAATATTTTGTCGCTAAATTGGTCATATTTCGCGACAAAATATATTTTTTGTCACCAAATGATTATCTTTGGCAATGAAAAATAATTTCGTCACCTTTTTTTAAGCTTTCGGCGATGAAAAATGTATTTCGTCGCCAAATGTGTACTTTTGGTGACGAAAATATTTTTTTCGTCTCTAAACAGGTATAGTTAGTGACAAAATTATTTCATCACAGAAGTTGTCAAAATAGTGACAAATTTATTTTTTCGTCGCCAAATATACTCATTTAGTGATGAAATTAAATTTCGTCACCACTTTTTTGTCACCAAGTTTCATTTTTCTTGTAGTGGCTAATGCTTTTGCCATTGCTGCATCTTGATCTGTAAGTATAGTTTTCCGTGTCTTCCCACCCATAGCCCTGGCAAAAGTATCAAACAACCATATAAAAGAATCAACAGACTCGGCATACAATAATGCAGCGCCAAAAACAGCAGTTTGCTTATGATGGTTCGCCCCAACGAACATTGCAAATGTCGGCCATCTTTGTTCTTCCTATACGTCGTATCAAAACTAACCACATCCCCAATGTGAGCATAATCTACCATCATCTTCACATTAGCCCAGAAAATATTAGTTATCAAATCATCCTCATTTACTTGTATGGCATAAAAGAAATTAGGATCTTCTAGTTGAATTTTTTGCAAATACTCCAAAACACCACCGGTATCGCCTATCTTCATTTGCACAGTTCACTTGGAACGCAAGTAATTTGTATTATCTTGAGGAATAAACCCAAGATTCTCTCGCCCACCGGCTTGTCTAGCCATTAACTCAATTGTTGCCTTTGGAGCTATCCCACAGTCATTTGCCATATCTAATACGGATCTCTGAAATGTTTTCGGTGATTTCCTCTCAAATGAGTCAATTCACTTCGCCCTCGACAAACCTTTCCCATTTTCCGCCATCACCGCTCTCTTCAACTGCACACAACTCCCCTCTCTCTCTCTCTAAAGCTGCATTCTTGATTGGGAGATTACTACCCATTTGCCTTTGCTGATTGTTACTCGTTTCCCCCTTATTCACTTGCTATTGTTGTAGAGGAGTGGATGCTAGAGCATTAAGGAAGCCATGTTCAATATCTTGAGCAGAAAAAAATGTCCGGAAAATGCTCAAGCACAAGGACAGCGACGCTGGCGACAGTGGTAAAAAAAAAAAAACATTTCCCCCTTGCTCTTTTTTTTTTGGTTACACTTTTACGTTTTCACTTTCTATGGGAATGCTATTTGGCGGTCCTTCGTTTTTGCTTAATGGGAAATTTGTTCATCTGGTCCTCTTCCCAGGCAATTTCTAGGTTTTTTATTTTTTATAAATCAAGTGTCCGGGCAGCTTACGTGCATTTCGGGAACCCAAACCCACTGTTCCGGCCAGTGGGGAGTCCGATTAAAGCCAGGGAAGCCACGTATGGACTGGTCCCATTACAGTTGATAGCACATAAGAGAGTTGATAGCATGTGAGAGGTTTTTCGACCGCAGAAGAAACCAAAGCAGGGGCAGTTTCTAGGGTTTACTGTGTTTTTATTTTTAATGTGGTTTACTCTCTCAGCTGGTTGTTTAATTTCATTGTTCTTCTTTCTTTCTAAATATTCGTTTGGCATGTTATATGAATTGGATTTGGCTGGTCTTATTTACTTTCAAATCTGAACTCAGGGGCTGAAGTGGAAACCTGCAAAGTGTAACTTCTAAACAGCATTCTTTTCTGATGATGAAATGAGATAATTATAAAGAACTGGAGAGTCCAAAGTACTGCGCCTTTTTCTGAAGTTGCATGCTCCATTAACTCTCGATTTGTTTCGCTGGAAGAGTTTTTTGTGCAAAAGACTTTTCATGAAACATATATATACACACACGGAGCGGTTCTGAGGATCCTTAAAAAAAACTGTAGACACACCAATCCGGACCTCGAAGAGTCTTTGTCCGCCCCGATGATGAAATAGAGGAAACGATACCTTTGCGAGCTTGAAAAAGGATCTCCCTAAGCCCAAATAAAACCTGAAAACCCACAAAAGCCCAGACAAAAGCCCAAAAGACCCTGGACCGAAGGAAGAGGTGCCGTGCGGAGTGGCACTGGAGTGCACGGCACCTTGAAGATTAAAGGGACCGTGCGCGGCAAAACTTCACCGCACGGCACCTTGAGCAAAAGGCTAACCGGCTCAGAAAGCTGTCGGACACGCCAGTTTGAGCCACAGCTAATGACTGACTCAGCCGAAAATGCACTCCTGGCCCGCTCAGAAAATACCTCCACCATTTGAAATTCAAAATCCTTGGCCTTTGCCTATAAATTGACCCCTCCACTCAAGGAGAAAGGGCCCTTCTCTTGAGTCTCTCTTTGGCTTTTCTCTTGGCTCTCTCTTACTTTCTCTCTCTTGTTTTCACACCCACTTTCCTACTTCCACTTCCATTTACAGTCTTAAAGAATATCATTCCCAAAAGACATTCTTTAAAGGCTTTCACTCACTCCCTTCTCATCATTGAAGTTGATCTTTCATTAACTTCAAAGCCCCCTCACCCAAAATACATAACCTTCACTCACACCCACACTCCCTTTGTCTTATTCAACCTCCTCCATCCACATCCGTGACGATCCACCCACATCCTTGCATCCACGATCCTTGATCAAGCTCGAAACCAAAGGTACAAACTAGTTTCCTCGGGCTAGACTCTGTTCTGGTTCTGAGGGGACTTTTCTGTCAGCAGGTCTAATCCCTTTTGGTTAGATCCTGACTAAAAACCCATTTTCACAAAATAAAATCAACACTGTGCTGAGGTTGGGAAACCGCGCGGTCTGTTGATCAGACGCGCGGCACCCTGACCCTCAGCGCACGGCACATTGCATGCTAATGTTGTTGTAGGCAGGCTGTCTGGGTATGAGTTTTCCTCTGTTGTGGTTATTTGTATCTGCTGCTTACGGTTTCTGTCACTTTTAAAATAAGACCATATCTACAAGCCATGTTTTGGACTCTTTAAAAAGCTCTTCTAGATCATCCTAAATGATCAAGTATGTTAAGAACTACTTTAAAACCGTGTTTTGAGAAAGACAATGACATTTTTGGGATGATCTGACTGCTGTGAGGTTTCTGATGAATTTTTCAAAAGACATACAAAGAAAATAATGAGCTAGATGATGTTTTGGAAGTCTGCAACAGTTTGACAGCAGTACAGGTACCACGCGTGGCACGTTGAGGTGCCGCACGCGGCATCTCAGGGTGCCGTGAGCAGTTTGGCTGAGGTCCAGACAGCTTGTTGAAAGTTGTTTATTTCATCTGCTCACATCATTTTATCACTACTGTACAGGCAGCACCACATGCACGACAATGTGAATATTTCCCATGTCCCTTCCCCGCTACTTGCTGTATTTAAAGAGTTTGATATTCCAAATAATATTGAAGATCCCCCTTTTGAAAATGTTAAGTAGAGATCGGTTTTACCGGGCGAATGAGGTGCTTTTTAAAGGAAAACCTTCCCCATTCGTAATGTGGCTCCCGAACCCAATATCTCAACGTTTTCGCTAGACCAAAAGCTTTTTCCGAACGACTCCTCGGTTTCTCGGATGATCCATCTCAAAAATCAGGGTGGCGACTCTTTCGAGCGGAGGGCGCCGGGAGCCCATAAAAACGCTCTAAAAAAACCCTTGAAATTTTAACCTCATAGTTTCCGATCAAATTTTGATGATCCGAGCTGCTCAATATGTTCAGAATGTGATTTTAAGGGTACTCACGAGAAATTGACAAAAAAAATATCCGGAAAGCGCTTGATTTGAGTAATTTTTTATTGAACCGTTCAATAAAGTTCAATAAAAACTGTTCAGATGAAATCCTTTCCGGTCATTTTTTTTCTGATTTCCAACGAGTACCCTTAAAATCACGTTCTGATTACATTGAGCGGCTCGGATCATTAAAATTCGATCGGGAACTTGGGAGAGTTTTTTAATTTTTTTAGAGGTTTTTTTAAAGGTCCCTGGAACCGTCCCGATATATATATATATATATATCCCCTTTTAGTTTCGGTGCCCAAATGGAGCTACTTGAATTTATATAGTCTCTGTGCCACTGGGCAATCTATCATCAAGGATGGGACCAGAGGGAGGTCTAGTAGCTGCGGCTGCCACGATAAGAATTTTAGAAAATGCAATTATTATATGTGGAAAAAAAAATTATCCCCAACTTATAGTTTCACCACATGCTAGATTTTTATTCTTATTTTTTATTATATACTAGTCATAAATCTTCTATTTTTTTTCAAGAAAGGAGAATCAAGAAAGTATTATAAAACATAATTCCATGGGCCAAAGTGAAATAATATAAATGATGATGTGTAATTAAGATAGAAAAAACTCCACATTAATTCTAATCCTAAAATAACTTAATCTAAAAAATTAAGGGAATTTAATTATAATGTCATTCCCAAAAGGGAGTGCGGTTATCAATTTGGAAAATCCATATAGGGATCTTGGGAGTGATATTATAAATTTGGGGAGTGACATATCTTTGTGCATACAGATGCTCGGGACTATCAATGAAGGAAATATGACAATATCACATAAATTGAATTGGGTCTCTAGGCCTGCCCTCTCTGATGCCATGTGGCTTTGATTTGGGGGCATAGTTTGGCAACAAAACACGTATAGGGGGACTCCTGTTTAAGTGGTATTCTGAAATCAGCCACTTTGTACATATTACCAAAAGTTAGGTATGTCTCTAATCCTCTCCCACTCAAACCCCCAATAATTGGGGACTATATGGGTTCTGTTGTTGTTGGAGTGGTATTATCGATGTCCAAAATTAAAATTAGTCTTTTTTCATACTTCATGTGCAAATGGAAAACATAATTTACTATAGTTTTTAGTATTATGTTATTTTAATTTTTTCTGGAGTCAATGACCTTAATATTATATGCATCTTTTTATTTTTTTAGTATATATTTCGTCACTGCTAGAATAAAATTCTAGTTCTGTCCTTGCATCTATCCTAAGCAATGCGTATGCTGTATGCAAATGAGCGCCCTCATTTTACAAGATCTAGATCGATACTAAGGCTAGTCTGTCATATGAATACTCTTTGCTTAATTTTGAAGACCATTCTCATTTATTTTGAACATTTAACCTAATTAATCTTCAATACTGATCAAACAACTCACTGCCAGCCCAAAGTGTTGGAATTGTATGTTGTGCAAGTATCAGTTTTCTAGTTATGAGCAGTACGACAAACTCTAACCAATTTATAAACTATTGGATTAAATGTACATGTGGCACTATTAAGTCAATATAACATGACTCAGGTCATTTATTTGAAATAGTGGCAGAAACATATACCATTTATTTGAATATGTGTATGGAAAACTTCTGAAGTCACCACTGCTTCTGACGATGTTCCCTCAGGACTCTCAGGAGTAAGTGTACCTCTGAACAGATGAGTGAAACTTACAACCAGCTGGACCCAATCATGACATGGACTTGTACTGGGAGCTTTAAACTAGACGATGAAACCCAATAACGGCCTGATTATTTTTTTTGCTCGGCGAAACTTAGTATTGCTAGAATAGTTAGATTAAAACTTTAGAGTAGTTGAACTTCAAACATCCGTACTCCTAGCACCTAAGTGCACCCCTGATGCCATTGTGCCAAAGGCCTCTTGGCAATAAGGGCCTAATTAATGCCAGATTTCTCCTGATGCTCCATAGATAAACCAAGCAATTATGGTTTGAGGATCAATTGTGGTTTTCCAGATGACCGAGGCTCCCGATCAAGAACCATTTGTATATCTGATTGAGATGTAAAGTCGGAACACAGGAACTACAAGCTGTGCTTTGCCTTCCTATTGATCATCCACTTATGCTCTAGATTCCATAGGTTAGTCTCGCAAGGTACCTAAAGTCTAGAGATCAATCTCTCTTATAACACGAATCATTTTTGTCCTTTTATCCAAAAATGTTTTAGTTGTTATTTCTCCAACTGAACAAGGAAAATGGGTTAAAACATTGGGGAAAAAATTTCAAGTCTGAAAAAAGTGGAGCCTTAAGTTTAAGAAATTTGTCTTCCAAGGTAAGGTAATTCAGTATGGTCCTATTTCCTTCCCAGGGAGGCAGAACTATGAGGGTGTCCAATTGGTTATGTGGTCTATTTTCCACACAAGTGTTGAGCGTATTTCAAAAACACACAACACAGCTTTTGAATAGAAGTATTGAGCGTACTTCATACATTTACCTTCTTAATGCAATACACAGATCTGTTATATTAATATTGAGTGTATTTCTCAATCCCATCTACTTGACAGCTTCAGTTAATTAATATTACGTTTTGACAATGAGATTGAGGTCATTTCATGTCGCTGGATGGTTAGGGCAGCTGCTTTAAATTCCTCACCTCTTTCTCCAAAACAGAATGCGCTAGTACCAAAGAAAATGTGTCAGTTCTACTTTTTATGCTCTATTGATGGAAAAGCACTTGAGGAACTGCGGGCTTCTGTCTTTAGCAAATTGCATTCGTTCTGAAGTTCAAAGCGGCAACATCAACTGTTGTTGGCACCTACTGTTGCCCACACATTCAACTTTGTCGTTTCTGTTAGCATTATTTTGACTAATAAGTTGGTCAGCATTCTTAATTTTCCACCATTTTTGTCCAAACAATAACTAAAAGCTTTTGGGATGATAACTTGCTAGATTTTTTTTCCCTCTTTGGATCAGGTGCTTGGCAAAGTTGGGTTCAACTACCCCATTTTCCTCACTTTTATTCACGATCTATGTAGCTGGCTTTTGATGGCTATTCTGAAAGCGTTATCTTTCCTTTCCACATCTCCTCTTCAAAATCAACCAAACACTCTTCATTAACAGCTCTTGGTATAGTTATGTCTCTCTCTACTGGCCTTGCTAATGTCAGCTTAAAGTATAATAGGTGAGATGTGGCATCCCTCTTGGCTATGCTTATTTTTTTCCATTTGAATTTGGATAAGGTCTTGATAAAATCTACATTCCTCAGTGTTGGGTTCTATCAGATGGCTAAGATTGTTGTAACTCCAACGATTGTTTTAGCTGACTTAATGCTCTTTCGGAAAAGAGTATCTTTCCCGAAGGTATAGTTTTCACCATTTGGCATATATAGCTTCACAACATTGTTGGTTGGTTTCTGAAAATCAATTGCTTGAGTATAAAATTGTGTGGGCGTCAAAACATGGATTCCTTGATTTCTTTTCAGCTTTATTTGTTCAGAGGGGATAGTCTTAAGTCTTGATCTAAGAAGCATGAATATGGACATGGGATACGGACACGATACGGATACGTGAATATGTGATTTTTCCAAAAAGAAGGATATGATATGTTGAATATAAAAATAAATAAATAAATATATTATATATAATTTTTAATTCCTAAAATTCTATTAATGATTAAAGTTTTCTATAACACAAGTTCACCATTTCACATGCCGAGAGAGATGTATTTACATCTAGTTATATATATAATAGTATCTATATAGTTATATACACATACACACAATGAGGGAGAGAGAGAGACTTACAAGGTTGTCGAGAGAGAGGATATCATTCGTGTGTTTTTTGTGTCGATTGGTAGGGGAAAAAGAAAAATATAGTTCTAATTACAATTTTAACTCCTATATTTTAAGTAATGACATATTTATCCTCACACGTATCCAAAACGTATCCGAGCTATCTGCGCGTATCCGAAACGTATCGGGATACGAAAAAATAATTAATTTTAAAAGTAGGATTCTTTAAAAAAAACTTATCGGATATGTATCCGGAGAGTATCCGAGAGTATCAGTATCCGATACGGATATGATATGTGATACAGAGACCAAAATAGAGTATCAATGCTTCATAGCTCTTGATAATAATGCGAGATATGTCTCTGGAATGTATGATGTATTCAAGGAAGATTTCTGGTCTCATCCTTTTGCAAGCATGGTTTCCGTGCTCTTTGTTGTCTGATTTCTATATGCCCTATTAAAAGTAAGCAAATTGACTGAATGAGAATCGTAATGGTTTTGTAGTTACTCCATTATCATGGGTGATTTGTGCTTAATAACTCATACATCCATGATGAAGCAGTGTTTGGTCACCTCCAGAGGAGGGCTTCCTCAACTGTCCATCCGATCCTCCAGCGGATGAAGCAGCTTTCAGCGTGCTCGATTAACGACCTGCAAAACAGAAACGTAAACTATGGGCACCAGCATGGCTGTCACCATCGCCCCTCTGATGCCTAAGTCAGTTGATTTTTTTTAGATGAGAGTGATAAGTATAAAATAACCTCCTAAGGTCAGCCCAGACCAGGAAGCCTAGCTCAACACGAAGGGCCATGTAGGGGACCTAGTGACATGGAGCTTAGCTTGAAGAACTGAGCTCAGCTCACTAGGTGCGCTAAGGTCATCCCAAAACCAAAGAGCTCACGAGCACAGCCCTAAGGGCACGAGCTAGAGTCCCAAGAACATGGAATCTAGCCTATAATAGCTAGCCTCTATTAAACCAATCCAAGGACGGAGGCCAACTCACAAGCACAGCTCATAGAAGAATATCGAGTGCTCACTAGGTGAGGTCGGCAAGTATGACGAACCTACAGCCAGAGACTTGTAAAACACTCCACGGCAGAAGTTCGTACAGTCTATGGGACTCATAGAACAGCCAGGACTTTATCTCGTCCGAAGAGATTAGGCCATGGGTCTTAGAGGATAACCATAAAGATTCGTCCACCATGAGGACTCCTAACCTGATGATAAGCAGGTACAAGAGTCCAAAGGTGAAGGGACTCCTCAAACCTGATAAGGACCAGAGAAGTCCTAAGGTAAGGAGGACACTCCAACACCTATCTATACCCGCCACGAATGGATGAGACTTAAGAGTCCTGGTCCTAAGGGATTCCTCCAAAAAATGCCTATATAAAGATCACACCTCCATATCACAAAGGTACGCAATACAAATGATACAGAACTCATACTCAGTCAATTATCTCTATATCTCGACTGACTTAGGCATCGGAGGGGCGATGGCGACAGCCACGCCGGTGCCCATAGTTTACCGTGTTTGTTTTGCAGGTCGTTAATCGAGCGCGCAGGAAGCCGTTCCATCCGTTAGAGGATCAGATGGACAGTTGAGGAACCCCTCCTCTGGAGATGACTAAAAATCGGTTCATCAGTTGGCGCCGTCTGTGGGAAACGAGAAATCATTCTCAACCCTTCACGGTGAACGGTTTCCACCGTGGATACTCGATTAACGGCTTTAGAAAGTTATACTCAATCACTTTCTAAGAGTCGTGCTCCATCACCTTCAGAAGTTCAGATGAAGGATACCTCGCCCGCAGTGACACTGGCAGCATTCACTACTGATAAGTATGGTTGACCTAAGAAGGTCAGCACTACAAGAATTACGAACTTAGGGAGTTGGAAGCAGTCTTATCTCCACCTCCCTGGGGAGTTTTACCTTTGACAAAGTCAAAGGATACCAGCTCTGCTCTTTATCCGGAGCTATCGCAAGGTCCAAGGACCAGCTCTGACCCCTAGCTACGGTGGGGAGGACAATATTAGTAATATTATTCATGGAATGTACTCATTCCAATCAAGATACAACTCTGAGAAACCTAAGTCCTAAGGGATAATAAAAGAATGATATCGATAAGATAAGCGTAAAATGCCAATGATAAACACAATCAAAGACGGATAAGGATTCAATGCTACGATAGAATGAATATGAAGTCCCAGCTAAGGTAGGACTCCACACTCTTCAAGGAGATGATCCGAAATCCTCGAGATACAGTCCAACAAGGACTCAACCTCCTATCAACATGCCTATAAATATGACGGTAGAACTCCAATAAAAAGGATCAGGTCGGAGCTGAAGACAAAGCTGATTCATCAGCTGATTTATCAACCGCCTTACAAAAACAAGCTAATACTATGAAAGGAATAATCGAACCCTTGCAAAATCAACTGAAAGTTTTAACCCAAGGGTTAACGGAGTTGACGCAAATGAATGAGGAGTTAAGCAAATAACTCGCCAATTTAGACGAAAGTCCATTTGAAGAACAAAAAAGGGACGGTAACACCGACCCTGAAAAGAGGCAGTCGAGTCACAATATCCTAAGGGATTTTCCCTTCATGGCCAAAATAATAAGGCCCTCGCTCCCAAGGGAGTTCGAGATGCTGCAGATGGCGACATTTAATGGTTCCACTTACCCAGTGGATCATTAAGTGACATACAGATCTCTAACACATCTCCAGGAAATACTAGATGAGGTCATGTGCCGAGCCTTCCCTATTATACTAAGGGGAAGCGCGCACACGAGGTTTTACAAGCTCCTACAGAGCAGTATAAGCAAACTCAAAGAGCTCAGCGAAAGCCTTGCAAACTCAAACGACGTACCTAAGGCTATGCAATAAAAGATGCTTAGGAAAAATTTCCAAACTCAAACGACGTAGTTAAGGCTATGCAATAAAATAAGCTCGGGAAAATTTCCAAGCTCAAACAACGTAGCTAAGGCTATGAAGTAGAAGAAGCTTAGGAAAATTTCCAAAGCTCACAGATGTAGCACGGCTATGCAAGAAAAGAAGCTTAGAAAAATTTCCAAAGCTCATAAACGTAGCACGGCTATGGAACAAAAGAAGCTTAGGAAAATTTCCAAGCTCATAGACGTAGCACGGCTTTGCAATAAAAGAAACTTAGGAAAATTTCCAAGCTCACAGACGTAGCACGGCTATGCAAGAAAAGAAGTTTAGGAAAATTTCCAAGCTCACAAACGTAGCACAGCTATGAAATAAAAGAAGCTTAGGAAAATTTCCAAGCTCACACACGTAGCACAGCTATAAGATACATATAGCCAAGACAAAAAGACTGAGCTCAAGTGCTTGGCACAACTATGACATGGGCAAGAATTGGCAAAATCTGCAAAAGTCAGTATGCATAACACAACAATAACATGCACAAAGACTGTCGAATCTGCCATAACTTGGTGCAAAGTGAGAGTACGCTTTCATTGAACCTGTACCTATCATGGTCATATTTTCAAAAACAAACAGCCTCTAAAAAGGCCACTAAAAGTGATCTCATCGAGGTCATTCCTAACAGTCATTTGGAAAAACAAAGTTCAAAAATCAACCAGCCATCCACTTCCTTACATTAAAGTAGGACAATTGGAAATCGTTGCATGACTACACCACCAGATGGATAACATGGACGACAATGTCTCCATAGCAGCCTACATTACTAGGCTGAGCTCGGGTGAATTCCTTATTCAGGAACCCCCTCAAACCATGGCTGAGCTCACGCTCGAGCTCGGAAACGCCTTAATATTGAGAGCGCCCTGAACGCCTAGCGTTCAAGGGTCGATTACTCAAATAAAACATCAATCTCGAAGGGAACGAGAGAAAAGATCCACCACGCCAAGGCACCGAGGATCAAAAACTCAAGTGTCCAATGGACATCTTTTTAGAAGAGCAAAGCTTGCCACCCACATTACCTCTGCGGTTTAAAGCATCCCTATAGGCCAATAACATTGGCTAACTCCTATAGAAATAATAGGATCCAACCAGCAAGACTGCTTGGGCTATTGACTCTGACCCTCCAACATTGACAAATGACAAGACTGATCAGATTGTTAATCTATCATGTCCCAAGGGGCAACCAGTCATAAGGCCAACGGCCCACATAAAACAATTACACAATCTACAAGTGCCAAGCTATTTTCCGGACACCTTAACACTTCGGGGAGTAGGGAAGTATGGCTAGAGCTCAAAGAGCTTAGCTTTGGAATCAAGCCCGAGCTCGATCGACAAAGCTTACCCAGCCATAAAAAGTTTATGGAGCTTGGACAACCAATGGGTAAAGTCCAGTCCCAAGGGAATTAAATCTTGAAAAAATTGGGCATGGCCCGCGCATGTAACGACCCTGATTTTTGGTCAATAAAAATTTCGCTAAAAATTTGAATTTTATTTTAATACTTGGATTTCATTTTTAACATCCAAAAATCGGTCGTTATCGACTTATAAAATTTTGTTATTATATTTGAAAATTCTTTATTTATTTTATAAATCCCTTTTAGCGATTAATAATCCGTCATAATTAGGTTTATGACTTAGGAGATTGGAATTCATCGACCGGGCATTAAGGTCATTTTCTAAAGACGAGTATGCCTATTAGGACCTGGGTATAGTAACTTGGTAATTGTAGTAAAATCCTAAAATTATATTTCTCGACTGGAAATCCTACATGGCAACCGATTAGTTAGCAACCCTAACTACCGTTTGGCTTAGTTACATTTTCCTAACCTAGAGCGTTGCATCGATGCCAAAGTGGTTAAATTTTAGTCTTTGCCTTAACCGTTGACTTGACTGCCTTGCTTTGGCTTGGCTAGGCTGCCTTAGCGTCGCTCACTGTCGGGACTGCCTTGCCTTGGCGTCGGCTCATGTCGGGCCTGCCTCGCTAGGCATCAGTCCTTGTCGTTACTTCGCCTTGGCGCCATCGGGTTCGCCTTGGCATTTGGTCGCGCTTGCTTTGCCTTGGCATTCTGGTGCCTTGCTGGCCTTGCCTTAGCGTTCTTTGGCGCTTTGCTCGGCCTTGCCTTGGCGTTCTGGCTGCCGCTGGCCTTGCCTTAGGCTACCGGCCGCCTTGGCCCTCTGCTTGGGGCTGGCCATGCTGTGCCACGACCTCTGGCAGCTATCGGTGCCTTAGCCTTTGTTTGGCCATACGCTGGCCACGCTTGTACGGGCTGCCTTAGCCTTTGTTTGGCTGCTGGCCACCGCTGGCCACCGCTTTGCTAGCGCCTTGGCTACACTCACGCCTTGCCTTGGCGTTTGGCACCGTCGGGCTTTAATATTCCGTTATTAGGCGATTTCCTACTAAATAAAACCAAAATACCACTCGAGCAATGAAAGCCTAGATTAAGTATCGTTAGTCTTTAACCGATTAGTTAGAATAGCCTAATACCCATTTAGCCTAATCACTTCTCCCTAACCCTTGATTAACCCTTTGAACCGTTTGAACCATTTAGCCATCGACCATTGGACAATAGCATTAGAGTTTTCTTTACCCATTGGTCAATAGGAGAACCTTGGTTAATCTCCCTAAGTATGAGATTAGATTAGTTTAGTGCTTAATTGCAAAGTATTATACTTTTTGGTATTAACCGTTGGATAATAACCATTAGGAGATTCTTTACCCATTGGGCGATAGAATAGAATCCTAGCCATCATTACCCATTGGTTATTGACCGCTAGGGAAACCATTATCCAATGGATAATAGTTAGTCTTGACAATCATGTACTAGGTAGATTAAAATATTAGATTTGTCATGTGTGGTAATTGAATTAATTATAATTAGTTCATTAGATTAGTACATAGTACTTTGAAAGTATTAGAATACTTTATTAGATATTGGCATGTGGTATATCTAGCCTAGATTGTGTAAGTATTTGCTTGTATATTATATATATGTACTTGTATATATATATAGATATATATATTATAATGAAAGTACACATGTGTGTATATAGAATTTTATAATAAGAAAAATCTATTTTTGGTTTAAAATACAAGATTTTAAAGTACCCAAAGTACTTATATACTAATAAATGTATATCCTTCCATAGAAGTACAAGAGAGGAGGAGAGAGAGAGCCCAGAGAGATTGAGAGAGAGAGAGAGAGAGCCGAGAGAGATAGGAGAGAGAGAGATAGATATGGGTGTACCTTTCTTGGTCTTTCTTCACCAAATCCAATTGTTTATCCACCCCAAGTACATCTACTTATGTAGGAAAAGAGATAGGATGAGATAGTATGACATAAGTAGATTGTTAGTACTAATTTCTTACAAAACCAAACCCTTACTCTTTCACTAGTCAATCTTTCCAAGGTACTAGATCCATTATTTTATGAAATTCTAGATTTACCCATAAAGATTTTATGATTAATTTACATGTTGTACTTGTACCAAAGACTTAAAATATTGGATTTTCTAAGTACCTATTATCTAGTATTTTAATATGGAACATGTGCCTAATTGCATTGTTTAATTAGAAAATCTTGTATAGTACTTTATTTCTTTTACCCATTGGACAACAAATGTTAGGAGATTTATTAACCAATGGACAATAGCTTAGTCTTGCCAAAAGTACAAGGGTTATTATTTAATTTCCCATGGGATTCTCTTATTATTATATACAAAGACTAGATTTGCCATGTGTGTTATTTGATTAAAATAGGATTAGTACAGTAGGTTAATATTTTAGTACTTAGTTCTTTGAAAGACTAAGATTAGTATATTAGATATTAGATTTTGGGCAATCTAGGTTAGATTGTGAAGTACATGACTATATATATATATATATATGTACTTGTATCTATATGTATATATATTAATGGAATAGTACCATGTGTGTAATTGTATATTTTAATTGGAAAATCAATTTACTAGAAAAACCCTAGATCATGTAGTACCCAAAGTACCCATATCCATATTATTATATATGTATTCATCCTAGTGTGTGTGTATATATATATATATAGTACAAGAGAGAGAGAGAGAGATTTGGAGAGAGAGGCCGAGAGAGAGAAATTGGGAGAGAGAGAGAGAGAGAGATGGAGAGGGAGAGAAAGAGAGTGATGTGTGCATGTGTACTCTTGCATCTAGTCCAAATCCTTGGCCAATCTTCACACCTCATCTTGTACCACCAAATCTAGGGTTTTATACTTCCATATCTAGCCTAAATCTCCTAAAGTACTAACCCTAGCATTTCTTATTTGTTCAAAGGACTAGACAATACCAAAACCCTAATAGAATAACATAGAATTGTCCTATGAGATGGAGTGCAAGTAAAGGAAGATCTTGGCATGTTTCCAATGCATGAAATGACTTGATTTGGAGCTTTATCCAATGGATAAAGGAGAAAGGGGGCAGCCGGCCATGAGAGGGAGAGAGAGCCATCCATTTGCCTATAAATAGGCCTCACACTTCTCATTCAACACACACCATTCCAATCTCCAACTTCTCTCTCTAGAAAACTTTAGTGTTCTTATTGTTCTTGCTTAGTTCTTTAGTTGTTCTTGAAGTTCTTCCTTAGTTTCAAGAAACTCTTCTAGTGCCGCCACTAAACCACCACTCGACCACCACCTCGATCCTAAAGTAGTAGTAGTATAGGTTACGATCTAGTTTCGAGAGAAACCTTTCTCTTTCGAAGCTATCGGAAGCTTATCGTAAGCCGTTACGCCGTTCGAGTGCCGACTTTCTTTCTGTCGTATTTCCGTAGTCTTTTTCTACCGCCAAGAAGAAAGGAAGATTTTTCCGATCTACTCTTCCTAAGTATACGTGATTTTATGTTAGTGTAGAGTTCTTCGAACCTACTTATCCTAAGTATAGTTTATGAGCATGATAGAAAAATATGTAGTATACTTGGATAAGTCGATCGTATGCTTTTATTTTACGTAGTTTACTTTGATCTTGAGAATAATTGAATGCATGGTTTATAGAATCTTCCCAACTTGATTAACTCTTCAATAAACATATGTTGTTACGATTTCATTTAAAGATAAAGTGTTGTTTCAAAACGAAGTATTCGTATTTTGACCTTTTCAAGGATTGTGAACTTGATCACATGATTGCTTACCTTACTTGTGGTAACAAGCATGATTAAATAGAGTTAGATGATCTTGCTAGTTTAGTTTTAAGATTACTTTAAAGTGATTCGTCTCGCCGCAGAGTCTATGCATGCTTACGAGACACGAGAACCGGAAAGTAGAAACATGACACTTAGGGAGTGGTTGATATGGATAAAAAGGATTTTTGAAACAACATAAATGCCGGACTTGGTAGCCTTTGTGTAGACTTGCGAAAACCGCAATGAGGCCGGACTTGGTAGTCCATTGTGTAGATTGCTAACGGAGCCGGATGTGGTAGCTTCATTGGTAATTGGGCTTGGTTATCCGCGGAGAGGAGCCAATGCAAGATTTGATAACGTGGCTGGACTTGGTAGCCCGTTGGTAACAAAGAATGACAAATGATTTTCAAAATGTTGATTGGAAATGGTGACACGGTTTACGATGAGTCGCGTAGGAGAGACAAAGAAAGGCATGACACCAACGTAGGCAAGATAATCAATGCGGATGTGTCATTGTTAATTATGTTGTTGAATGAGCATGTGTAATTGCCTATGTACCTTCGTGTTATAAGTTATGGGTTAGCGGGTTGGATTATTCTATTGAGCGTCTGTAGCTCACGGTGTTACCTTTTTGGTGACCCTGACATATTATACTGGGGGCGACGCTAGTATAATGTGTCAGATTTTATAGATGAGCAGCATGAACAGTACACTTTGAGGCCTTGAGCCGAGGAGCTTGCAAGGATGGAGGAAGAGGCGGAGCAAGAGTTAACCTTAGATTATCCCCTCTTTTGTTGAATAAAAGTACTCTTGTGAGAATTTATGTTGTAATAATGAGCTAGACTCTCCTTAATTTATTCAATAAAAATGTTTATTTAACGTACCCAAAATTCGGGCCGTTACAAATATATTCGAATACTCAAGCAAACGGACAACTGGACCCAGCAAGCCTGCTCGGTCACAGCTCAAGGCCCCAAAATTAGACTAAGCAAAAAGTTCAGCATTGAGCAACCAAGGTCTGCTCAGAAGAACATAGTTGATAAAGCATGTGATGTTCTCCATAAAGCAAGTGCAAGTGCAAAATTGTCACGACAATAGCAGTGAATGAGTAACTCACCTCTACGGAAACATGAAAATTCTAAAGAAATACACATATAAGGGCTCAGGCTCGTTCAAAGAGCTGAGCATGAAAGGCAACATCATCTGATCATCTTCAAGGATTGACATGGCACCATCATCAGCCCAGCTATGTGGACCACCAAGTTACACCAACGAAGGATCTTGATCATCTAAGGTGGTTGAAACACCTTTTACGGGAGGTGACAAACATAAAATATCCTAAGGGATGACCCGGGAGAGTACCTCAAGACAAGTACCCCAATTGGACAACAGAGCCTAGCCCGTCAACAATCCCAAGCGATAAAGAGTTAAGGCTAGCTAATCTTAAGAGATAAGCTCAGCCAACACAATAACACATGACAGAGGAGCTCAACTAAAAGTCCTAAGGGACATGCATGGTCACCCTGGCACACCTTAGTTAGGCCAAGCAAATCATCATGTTCGACTCAACACAAAAATTCAAGTAAAGGCCCTAAGGGACAGGGTTGCCCAAGGTTACAACCAATAGTTGCAATAAGGCTACATGCCCAAAAAATGACCCATGTTGCTCGCATTCGATGTACCAGATAAAAGCACGGAAAGTGATCACCCTCTCAAGTGTTTCCCTTTTCCTGACCTGACCAGGTCTAAAGAAACAGGGGAATAGCTTAAGCTGAGTATAAACCAGACCAGCTCATCCCAAGGGACAAGCAAAGCGAGCACCACGGTGCAGCTCAACACATTGAACTACTCGATCACAAGAGAGCCAGCTCGGCATACATGTCCAGGAAGACTTAACAAGTCACCCCCAAGAGACATCCTATGAACATGCTTACAAGATTCTACGGGGATCAGCGTGATAACCCAGATGCTAATCATGGACATTATCCTAAAAGGACCAAGAGTCCTAAAGCAAAGGGAAAGATAATGGCCAAGTATCCCAATACCTTGGTCAAATTGAGAAACCACTGACCAAAGTATCTCCTTCCCAGAAATGTTGACCCTACGAGGGGACAGATAGGTACCAACTTAGAAAACCTCACATAGTTTGAACCTCACAGCTCTGGTAAGAGCTAAGTTCAACCTAAGGGTTGAAATCTATCAAATCCAACCTACAGGGTAGGATACCCCAACTTGGCCTAGCACAAAAGCAACGACTAACCTAATGGAATTCCTATGGAAAAACATGAAGGGCCCAATAATGCTGGGCTTAGCTCAAAGAGCAAAACTCAATAGACCAGCCCAGGGGAAGAGGTTAACCTATGAGCACAGCTCATGTCCAGCTTAGCCAAAGAGCTAAGCTTAGGAAATGTTACATCCAGCTCGGTCTTAGAGCTGAGGGAGTAAGAGAAAAGGTCAATCAACCACCTGAAACCAATCACGATAAAGTACTCTACGGAGGGAATTCATACAGTCTAAAAGACTCTTGAAACAACCAAGATCTTATCCACCAGTAAAGGATAAGGACTAGAAATCCCAAGGGATAAACCTCTATAGGTCAAAAGGACTCTTGATCGAGATAAGAATCAAGGAGTCTTGAGCTAGGGAGGACACTCCAAAGCTCATCAATCCCGTCATGTATGGATAAGCCCAAAAAACCGCTTGCTATTCTAAGTCTCATGCTAAGGCATAAGTAAACCTCATGCTAAGGCGTGAGCAAACCTCATGCCAAAGGCATGAAGCATGAGAAAACCTCTTGTTAAAGGCATGAGGTGCTATTTCAAGTCTCATGCTAAGGCATGAGGTGTTGTTCCAAGTCTCATGCTAAGGTGTGAGCAAACCTCATGCTAAAAGCATGAGGTACTATTCCAAGTCCCATGCTAAGGCATGAGTAAACCTCATGCTAAGGCGCATAATAACTACGCTAAGGCAAGCATTGATCGCTTATTCCCCTAGGGCTTATCAAATGAGCATTGAAGAGTCAGAGCTCAAACAGCTCCAAACAATAAAAAATTCAAAAAGTGGTCCAAGAGCCACTCGCTCCAAGACTTATCAAATGAGTCTTGAAGATTCAGAGCTTAAAAAGTTCCAGACCATAAAATTCAAAAAGCTCAGAACCATAGAGATTCAAGGGAAGAGGCCAACCAGCCCACTCCGACCAAACTCGAAGAACACTAAACTAATAAAATTCAAAAGAAAGCAAAATGTTAAGGTTGGAAGCTACAGGCTAGCTAAGATCTACATGGTGCAGAAATTCAAGCTCAGTCATGAGCCCGATAGATCCAAGGATCTGGAATACATCTCCACCTAACTCAATGAGGTCACTTCAGTGCACCTCAATAGAAGCATGTGAAGAGTTTTGAAACGAACTGCTAAGGCAAAATGTCAATGAAAGATCAGTCCTTAAAGGACACAAATTCGCAAGCACTAGGTTGCTCTTTAACAACCCAACACTGAAAGGATTGGGGAGTACCTGAAATATAGTAATACCCTCACATCTACGCTATTCCAAGGTATTCCTAAGGGAACTAACATAGGACTAAGGGTCCACAAAATTTCCCTGAACCAAGCAATGGCTATGTACATTGCAACCTAATGAAAATCACACACGAGATAGGCCGGCATAGTCATCGATTCCAAAGCAAATAGTGTTTCCTTGTTTTCACTTATGTTCTTACTCGGAAACAAGGGAGTCACTGATAAGTATAAAATAACCTCCCAAGGTCAGCCCAGACCAGGAAGCCTAGCTCAACACGAAGGGCCATGTAGGGGACCTAGTGACATGGAGCTTAGATTGAAGAACAGAGCTCAGAGGACCAGCCCAAGGGCAAAGGTCATCCCAAAACCAAACAGCTCACGAGCATAGCCTTAAAGGCACGAGCTAGAGTCCCAAGAACATGGAATCTAGTTGATAAGTAGGATAGACCTGAGGAGGACAGCACCGAAATAAATGCGGAGCTAGGGAGTAGAAGTCAGCTTTGTCTATACTCCTCCAGGAAGTACTATCTCTGTCAGAGATAGGGTATGCCAGCTCCGTCAGCCAGACGGAGTTGGAAACAGATTTAAAGATCAGCTCTGACACCCGATTAGAACAGGATAAGTAGCGTTCGTATGGCATACTTATCCTAATCTAAGATACCACTCTGAGGAGCCGTTATCCTACGAGATAAGGGAGAAGACATCGGTAAGATAAGCATAAAATACCAAAGATAAACCCGATTAGGGAAGGATAAGGATTCCAAGCTAGCAGGGTGCACATGGAGTTCTAGCTAAGGCAGGACTCCATGCACTTCGTTAAAGCAATCCAAAATCCCCGAGACATAGTCCTACTAGGACTCAACCTCCAATCAAATGTCTATAAAAGCAACGATAGAACTCCAACAAAAGGTACATGCAATTCATGACCGGGAATTTCAATTCTCCAACCAAATAGCAAGTTCTTTACTGACTTAGGCATCGGAGGGTGGTTGGCACACCACCACACCGGTGACTAAGGCTCTTGCTTTGTTTTGCAGGATCAGGTCGGAGTTGGATACAAAGTTGATTCATCAACTGGCACCGTCTGTGGGAACGTCTCTTTTCTCACCGTGAATAGTTTTGTATGGAAGAGACCCGATCAAGCAGAAAAACAATGGCTTCAGACCCCCCACAAACGGGCATCGACGACGCCACCAAGACCGCCGCTGCAGTAAAAACTGCTAAGGCTGCAAAGGCGGCCATAGCCGCCACCGCCGTAAAAAAAGCCACCAAGGCAGCAGAAGCAGCCAAAGTAGTAGAAGCGGCCTTAAGTAAGCAAGACTAGAGGCAATCAGATGACCCCAGAAGCATTTGCTCAGATGCAAGAGCAAATAAAAACATTGACCCAAGGGTTACAGACTGCAATGTAAGAAAACGCAAATTTGCATAGACAAATCTCCGAACCAAGCATCCTAAATCTGCAACATAGTCAACATGAGGAAGAGGATCATAGAGAGGAAGGCGGTTCCAGTGAGGAGGAAAGCCAAAACCGAAAGAGGAATAGCAAGCCGCCCCTGGAAAAGTCACCCCACGAACAAAGGGTGATACTCAAGATGCAAGATCAGATTGAAGGGTTAATGAAGCACATCAAACCACAGGCCCCTACTACGGTAGAAGAGCTAGTGCAGAATATGGATTCACCTTTCACCCCCGAAGTCATGGGGCTTCCCCTTCCAAGGAAGTTTAAGATGCCCCAGTTGGAAACATTCAATGGCTCCACGGACCCGTTGGATCATTTGGAAACGTACAAATCCCTAATGCGCCTATAGGCAGTGCCTGACGAAGTTATGTGTAGGGCTTTTCCTGTTACCCTCAAGGGGAGT
Organism: Rhododendron molle; assembly: GCA_025413875.1. Lineage (NCBI taxonomy): Eukaryota > Viridiplantae > Streptophyta > Magnoliopsida > Ericales > Ericaceae > Rhododendron > Rhododendron molle. The sequence continues at coordinate 18,057,685 of CM046388.1, read as the reverse complement.
GCCCGAGTGTGGTTTAACAAACTCCCTCCTGGGAGCATACGTAGTTTCAAAGAGCTTAGCACAAACTTTGTAAGCTACTTTATTGTTGGACAACGCTACGGCAAACCAGCAACCCACCTCTTAAGAGTGAAGCAGCGAAGATGCGAGTCGTTAAGAGACTACACCACCAGGTTCAACAAGGAGGTGGTCCAGATAGATGAAGCTGACGATAGCGTGAGTATCACTGCGTATATAGCTGGACTGTATTCAGGGTAGTTTTTATACCTCTTATCTCAAGAACCACCCAAGACGCTGGCGGAGCTCATGCTTAGAGCGCAGAAGCACATGAATGCAGAGGAAGCTGTCTATGCAAGGCGTTCCCGTGATGGTTTTGATCCCCAGGCAGGGCCATCACAGGTTAGTGAATTTCAACCACCTGATAGGAAAAGAAGAGACTCCACCCGCAAGATGGGAGGGAAACCAAAAAACAAGAAGGTAGACTCGAGAACTTCCCCTAAAAGGGGAGGAGGACCGCCTCAGGGCCGGTACAAGCAGTTCACTCCGCTCATAGCTACGGCAGAGCAAATCCTCAGCAACCTGCAAGATGATCCGGACCTCAAGTGGCCCAAAAAGTTGAGAACCGATCCAAACAAAAGAGCTAACGATAAGTACTGCAGATTCCATAAGGACCATGGTCACAACACAGATGATTGTATTGACCTAAAGCAACAGATCAAGGACCTGATTCAAAGGGGAAGACTTCAACGTTTCATAACGAAGACGTACCAAAAATCATCCAGGAGAGAAGACACAAACAAGGAGGGAAGAGATAGTACTACACCCCGGTCAGGCCCCATTGGTGAGATCAAGGTCATCCATGGGGGATTTGCTGGAGGAGGAGAGTCTAGCAATGCTAGAAAATCTCACCTGGGGAAATTAAGAATAGAGGAACACTTTGAAGTCAACACGGTTGGCCGTCAGAATAAATTCCAAAAGAAGGAAGAAATACCCATAATTTTCTCAGAAGAAGACATCAAGGGAGTTCAGATCCGTCACAACGACCCTCTGGTTATAACCGTTGTCGTGGCAAACTACCTCACGCGTAGGGTGCTGCTAGCCAGCGGGAGCTCCGCCGATATTCTATACCTCCACGCTTATGATCAACTCAAGGTTGGAAGAGAAAGGCTAAGGCCCATGGCTTCACCACTAGTAGGATTCGCATGTACGCCCATTTATCCAGCTGGCCAAATAGCCCTACCTGTCACTATGGGAACAGAAGGAAGTCAGATTACACGAATGATAGATTTCATAGTAGTTGACTGTCCTTCTGCATACAATGCAATATTGGGAAGAACAACCCTGAATAAGATCGGGGCAATAATCTCCACATATCATTTGATGATAAACTTCCCAACGCCTGAAGGAATAACATGCGTAAGAGGAGATCAGAAAGCAGCACGGGAATGTTATGTCACCTCACTCAGAGGGGCTAACACCACCATGACCATAGAAAGCCTCGACACTCGAGACGAGGAGAAACTCCAACAAGGAGAGCTGTAGACACCCCAATTTGGCCTAATGATTATTTCAGGTCCCACCTTGGGGACCATCCCGATGATGAAATGGATACAGTGATTGCTGATTGACTTCTTGAGAACCTTAGGACTTTTGGTAAGAACTTTGAGCCACTTAGAGGACCCAATCCAGAGCCATATAGCCTTTCAGACAGAAATACAGAATCCTAGAAGAATCCATCTGCCAGCCGTAACATTGATCCCACGGCCTTTACATCATTTCCTCACCCGAGCAACCTGTTGCCTAAAAATCTCCATGAGAGATCAATCCCACGGCCGCAAGATCCATCCGTCAGCCGCCACATCCTTTCCTCGGCCACACAATCCTTTGCCCGGTCGCCAGATTGTCCATTTTCCAGACTCTGGAACGTTCTGTCGATTGTTTGATCCAACTACACTACCTCTCCAATGCGTTCGGGCCACGTTCAGAGATCACAACGATCACAACGAGGAGTTTGCATTGCGTTGCAATTGCAATAGTGCGTTTTGATTGGACCGAATGAGTCACCAATTGCCTATATAAAGGGGCCTTTGGACTCCGAAAAGAAGGACACGAAATTCATATCATTATACACTCTCTCTAGCTGTAGAGACCCGTAATTTTTAATTTTAATTTTTTAATAATTATAATATTCAAATGAAAGTCAGAATTACGAGATAATGTGAAATGTTATAAGAATATGTGATTTGGGTTGAATGTGATAGAACTTGGAAGTTTGGGGTGTGAGTGTAAGATGTATGTGTGATGGTAAATATATAGAGGTGAGTGTGTAGTAGAGAACCATTATCCCTTTTGTTCCCACACACGTCTCTCTCACCCTCCGTCCGACTCTCTCTCTCTCGGCCTATCCCTCTCTCTCATTTTTCTTGCTTCTCCTCCATATATAAATCCTTGAACACCGCCCCATATTATGCCTTGTACAAGCATCCTTGGGTCTCGGGTCACGTGGGAAGAGCTCGAAGGAAGTGTTCTCGGTTGATTTCAACTCTTGGAAGCTAGGGCTTGCGGGGAATTTAGGGGTTTTGCTCAAAACCCTTTCGGTAGGGATTTCTCACACTTGTTATGCGTTTATATGGTGTTTATGTACTTAGATCGCGCTTAAAATCGTTATTTGAGGTTGTTTCCTTCATTCCCGGTGCAGAACAGGGGCTTAGTTTTTGGGGTTTTTCGTCTTCTTAAACTTGAAATTGAATTTGGTTCCTTCATGTGAAATAGAGTAGACTTAAAGCTCGTTTTAATACCGCAAGAATCACCCGAAACCATTGAGAATTGAATTTATGGTGATTTTTAGAATACTGGTCTACAAATCTGTCTCGTTTTCAGGGTTTCAGCCCACTTCGAACGGCCATAACTTCCTCGTCCGATGTCCGTTTTATGAAAACTTTATATCGGTTCGAAGGTCTTGAAGTCAGCTTTCATTTGCCACTAGAATCGTCTTAGAACTCTTAGTACACAGAAAGTTATGATTATTTGAGTGGAGGTGTGTCAATCTGTCATGCTGCGTGACAGATTTGTGTAGCCTCGGTAAACCCCTGTTTAACCACCCTTGGGGTGCAGATTTGACAAGGGTTCCTTTGTGACTTTTAAGCTTCGTTCAATCACACAACTATTGGGACTGGAATCACTTAAAAATATTAAGAACTCGATTTATAGTAGTTTTTAGAAGATTGAACTGAAATCTGGGAATTTGGACAGCGTACAGAACTGCGTTTTTCATCGTTTGTTATGGTTAAGCGACCTTATTGGGTATGGGTCCTTATGAGTTTTAAAGATTGGTAAGTTGGTGATATTTTGGCGTTGGAATTATTGAAAAATATTAAGTACGTGATTCTTAATGAATATTCGAACATGGACTGCTTTGTTGGAAATCAGGATATGCTCATGTGTCGATTTTAGATGATTACGGTACCCGTTCGTTGTCTAGGCATTCGGGTGATAAGGGGGGCATTGTGGCATATTGTGATGAATGTTATGAATTTGTTATGTGTTGAGTATGACGTTGTATAATTGTTTTAACTCGATAATGGGTGTTAGATTGAGTATTGATGGATTGTGCATAATGAAAGATGTTTATGGACATATGATTTGAGTGTCATGGCTACGTGTGACATCGAATTTTGTATGTATCGTGGTGTGGCATATCATAGCATATGGACAACGGATGGAGTCGTATCCAACTTCGGATGTCGACGAAGGTTACGGGGCCTAACACCGCCCGGAATGTGGAGTCGCATTCACTTTGTGGGATGTCGACGAAGGTTATGGGGCCTAACATTGCCCGGAATGTGGAGTCGCATCCACTTTGTGGGATGTCGATGAGGGTTACGGGACCTAACACCGCCCGAAATTCACGTCAATATGGACGGAGCCCGGTTCACCTTCTTGGCGGGACCTTGGCGAGGGTTACGGGACCCAACATTGCCCGGTGCATTGCCTTGCATCACATATCACGCATTGTTGATTGGTTGAGCTAGAGTTATGACCTGTGTTACTTGGGTAATGAAAAGATTTTAGAGGACGCACGGGGTCCCAAATGCCCAGAATTAAATGAAAGGATTTTAGTGGATGCACTGGGGTCCTAAGTGCCCAGAATTGAATGAAATACTTGAGAAATACAAGACAAATTGATTATGTTCTAAAAGGAAATTCAGTCATGTGTTCGTTTTGTTCTGCTGAAAGATATACTCGTTGTCATTTGCATCTTGGGGTTCGTTGTGCATATAAATTGTTGCTCGCATATTACTATTGATGCGTGATCATTACATATACGTATAGATCGAGGCATAATGGAGTATTTGAATAGCGATGGACAAGTGACGGTTGAGGGTAAGTTGTGGTCTAATTAGGATAATTCGAGTTGGTTTATGCTTCTAGTTTGACGTATGAGCTGTTAGGAATACCTTTATGAAATTATGATCCCCTGGTCGTAGTATGCTTGTTTGTGGTGGAAGACTCACGTTTCTTTGTGGTGTCTCGTCGCATTCATTCAGTCTAGGTGCATGATTCATCGCATTTTCACATAGCTTATGTATAGATTTTCCTACTGGGCTAGTGTAGCTCACCCTATCATTTTCAGGTACACTACAATAACACTGTCTTGGAGAGTGTGAAGCGTATGCAGACATCACAGGCTAAAGTTATTATTTTTTTAGAGTACTTGTCTCTCTTCGTAAATCAACTGCATTGTACTATTTTCTTTATTTTGGAATACTGTATCAGTTAAAGAGATCGGTGAGATTCGAAAACTGTATTGTAATTTGAGGTATCGTATGTACTATTGTGAGGATTTGTTTTTAAAATGGTATTGTTATTTATGTTGAAAATCGAGGGCGTGACAACTTGGTATCAAAGCATAGGTTTAGAATACCTTAGGACCGTGGGGAGACACTTAGTCTCATGGGTCTAGCGGTTGCATTTGGGACATGATCTATGTGTGCATCATGTGGATAGCATTCATTCATCTTAGTGGCATTATGTTTGCATTTATGTGGAGCTGTATGACGTTGTCAACCCATGACCAAAAAAAAAAAATGGCGGGCTTGACCTCAGAGTGATATGGTAGTTGATGATAGTTTCTCTCCTTTAACTATCGTAGTAACTAGAAATGACATGCTTTGCGACTGTGTGAATTTGTAGAAAGTTACGTATTGAGGTGGTTGATGTGAATGGTAATGCTTTGTGGTTGCTACGTACTGAGGGGTGTTTATGTGTTTCGCGTGTTCATTTATATTTGACACAATTATGTTTGGTGTGTGTATCATGCTATTTTAAGTTGTAAAGTTTGAACTCATGTTACATTTAGATATGTGCATGCTAGGTAATATGTCTATTGCTAAAGGTAACTGTATTTAGTGTATGTGAAACTCATTCTTCTAAAATTTTGAGGATCGACTTTCGGATATTCAGTTTGAAATATGGCTGGCCACCGCGACTTCAAGATTGAATATCTAGAATAGACGCTCTTTAAACAAGGTGAAACGAAATGACTTATCCTTTGCAAAAAAAAAAAAAAAAAAAGTATCATGAGATGTTATAGTTAAAGGTTAGCACTTAGCATAGTTTGTTGTCTTCGTACTTTTAAATAAGGGAATGCTTTGTTTTAAGGATTCTAGTTGCAAACTGATAAAGATAAAGACATGTCAACTCAGATCTTGTTCTTATATGGTGTGCTAGTAAATGAGATAATATTCAAATTTTCTTTTACCATAAAGAGATAAGTTTAATTGAAAAAAAAAAAAAACAATTCTATGGTTAAGCTCATCAATTTATTTGGAAAGGAGTTATGAAGAGTATGTGTGCCTAAATAGCTTTGCTTGCTATGTCTCCTGTAAGTGAGTATTTTAGGTAATCTATTAAGAAATGAGAATAGATATGTGAAATGATTAAACCCTTTTAGAGTCAGAACGTTTTCTCTTATATTCATGAGAATAAGTTGGTACACGTGTTCTTGATATTTGGAGATGCAATGGTATGACTTGATGATGTTATGTGATTAATAAGCACTCGTGTGAGATTATGATAGAGTTTAATGTCATGTTGATACTATGCCGTGGAAAATGTTGAATATGAAGGTTTAGTCATTAATGGAATGCTTTAACATGTAGGAATGTAACGGGGTCGAGTGATACGTAGTTGGGTTGTTTCTACCTTATTTGCCGGAGTTGTGTGTGAATACTGTTGGACACTTAAGTCTCAGGGAAAAATGATTTGGCAGATGTGTGTTGGACTAAATTTCTTTGGATTAAACTAGAAGAAGAAAAAAAAAAAGGGATGGTAGTTTAAAAAAAAAAAGGGCGTTTGACACGTATAGCAAGCCTCATTTGTTTGATTTGTATTGGGAACGTTGGTGTCTTGTCATGGGATGGTTTGATCTAGAGCTAGAAATCGATGTGTCGTATAAAATCGACGTGGGTCTTATGCTTACATGGCTAAGCTAGAGTTATGTGAAACAATTGTGGGAGTGAAGTATCCATTCGAGGAAAAGGAGAGAGGAATCTATGTGGGAAAATTTGAGATTGAGAAAATGGATAGAGAACGTGTGAAGTCTCAGGAAGTTGAAATGAACTTAGAATTTTCATGGGCTTTTTAGAGCCACGATTTATGAAGAATTGGGCACTGTGTGAGCTCGTGGTTGCATAGGGTACTGTGTGAACCCATGTTGAAATAAGGCACTGTGTGAGCCTGTGATCTGTTGGGTACTGTGTGAGCCCGCTGTCGTATTGGGCACTGTGTGAGCCCGTGGTTGTATTGGGCACTATGTGAGCCTGTGTTTGTTGGGTAGTGTGTGAGCCCGTTGATGCGCTGGGTACTGTGTGAGCCCTGTTGGGTACTGTGTGAGCCCGATGGGTATGGTGTGAGCCCGTTGATGTGTTGGGATACTGTGTGAGCCCGTTGGCATGTAGATGTGTTCGGCGATATGCAATGCCATTAATTTGTACGATGAGATAGCGGTCGGTTGATTTGTTGGGGTATTTTGCGTACGAAATGTGCTGCTATTTAGTTTAAATTTACTTGTTTGACATGTTGTGTAGTCATAGTGTGTGAAACTTGTCCTTTGAATGCGGTACTGAGTAGATATTGATGTGATATGTGGATACTTGTCACTAGTTAAATAGGTAATCAAAAAAAAAAAAGAAGAAGAAGAAACGTACTTGAGTAGATTGACTCGAATCCTTTACTTAGACGTAGCACTATGTGACGATTGAGATCTCTAGTCTCAACTCCTTGCCCTATAGTATCTTATGATTTGATGATGATTTTGCATGTCTTTCAATGCTTATACTATGGCTTTATTGAAATTACTGCTAGCTTGGTTGATCCTTCGTAAAGATGTTGAGTAGGCGAGACTAGTTGGGACGTTGTAAACACATGCCGAACAGGAGTTGAGTTCTTTACTTGGGGCGTTGGGTGAGTATGGTGAGACATGTGGAGTGGTAAACTTTTGTTTCGAGAGTTGATATGGTTGTAGCTATGTGAAACTCAAATTTTTCTAAAAAGGAGTGGTACTTTCTAAAAGCTGATTCTTTGTATAGTTCATTTTGAAAAAGGAAATGGTTTGGACATGGAGTCAGCTACTTTATAGTGGAGTAAACCCTGTCGTTAGTTCTTTACCGTGCTAACTAGATTGTTGCATTTTAAAATGACCATGTGAGGCATTTATGAGTGATTATTGGTAATGCCGTTCCAAAAAAAAAAAAAACAAATAAACAAACAAATTTTCCCTTGCAAATTTTTATAAAATTTCATCAAGGATGGATTGATTTTAAGAACTTTTGAACTGCTCAAACTTAAGACTTCAACAAGCCCAATTATTATTCATCAAAATTACTTAGTGACATGTGGCACTATACTCATGCTTTGTAAGTTGGAAACTTTGATTGTTGTTTAGTTTAGACTTCAATATCGTGTCGGGCAGTTATATATTGAGTTAGCGTTTGTCCTCTTTAGGGAACTTGTCTTGAGTTAGTGTTGAGAACTACTAGAGCTTTACTTGTGTGAGTCTTTGAAATGGGGGTTAAGTCGAAAAATAAGAAAACGAGGTAAAAAAAAAAAAAAAAGAAGAGAGAAAAATCTGAAAGTTGTTTTTTCCTTGCAAGCGTACGTGAAGAATCTTGTAAATCTTGAGATGGATGAGTTATTCTCAAAACTTACTGATTATGTATTATTTGGCAAAGTTGTTGAGCTACAACATGATGAAATTATCCTGTGTGTTAAACACAGTCCTTGGAACCGGAATTGGTTGATCGGAAGTAATGAAAAATGGATACGATTTGTGAGATCGAAATTGGTTGGTAACCTGATTGAAGTTGTGTAGTAGGCACGGTCGTGGGAACTAGAATTCATTGACGATGTGTCTTCATTTGTTTTACTTAAATTTCGGGACGAAATTTCTTTAAGGAGGGTAGAATGTAGAGACCCATAATTTTTAATTTTAATTTTTTAATAATTATAATATTCAAATGAAAGTCAGAATTATGAGATAATGTGAAATGTTATAAGAATATGTGATTTGGGTTGAATGTGATAAAACTTGGAAGTTTGGGGTGTGAGTGTAAGATGTTTGTGTGATGGTAAATATATAGAGGTGAGTGTGTCGTAGAGAACCATTATCCCTTTTGTTCCCACACACGTCTCTCTCACCCTCCGTCCGACTCTCTCTCTCTCTCGGCCTATCCCTCTCTCTCATTTTTCTTGCTTCTCCTCCACAAATCCTTGAATACCGCCCCATATTATGCCTTGTACAAGCATCCTTGGGTCTCGGGTCACTTGGGAAGAGCTCGGAGGAAGTGTTCTCGGTTGATTTCAACTCTTGGAAGCTAGGGCTTGCGGGGAATTTAGGGGTTTTGCTCAAAACCCTTTCGGTAGGGATTTCTCACACTTGTTATGCGTTTATATGGTGTTTATATACTTAGATCGCGCTTAAAATCGTTATTTGAGGTTGTTTCCTTCATTCCCGGTGCAGAACAGGGGCTTAGTTTTTGGGGTTTTTCGTCTTCTTAAACTTGAAATTGAATTTGGTTCCTTCATGTGAAATAGAGTAGACTTAAAGCTCGTTTTAATACCGCAAGAATCACCCGAAACCGTTGAGAATTGAATTTATGGTGATTTTTAGAATACTGGTCTACAAATCTGTCTCGTTTTCAGGGTTTCAGCCCACTTCGAACGGCCATAACTTCCTCGTCCGATGTCCGTTTTATGAAAACTTTATATCGGTTCGAAGGTCTTGAAGTCAGCTTTCATTTGCCACTAGAATCGTCTTAGAACTCTTAGTACACAGAAAGTTATGATTGTTTGAGTGGAGGTGTGTCAATCTGTCATGCTGCGTGACAGATTTGTGTAGCCTCGGTAAACCCCTGTTTAACCACCCTTGGGGTGCAGATTTGACAAGGGTTCCTTCGTGACTTTTAAGCTTCGTTCAATCACACAACTATTGGGACTGGAATCACTTAAAAATAGTAAGAACTCGATTTATAGTAGTTTTTAGAAGATTGAACTGAAATCTGGAAATTTGGACAGCGTACAGAACTGCGTTTTTCATCGTTTGTTATGGTTAAGCGACCCTATTGGGTATGGGTCCGTATGAGTTTTAAAGATTGGTAAGTTGGTGATATTTTGGCGTTGAAATTATTGAAAAATATTAGGTACGTGATTCTTAATGAATATTTGAACATGAACTGCTTTGTTGGAAATCAGGATATGCTCATGTGTCGATTTTAGATGATTACGGTACCCGTTCGTTGTCTTGGCATTCGGGTGATAAGGGGGGGCATTGTGGCATATTGTGATGAATGTTATGAATTTGTTATGTGTTGAGTATGACGTTGTATAATTGTTTTAACTCGATAATGGGTGTTAGATTGAGTATTGATGGATTGTGCATAATCAAAGATGTTTATGGACATATGATTTGAGTGTCATGGCTACGTGTGATATCGAATTTTGTATGTATCGTGGTGTGGCATATCATAGTATATGGACAACGGATGGAGTCGTATCAAACTTCGGATGTCGACGAAGGTTACGGGGCCTAACACCGCCCGGAATGTGGAGTCGCATTCACTTTGTGGGATGTCGACGAAGGTTACGGGGCCTAACATTGCCCGGAATGTGGAGTCGCATCCACTTTGTGGGATGTCGATGAGGGTTACGGGACCCAACACCGCCCGAAATTCACGTCAATATGGACGGAGCCCGGTTCACCTTCTTGGCGGGACCTTGGCGAGGGTTACGGGACCCAACATTGCCCGGTGCATTGCCTTGCATCACATATCACGCATTGTTGATTGGTTGAGCTAGAGTTATGACCTGTGTTACTTGGGTAATGAAAAGATTTTAGTGGACGCATGGGGTCCCACCGGAATTGAATGAAAGGATTTTAGTGGATGCACTGGGGTCTCAAGTGCCCGGAATTGAATGAAATACTTGAGAAATACAAGACAAATTGATTATGTTCTAAAAGGAAATTCATTGATATGTTCGTTTTATTCTGCTGAAAGATATACTCGTTGTCATTTGCATCTTGGGGTTCGTTGTGCATATAAATTGTTGCTCACATATTACTATTGATGCGTGATCATTACATATACGTATAGATCGAGGCATAATGGAGTATTTGAATAGCGATGGACAAGTGACGGTTGAGGGTAAGTTGTGGTCTAATTAGGATAATTCGAGTTGGTTTATGCTTCTAGTTTGACGTATGAGCTGTTAAGAATACCTTTATGAAATTATGATCCCCTGGTCGTAGTATGCTCGTTTGTGGTGGAAGACTCACGTTTCTTTGTGGTGTCTCGTCGCAATCATTCAGTCTAGGTGCATGATTCATCGCATTTTCACATAACTTGTGTATAGATTTTCCTACTGGGCTAGTGTAGCTCACCCTATCATTTTCAGGTACACTACAAGAACACTGTCTTGGAGAGTGTGAAGTGTATGCAGACATCACAGGCTAAAGTTATTATTTTTTTAGAGTACTTGTCTCTCTGCGTAAATCAACTGCATTGTACTATTTTCTTTATTTTGGAATACTGTATCAGTTAAAGAGATCGGTGAGATTCGAAAACTGTATTGTAATTTGAGGTATCGTATGTACTATTGTGAGGATTTGTTTTTAAAATGGTATTGTTATTTATGTTGAAAATCGAGGGCGTGACACTAGCCACGAAACTTTGTCAAGATATACTCTCAAACCCTCTCTACAAAAGCCCTAACCTCCTGAAGGCAGCCATCAATCTGACAATCAAACCCCGAAGTCTCAAACCCTAACCCTAGGGTTTTTCAAGAAACAATCAGTCAATCCCGATCAAATCCGAAGCAATCAAGCTACTGAGGGATCAAGGTGGTGAGGCCCAGGGGCCTCTGGTTTGGTTTATTTATCGTTTTTATGCTTAATCACAGCGTTTTGATAATCTGCTAACTTTTCTGTCTGGTGTGAGGAAGAATATCGACCGGAGCTTCGATCCCTTGGCTGGTACATCAATCCAGGAGGATCCCTCGGTCGTGACATCCATTCATCGGCCGCGGGATCCATTCCCCTGGGACAGCTTTCTTTTGTTTTCTGCTTTCTGATGCATGTTTTAATTACAGTCTCGGCTCACCTTATTTACTATTTAAAGGCATAAAAACAGATTACGTGTTAGAATTAAATGAAGCATCTATATGTCTTATGTTGAACGATTATGGGCTAGCCTCACGGCTAGGCAGAGAGGGGTGCCTAACATCTTCCCCTTACTGTACCGTTGGCTTCCGTATCCAGAATTTCTATCTATTTTCCTAGTTTTAATAAACTGGGTGGCAACTCTGTTTTGATGATAACCGATATCATGTAGCGATGTTCCTAGCCATGGGAATATCCATGATCTTGGTTTATGAAGTAAGGAACCAAACGAGCAAACAAACGATCAATCTGTATGGCAATGCCCCGTTTGGGAGGTATCTACAGTTTTCTGGCGACTTTGCTGGGGACATGAGAGCCATAACCAGAAAGTTCAACATAAGACTAATACATGCCTTATTTAATTCATTTATCATATGCATCGAGCAGGCACGCCTCGTTGAGTTCACCTAATACCCCAACATGACACGGGCTACACTACAACACGAAAGGCCTATAGCGAGGATTTAATTTTCTCGCCAAAGCACCTGATTTCCTCGCAAAATGTATTTGCGAGGAAAAAATTGTCCGCCCGTTTTCCTCGCAAAAACGTTGTCACAAAAAGTATTTGCGAGGAAAAAAAAATTTCCTCGCCTTTTCTGATACAATTAGCGAGGAATTTTCTCCTCGCTATAGTTTTTTCCTCGCTAAACTAATGCCAGGTTTACAAAATAGGCGAGGAATTTTTTCGTCGCCAATTATAGTTTAGGTGAGGAAATTTTCCTCGCTAAATCTCTTAAACTAAAATCAATACAATTCCCAGCTCCTTGCTTCCGCGCGAACTCGAACCGTGTCCTCCTCTGCGGAGGCATTTGCTCCATCCATCACACCAACTTCCTTTCCAGTTCAAACATTCACCTTCTTTTATATATATACCTTTTGGACGTCTTCTCACCTCTCTAAATTTGTTTCTTTAAACCTTTCTCTCTAATTTTAGTCTGTTTGTAGTATTTCTTTACACTTGTTTTTTAAAATCTTTAACATTATTCTCTTTTAATGAATTTTTTTTATAATTTAATATTTTCTTATATATCTTTATTAAATCTTTATACCTTTCTAAATTTGTTTATTTTATACTTAATTTTAATTCTCTCCAAGTTTAGTAACCTTTTGTAGTGCCTAAATTAGTTTGAGCACCTTAATTTTTTGCAAATACAATATTGTTTTTTGGTGGGTGAATCTGTTCTTACTGTGTATACGTGCGTCCATAACAATCTTAACTCAACTATATTTCACAATGATACTTTGTTATGTTTATTTTTAAATGGGGTAAACCTTACATATTTTGAAAATAGATTAGTGACGATCTAATTTTGAGATATTTTTTAATACAACATCACTGCATCGATTATTAAGTACTTTATCTTTTGTTTAGCTTTTCATTAATTTTTTTTGTATGAATTAATAATCAGTTATCTCTAGGAAAAGCAATCCATAGTTTCCATTCTTTTTATGAAATGCATATCATTCATCCACAAACTTATAATCCCTATGTCCGGTCTTTTTTTTTGGGTTTATAACTATGGGATGAACTTTTTTTAGCATGTCCTTAAAATGTTTTTATTCAAACAATAAATTTTATTGCAATTTGAACAAACTAACATCGTTAATAATAATTTTATTTGAGAAAAAGTGAATTCATATAATTAGTGAGAAATATATATTTCATTTCATCAATTCAATGCAATGGGCGAGGAAACTATTTTTTCCCATTTTATCACTTTTTTATTTTAATAAATTTGATAATAATATTGAAATATGTAGTTGATTATCTCTTACCATCGTGATATTAAAAATACATTAACATAATTAATAATGACGGCTAAAAAAGGCGATGAAATATTTTCTCACCAAAAGGTAATATCCTCGCTAAATGTAACCCTTTTGTGAGGAAATTTGTTTTTCCTCGCTAAAAATAGCGATGAAATTGAATTTCCTCGCAGATTGTGTACTTTTAGCGACGAAATTTAGTTTCCTCGCCATACCTAGCAATAGGCCTTTCGTGTTGTAGTGCTATGTTAGGGGTTCCAACAAACTCCTCGGTCACTTGTACCTATTGGTATATCAAAAAGGAAATCACCCAATCACCGCCTATAATGGGCTGGTGAAATGACTGATGCCCTTTGACAATGGAGCACCCTGAGACTACCCAAACCTTACATGTGTTAAAAAGCCATAGAACCTATCAAACTAAGACAGAAACCCGCAGGTTAAGGAAATTTCCTGCATTTTGTTTCCAACTTCTTCCTCACACCCATTGTACGTATGTATGTTTTAAAGTCTTCTTTTGCAGGTTAAGCCTTAGGGGCCTTTCTAAACCAAATGGAAGTGGGTAAGCTAAACTAATCTAACTAAAAGCAAAAAAATTTCAAGAAAAATGGCCACCTCATTGTTCATGTTCGATTCGCACTTTCAAATTGTCACCAAGCTGTCTGGTCTGCCCCACTCTGCAGTCAAAGAATTTGACCCCTCCAAATACATCACTCCAGTAGAACAACCAAGGTTTATGGTAACTATCATTGATGACAACCATGTCATGTTCGTAAGAACAGTCTATGAAGAAGAGATGGAAGACATAATCGAAGAAGAAGGGCTTGGCAGGGTCCTAATCTATTTCTATGACTCTTATGCACCTACCGATGACTACTGGCCAATCGATGAGGTCAACAAATCTGAAGCTGAAGAAGCAAGGGAAGAAGAATATGCTGACAATGATCCACTAGACGAAGTATCACTGAACCTACTCTTTGCTGAAAGGGTCACCAACAATGAAATAAGGGTGATCCACCCCATCATAGATAGGTTTGGTAATTGGTGGGGATTTGTTGGCACACGAAGAGTCGACAACAACGACGAAGCAGAAATTGAAGCTCAACTGGAGGAGATAACGGCAATAGCAAATCAAATGGCCCTCCAAGACTTGTAGGGTGACAATGATGAAAGTGCGAATCAAGGTGACAGCGAAGTGCTGATGATCAACCTGGGTGATGAAAAAGACTGCTCTGAGCTGATTGTGGATGCCGAAAGAGGGGCCGACCGTAACTGGACCGTGGAACACACTTTAAAATACAATACAAAAAATGCTGATTCCGATCTTAGCTCTGATTCCGATTCCGACTCTAGGTCAACTCAATCCGAGTCTAGTTTTTCATCTTCTAAAACTACTGAGTTTAGTGAGGAAAACCTGGTCAAAGCACCAAGGCATAACATCTATTTTGAATTTGACTCTGAAGCATCTTTTGGCAATTTTAGCAATGAGAAGGAAGATTTAGAGTATTTCACTTTGCCTATAATTAACTGTGTGGATTTCGACAATCTGAATTTTGAGGAAGAAATTCCTAAAGAAATTCTAGAATTCATCGAAAGAGAAGAAGAAAGGCGTGCTAAACCTTTTTCCGAGAAAATAATTACAGCAAACAGAGGCTCTGAAAATGAGCCCAAACTGGTTAAAATTGGTGCAACACTATCTTCTCAAGAAAGTGAAAAATTAATCCTTTTGCTAAAAGAATACAAAGATGTTTTTGCTTGGTCTTACAAAGACATGCCTTAGATAGACCCTGAAATTGTTCAGCACAAAATTCCTCTTCATCTTGATGTAAAACTTGTTAAACAAAAGGTAAGACGTATGCGCCCTGATTGGTTCTTAAAAATAAAAGAAGAAGTCACTAAGCAAATCAATGCCGTTTCTTATAGTCACCGAGTATCCACAGTGGGTAGCCAACATCATTCCAGTACCAAAGAAAACTGGAGGAATCAGGGTCTGTGTAGATTTCCGAGATCTCAACAAGGCCAGCCCAAAGGATGACTTCCCACTACCACACATAGACGAGCTCGTGGACAACACCGCGGGACATGCACTGCTATCTTTCATGGATGGGTTTTTTAGGTATAATCAGATTTTGATGTCTCCGACAGAGAGAAGACCACCTTCACCACACCATGGGAAACTTACTGTTACCGAGTGATGCCATTCGGATTGAAAAATGCTGGAGCCACTTACCAAAGGATGGCAACCACACTACTACATGATATGATGCACAAGGAAGTAGAGGTGTATGTCGATGATATGATAGTCAAATCAAAGGAAATGGAGGGACACTATGAAGCACTTCAAAAGTTCTATGAGAGGATTAGGCAATACAAGCTACGTCTCAATCCTCAAAAATGCACTTTTGGGGTGACGGTTGGCAAAATGTTAGGATTTCTCATCACTCAATGAGGAATCGAGGTAGACCCTTCCAAAATACAAGCCATCATGAAGATATCACCGCCAAAGATGGAAAAAGAGGAAAGGAGCTTTCTAGGGAAAGTGCAGTTCATCAGCAAGTTCATTTTTAAGCTCACAGCCATCTGTGAACCTCTCTTCAAGCTTCTGAAGAAAGGTACTGATTTTGAATGGAGCCAAGACTGTCAGCAATCGTTCGAGGCAATCAAAGAATATCTCCAGAACCCACCTGTGCTATCGCCACCCATTCCTGGGAAGCCATTGATTCAATATCTTTCAGTAACAGACACATCCATGGGATGCATGCTAGTACAAGAAAACAACGCCAAAGTGGAGTGCGCCATATACTACCTCAGCAAAAAGATGATGAACTATGAAACAAGGTATACTCTCCTAGAGAAGAACAGTTGAGGGCTAGTGTGGGCCACAAAGAAACTAAGGCACTACTTATTAGCACATCCGATAGTGTTAGTTTCTCGTTTAGACCTAATCAAATATCTTTTCGAGAAGCCAGCACTTATTGGAAAGCAAGCTAGGTGGCTACTGCTTCTAGCAGAATTCGACCTCAAATTCATGAGGAAATCGGTGAAAGGAAAGGCTGTGGCGAAATTCTTGGCAGATCACCCTATAACAGAAGCCAAAGCAGAGGACTTCATGTTCCCTGACGAAGACATCTTATGTCTCCTAGAAGACACCTGGCAACTATACTTTGATGGAGCATCGAACCAAAGTTGATATGGCATAAGGATACTGCCGGTTTCCCCAAACAACTCTCATATCCCCTTGTCATATAAACTAAGGTTTGAAGTCACCAACAACCAAGCTGAGTATGAAGCTTGCATCGCTGGAATGGAAGCAGCCCTGGAACTAGGGGCAAGAAGGATAGAAGTCATTAAAGATTCAAACCTAGGAGTGTCCCAAGCAAGAGGAGACTGGAAGGTCAAAGAAGATACGCTGAAACTATATCACTCTGTACTAGAAGAACTGATTCCACAATTCGACTCAGTCATCTTCACGCACACTCCTCAAGAAAGCAATAGATTTGCAGATGCTTTGGCAACACTAGCCTCCATGGTCGAAATACCCCTGGGATTCACAATGCGACCCCTTATGATCGAGCAAAAGGTCAAATCAGCGTGCAAGTGCACTTTCGTTGAAGAGGTTGAAGATGATGGTAAGCCCTGGTACGAGGATGTGAAGAAATTCTTGGAAGAAAGAGAGTATCCCTCTGAAGCCACTTCAAAAGACAAGGTGGCTCTACGAAAGTTTGCCACTTGATTTGTAACCTGTGGGGGAGCATTGTATCGAAGAGCATATCTAGGTCCCAATCAGCTTTGTGTCATGACAGAAGAAAGTCGTAAGATAATGGAGGAAATACATGAGGGAATCTACGGGCTGCACATGAATGGGACCACAATGGCAAAGAAAATCCTGCGTCAGGGGTACTACTGGACTACGATGGAAGTCCGACTGTGCTAACTATGTTCGCTGATGTTACAAATGCCAGGCTCACGCTGATCGCATGCGTATTCCACCTACGGAATTGTATAGCATGACATCTCCTTGGCCATTCTCAACTTGGGGGATAGATGTCATTGGAAGTATAAACCCAAAGGGAAAATACAAACATCAGTTCATTGTAGTAGCCATCGACTATTTCACCAAGTGGGTAGAAGCAGCCTCCTATGCCACCATTAAGGCTACTCATGTGGCTAAGTTTATTCGCACCAATATCTTTTATCGATATGGAGTACCTCACGAGTTCATCTGCGGCAATGGATCACACTTCAAAGGAGCAACAAAGAAGCTTTTTGCCGAATTTGGGATACAGAATCGTCGCTCATCTACTTATCGACCTCAAACTAATGGAGCAGTCGAGGCTGCAAACAAAAACATCAAGAGGATTCTACGGAAGACTACCAACACTTACACAGATTGGCCAGAAATGCTGCCTCTAGCACTATGGGGTTATCTAACAACTGAAAGAACTTCAACTGGGACCAGTCCTTACTCCCTGGTCTAGGGATGGAAGCTGTCTTACCTATCGAACAAGAACTACCCTCATTAAGGGTTCTGGCCGAAACTGGTATGATCGAAGAGGATGGGATTCAAAACCGCTACGACGAGTTAGCATTGATAGATGAAAGGAGGCTGAGAGCATTATACCATGTGCAAGGATATCAACGCCGCATCGCACTAGCATTCAACCAAAAGGTGAAGCCACGAGACTTCAAGGTAGGGGATATGGTGCTCAAAGCAATCCGTCACCACATTTCAGACCCGAGAGGCAAGTTTAGACCAAACTGGGGAGGACCCTACCTTATCAAGCGCATACTGTCTGGAGGAGCTGCCTACATTGCAAACCTAAATGGGATGGAATTCGCAACGCTAGTCAACATCGACAAGCTGAGGAAGTATTACCCTTGAGGGATGCCCATTGGGCCGAAAACCACAAGGGTGGGCAAACGCAAGCAAAAATTAGAGCAAGCCTGCTATGTCGAAAACCCGCAAGGGCGGCTTAGGCAAAAACTAAGGCATAAATAAAAGAGCTCGCTAGACTGAAAACCTGCAAGGGCGGTTTAGGCAAAATCAAGAGCACAAAAGGAGAAGAAAATACCCGAGTGAACCCTAGCTAAAACAAACAAACTTTGTTGGAACTACAATTATGGCCTGATTCCCTCCATGGGATAGGTAGGCAATCTCTGAATTAAGATTCGGCCACTACTATCATTATCACTTCCAAATTTCTAGGTCTATCCTAAAGCATGTTAATTGTCAAACCATGGCAACAACATTTTCAAAATAAAGCAACCAATGTTTTATTATTTCCAAGAAAAAAGGAAAAAGCAAGCTCAAGCAATTCCCAGTCTATGAAAACTATAATCAAATCTTCCAAAAAGCATAAGCAAAGTGTCGATCTCTAGGTCCTCCTTCTCTTTGCACTTTTGTCCTTCAAAAGCTTTTTCTCTAACCAACGCTTATACGAACCCAATAGTTTGTCAGCAAAGTTCTTAGCAACCTCTTGCATTATTCGATTTGGCCATAAACGAAGCACATTACGAGGAAGGTTGGCATCATGAACCTTAGAAACAGCATACTCAGGGTCACCCAAAACCTTAACTTGTTCAGCCCCAAATTGCCTCTGGAAACGAGCAGGGAAATAGAAGGTAACTTGAGTGATACCAATCACTGCTACACCAAAATGGTTCATGGTACTTGCAGTCATGCTCTTTACACCATACCAGGGGCAAACCCATTGGATTTGATCACCCTTACGAGTTTCCATCCATGCTTTCCAAGCAGCTTCAGTGGGAAACTGTCTGATTACACGACGCTCCATGCAGTGATCTGAACTATAGGGTAGCTGCTCTGGCACATTCCACACCCTCAACTTCTCATAAAGCCATACCTATAGAAAACAAGGGAAAATTGTGAGTTGTGAGAACACGTGAGTCAAAACAAAAGAGTGACGAGCGAAAAGATAAATTTGGCAAAAAGAAAAATAGGTAAAGAGCGAACCTGCAGTAACAAAGGGCTGCCTGAAAACTGGGCTGTAGGATTACCCTTTACCATATCAAGGCCTATCAAAGTCTCTGCCAACACCAAACCAGCAAAACTTGTACGATTTCCCACCCGTTGAGCAAAATCAAGCAGCATGGAATCAACATGGCCAGAGGAAGGACCAAGCAAGTAAAAATGGAGAAGGCGGATGCACAGCGCATGAAAGCACGCTTTTTGTTGAGGGATTTGACGATGAGCTTCAGCTGTACCAAAACGCTGAACAAGCTGCAGAAATTCCAGCCTTCCCTTCACCATGAAAAACCTAGCTTTGTGTTTCTGAACTTAAAGCAAATCCTTTAAGAGATTACATCGGTTAAACAAAGAGTTAGGAATAATAAGACCTTCTATATCCGAATGACCCATGATAGTTGCAAATTCCTCGATGGTAGGACACAATTCCTCTTTTCTAAATCGAAAGGCATGGAAAACAGGGTCCCCCAGGCTAGTGGCTGCCCGAAGAAAAGCAAAATTCACAGGGATTTGACGATGGGAGAAAATGAAGTCCATACCAAAGGACTTAAACTGCAAACGGTCGAGGCCGTTAAAGGAGTTCAACCACCGTTAAAGGAGTTCAACCACTGATCAAGGACTGGTTGTGCCATGAAATCGTCGCTGACAAATACCATCGAGTTCGTAGAACGTATACTTATAGGCTAGGTTGAGTCCTAGTTCGAATCGGAATCAAATTCTAAAATTCTCAGAAATCAAGTCAGTCTCTCAGCCGATACTTCGATATAGCGGTCGCTTTCACCGGCCAATCAAAGATCAGGTAAGAAGAATCGATCTTTCGGTCGCTATATCAAAGATTCGGCTGCTTACAGAAAATTTCCACGGTTCTGTCCAATTCGCCAAAATTTCTATCAAACAAACCGATTTTACGCTATCAAAGGTGTAAACAAAAGCATACACAATCACATATCAGAGCAAAATATTTTGTTTCATATAACAAAAGTTCCTTTACATCACAAGGTGAATCATCCCACATCTCCTAAACAAGCTTTACATCGGTTTCCTATCATACTAACCTATGCAGGAAAGCAAAAAGAAGGAGAAGAGGATGCCAAATTCTCTGGTGGTCCAAACACTAGAGACCAATTGCAAAAAAGAAAAGGATACCCCCGGGGCAACGTTTACCAAAGAAGCACTGTGGTGTAGAAGAGACATCACGCAGCCCAGAAAAACCATCATACCACGTACAAGCGCCACCCCAGAAGCTCCACATCACGGAAGCAAGCCACCCATGCAAGGGTCCTTAATCAAGCAGTAAGACAGAACCAAAAGCAACGCAGACTCCCTCCACAATTGCTGGCCGCACATCGCCCATCCCCCGGACCCAACGGGAACAAAGCAAAGAAAAGGAGGGGAGAATCCTCAATGGAGTTCTCGGAGAAGAGAGAACGAAGAAAGGAAGAGGAGAAAATGAAAACAAAACGTCGAGGCTGTGGCCTTTTATAACGCTCTGAAAATAAAGCGATTACGTGGCCGGCTTATCAATAGGTCGGCCACGATATCAGTTACTCGGCCGAGGGATCAATCTCCTGGCCCGCTGATCAATCTCCCATCAGTGCAACGATTCAAGCCATTATGAAGTTTTGGGTCCATGACCAACAAAACCAATAATTGGATCAGCCCTGGGGGCATCCCCATGCAAACACAGTGAAATCTAGAACCAGCCTTGGGGGCATACCGAAGCACAAAAAAGCTCTCTTGTAGGGAGGTAATCCCGAACAGGTACAAAGAGTTACCCGAACACATGGTACGTGGGGCCCAGAACAAATGTAGACGGAATACCCGCCGTGCAGTACGGTGAACGGCAATAAGGACCAGGGACACGAGGGGTCCCAGGTCCAAGATACCCGATCAGGGGTATGGTCCAAAGAGCAAGGGTAGTTGTTGGACCAGTCGCATGCTATGGAGACCAATGGTTTGAGACATCATTGGTCTAGATAGGCTGTTCGGCAACGAGAGGGCCGAACAGGAGCAGTAATTTGGAGGAGGTGCCGGAAGGCGCTCCAAAGTGGTCCAGAAATGGTAATTCCCAGTAAGGAAACAAGATCTGGAGGAGATACCCAACAAGAATGGGGTGAACGGCTAGCTTTGGAAAGAGTTCCTAAAAGGTCTAAAAGGAAATATGCAGTTAAGGGAATGAGAATCCCTCATATTCTGGGTTCCCTTTATGAGAAAGGAAACTTAGGGCAGCAAGATGGCTTGGACAGTAAGTAGACATGGGTCTATAAATACGAGGTAAACCTAGAGGTAAAGGTACGCAATTCCTGGCTATTGGCTTATTACTTACTAAGAATTAAGGTTTTACTAGTACGAGATACTAATTTTGGCATCGGAGGGCCTTTGCCACGAGACGGCAAAGGTGCGCCACCTTTTGGTTTGTTTTATAGGATCAATACCGGCGATGTGCTAGGGTTCCGGTGTAGAGAGAAAAGTAGCCGTTACAGTTTGGTGCTGTTCGAAGGCCTGTTTCGTTTTCCTGCACTTACATCTCTCTCCACCATAAACAGCAAATTCACAGCTACCGGTCGCTTGACCACCCGGGATCATCAAATCCTAGCTCCAGCCTCATGCTCAAATAGCAGTCCTAAGCTCGACGTCATGCTTATCAACAACCACCACTATCAAGCAAACTCAACAGCTCCGAGCTCATCATTACCAAGCAACTCAGCGGCTCCATGCCCATGCTCTCTACTTATTCAGCAGCTCTATGCTTGCCACCATAAACAGCTCCACGCCAAATGCTATCGAGCAAATTCAGCGGTTCCAAGCCCGCCAACCTAACTGGCTCTAAGCCGTAAAACAATCCTCAACAGGCTCCACGCCCACATCTACGAATTCCGCGGCACCAAGCCCATTTATCAAATAGGCTCTTAGCCTACCTTGTCAACAGCTCTACGCCCGTACCAATCATCTCAGCAGCTCTATGCTCGCTACCATCTCAACGGCTCCTAGCCCATTATCTAAACGACTCCAAGCCAATCATTTCAGCGGCTCCAGGCCCATTACTTCAACTGACTCTATGCCATAATCATCTCGACTGGCTCCACGCCATAACAACAATCCTTAGCAGGCTCTACGCCACCCCAATCATGATATCATCAATTCTCAAGCTCTAGCTTGAACGCTCAAAATCTAACATTTTGAATGCTCGAAGCTCTTCGAATGCCCAACCACTGTGTACTGGAGGCTCATGTTCTATACTTGAATGTGCAGGCTCTATGCTTGAATGCCCAACCACTGCGTACTGGATGCTCAAAGCCTGTACTTTGAATGCTCGGATTCTGCCGTCCGAATGCTCGAGCTCTATGCTCCGAATGCTCAAGTCCAAAACTTGATAGAAGCTCAAAGCTTAAATCAAATACACACGCACGGGCCCGTGCACATATTGCATCAATTGCATCATCATTAGCACATTGAGTATGCATAACTATTTGCATTGTCATAACTGTTCACATTAACCACCATCATCATATACACATTCTGCATATCTCTCTTATTCATGAAACAGGTTAATCCTGCAATCAACCGGCTCCATGCCTCGGTTTTTTATTGATCGGTCCAGAACCTCGATCCTTTGGCTCCACACCAAAATTTATGATGAGAAAGCTCCGTGCACAGACCATCAGAATGCATCCAGCTCAACGCTTCGGTTCTATCTCTCCCGGCTCCCGCCTTATAATCAAACACCAGCTCTGTGCTTTGGTTCTATCTCCCAGGCTCTCGCCTTATGATCAATACCAGCTTCGTGCTTCAGTTTCATCAAAAGCTCTACACGTTAATCCTATAAATTGGCTCCGTGCCTCGGTTCCTTCATTCCAGCTCCGTGCTCCAGTTACTGGCCCTATGCCTGCCATATCTCAAAGAAACAGCATCCAACTCATCTCCGAAAGATGGCTTGGGGTTCCAACCCATATCTCAAAATCGGCGTCCGAAACATCCCCAACAGATGGCTTGGATTCCACCCCAATTACATCAATTCCTTCCAGCTCATTCGCAAGGATAGGCTACTCTACCGAGTTTCCCTCAGTTAAAGTCAGGATGATCAAAAAAAGCAAATACACCCACCGTGTATTGATCTACCCCAAAATACCAAGGACGCTCTCCACAAAAAAATCCCTAGCAGCCCCGCACTCCTTTATCTACTCTCCGCCAAAATCTTGGCTCAGTCTAGGTACGTCACACTACAGCTTTTAAAGCCTAAAGGTACGTCTTATGTCTCTTACCCTCCAAACTTTTTCTTTTTTTTTTATTGCCCTCCAAACTACAGTTGGTCTGAATTTCCCCTGTGGAATACGTAGGCAGCCTTCCGGCCTGACCCTAACAAAACCTTTTTTCAAAAACCCTTAGAATAGTGGTTAGACCAAATTGAGTTGCTTTTATACCTTTGACTCTTACTCAAACATGTCTCGCAATCTGTCTAAGCTCAGTCAAAGAGGGGCATCTGTAAACACCCCAATTTGGCCTAACGATTATTTCAGGTCCCACCTTGGGGACCATCCCGATGATGAAATGGATACAGTGATTGCTGATTAACTTCTGGAGAACCTTAGGACTTTCGGTAAAAACTTTGAGCCACTTAGAGGACCCAATCCAGAGCCATATATCCTTTCAGACAGAAATACAAAATCTTAGGAGAATCCATCTCCCGGCCGTAACATTGATCCCACGGCCTTTACATCATTTCCTCACCCAGGCAACCTGTTGCCTAAAATTCTCCTTGAGAGATCAATCCCACGGCCGCAAGATCCATCCTTCGGCCACCACATCCTTTCCTCAGTCGCCAGATCCTTTGCCCGGCCGCCAGATTGTCCATTTTCCAGACTCTGGAACGTTCTGTCGATTGTTTGATCAGACTACACTACCTCTCCGATGCGTTCGGCCCATGTTCAGAGATCACAACAAGGAGTTTGTATTGCATTGCAATTGCAACTGCAATCGTGCATTTTGATTGGACCGAGTGAGTCACCAATTGCCTATATAAAGGGGCCTTTGGACTCCGAAAAGAAGGACACGAAATTCATATCATTATACACCCTCTCTAGCCACGAAACTCTGTCAACATATACTATCAAACCCTCTCTACAAAAGCCCTAACCTTCCGAAGGCAGCCATCAATCCGACAATCAAACCCCGAAGTCTCAAACCCTAACCCTAGGGTTTTTCAAGAAACAATCAGTCAATCCCGATCAAATCCAAAGCAATCAAGCTACTGAGGGATCAAGGTGGTGAGGCCCAGGGGCCTCTGGTTTGGTTTATTTATCGTTTTTATGCTTAATCATAGCGTTTTGATAATCTGCTAACTTTTCTGTCTGGTGTGAGGAAGAACATCGACCGGAGCTTTGATCCCTCGGTCGGTACATCAATCCAGGAGGATCCCCCGGTCGTGACATCCATTCACCAGCCGCGGGATCCATTCCCCTGGGACAGCTTTGTTTTGTTTTCTGCTTTCAGATGCATGTTTTAATTATAGTCTCGGCTCACCTTATTTACTATTTAAAGGCATAAAAACAGATTACGTGGTAGAATTAAATGACGCATCTATATGTCTTATGTTGAACGATTATGGGCTAGCCTCACGACTAGGCAGAGAGGGGTGCCTAACACCTTCCCCTTACTGTAACTTTGGCTTCTGTATCCAGAATCTCTATCTATTTTCCTAGTTTTAATAAACTGGGTGGCAACTCAGTTTTGATGATAACCGCTATCATGTGGCGATGTTCCTAGCCATGGGAATATCCATGATCTTGGTTTATGAAGCAAATGAGCAAACAAATGATCAATCTGTATGGCGATGCCCCGTTCAGGAGGTGTCTACAAGAGCCCTTGGAGGAACTCATAGAAGAGCTCCTGGAAACGAGTCAACCTAGGAAGACAGTGAGAATCGGAGCAGGATTGAGCTCGGTAGCAAAGTCATAGCTGCAGCAATTTTTAAGGAACAACAAGGATGTTTTTGCATGGCCCCACGAGGACATCCCAAGAATTGACCCAAGGGTCATATCCCATAAACTAAACGTGGATTCCACGGTCCGCCCCGTTAAGTAGAAGAAGAGAATCTTTGCCCCAGAACGGAATGAAGCTGCAGCAGAGGAGGTAGACAAACTCATACAGGCAGGATCCGTTCGAGAAGTTCTCTACCCTGATTGGCTGGCCAATGTGGTCATGGTAAAGAAAGCCAATGGCAAACGGAGAATGTGCGTGGACTTTACCGATCTCAATAAAGCATGTCCAAAGGATAGCTTTCCGCTTCCAAGGATTGATTCCTTGGTGGATTCTACAGCAGGGCACGAGCTCCTAGCCTTCATGGACGCATTCTCAAGGTATAATCAGATCCAAATGTATAAAGAAGATCAAGAGAAAACCTCGTTCATTATCGACAGAGGGCTATACTGCTATAAAGTGATGCCATTCGGTCTCAAAAATGCAGGGGTGACATATCAGAGGCTAGTCAACAAGATGTTTAAGCAACAAATTGGACGCAATGTAGAGGTATACGTAGATGACATGCTGGTCAGAAGTGCCAAGGCACGAGACCGTGTGGCAAATCTGGAAGAAACCTTTCAAGTCCTTAGGAAATACCAAATGAAGCTTAACTCAACGAAGTGTGCATTCGGGATCTCCTCGGGAAAATTCTTAGGCTTCATGGTGTCTCAAAGAAGCATCGAAGCCAATCCCGAGAAAATCCAGGCCATCCTCACCATGCGCTCACCCCAGAATATCAAGGAGGTCCAGAAGCTAACAGGACGTGACGCGGCCTTGAGCAGGTTCATTTCACGGGCTACTGATAAGTGCCAAGCGTTCTTCAAGATTTTGAAAAAAGCCTTTGAATGGACTATCACCAAAGAAGCAGCTTTCAATCAACTGAAGGGGTATCTCACATCCCCACCACTACTGAGTAGGACTCAAGACGGAAAGGACCTATTTCTATACCTTGTTGTCTCCCCTCGCGCCATTAGCGCGGTTCTGATACGGGAGGAACAGGGGACGCAGCTCCCAGTATATTACACCAGTAGGGCGTTGCGGAGGCCTTAGCTAAAGTATCCTAGAGCTGAGAAGATAGCTTTTGCAATGGTGAAAGCAGCCAGAAGGCTACGGCCATATTTCCAGGTTCACTCAATCAAAGTATATACGGACCAGCCACTTCAAAGAATTCTCCATTGCCCAGAGACATCAGGCCGGTTAATCCAGTGGTCGATCGAGCTTGGCGAGTTTGATATAGAGTACAAGCCTCAGATTGCCATTAAAGCGCAAGTACTAGCGGATTTCCTAGCAGAATACACGTATCCGGAACCAGAGGAGCGCCCTAAGGAAGAGCCCAAACCTTGGGTCTTTCAGGTTGATGCATCAACAACCAGAGAAGCAAGCGAAGCTGGTCTAATTTTAACATCCCCAAAAGGGCAACGCCTGAGCTACGCGCTTAGGTTTGAATTCAAAGCAACCAACAACGAGGCAGAATACGAAGCTCTCGTTGTGGGATTGGAGTTGGCTAAGGCTGTAGGTGCTAGCTATGTGTTAGCCAAAAGTGATTCACAACTGGTCGTGGGACAAGTCCTGGGGTAGTACACTGTGAAGGAAGAGGTAATGCAGAAGTATTTGGATAAAGTAAAGGCCCTAGTTGCAAAGCTTGAAAGCTTTAATATCATTAGAATCCCAAGGGAAGATAATGTTGAAGCTGATTACTTATCAAAGCTGGCCACGGCCAGGGAAGATGCCATACCACGGAATGCTCCAATACGGTACTTAGAGCTCCCCAGTATCTTCGCCCCAAATGCACAAGTGCAAGCCATCGACTACAGCAACTGATGGACTGCTCCCATAGTTGATTACATAATGAATGGGACGCTACCAGTCGACAAAGTCAAAGCTAGGCAGCTTAAAATCGAAGCTGCAAAATACTTAATGATGGGAGAAGTGCTGTACAGAAGGAGCTTCTCCTTGCCGTATCTCAGATGTCTTGTTACGACGGAGTATGCAAGAGCCATGGAGGAAGTCCACCAGGGAGTATGTGGGGACCATCAAGGTGGCCGTATGCTAGCCTACAAACTCCTTAGGTTGGGATACTACTGGCCAAGCATGCGGAAGGATTGCAACGCAATGGTCCAGAAGTGTGAAAAATGCCAACGCTTTACAAACATTATTCACGGATCCCCCCACAGTTCTGACACCAATGAAAGGGCCATGACCATTTGCCCGATGGAGAGTCAACCTGATTGGCCCGCTTCCAATGGCAGCAGACCAGGTCCGGCATGCCATCATAGCTGTGGACTACTTTACAAAGTGGGTCGAAGCCAAGGCACAAGCTACGATTACAGCAGAGGTTGCAATAGATTTCTTATGGAAGATGTTATTAGCCATTTCGGGTTACCAAGGGTGATAGTCACAGACCGAGGAAAGCAATTCGATAATACCTAGTTCAAAGAGTACTGTATCTCCATGGGAATACACGTGCATTATGCATCCAAAGCTCACCCAAAAGCTAATGGGCAGGTAGAAGTCACTAATCGTACAATCAAGAAGGGAATCAAGAAAAGGCTTCGAGAGGCCAAAGGAGCTTGGCCAGACGAGCTTTACAATGTGCTATGGGCATATCGTACAACACCGCGAACGACAACCGGAGAAACTCCCTATTCTCTTGCATTTGGGGCCAAAGCGGTAGTCCCAATTGAAGTAGAACTCCTTAATTACAGGACTGCAAGCGCTAATCCCCGAGAAAACCATGAAGACCTGAGGGCCGAGCTGGACCTCTTAGAAGTAACAAGAGAAACAGAAATGACAAGGTTGGCCATCTACCAACAAAGAATGATCAAGTACCATGAGGCACAGGTTAGGCCAAGGGACTTTCAGGTTGGTGATCTAGTCCTGAGAAAAGTCGACCCCACGAGAAAGAAGGTGGGCAAGCTTGGCCCCAATTGGGAAGGACCCTATCAGGTCTTGCATCACATCAAAGCTAGAGCGTACAAGCTTGCAACCCTAAGGGGAAAGGAGTTACCAAAATCATGGAATGCGGAACACCTCAAGAAGTATTTCAAGTAGGTGCTTGCCAATGTTAGTTTATTTCTGCTTTTAGGAACTTGACGTTTATTTTTAGGAAGCTCTTTGTTTAAATATAACTCTAGCGGCAAAGTTGTTTCCGTTAGAACCATGTGTTCTTTTAGCTAGCCCATGTGGCCAATAAAACTCCCTACGAGGGACAATTGTTCAAAACCTTATATGCGCGATATGGTTTGATGCTCCTGTGTGCACAATACGAATAGACAAGCAAAGAAATAAAATTATTCAAATTTTATTAATAAATCCGGGTGTGGACAATGCTTACATAAAAACTTTGTGAACAAAATTCACGAAGTCGCAACCTAAACACTACCACCCTCCCTCGGAAGGGAAGGAACTGGAAGCGCTAGTTGCCCTCGGAAGGCCTCCAAATGGTCCCAATTGGCAATCAGCACCATGCGGACCGTCTTCTCCATGACGGACAACGATTCCGCCATG
Source organism: Rhododendron molle (assembly GCA_025413875.1). Taxonomy (NCBI): domain Eukaryota; kingdom Viridiplantae; phylum Streptophyta; class Magnoliopsida; order Ericales; family Ericaceae; genus Rhododendron; species Rhododendron molle. Next base: position 18,028,697 of record CM046388.1, on the reverse strand, counting down.
GCCTCCATCTTGACAGACAGCCCATCAATGGCCGCCTTCAAACTACGCAGCTCCTGGCATACCTTGGAGATTTGCTCGTTATCTGTCACTATAAAGTTGAGAATTGTTTATGTGATGAGGAATGATCTCTCCAAACTATTGGTATTTATAGCACAAAATGAACGGTTCATTAACCGCTTGCTAAACCAATTAGCATGATCACAATTAAAACCGCACTTAAAACAGCCACCTCAACCGCTTAGAGTAATGGGAAGTTATAAATCCGATTACCTCGTGCAATTGAAACGATTACTTTTTAAACGCACACGGTTCTCATTCCGAAGTCAACCTCACGTGTCTTGCTCAACTATATTACTTTACAGTAATAATTATTAGACCTGAGGAATACCTTACGGAAAATTACAAGCAAGTATATTAATTATTTGGATATAAAACAAATTATATACTTTGGGGATTAGGAATGTCACCTCCTCAGTAGACGTAGCAATGCTATGCAATTTAAAGAGCTTAGAAAAAATTTCCAAGCTTAGTAGACGTAGAAATGCTATGCAATTTAAAGAGCTTAGGAAAAATTTCCAAGCTCAGTAGACGTAGCAATGTTATGCAATTTAAAGAGCTTAGAAAAAATTTCCAAGCTCAATAGACGTAGCACAGCTATGCCATCTACGGAGTAACAACTCACCCAATAAACATCCCAAGGAAAACATCAATAAGTGTCTCAATTGTTTTGACGAAAGCAATCTATACACTTAGGGGAGTAGGAGACGTAGTATAACTATGCAAAAAGACAAGACAAGATAAAATCTCCAAACCAGACGTAGCACTGCTATGCATAATATCCAAGCTCAACAGAGTAGCATGGCTATGCAAATGACAAACACAAGAAATGACAAAAATTCACAAAAAGTCACTCTACATGAACACAAAAATATGCACGAAGACTGCTGAAAATTGCCAAAACTTAGCTTCAAATAAAGAGCCAAGTTCATCGAACATGTACTTGCATAGTTTCAAGCAAATTGCCTTAAAAAGGCCCAAAAATATGATCTCACTAGGATCATTCTCCACAGCCATCGAGACAAGTTTCTCTGGCTAAACAGGAGCCAAGGTCAAATCAACAGGAGACTCCCAAACCAACACAGATAAAAGTACGACAGTATTAAAAGTATTAGTTACAGACCCAAGTCAAATAAAGTTTCTAAAAGGCCATTCAAAGGCCCAGGGAGGAACCATCAATGCCCTGCCCATCGCCAGACGATGGCCCAGGGGGTGTTGTAGCAGGGTTTGAGGGATCGAGAGGCAGAGAGACCTTTTCTGGGGTTTGAAGGAGGGATGCTATGGAAGTGCTCTGGATGGATGTATCTTTGGATACCGCATCATCGCCTTCATCTTCTCCTTTCTGTCCCCCGTCAACACATGAGGGCCCTTTTTCGTCATCAACCTCAAATTTGGAAAAATCCAAATTTGAGAAAGCTATGGCTGCCCGGCTCCTCATGGCTTCAAAACCATCAAAATATTGTTGGGTAATATCCTGACGGTATTCGGGGGACTGCAGAAAGAGTTCAATGGCTTCCCTACGAGCGTTCTTGACTTTCTCTAGCATCCCCATGCTCATGGCTCTATATTTCTCCATCTCCTTAATCCCATTCAGTAATTTTTTGCTCCAAGCTTTAAGCAGTAGCCAAGGCAGTATCTCTCTCCTCCTCCAAACCTCTCTTAGAGTTCAAGGCAGCATCTCTCTCTTTCGGTACTTTCTGGAGCTCAGCGGTCATGGCAGCACCTTGCTTCGAGAGCATTATGTTGGCCTCCGTGAGGGTGACCACCAGTTTCCCCAAGCTATGGCTCTGGAAAGCAAGATAACGACCACGACCCGTGGCCTGCCAAAAGAGGAAAGGTCAATAAAGGAACAACATGCAATTAAATTAATAGCACACAGAGCATACCATGGCCAGTTCGACCAACATCTGTTCCCCCACAGCTTGAAGAGACATCTCCGCCATTAAGCCTTGATCAGCTAGACAAAACAGCCCAGAAGCGCGCTCAAGGGCCTCTTGAAAGCTATCCACATTTAGCTCTTTCTGAAGCCGGGAGCTCTTTCTTTTGGGAACTACGGCCCCAGACAACTGCTTAGCTCTTTCAGCTTTTAATTGGGCCAATAGAGCCTTATCCATCTTTGGTGCCATCTCTCTATTCTCACTTTCTTCTTCTGAAACAGAAAAGAAACAAAAGCAATAAGAAAGTCAGTGGACCAAAAGGCGTCAAATAAAAAGTACAAACTACCTCTAAATAAAGCCAAGGCCTCACGGGTGGTGTCTGGGCGCAACAGATAAGTGGCCAGCGACTCAGGCGTTACAAGCAATTCCCAGCTATGGATAGCGTAGCTCCGTGCCCGCTGAAGCTCCGCTGAAAGGACAGGACTCAAAGGGTATAGTGATCGCGCCACTACAAGAAAATTTGCGTTTTACAGCGTTTGAAAAATGCTATTAAATGATATAGACAGCGTTTTTTCGAACGCTGTACTAGCCGATGTTGTTAAAAGTCTTAAACTTTACACAGCGTTTTTAAGATGTGAAGACTTTTTGAGTGTTGAGAAGTGAAGACTTTTTGGAAGCTAATCGCATTTTAATTACTTAATCATCTTGTGGCGATCTCCTTTTGATTAGATGAATATGTAACTAAATCTTTTATTAAATTTCTTTTGACTAGACCGTATGTAACTCAAGAACTTGTCTTTAATTTTCAATTTAGGGCCGGTGTGCCAACATTGTATATCTCTGAATTTGGGGAACTTGTTTTGTAAATTTAAACAAGTGGGAATGCTCTTTTTGGGTTCATTGGTCGTATGTGAGGTTTATTTATTGAAATGGTGTATATAACAATGTTGAAAATTGAGGGCGTGACAAATTGGTATCAGAGCATTTAGGTTTGAATACTTTGAGACCGTGGGGAGACTTCTACTCTCATGGGTTCAAAAGTCGCGCCATTTGCATAATATATGTGTGTTTATATGCATTGAAGTCACTTGGCTTATTTGGTGTTGCATTTCAATATGGTAGGGTGGCGTAGAATTGATTTGGCCCTTGTTGGGATAGTTGGGGTTTAGACCTCATTAAATAATGTTGTCGTTGATGAGTTTCTCTTTCTTATAACTTATAGCTAGATGCCTCCGAGAACGCGTGCTAGAGCAGGTGAGGCCGAAAGTCGGGGTGGTCGTGGCCGAAGGGTGCCAATTGAGGATGAGATTATTTTAAGGGGGATAGGTTGTAACGACCCTGATTTTTGGTCAATAAAAATTTCGCTAAAAATTTGAATTTTATTTTAATACTTGGATTTCATTTTTAACATCCAAAAATCGGTCGTTATTGACTTATAAAATTTTGTTATTTTATTTGAAAATTCTTTATTTATTTTATAAATCCCTTTTAGCGATTAATAATCCGTCGTAATTAGGTTTAATGACTTAGGAGATTGGTATTCATCGCCCGGGCATTAAGGTCATTTTCTAAAGACGAGTATGCCTATTGAGACCTTGGTATAGTTACTTGGTAATTGTAGTAAAATCCTAGATTTATATTTCTCGGCTGGAAATCCTACGTGGCAACCGATTAGTTAGCAACCCTAACTACCGTTTGGCTTAGTTACTTTTTCCTAACCTAGAGCGTTGCATCAATGCCAAAGTGGTTAAATTTTAGTCTTTGCCTTGACCATTGACTTGACTGCCTTGCCTTGGCGTCGGCTCGCTGTCGCGCCTGCCTTGCCTTGGCGTCGGCTCGCTGTCGCGCCTGCCTCGCCTAGGCGTCGGGTCGCTGTCGGGTCTGCCTCGCCTAGGCGTCGGGTCGCTGTCGGGTCTGCCTCGCCTAGGCGTCGGGTCACTGTCGGGTTGCTCTGCCTTGGCTGCCATCGGGTTCTGCCTTGGCGTCGCATCACGCCTTGCTTTTGCTTTGGCGTTGCTGGGCTGCCTTGCTCTGGCCTTGCCTAGGCTACGCCTTGGCCACTGCTTTGCTAGCAGGCTGCCTTGGCCACTGCTTGGCTAGCGGGCCACCTTGGCCACTGCTTTGCTAGTGGGCCACCTTGGCCACTGCTTTGCTAGCAGGCCGCCTTGACCACCGCTTTGCTAGCGGGCTGCCTTGGCTACGCTCACGCCTTGCCTTGGCTACGCCTTGGCCATCGCTTTGCTAGCAGGCTGCCTTGGCCACGCTCACGCCTTGCCTTGGCGTTTGGCACCGTCAGGCTTTAATATTCTGTTATTAGGCGATTTCCTACTAAATAAAACCAAAATACCACTCGAGCAATGAAAGCCTAGATTGAGTATCGTTAGTCTTTAACCAATTAGTTAGAATAGCCTAATGCCCAATCACTTCTCCCTAACCCTAGATGGACCATTTTACCCTTTTTGTCTTTATCCATTGGACGATAAAGGCTAGGGTAATATTTATCCATTGGACAATAGATGCTAGGGTAATCCTTAACCATTGGTTATTAACCGCTAGGGGAACTATTATCCATTGGATAATAGTTTTACTTGCCAACCAAGTACTAAGTTTATTAAAATACTAGATTTGGCCATGTGTGTAATGGATTAAAATAGAATTTAGGACTTGGTACTTGAAAGTAGTAGATTAGTTTAATAGATATTGGATTTTGGTATATCTAGACTAGATATTGTAGTACTTGTTTGTATATATTATATGTGTACTTGTATATATATATATATATATATATAGGTATATATATTTTATTGTAAGTAACACATGTGTATTGTGTTATTTTAATTAGAAAATCTTGTAAAGTACTTTAATTCTTTTATCCATTGGATAAAGAAGGTTAGGGGAATTATTACCCCTTGGATAATAGCTATACTTGCCAATCAAGTATTAGGGTTAATATAATAATAAGATCTTCCATGTGTGTCAATTGAATAAACTAGAATTAATACATTAGGTTAATATTATAAGGACTTGTACTTTGAAAGCATTAGAATAGTTAATTAGATATAGGATTTGGCAATATCTATCCTAGATTGTGTGGTACATGTGTATATATATATATTTTTATGTACTTGTATGTATATATATATGTGTAGATATATAATATTGTATTGACATGTGTGTAATAGAATATTTTAATTAGAAAATCTAATTTACTTGAAAACTTAGATTTTATGAAAGACCCATAGTACTATATATATATATATTAGTATATATATATATACTTCCAAGAGAGTACAAGTGGGAGAGAGAGAGAGAGGGAGAGAGAGAGAGAAAAGCCGAGAGAGAGAGAGAATCCGAGAGAGAGGGAGGGAGAGAGAGAGGAAGAGAAGGAAAAGAGAGGGAGAGATGTGATGTATTGCTTGATTTTTGTCTACCAAATCCTAGATACATGTATATATTAGTACTTGTACTAGGTGAAAGAAGAAGAAAGGAGAAGATAGGAGAGAGATTTGATGTACAAATCTCTTACAAAGCCAAACCCTCACTCTTTCCTTATTCAATCCACCAAATCCTTGTCCTTTCCATATCTCTCTCTCTCTCTCTCTATATATATATATAGTTATATATATATTGCACTTTGTACCAAGGGAGAGAGAGAGAGAGAGAGAGAGGAGAGGGAAAGGCCGAGAGAGAGATGGGAGAGAGAGAGAGAGAGAGATTCGGATGAGAGAGGGAGAGAGAGTGTGATGTGTGTGATCCTTGATTGACCTAGCTTAGATCACCCTTGTCCTTCTTTGATATACTTTCAAAGTGAAAGCATGGCCAAGGACAATCAAATCTAGTCCTTCTTGTACAAACCCTAATTTTATACTTGAATCAAATCCCATTTTCTTGCCTAGTCTTCCATAATCCAATCCAAAGGACACATCCTAGCCTTGCATGCCTAGTTTTAGGTTGTTTCTTGCAAGGAAGAAAGATTTGCTTGGAATTAAAAATTGAGAATAAGAGAGAAAGAGGGCAGCCCGCCAAAGAGGGAGAGGGAGAGCCCATTTGCCTATAAATAGGACCTCACACTTCTCATTCAACTCACACCATTCCCATCTCCAAGTTCTCTCCTTGAAAGCATAAGAGTTCTTAGTGTTCTTGAGTAGTTCTAGCTTGTTCTTGAGCTTTCTTTCCACCTCCGCCACTAAACCACCATACGACCACCACCTCGATCCTAAAGTAGTAATAGTATAGGTTACGATCTAGTTTCGAGAGAAACCTTTCTCTTTCGAAGCTATCGGAAGCTTATCGTAAGCCGTTACGCCGTTCGAGTGCCGACTTTCTTTCCGTCATATTTCCGTAGTCTTTTTCTACCGCCAAGAAGAAAGGTAGATTTTTCCGATCTACTCTTCCTAAGTATACGTGATTTTATGTTAGTGTAGAGTTCTTCGAACCTAATTATCCTAAGTATAGTTTATGAGCATGATAGAAAAATATGTAGTATACTTGGATAAGTTGATCGTATGCTTTTATTTTATGTAGTTTACTTTGATCTTATGACTACTTGATTGCTCGATCTCGTGGTAGTTGCTTGTTTATGAATGAACTCGTCAATAAACATGTGTTGCTTTGAACTTCCAAAAAGATGGCTATACGTTGTCGTTTTAAAAGATAAAGTGTTGTTTTAAACGAAGTATTCATATTTTGACCTTTTAAACGATTGTGAGCATGATAGCATGTTGCTTGCCTTACTTGTGGTTGTAAACAAGCATGATTAAATAGAGTTGGACGATCTTGCTAGTTTGGTTTCAAGATTACTTTAAAGTGATTCGTCCCGCCGCGGAGTCTATGCATGATTACGGGACACGAGAACCGAAAAGTAGAAACATGACACTTAGGGAGTGGTTGATATGGATAAAAAGGATTTTTGAAACTACATAATGGCCGGACTTGGTAGCCCTTTGTGTAGACTTGCGAAAACCACAATGAGGCCGGACTTGGTAGTCCATTGTGTAGATTGCTAACGGAGCCGGACGTGATAGCTTCATTGGTGAGGTGGGCTTGGTTATCCGCAGAGAGGAGCCAATGCAAGAGTTGATGTGATAACGTGGCCAGACTTGGTAGCCATTGTGGCCAATAAGCCGGACTTAGTAGCTTATTGGTTATGTGCGTTCACAATGTGCCGGACTTGGTAGCCATTGTGGCCAATGAGCCGGACTTGGTAGCTCATTGGTGTGTGCGTGTGATTTTTGGAAATGATGTTGAAAGATGAGATACAAAACGATGAGTCACGTAGGAGAAACACACGAAAACATGACCCCAACGATAGATAGCGAATGTGGATGTGTCATTGTTGTTGTTATTGTTATATTAATGCATGTGCTGTTATGACTCTTTATGATATATGCATGACTTGCTATTTGTAAGTTAAGGGTTAGTGGGTTTTGGATTATTCTATTGAGCTTTCAAGCTCATGGTGTTGCTTTATGTGACCCTGACATATTATACTGGTGGCGACGCTGGTATAATGTGTCAGATTTTATAGATGAGCAGCATGAACAGTACACCTTGGAGGCCTTTGGAGCTGAGGAACTTGCTAGGATGGAAGAAGAGAAGGAGCTGTAGATAACCTTAGATATCCATCCCTTTTGTGTAATATAAGAACCCTTTGGGAGTTTATGATGTAATAAAGAGCCAGACTCTCTTTTGTTGTTCAATAAAATGTTATTTAACGTACCCAAAATTCGGGGCGTTACAAAATCCGAGTGGGGATTTGGGAGAGGGAGCCGGACGTGGTCGGGGAGATGAGGCACCGCTCATTCAAAATCCTTTCGCTAGGGACTTCGTTGCGGCTCTTGCGGCCGCTAATCTTTTAAACCCCGCACCGAGGGAAGGTGCTTAAAGTCGTGCTTTGCCGGCTATGAGGGAATTTAGCCGTAGGAATCCACCGACGTTTGATGGGTCGAGCAGTGACCCTCTTGTAGCCGATCAATGGTTAGCTCAGATTCGAAAGCTTTTTAGGGCTCTTGGGATTTCAGAGGATGATTTGCGAGTCAACATTGTGGCCGTTCAACTTACCGGGGAAGCGAATAAATGGTGGGAGTCGGTGTTGGAGTCTAGGAAAGACGCGAGGAGGGCGGCAAGGACCGCGGCTCAAGCGAATGAGACGAATGTGGAGAACTTAAGTTGGGCAGAGTTCGAAATGCTCTTCGAGGAGCAATATTTTCCACAAACTAGCCGTGACCAATTGAGGGACGAGTTCAAAAAGTTAGAACAAGGGAATATGACCATGTCAGAATACGCTTTGAAGTTCCAATCTCTATCTCGTTTCGCGCCAGAATTAGTGGCAACGGAAGAAAGGAAAAGTAGGCAGTTTGAAAGGGGTTTGCACGACACCATGAAGAAGTATGTAGTGGCACAACGTAAAGTGAAGTTTTTCGAGGCCGTAGAGTGAGCGATGAGCATCGAGACACCGAAGGAGGCACCACGAAATCCTAAAGCTTGGGAACCGAGACAACCGGTTGGGGGTGTGAGCTCTTCTTCGGGGAGTTTTGGTAGTCAGGGGAGGAAGAGGCAACGAGATCAGTTTTCAGCTTCGCAGGATCCGTCAAACTTTAGGCCTCCATCTTCTTCGTCGTTTGGGACTCGGGGAGTTTCTAATAGGCCCTCGGTGGTGTGTCATGAGTGTGGTCAAGCGGGGCATATTCGTGCTCAGTGTCCGCGACTTTTGGGCACGTGTTTCACTTGTGAAAAGGCTGGTCACTTTGCAAGAAATTGTCCGCTCGGGGAAGGGACACAAAGCGAGTCGGGTTCGGTACAGCAACCGAGGGGTGGTCAGAATTCTGGTCGGCAATCATTTCGAGGCACTCAGAGGCAACAACAGCCTCACTTTCGTCAGACTACGTCAGCACAAGGATCTCAGGTTGAGAGAGGAGCGAGTTCTTTGACACCTACTCATGGTTCTGGTCAAAGGGGTGGTCATGTTCAGACTCAGATGACTCAAGGTCGAGCCTTTGCTATCACTTCTGCCATTCCACCTCCACCACCTTCTATCACTTCTCAGACCCCAGAGATTTCGGTTGTGAGGGGTACATTTCTATTGTTTAATTCCTTTGCTATAGTGTTATTTGATTCTGGAGCATCGCATTCTTTCATTGCTGCATCTTTTGCTTGTGCTTTGGAATTGGAGATTGAGAATATTAGTCCTCCGTTGTTCGTTGAGACACCTATAGGAGGTAGGTCGCCATTAGATCATATTTGTCGGAATTGTGAACTTATCATTCAAGATCGTCGTTTTACCTTTAACTTCATCATGCTGAATATGTCGAGTTTCGATCTCATATTGGGAATGGATTGGTTGTCTACATTTCATGCAACCATTGATTGTTTTAAGCGTCGGGTCCATATCTGTCCGCCTGAGGGTCCTTGTTTCGAGTTCTTCGGGGAGCGACGGGAGCCGTTAGAACCGTATTTGTGTGGGTCTCGGGAGCAGGAGTCAATGTACGCCTTATTAGCGAGTTTGGCCTTAGATGAGGATGTATCCGCGCGGGGGGAGTTGCCTCTTGTTGTTTGTAATTTTTCGGACGTGTTTTCGAAGGAGTTACCCGGTTTACCATCCGAGAGAGAGATTGAATTCACTACCGATTTACTTCCTGGCACTGCACCCATTTCTGTACCTCCTTATCGTTTCGCTCCTGCCGAGTTAAGAGAATTGAAGACGCAGTTGCAGGAATTGGAGGGTTTAGGGTTTATTCGTCCAAGTACGTCACCATGGGGAGCACCGGCCTTGTTTGCTCAGAAGAAAGATGGGTCACTTCGCTTGTGTATCGATTATCGTAAGTTGAATCGTGTCACCATTAAGAATAAGTACCCTATGCCTAGAATCGACGATTTGTTTGACCAACTTCAAGGTGCAACGTGTTTTTCTAAGATTGACTTGAGGTCCGGTTACCATCAATTGAGGGTTCGGAGGGAAGACATTCCTAAAATCGCTTTTCGTACTCATTATGGCCACTATGAATTCATTGTTATGCCCTTTGGATTGACGAATGCACCGGCGACTTTCATGGACTTGATGAACCACATCTTTCGTGCTTATCTCGATCGTTTCGTGGTTGTTTTTGTAGACGATATCCTTATCTACTCACCTTCGGAGGAGGAACACCAATCTCACCTTTTCTATCATGCTTGAACTTTTGAGAAAGCACCGCTTATATGCCAAACTAAGTAAGTGTGAATTTTGGTTGTCTGAAGTCAAATTTTTGGGTCACGTCGTATCGAAGGATGGGGTGTCCGTTGATTCGGGAAAGATAGAGTCCGTAATGAATTGGCAACGACTGAAGAGTGTATTTGAGATTCGTAGTTTCTTAGGCTTAGCCGGATACTATCGCCGTTTCGTTCTTGACTTCTCTCGCCTAGCGGCTCCGATGACTAGATTGACTTGTAAAGGAACTCGTTTTGTTTGGAATGATGCGTGTGAGAAGGCTTTTGAGGAATTGAAGAAAAGGTTGACAACCGCGCCGGTTTTGGTCGTGCCCGAACGAGGAGTCGGTTATTCCGTGTATTGTGAGGCTTTGAAAGAGGGGTTAGGGTGCGTGTTGATGCAGTTGGGGTGAGTGGTGGCATATGGATCGCGGCAATTGAAAACTCACGAGCAGAATTACCCTACCCATGACTTAGAACTTGTGGCCATCGTTTTTGCTTTAAAGAGTTGGCGTCATTATTTATACGGTGAGAGATTCGAGGTATTTTCCGATCATAAGAGCCTTAAATACTTATTTTCTCAAAAGGAGCTTAATCTACGTCAACGTCGTTGGATGGAACACCTAGAAGATTACGATTTTGAGTTGCAATATCACCCGGGAAAGGCGAACGTGATAGCGGACGCTTTGAGTAGAAAATCGACTCACCTTGCGAATTTAGCTATCCATGAGTGGAAAACGATGAACGATTTGGGTTCGTACGCATTGCATTTCGAGGAAGTCCGAGAGGGAGTCACTTTATGCAACTTAACCATTCAATCAACCTTGTCGATGCGAGTAATTGGGGTCTAACTGCAAGATGAAGAAGCGGGAGAGTTTTGTGCCAAGTTTCTTAGCGGAAATGCTCGAGAGGGGTGGATGATTCATACCGATCAAGGTTTACGATACCAAGGAAAACTGTTCGTACCCATTTCGTGTCGGGAGGAAATTTTGAGAGAATTCTATCACTCACCGTTAGCCGTGCATCCGGGAGGGACAAAAATGTATCATGATTTGCGTAGGCAGTTTTGGTGGCCGGAAATGAAGAGAGACGTCATCGTTTTTGTATCCAAATGCCTTACGTGCCAACAAGTCAAAGCCGAACATCAACGACCCGTCGGGAGTTACAACCATTACCAGTGGCCGAGTGGAAGTGGGAGAACGTGACTATGGATTTCGTTACCGGGTTACCGAGATCGCCGAGGGAGCATGATGCCATTTGGGTGATAGTTGATCGATTGACCAAGTCAATGCATTTCTTACCTATTCAGGTTTCGGATTCAGTTCATACGCTTAGTCGTTCATATATCCGTGAGAGTATCCATCCTCATGGGATTCCTGTTTCTATCGTGTCCAATCGAGATCCGAGATTTACCGCGCATTTTTGGCAAAGTTTGCAGGCCGCTCTTAGCACCAACTTATTATTTAGCACCGCGTATCACCCTCAAACGAATGGGCAATCCGAAAGAACGATCCAAATTTTAGAAGATATGCTTCGGGCTTGCGTTATGGATTTCTGGGAAAGTTGGGAAGATCACCTACCGTTAGTTGAGTTCGCATATACCAATAGTTACCAATCTAGCATCGAGATGGCGTCGTATGAGGCTTTGTATGGAAGACCGTGTCGATCACCCGTTTGTTGGACCGAGTTAGGCAAGGCTACTTTAGTTGGGCCGGATTTGATCAAAGAAACCTCTGAGAGCATGAGAGCAATCCGTCAACGTCTTCTTGAAGCGCAAAAGAGAACCACCGAGCAAGTCAAAGTGATTCGTCAACGATTGTTAACTGCGCAAAGTAGGCAAAAGAGTTACGCCGATCGTCGTCGCCGACCGTTATCATTTGAAGTGGGAGACCATGTTTTCCTTAAGGTGTCACCGCGTTGGGGTTTGTCTCGTTTTGGTCAAAGGGGGAAACTTTCACCGCATTTTATTGGACCGTTTGACATTATCGAGAAAATTGGGGAAGTTGCATATCGATTGGCCATACCACCGAGGTTATCGGGAGTTCACGACGTATTTCACGTATCGATGTTGCGAAAGTACGAGCCAGATCCGTCACATGTCTTAGAGTGGTCCGAATTGGAGTTGGAAGCCGATGCATCTTATGGGGAGGAGCCGATACGTATCCTAGATTCACGCGACCAAGTTTTAAAGGGCAAGACTATTCCGTTAGTGCGAGTTCTTTGGAGTCACCTCGGAAAGGAAGAGTCGACGTGGGAAAGGAAGGACGAGGTTAGGGAGAAGTATCCGCATCTATTTTCAAGTTGAATCAATGTGAGTTTCAAATTTCAGTTTATGATCGTTAGTATGTCATTTGATAACACGTGTTGTAGTATGAGCATGATTATTTGATGCATGAGTATATTTGACGTGAATTGTAAATTTCGAGACGAAATTTCTTTAAGGATGATAGAATGTAGAGACTCGTCAATTTATTTTAAATTCGGAAATCGACTATGGCATAAAAGAGTTGTTTTATTATTAAAGTTAAGCAAATGTTAGTGGGGGTGTTCGAGTATATGTTTACGGTTGTGTATCGGATGCTAGGAATAAGGTAAAATGTTAGTTTTGATGATATATTGATGTTGGGAAGTGTTGGTATCAAGTTGGGTTAGTTCCGGAGTCCGTTGTAAATTTTTCACTTTTTTGCCTTGTTGGTACCGATACTGGCCGTTTCTCAGTACAGGTACCTACTGTCCAGTGCATGTTCAAATTGGCACTTTGAAGGCTTTGGTACCGGTACCCACTTTTTCCCAGTACCGGTACATGTTGCGTTTTTTTGCACTTTTTCAACACGCTTTTGGGACATTATAAATACCCCCCTTTTTGTCATTTTTCACTCCAAAACTCATGAACCATACCTGGAAAACCCTCCTCTCACCTACCCAACCTCAATCTCACCCAAAACTCTCGATTTTGACCGCAAATCTTCAAGATCCTCGCTTTTCCAACTTCAAATCACTCGAATCTTGCATATTGGAGAACAAGGGGTAAGTTTGTGTTCATATTTTCACTTTTTGGACTCTCACCCACGTTTTTCCCTCTCTCCTCTCGATTAATTGTTGCTCTTTACTTGTTCATGTTTTTGGGCTTTATCTACTCTAGATCTTGTACCTAAGCTCGAGTGAGGCTTGTCTTTGGAGGATTCTCGCTTATTGCCTTCGGTAGACCTAGGGTTTTGCTCAAAACCCATCTTGGTAGGGATTTCTCTCTTCCTCTACATGTTTTGTGGCGACTACGTGTGATTTAGGCGTTTATTGGCTATATATATGAATGAATGAAATGTTTTATGGCTTGAGGGTTGCATGTACTTTGATTGTGGTATTGCGATAACAAGTGTCATGGTTCATGAGCTATACGTGTTGTATTAGATAATGTCGGTGTGTGTGTGTGTGTGTGGAAAGAGTTTATGGTATTGGTATCCATTGTGTCGATAGTGTGGTTGTTGATCTTGTGAAGTGAATGAGATTTTAGTGTGACGCAAGGGGTGGAACTACACAGTTCGCAAGGGGTGGTGTCTAATGTGACGCTAGGGGTGGAAACACAATCTCGCAAGGGGTGGAAATTTGTCGGAAGAAGTATGTGTGTGTGTGTGTGTGTGTGAGGGTGGGTTGTGTATGAGAATGGCTTGATGTTTGCAATGGGTGTTGGCGCGTATTATTAGAGATTGCTGTCTAACTAAATTCGTCGTGGTCATGCATGTCATCTCATTACATATAGATTTAGTAGAGAATTTCCTACTGGGCTAGTGTATCTCAACAAAATCATTCTTTTCAGGTTCAAATGCTGGTCCATAGCGTGTATGCATCAAGTGTTGAGATGTTAAGACTTTTTGGAAGCTAATCGCATTTTAGTTACTTAATCATCTTGTGGCGATCTCCTTTTGATCAGATGAATATGTAACTAAATCTTCTATTAAATTTCTTTTGACTAGACCGTATGTAACTCAAGAACTTATCTTTAATTTTCAATTTGGGGCCGGTGTGCCAACATTGTATATCTCTGAATTTGGGGAACTTGTTTTGTAAATTTAAACAGGTGGGAATGCTCTCTTTGGGTTTATTGGCTGTATGTAGGTTTATTTATTGAAATGGTGTATATAACTATGTTGAAAATCGAGGGCGTGACACGAATGGTAGTGATAAGCCTCGCATCTGCGCATTCAGTTCTTCAATCTCCCCGCGATAAAAGGCTATCTCGGCCTCTAGGGAGACGACCCGCGCTGCCAAATCGTTGTTCGCCATGGACTGGTCTTGAAAGGTGTGAAGAATGTAGAAAGAGTTTGGAGAATTTTTTGGTGGTGCATAAAATGAGGCACCACCATGCTTATAAAGCCATTCCAGCCATCGAAGGGGCATGCCCGCATTAATGGCACCCTTAAACCTGCCAACTGTTCTCGGAAGTCGAAGGAATGCCTGGGGAAAGGAGGTACCGTGCGACACCTCCAACAACCGCGCGGCATGTTGACCCAGAAGACTAAATGCTTTTTCTCGGAAGTTGATCCACTCAGCCACCAAAATCCCCTTGGAAATCCAATGTTCTAACCGTTTTGCAGCCATAATCTCTTAGAATGTTGTGCATTGATTATTGCACCATTTGGTTCTTATCCCCTAGGATTCGTGGGATTTCGCGTTCCCCGAAAATCCGCCGTAATTCATAAAAAAATCGGTACTTAGGGACTCAACTCGATTCACCATCCCCGTTCGGCCTCCCAAAGGCTTGTCTCAATTTCAAATTTGTCTCAATTTGTCTCGGTTTCAAAATCGCCTCTCCGTAGACTCGTCTCAATTTCAAAAATTCACCTCTCCGTAGTCTCGTCTCAATTTCAAAATCACCTCTCCGTAGGCTCGTCTCAATTTGAAAAAATTCACCTTTTCGTAGCGTCGTCTCAATTTCAAAATCGCCACTCCATAGGCTCGTCTCAATTTCAAAAATTTGCCTCTCCGTAGGCTCGTCTCAATTTCAAGATTGCCTCTCCGTAGGCTTGTCTAAAAAATTCGCCTCTCCGTAGGCTCGTCTCAATGATCGCCTCTCCGTAGGCTCGTCTCAGTTTCAAAATCGCCTCTCCGTAGGCTCATCTCAGTTTCAAAATTCGCCTCTCCGTAGGCTCGTCTTAGTTTCAAAATCTCCTCTCCATAGGCTCGTCTCAGTTTCAAAATCACCTCTCCGTAGGCTCGTCTCAATTTCAAAAATTGGCCCCCCCGTGGGCTCGTCTCAATTTTGCCTCTCTGTAGGCTCATCTCATCTCAAATTTTTGTCTCCTGAGGGCTTGTCACAAATTTTTCATGATATTTTGCACGACACATGGCACCACTAACACTCTATTGTTTTCCCCTGCACGATTTTTGTCCTCTGGGACTTGTTTTCTCGCATTTCGCTGTCCCAAGTGAACTACGCTGGTCTGATCCCTACAACGGGGTACGTAGGCAGCTACCCGAGCGCGACCACCATTGTTATTTACTCACGTTTTCAATTTGTCTCTGTTCAAAGGCTCTAGAGCAATGGATTGGGATGCATATTCTTTAAGTGTCACTCGTACCAATCAATGATAACCGAGTTACGTTAAAGAGGGACTATTGTATACACCCCTATGGGCAGCATGCCCTGGAATTTCCGGATTCCAATATGCAAGGGCCCATGATCAAGGGAGCGCGAGCGGAGAAGCAGCAAGCGCTCGGAATATAGAGTCGCCACTCGGGTTTGAAGGTCTGACACCCAAGGAATCGTACTTCGAAGCACTTGCCGCGCTGTTTGATTTGAAAATGTGAAGGAACCAGTCCGTCATAACCATATCTGGGTTCGGGAGCCAGGTTACGAGAGGGGAAGGGTTTTAAGGCACCCTCTCGCCCAATCCGAAGATTGGTCTCTACTTAGGCATTTTGTGAAAATAATGTGATTCTTCTTCTTTCATCAACTTTTAGCCAATTAGGGCGGGGAAACAGTTAATCGGGGATTAAAACTGTAACATGTTTGCAAGATGTGTTTGTATTGAGCATGGATGGATGGAACATTATGAAAATGGGATAAAACCCAACCCTCGGATCAGAAACCAAAAAAAAAACTACACAAGGCATTAGGCATGCCATGCACCATGGCCAACTTTGCATGCATGGATCTACGTGC
Source organism: Rhododendron molle (assembly GCA_025413875.1). Classification (NCBI taxonomy): domain Eukaryota; kingdom Viridiplantae; phylum Streptophyta; class Magnoliopsida; order Ericales; family Ericaceae; genus Rhododendron; species Rhododendron molle. The sequence goes on along the minus strand of CM046388.1, from coordinate 18,012,419 downwards.
ATGCAAAGAACCATCGCGCAATAATTCTAAACCCTCGCGCGAGTGTTTGTTCCCACCACAGGTTGGATTTTGATCCTCTTCTGAGCTCTGGAAGGACCAGTGCTCACCCAGGGGCAAACCAAGCAGTTATTTATGTACTTGAATGTAAATAATTATTACAAGCAAAGTGAATGGAATTGAAACACAACCCCTAAACAGAAGGGGTAAATAAACAGAGGCTTAAGCCTTAACTACCATGCAAGGGCAGCTACTGGAAGGTGAAGAACCATCGCGCGAGACACTAGAACCGTCGCGCGAGGGTTCTAACTGGACTTTCAGGAATTGCTTTGCATGCTTGGGGTTCTGAAACATACTCAGAAGCATCCCAAGGGCATTCCAAACCAAGTAATACAGCAAAATAAACTAAACTATGGATTTTTAGCATGCAACACAGTGAGCCAAGCTTTAAAGCAGTAAATACTATGTTTGAAACTCAAAGACCAGCAACCCCTTCCCCACGTGGTTCATTCTCACACTGACAGAAGTGTCGCGCGAGTATTCATAACCATCGCGCGAGGGTTTTTGCGGTCTACGATTTCTTGTAACCCTGCTGATTTAGGCCAGGACTGGTATTGATTACCGGCCTTGGCCCCGCCAAATTTCCTCAGAGATCGTATCAGAAAACAAGAGGGTATGCTATACCTTTGGTTGTGTTTGAAAGAGTGCTTGAACTTGAACTTGAGTTGAGGTTGAATGCTTTTGAGTAGTAGAAACAAGGTGTGAAAATTATGTGTAAGATTTTGTAACCTTTTTTCCAACCCAAGGTGTATGGATTTCTAAACCTTTGTGTTTGATTTTTTTGAACCCTTTTTATGAAAGACCCATGGGGGTATTTATAGGGCAAGGCCCTTCCATTAATGAAAACCCTCCATTAATGGAATTTATTCCATTAAAAGAAACCATCCATTAATGGAAAACATCCTATTAATGGAAACTATTCCATTTTTGGAAGCATTCTAGAAACATGCCAATAATAGAAACATTCTAGAATTCTTCCATTAATGGAAAGCTTCCAGAAATGGAAAGTTACAGGTCGGTTGCAAATTTAATCAGCGCGCATGGATCGAAAACCAGCGCGTGCCAGTAGGGTTCCGGGAATTTTAAAGAGTTTCAAGACACTCAAAGCTCAAACATGCTATCACTCCCGGGGTGTTCTAGATCCATTTCATCATCGGGGAATCAAATACCGTAAGTAAACTAATCTGGAAGTCCAGATTGGGGTGTCTACAGTAGCCCCCTTTTGACGGCACTTGGAGCACCATTGACTTGGTACAAGTAACGTCAAAGGTTTCTAGACACCCCTCAAGGCAATCCAGAGCAAAGCATACTAGCAAAATAGACATGAATACTTAAAGAACCTGATTGGCAGAATGGACGGGCGGTCCATTGCCGGGGATGGAAGTAGAAGTGGACGATTGCATCGCCGCATGTTGATCGAATTTGGACAGGACAGGCTGTCGCTGCATATTTGGACGGGGCAGGCCGTCGTTGCTGGGGATCAAGCTATCCTCGGCACAAAACATTCCAACAAACACGGGTAAGTTGTGTCAGGCAAGTTGAATTCCATCTGTTGGGAATCAGAACCAATCTCCTTATCAAAAACCATTCGAGACAGAGCAATAAGCCTGTTGGAAGATACACTTGCGGCTAGATTGTGGGTGGTTGTTCGGGACAGGCCAAGGTGGACTCTCCTAGGGAACAATTAGTTGCAGATGAATGGACCATCGGACGATATGGCTGATCATCGTTGAAGGATTAACCACTGTTGAGGATTAATCGAATGACATGGCTGCTGCCGTTCAAGGATTAATCGCTGTTGAGGATCAATCGGACGATATGGCTGATCGTCGTTGATGGATTTGGCAGGACTGGCTGTCGTGAAGGCGGACGGAGAGATCAATGTGCTGAATGATCAAACCGCTGAGGGATTTTGACAGACGGTCGCCGTTGAATTGGCTCCGCAGGATAGCATCCTTTGGTTTACAAACCGAGATTAGGGAGATTTCTAATGCCTCCACTAACAAATTGAACCAAAATCGGAAGAGATTGCATCGCATCCTTCTGCAAACAAATCGAGAGCTACAGAGATTTCCATCACATCCGCTAACCAACGAGTATAAGACCGCAGGAGATTGCATCGCATCCTTTGGTCAACAAATCGAGAGTTAGGGAGATTTCCATTACCTCCGCTAACAAGTGATAACTATACCGCAGGAGATTGCATCGCATCCTCTGGCAAACAAATCGTATGATGGTGACCATTCTGGCTACCTTCCTACTTCAACATTTAACATACACAATATGCAATGATATGTATAATATTGAAAATGCAGATGCAAACTTAGGGCATCTCCTAGGAGGACAAAGACGCCTAAGGACTACCACTGAACCACATTACTGTACTGTCTAACGCTTCTGAGATGTGCACCCAGATAGATAGACATTGAGCGGGCTGGCGTGCCCCAGTTGACGGCATTGGGCTTGCGTGCCCCTTCTGCGATGCTTGGGCAGATGTGCCAGACAGATATGCTTTGCTTGGCCTTGGGCTGACGTGCCCTTGCTGTTCATGAAATTCCACAGCTTGTGGATTACAGGAGCTAGGGTAGCAAATGTAAAAATTGCATTTTCTAGCCGCTAATATCTAATTTGCATTGACAAGTGACCTGAATTGACACACAGACATGCGCACATGTACAAACTCGCCTAACTCAAATGAAAAGGGAGAAAGAGTCCCAGGGTACAATGTGAACCCTTTGACACACAGAACACAATGAAATTTTGGGCATTAAGCGGCCAAAACTCACAACATTCCTTAGATAGGTGAAACTGACACTTAAGAAAGTGAAAAAGGTACAAAGACCTGTACAAACAAAATTTGAGAAAAGCAACTTGACATGACAATTGATTGAAAAACTAGAAAAATGCCTCAAAGATGGACATAAGACGCAAAAGATGACTCATATATGCCCGGACTGAAACCGACACCCCCGTGCAGTCACATTAAGTCCATATGACTTGCTTGGTGTGACAAGACTTGGCGAAAGCCCCTGGAACGACATTCAAGGGCAGTAGTTGACTGATATTATTTGCTGTTGAATTGAAGAAACGCGCAATGGTTTTAGACCAACACACATCATTTTGAACAAACGCGCGTGAGTTTCAAACTAGCGCACGTGACTGCAAAGCTGTCAGCTGCTTAAACTAGACTTCGCTGAACTTAGAACAAACTGTGAGCCATTAGACTTCTAGCATTTCGTTTTGTTTTTGATGCTTTAAATATTTTTAAGGCTTTATGCTCAACCTGTAAATAGAAATAGCAGTTTTGCAATAAAATTGAAAGACAAAGGTTTTCCCCCTTCTGGTTCCTCCAACGCAGTTTGATCTTTGATCCTCTCCGACCTTTGATGTGTACCAAAACGTCAACCATGGATCCACTTTGATAAAGTGTGACCGAGTCTTGAAGAGAGACTGCCTACATATCCCAAGCTAGGGAATCAGGTCAAAATGTAGTTTAGGCTAAGGTTCACTCGTGTGTTTACCTCTCCTTTTGCGCTCTAACTTTTGCCTAGTACCACCCATTCGGGTCTTCGGTCTAGCGAGCTTTCAAATATTGCCTATTTACTTTTGCCTAGACCCCCTTCATAGCTTTTCGGGCTAGCAGGCTGCTCTTACTTTTGCTTGGAACTACCCACCCTTGGGGTTTTTAGCCCAACGAGCTTCTCTCAGGGAAAAGTTGCTTTTGAATTGATCCAGGTTGACCAAGTTATTGAATTTGTTGTCGTCGAGGTCGACGATCTTTGGCCACAGCCCCAGATACTACGGCTCTGATGACGCAGAGTCAAAAGTGCTTTGGTTGGAAATGCCTTGCTCCAGGTCGTTTTGTATGCTTTCTCATTTGTACTTGGCAGAACGCCACTGCTGTTGTTTTTGAACACGATACGAGGCCCGAAAGCCTTCTGCTTCTGTTTTCTGGATTGGCACCCGGTAACAGGGGATCTGATGCTTTTTTATCTCAGGATCAATGCGAAGCGTGACTTGATGAAACCACGCCAAGACATCGATGAATTCTTCGAGCCTGTCTGACTGGGCACATGCTCTTCTGGGGGCGGAGCTTGGACCAACTTTGAACCTTTCGGGAGGTTATACTTGTCTTTCAAGTTTATTGAAAATTACTTCTTCTTTTAACAGGCTGAGCACGCCTTTCATCTTCCCTTTTGGCGAGGGAACACATTTCCTTGGGGATGATCCCATCAAAATCTATCCATTTGTCGCTAGGGTCGACACAGTTTATTCAAAAGCTAGCTTAGTACTTAGAAGCAGAATAATGCATCTCATAAAAACCCACAGGGTTTGCCAAGTACAGCAGACTCAAAATTTAAAACAAAAGCTACGACGTGGAGGGCCAAGAGGCTCAAACTCTGACTCAGAACTAGACTAGACAGACACACAAGACTCTGTGTCAGACTTAGACAAAATGCCAATGCAAACTAGACGCGGTTTTGAAAAACGCAATATTAAAAAGCTACCCGTAGCTTTTACAAAAGAGGTGGGATCTAGCGGGCGTCAGGCCTAAGCAACAGCACTTTGGCTTCTTCAGCTTCTTCGACCAAACCTACTCGATGCTCCTTTGATCAATGGACTTCAGCCAGTCGGTCCTCTCCTTTGTAAGCCCCTCATCACTATCAAACCAGATGTTGGCAGTGAAAACCTCTATTGCCCAATCTACTACCATCATGTTAACCTCCGACTCGGATGGGATGGATACAATGGGTTTGGGTTGATTTGCTGGGATGATATAACAGTTAGGATTGAATATGGTGGAGCTCAGGTTGATTTGAGTGGAGGCGATAGATACCTGACCAACCAGAGGGTCAGGATTGTGCTGAGACAAAGAGTTGGTAACGATGTTGGGCTTTGGCGGAACTTGGACCGTGCCATCATCAATAAGATCTTGTATCTCGTGTCGAAGACGCAAGCAGTTATCAGTAAGATGGCCAGGCATTTGGTGGAAGGCACAAAAAAGGTTAGGGTTGTAACCAGCAGGTAAAACTTTAGGTGGTGAAGTTGGGGTCAAAGGTTTGAGATGCCCAGACTTGACAAGTTTCTCCATCACTGCGGATAGAGATGCCTCAAAGGCAAAGAAACTTCGAGGTTGGGTTCGAGCTCGGAAGCTTTGAGCGTTTTGAACCTAATTGATGTCGGTTGTAGGATTAGGGGAAGCAGCAGCGTTGTCCCCACTTATAGCCGTGCTAGCATAGGTGCTACCGCCAAACAGTGCACTACTATTTCCACAGTAAGCCTTCGACTTTGATTTCTGAGGTTTGGAAGAAGAGGACTCCCCTCTTGGCAGAATCCCACTTTGCAGCACATCCTCAATGGCCAGGCCAGATTCAAAGAAAGTCTCAAAGTTGGCAGATGCTTGAACCAGCACGAGATGCTTAGCATAGTTGAGATGCAAGTTGTGAGAGATAATGCGGAGCTGATCCCTTTCACTCGGGCGCTCAGTCATTAGAGCGGCTTTGGCTCTCCACCTTTTAACAAATCCGCAAAGGACTCTTTGGCTTCCATCTTCGTGGATTCCAACTCTCGAATAGTCATCTTGAGCTGGGTGTTGTAGTTGTATTGAGCAATGAAGGCAGCCCCTATATCTTCCCAAGTCTTTCTCTTGGAGATGTCAAGCGACAAAAACCAATGGAAGGCAGGCCCTGAGAGAGTTTGAGGGAAAAGCCGAGACATGGCCTCACTTTCTACTTTGAGTAACTTCATGGCAGCATGGTAGCCGTAGAGATGAGTTTTGGGATCTCCGCTCCCATCAAATTTGACCAAATGTGGCATCTTGAATTTGTCTGGCAGTTTAGCATTAGGATACAGGCAGAGACGATCCAAGTCAATTCCCCCTGTGCTGATCTTTTTGGATTTTGTGACAGCCTCTTCCAGTTTTGCCATCTTGGCCATAAGAGCTACCACATCAGGATTAAAACAGGCCTACCATCTGCCGGATCTGGGTTTGCAACAGGTGTGCAAACCTCCCTAGGGTTGGGCTGAACAATGAGATGCCCCTAGTGATTCGGATCTGGGACCATGACATGCTGCTCCTGGTCGTCCTCTTCGTCCTCGCCTTCCTCTTCGAGTGGAGGTGGAAGACGAGTGTTGATAAGGTCATTGAGACGGGTGATGTTAGCATCGGTTTGGATGGCCCTCTGCTGCATGGTGGTAATGCTATTCTAAAGGTTTGTGAGCACGGTCTCTAGACTGAGCGGTTGATCTGCCATGACTCGTGTCTCGAAGGTGCTTGATGCAGAAGGCGGGGAAGTTGACAGCGTGGCTTTCTGCAAAAGCGACGGCGAACCCGACTGTAAGGCGGCCAACAATGAACTCGGAGATGCCTCCGTTGCAACTGACTGAGTTTCGAGCCTGACAAGTCTTTGAATCGGATTCTGAAGACGTTCCCAAGTAGGTTTGGCTCTTCCTTTCGGTACTTTCTTACTCGATGCAATGGCTATGAACTTGACAGTAAAAGCAAGTGAAAGCTCAGTGGCACTCCTATAGCAGTTCATTTGCAAGGAAAATGCAATGTACACGTTGTCACCGGTGTCAACCCTAGACTCTAGAACTAGAGACGATTCTGTCTCATGATGTTTGGACACTGCCAAAATTCTCAGATTTCTTTTCGAGGGTATATCCTTTGAATAGATCAAACTGATCCTAAGAGATGTCAGAACAAACTAAATCTTTGGTTAGTCCCTTTTGAAGATTCGACTTTGAACTTGGAACAACTCGGCATTAATGGCGTGACACCTTTACCGGGGTGCTTCAGCGACAATGCGCGTTAGCCGGGGTGGTGTTCGTGCTGCGCACGATAACCAAAATGACATCAATATTACAACATCAATACTTCGTGGTTCCTTGTTTTCGGTTGAATCCTCAACCGGGCATGAGCCAAGGATTTAATAAGATTTGATTTCTCGAAGTCTCGCTGATCTAAGGACTTTAAGAATTGACAACATGCACCATCGAGATGCACGATTCTTCATCGGGTCTAGCAGCGTCCTAATAAGCATAAGACAGACTCGAAAGCGAGAGACAACCTAGAAGCCGCCCTAAACATGCTCCTACACAAAACGACATGTATGTAATTACAATTCCTGAGACAGTTTGCCTCATGAATTTCAGACGTTGCCAGAATCCTCAGAATTCTTTTCGGCGATGTGTCCTTGAGTAGATCGACAGATCCAAAAAGATGTCAAAATAGACTAAATCTTCGTCTAGTCCCTTTTGAAGATTCAACTTTGAATTAGAAACAACTCGGCATTGATGACATGGCACCTTTACCTTGAACAACGTGGTGTATAGTGACAACGCACTTCAACCTGGGTGGCGCCAATGACACGACATTAATACTTTGTTGTTCCTTATTGTCGGTTGAATCCTCAATTAGGCATCAGCCGAGGATTTAGTAAATTTTGATTTCTCAAAGTCTCATTGAACTAAGGACTTTGCGATTGATAACGAACATTCGACAGAATGAATGACTCCTCATCGGGTCCAACAACGTCTCAGACAGCGTAAGACAAACTTGAAAGAAAAAACTGCCCTAAGCATGCTCCTATGCAAAACAGTGAATGTACAGTGCATGTGATAGGGAAAGCAGTAACACGTAGACAGTATATGGGGTTAGATGCAGATAGATCCTACCCTGCAGGTACCTGTCTTAGTTTGGAAAGTTCTAATGCTTTGTATATGCAAAGGCCGATTTTAGTTCGTAACGGGTTCCTCGGACTAGGGCCACAGATATACCTCCCGTTGCTCGCGATTCGCTGAGCAACAGTCAAACGGTAGCATGACCCATCATCGTCAAAGGTTGTTAGTCATTCGGGGTCCCCAGGCTCCGATAAACCGTGCCGAATTGCCAAAACGATCCAACGAGTCTTATCCCACATCGATGCAAATGATATGCTAGAAATCGATTAAGAAGAAATAGAATCACAAAATCACAAAATGCCTTTTCAAATTTGGCTCACTTTATTTAGTGCATCTTTAGAGAAAACTACGCAAGTGAACAATTGAAAAAGTCCCAGATTAGATTGGCCAGACAAGAGGTCCTGTTAAATCACCATTCCAACCTTCGGCAGCGCGAAGCTCACCGTTTTGACAAACTTTTAAGAAATTGTTTCACAAGTGTATTAAACTCTAAGGATAGATTAATATCGGTTCGATTATCCCCAGTAGAGTCGCAACTGTGGGCAGCATGCCCTGGAATTTTCGGATTCCCAAATGCAAGGGCCCATGATCGAGGGAGCGCGAGCGGAGAAGCAGCAAGCGCTCGGAATATAGAGTCGCCACTCGAGTTTGAAGGTCTGACACCCAAGGAACCGTACTTCGAAGCACTTGCCACGCTGTTTGATTTGAAAATGTGAAGGAACCAGTCCGTCATAACCATATCTGGGTTCAGGAGCCAAGTTACGAGAGGGGAAGGGTTTTAAGGCACCCCTCTCGCCCAATCCGAAGATCGGTCTCTACTTAGGCATTTTGAAAACATGTGATTCTTCTTTTATTAATCAACTTTTAGCCAATTAGGGCGGGGGAACAGTTAATCGGGGATTAAAACTTTAACATGTTTGCAAGATGTGTTTGTATTGAGCATGGATGGATGGAACATTATGAAAATGGGATAAAACCCAACTCTCTGATCAGAAACCAAAAAAAAACTACACAAGGCTTTAGGCATGCCATGCACCATGGCCAACTTTGCATGCATGGATCTACATGCATGTAAAGAACCATCGCGCAACAATTCTAAACCCTCGCGCGAGTGTTTGTTCCCACCACAGGTTGGATTTGATCCCCTTCTGGGCACTGGAAGGACCAGTGCTCACCTAAGGGGCAAACCAAGCAGTTATATATGTACTGGAATGTAAATAATTATTACAAGTAGAGTAAATAGAATTGAAACACAACCCCTAAACAGAGGGGGTAAATAAACAGAGGCTTAAGCCATAACTACCATGGAAGGGCATCTACTGGAAGGTGAAGAACCGTCGCGCGAGACACTAGAACCATCGTGCGAGGGTTCTAACTGGACTTCCAGGAATTGCTTTGCATGCTTGAGGTTCTGAAACATACTCAGAAGCATCCCAAGGGCATTCCAAACCAAGTAATACAGCAAAATAAACTAAAACTATGGATTTTTAGCATGCAACACAGTGAGTCAAGCTTTAAAGCAGTAAATACTATGTTTGAAACTCAAAGACCAGCAACCCCTTCCCCACGTGGTTCATTCTCACACTGACAGAAGTGTCGTGCGAGTATTTAGAACCGTCGCGCGAGGGTTTGCGGTCTACGATTTCCTGTAACCCTGCTGATTTTAAGGCCAGGACTGGTATTAATTACTAGCCTTGGCCCTGCCAGCCCCCCTTAGAGATCAGAATAGGAATACAGTAGGTATGCTATACCTTTGGTTGAGTTTGAAAGAGTGCTTGAACTTGAACTTGAGTTGAGGTTGAATGCTTTTGAGTGGTAGAAACAAGGTGTGAAAATTATGTGTAAAATTTTGTAACCTTTTTTACAACCCAAGGTGTATGGATTTCTAAACCTTTGTGTTTGATTTTTTTGAACCCTTTTTTTGAAAGACCCATGGGGGTATTTATAGGGCCAGGCCCTTCCATTAATGAAAACCCTCCATTAATGGAATTTATTCCATTAAAAGAAACCATCCATTAATGGAAAACATCCCATTAATGGAAACTATTCTATTTTTGGAAGCATTCTAGAAACATGCCAATAATAGAAACATTCTAGAATTCTTCCATTAATGGAAAGCTTCCAGAAATGAAAAGTTACAGGTCGGTTGCAAATTTAATCAGCGCGCACGGATCGAAAACTAGCGCGTGCCAGTAGGGTTCCGGGAATTTTAAAGAGTTTCAAGACACTCAAAGCTCAAACATGCTATCACTCCCGGGGTGTTCTTGATCCATTTCATCTTCGGGAAATCAAATACCGTAAGTAAAACTAATCTGGAAGTCCAGATTGTGGTGTCTACAACCCCAATCCGGACCTCGGAGAGTCTTTGTCCGCCCCGATGATGTGATAAAGGAAACGATACTTTTGTGAGCTTGAAAAAGGATTTTCCTCTAAGCCCATGAAAGCCAAGCCAACCAAAAAGCCCAAAGAGTCCAGATAAAGCCCAAAAAGCCCCTGGATCGAAACAGGAGATACCGTGCGGAACGGCACTATAGCGCACGACAAGATGAAATTCAAGGGGCCGTGAGCAACCAACTTGTACCGCACGGCACCTTGGAAAAAGTTCTGACTGGCTCAGAAAGCTGTCGGCCACTTCAGTTTGAGCCACAGCTAATGAATGGCTCAGTCGAAAGTGCACTTCTAACCCCGCCCAGAAAATACCTCCACCATTTGAAATTCAAAATACTTGGTCTTTTGCCTATAAATTAACCCCTCCACTCAAGGGAAAGGAGCTCTTCTTTTGGCTCTTCTCCTTGCTTTTGGATATTCTTACTCCATAAGCTTTCTCTCTCTAGTTTTTACATCCACTTTCCCATTTCCATTTCCAAGTCTTAAAGAATGTCATTCCCAAAAGACATTCTTTAAGTACCTCCACTCACTTCCTTCTCATCATTGAGGTTGATCCCTCATTAACTTCAAAGCACCATCTCCCCAAAATACCTAACCTTCTCTCACACCCATACTTTCTTCGTCTCATTCAATCTCTTCCATCCATATCCGTCGCGATCCATCCCCGTTTTTGCATCAACCATCCTTGATCAAGCTCAACATCAAAGGTAAAAACTAGTTTCCTTGGACTAGACTCGGTTCTGGTCCTGAGGGGATTTTCTTGCTGTCGGATCTAATCCCTTTTGGTTAGATTCTGACTTAAAACTCATTTTTCTAAAATAAAACCAGCACTGTACTGAGGTTGGGGCACCGCGCGGCTGGTTGATTAGGCGCGCGGCACCTTGACTCTCAGCGCACGGCAGAGTATACGTTGATATTATCGTAAGCAGGCTGTCTGGATCTGAGTTGTTATCTGTTGTGGTTGTCTGCATCTGCTGTTTACTGCTTTTCCTTCTTTGAAAATGAGACCATATCTACAAACCATGTATTGGCTCTTAGTAAAGGTTTTCTAAATCATCCCGGATGATCAAATACGTTAAAAACCGTTTTAAAGCCATGTTTTGAGAAAATAACGATATCCTTAGGATGATCTGACTGTCATAAGGTCTCTAATGAGTTTTCCAAAAGATGTGTGGAGGAAGTAATGAGCTAGATGATGTTTTAAGAGCCTGTAATGGTCTGACAGGAGAGCAGGTATCCCGCACGGCAAGTTAAGGTGCCGCGCGTGGCATCCCAGTGTGCCGTGAACAGTATGACTAAGGTCCAGACAGCTTGCTGAACGTCTTTCATTCCATCTGCTCACATCATTTTATCACTACTGTACAAACAGCACCACATGCACGATAATGTGATATATTCCCATGTCCCTTCCCCGCTATTTGCTTTTATTGAAGAGCTTGGTATTCCAAATGATATTCGAGATTCTCCCCCTTTTGAAAACATTAAGTAGAGATCGGTTTTACCGGGCGAGTGGGGTGCTTTTTAAAGAAAAACCTTCCCCATTCGTAATGTGGCTCCCGAACTTGAAATCTCAACGTTTTCGCTAGATCAAAAGCTTTTTTGCAAACGAGTTCTCGGTTTTTCAGATCATCTATCTCAAAAATCCGGATGGCGACTCTTCGAACCAAAGGGCGCGAGAACCCACAAATTCCATATCGCAACTCATTGAGACAGCAATTAAAAAAAATTACCTTGGTGGCCACTGGAATTATTTCCTCTTTAAATTTACCAGAAGCAGTCAGCAGCAGTAGCCTTTGTATGTGAATCAACCTAACAATGTGGAATAAGGAGATCAGTAACTTGCAAACATCAAAAAGTCGACATACTAACGATTGAAAACTTGTAAGGTGTGTTTGATTTTTGGGCGCGAGGAGATTGGCGCTTCTGATTTTCACGGAATGTTGTATATGGCTTTAATGAAACGCTGTTTAAAAGCCTTCCGTGTATTTCCTTTCTTTTAGCCTTCAAGAACACTGTAATGGCTACTCAATAATAGCATTACCAAAAGAATGCTGTAAAATTACGTTATAGAAAGCCATATGTGTTGTAGTGTTAATGATATTTTTGAAAGTCCTTACAAATGCTACAAACAAACAGTAAGTCAGTGAGTACAGTTGGGCTAAATCAGACACGGGGAGTTCATCAACCTTAGTTTTTCCGAAGAAGTCAATCAGTAGAAGGACAACAACTATGAAATACCAAAAAGGAAACAAAAACATAGGGCAGCAGTAGAATTACCAATCACATGTTAACGGATGTCGATTCATGGATGGAACATAGTGGGTGAGAACCAGATCATGGCCCTTATAATTCTTTAGGTCCTCATCTGTACAACTGAGAAGCCTCTTGATATTCTCAGGCTGGCCACTCGTATGGAAGCTGTGAATGAGTCTCACAGTTTGCCAATCAAAGTAAGGAGTACACTATGTGGAAAAAACGGTGTGGATTTTCGGATGCTCCTTCCCAGGTTCATCAGAGACCTATTGTTGCAACTCATCCTCCTTGGTTCGCAAGGTATCCAGAGTTGGAAATTAGGCCGAGTTAGGTCAGAAAAAGTTTTGCTCTTTAAGAGGCTCAAGTATTTTGACCACTTGGGCTTTGGGCAGCCACGTGTGGCATGTTGTAACAAAAGACCCTCATTCAAAGTGTTAATACATTCTATATTCAAGAAAAGTGCTCTCCGTCTATTTGGATCAGCTTCCATTGCTTTTATCTGCACAAAAAATATGCAAGTTTCCAGATCACAACAGAAGCAGAAAAAAAAATTGAACGTAATTAAGGAATTGGAATGCAGTCCATGGATAAGACTACCTATTAGTCTCAACCCCTCAATGATTAATAATAACCAAGTGAGCAACACACTTTATAAGTTGATTGAGCTACCATGCATTGAGCCTTCAACACTCAACCCCAAAAGACAAACACTCCTGCTTGTTTCTTAGGTCGGTTGTCCTCTACGAATTTATCTTCACTTTTTTATTTGAATATCAATCACAGAACAAGATGGAATTGACAACTCTTCAAGAATGTCGTGAGTCATGAGACTTGTGGCCAATGCGAATAATCAAACCTGTAACGGGAAATCTCACCAATGCAGTATCTCTTCCAATCAGTAATTCACTGAGTGACTTTATCAGTAAAGTTTCATATTCAAGTGATTACTCAAGCGTCAAATAAAAATTAATGTGCTAGCATCCATTAAGCATGCCACAAAGATGGGAAAAGGTCCCAAAAGGGGATTGCCACCAATTTTCTCATCAGGTTCAAAGTTTTAGTATACAAGAAAGCAGTATGGACTACAGAGCTTACAATCACTAAATCATATGGTTGAGGTCCACTAAAGGCCACCTTACACATTTTCATACAGTTACTTCACAAAATTAACAAGAGTAGTAAATAGACAAGATAGAATTAGAAGACATCCTTTAAGACACAAATCCCATAATTTTACAAATGCCAACACAGGTATTCTTCTGTGCATATAACTTACTAACAGTAAGACTGATATGGCCATAATCAACACTATGGAGCAACCAAATAATCAGGCAAAAATATGATATGCATAAAAGGGAGTCAACAAATACACCCAAATTCAGAGCAGCATCAATGCAGCACTGATCGCAAATAACAACAAACAGAATCAGCCGTATTGGTCTAAGGGCCTTAGCAGAATCAGCATCAATGTAATAGACACTCACACACATGTATATCTACTTGTATATATATATATATAGATGTATGTATATTTATCAAATGTCCTCCATATTGGTCTAAGGGCCTTAGCATGCTCAACGTTAGACCATGTGCATGAAAATAGTTGAATATAGTTGGGCCCAAACAAAGGAGGACAGCATTCACCCCCAGCTATTGGACACAGTGATGGTTGTCACAGGTTTTGAGAATCCTACAACACAAATGGATTACTTGTTTTGATTGGAATACTTGACCGTTTATGACGAAGAAGCGATTAACTCTATTCAAATCCTGTATAAAAGCAGATTTTATCTAGTAGTGTCCTGTTAGACAAATAGATGTCCCAAAATGTTTGTATATTTGACTTTTGGATGATATAAATTCCCTATTTGCCAAAGTGAGTCTCCATGACCCAATGCCGGGTAGCCCCCCCTTGTCCTCGCCAGATATGACAACTGCTATTTTTATCGATCTCTAACAAGCATGATCACATAACAGGGCCTGATATGAGGACTAGGCAACGGAAGATGAAAACAAAGCCAATAAAAATATGCTTCACAACAAAAACAAGCACCAAGGCAACAAATCAAGCAACCAAAATAATAGTGTCATAAATAACCGCATACCGTGTCCATAGATTACGTCAGTCGATGAAAATTTTGAAAATGTTGAAAGACCGAAAAACTGAGCAATTGTCCAACTTTTCGCTCATATAAACAATATGAAAAATGGTTTGTATAGGAGAATGTGAAAGCCATTCTATAGCTATGCAACTTGCAACAGTCCTATTCCTTCCTTAAATGAAGTCAATTACTACGGCAAAATGTGAAACACTCTCTTTACTTATATTTCATAGTTCATACTACTGTGAGGAAAATAGTTTGCGCATGATCGAAAAGCAACATAGCTTTAGAAGTGTGAATGCAAATAATCTTCTCAGAACAGTGATAGAACCCTATGGTACCACGGAGGATCTTTTATGCAATGTCTTGTACTTAAGCTAATTTTGGTTGATAAAAACAGGACAAAAATGTTAGTAAATGATTTTCCTCAAAACCATTCAAATTCAATTCCAATTCTCCAAAGTTCCAAACACAACTAGGCCTTAGAACTATCAACATGCTATGCTTTCCATAAAAATGCAACACTACCAGACCCGACTCAAATACGCGAATTCTTATCCCCTTTAGTCTAACGAACCCATATCAAGTCATTCGGTTCCAAAATTGGTCCGATTAAGGCCTCCAGAAATTCCACAGTACACATGCGCACACAACATATCTAACTTTTTCGCTCTAGACCCAAAAAACTTCTCAGAATACAAATTGACTCAAACTCAAATACTAGTGATTAACGAAGTCAAAAATTTAACCGATTTACCTGTGAGAGAGGGAGCACTTTCGCAAATCGGATCTGAGACGAACTCCAAAGAAAAGAGCTTTGTTGTGTAACCTCTCGTAAGCCCCGAAATAAGGTTTTGCCCACTTCTTTTCAATTAATGCAAATCCCAAAACGGCAAAATATGAAGCCATCCAGTTACCTATACATATTAAAGTGACAAAAAACTTGATCAAGAGGAACCCAATATATGATGTTTGACATTCTATTGAAAGGAACTAGAACAGAACACTCTGAACGGGTCAAGGTATCAATTCTCCTCCGTGAGAGGAAAACTAAACCAAGCCAATCTTCTTTACAATGCGTTGACTTAAGGCAAACACAATCCTAAGTAGTTCAGTACCTGCAATGGCTCACATGTCTAAACAACAAGAAACAAAAGAAAAAGTATCAATTAACTCTATATATGTGTCAAAGCAAAGAAATCAAAAAACTCAAACAAAAATCCTGGAGGTTAGTTAGCTAAATCACATTATGCAGTGCTTGACCACTCACTCATCTTTGTCTGCGGCGTACTCCGATTATCATGAAGTCGGTTCTCAACTTTAAAAAGGGCTACTCTTCCTCCATAAGCAGGGAACGACTTTCCAAAGTCAATTTCTCAATTGGACCATCATACAATTTAGTAAAATGAGAATCGCGTCCCATCACCAAGTGCTTACCACGAACTAACATGGATCGCTAAAATATCTTATTCGAGTGCATAATAAATAGGGAAATAAAGGGAAAGGGAACCAAATAGATCCATACCCAATTTATAATAGCCATGAATAGAGATTAAAAAGCCCATCCAACATATAGAATCCAACATTAACAAAAATCACAATGTCAATTAGGAAAAACATGGGGCAAATTATCGTGCAATGCTTACAGCCCAGGGAGGGCCCCCCGCGACGCACGTCCAGAGTGCCCTGAAAAAGGTCTATTTAGGTTACTAACAACAGTGTTTTTTGTGACCATCCTCAAATAGTTCAGATTCTACATGAAAATGTCACCTTCTTCTTCAACACTTGAATCTGTAAAATCAAAGCCTCAGGTAGCAAGAACATTAATCTGACTTCTCTTTTTTCTTTTTTTTGAATGGCAAAAAAATTTCATTAATATTTGGAATTGTTACAAAGACCAATAAGAACAAGAACTCTTTCATTAATCTTTAAATTTTCATTAATCCGACTTCTCTTTTTCATTGAAAATATAAAACCCACAATAATCTTCTCGTGCTTTTTGGGCAAACAATGAAGACCCATACACGTTGTATTCTCTTTTCTAGAACGAAGCAAAAGAAAAGCCCAATATTCTTATCAGAATGAAAATGAAAAACTAGATATATAATTCTTGCAAACCCCTACAAATCATTCAGGCAAGAATCAAGGAAAAAATCGAAGTGAACCTGGTTAGGGCTTCTCCGTTCGACAGCTCTTTGCTTCAACTGGTGCAATAGGTCTCCGTGATTTGCTTCTTTCCGTGGAAGGAGGTATCGAGCAGAAAAAGGCTTTTTTATCGAGTATTAGCTAAATCGGATCGATAAAAAGAGAGGAGAAAGAACAAATCATGAAAGAACTCACGATTGAAACCCTTGCTCATGAAAGGACAACTCACGATTGAATGGAGGACTGAACGCTTGATCATCCATTGGAAGCCAAAACCCTATTCGCAAGAAAAGAGAGGGAAATCAGAGTGCGCCCACGATTTCATAGAAAATTTTCAAGGTCGCGTGTGTTTTTAGGCACCCAAAATTTGGTGAAACGCTATAATAGGATAAATGAAACGCTATTGATGAACTTCCGCTTCTCTCGGTGTCTTTCAACAAGCCGGAACGCTATTAATGCCACCCTACAATAGCTTTTACGAAAGAACGCTATAAAATTATGCTGTTGAAAGCTATATTTGTTGTAGTGCACTGCCAAAGAGACAAAGGACTCATAAGTGCATGAATAGGTTCATAAAATCACAGAACCAAAGAAAAGCGATAGCTTACGATTTATAACGGGGATTCCCCACCTATTGGGGATTCGAGGGGTGTACATTCCAACCTCTCAATCAGGGAGCTCTCAACCATTACCACCAACAAAAAAGAACTTATCCTTCCAATTCTTACCCGCAGCAGGGAGCTCTGTCACCAGCTCTCCATCACCTGCCCTTTTAGTGAAGTTATACCATCCAATCCCTCCAGGAGCCCCTTAACAGAAAATTGATTGAGAAAAGGTCCATTTGTTAGAGGAGTTTGTCCGTCAAACATTGCTCCCCAAAGCGCTGCACAACCTATTAAAAGGTGCCAAGAGTTGGGTACAATTTGGCCAGGAGCCAAACTAAGAAAACTCAAGACGTCCCTTACCACGGTAGGGAATGGCAGATGCAAACCCCCTTCAAAAGCACTAGTATAGAGACAACTCTCATTCTCGACAAAAGAACAGGCTCGCTCAGATTCAGAAGGCTTCCTAAGAATAACTGAGGGGGGAATCGAATATCGAACTCGAAGGACGACTAGCTCCTCGTTCGTAATCGTCGAGGGAATATTTGAAGCGATAAAGGAAGGGCGCCCACGGGGCCCCTTGAGGGACTAATAGGAGGCGGAGACACTCTGAAACTACTCAACTGACCTAAGTCAGACGGTGCCCTAAAACCACCAATACGACGCATGGGGACCTCCTCTTCCACAGTTGACTCTTCAGTATTCAGAATCGAGGAAAATTTGATAAAACCCTCCGACATTAGGGTTCCAATGGCAAACCGTGGGTATAGAGAGGCTGATAGGAAGAAGAGATCTCGGTAAACCCTATTTTGAAGGACAAGGGAGTTGGGTGCGAAGTCCTCTATAATAGGGGAATACAGGTTGATACAAGAAAAACCAATTAACCTAGCACAAATAAACTCCCCTGGAACGACCCACGTTGGGCCTACGATTTCCACACTGGAAGGAGAATCCAGCGTAAAAGAAGTCAAAGAATAGCAGAGAAGGAGGAGCGTACCTACACGAGATGGGCTCTAGATTCAGCGGTGAAGAAAGATTAAAGAGAGTCTTGCACAAAAAATCGCTTGAGTTGGTTCAAGATGCTTCACAAATGGAGTTTTGATCAAAACCAAAGAGGAGCTAAATCGACGGGCACCAATCCCGAGAAATAGCTTATCGATCTCCGTCGTCCACCTCTAAAAACAATAGAAGATTAGGGACCTCGACACCTGTCCCATGAAGTAACCCACGTATTTAAACCCTCTGTAAAAGAAAAAAAGCAGCAACTGCCACTCAGGTCTGACTTATGTTCCCAACCTCCAACCGAAAGCTGGAGCTTAGAAACAGGGGAGTACCTGATAAGTAGGATAGACCTGAGGAGGACAGCATTGAAATAAATGCGGAGCTGGGGAGTAGAAGTCAGCTTTGTCTATACTCCTCCGGGAAGTACTATCTATGTCAGAGACAGGGTATGCCAGCTCCGTCAGCCAGACGGAGATGGAAACAATTTTAAAGATCAGCTCTGACACCCAATTAGAACAGGATAAGTAGCGTTCATATGGCATACTTATCCCAATCTAAGATACCACTCTGAGGAGCCGTTATCCTACGGGATAAGGGAGAAGACATCGGTAAGATAAGCATAAAATACCAAAGATAAACCCGATTAGGGAAGGATAAGGATTCCAAGCTAGCAGGGTGCACATGGAGTTCTAGCTAAGGCAGGACTTCATGCACTTCATTAAAGCAATCCAAAATCCCTGGGATATAGTCCTACTAGGACTCAACCTCCAATCAAATGCCTATAAAAGCAACGATAGAACTCCAGCAAAAGGTACGTGCAATTCATAACCAGGAATTTTAATTCTCCTACCAAATAGCAAGTTCTTTACTGACTTAGGCATCGGAGGGTGGTTGGCACGCCACCACACCGGTGACTAAGGCTCTTGCTTTGTTTTGCAGGATCAGGTCGGAGCTGGATACAAAGCTGATTCATCAAGTGCAACTCTCTGAAAATGATTGAGTATAACTTTCTAAAGCCATTAATCGAGTATCCATTGTGTAAACCATTCACTGTAAAAGGTTGAGAATGATATCTCATTTTCCATAGACGGCGCTAGCTGATGAAGCGATTTTTGGTCACCTCTGGAAGAGAGGTTCTTCAACTGTCCACCTGATCCTCCAGCAGATGAAGCGGCTTCGACATGCACGACCTACAAAACAGACACGGTAAACTATGGGCACCGGCGTGGCTGTCGCCATTGCCCTTCCGATGCCTAAGTCAATTGAGATATGGAGAGATTGAACTGAGTATGAGTTTCGTATTGTTTGCATACCTTTGTGATATGGAGGGGTGATCTTTATATAGGCATCTTAGGAGAAATCCCTTGGGACTGGGACTGTTAAGTCTCATCCGCTCGTGGTAGGTACAGATAGGTATTGGAGTGTCCTCCTCACCTTACAACTCCCCCGATTCTTATCAGGTTTGAGGAGTCCCTTCACATTTGGACTCTTGTACTTGCTTGTCAGGTATAAGAGTCCTTACGGTGCAAAGATTTCCATTGGGACTGGGACCTCTTGGTCTCATCCGTACATGACGGGAATAGGTTGGTGATGGAGTGTCCTCCTTACCTAGGACTTCTTTGGTCCTTATCAGGTTTAGTAGTTTTCATATCCTTGGACTCTATGATTGTCATCAAGGTTAGGAGTCTTCATGGTGGACGAATCTTTGTGGTTATCCTCTAAGACTCGTGGCCTAATCTCTTCGGACGAGATAAGCAGGTCTTGGCTATTCTATGAGTCCTATAGACTATATGAACTTCTACCGTGGAGTGTTTCATAAGTCTCTGATTGCAGGTTTGCCATCTTTGCCGACCTCACCTGGTGAGGTGAGCTTGGTATTCTTCTATGAGCTATGCTCGTGAGCTAGCCTTCGTCCTTGAGCTAGTTTAATAGAGGCTAGCTCTTATAGGCTAGTTTCCGTATTTTTGAGACTCTAGCTTAAGCCCTTAGGGCTGGGATGGGCTCTTAGCTCGGTCTGACATTGGGAGGTTAATTTATACTTATCAGTCCATTATCATTTTTTATAAGTATTTTATCAAATAACATGGTCTTGCAAGACAAAGTTAGATAGTTTGATTAAGCACTTAGGAACGTCTAATTGAGATAGTATATTTTTAATAAATGATTAAAACGTTAAAATGTTGAAAAATGGCTTTGACTATTGAAGTGGGACCTAGTATGAATTCTAAATAAAATATATAGTAATGATCACCATATTTTTAGTTATTGACAAAATTCCTTAACATGCATGTAATTGTGTTAGCTAGTTAACTCAACTGTATAAAAGTAATATTGTTTGATTAAAGTAAAACTTAAACTACCAATTGAAAAAAAAAACCTAAAACTGAACCAAAAAAATTGCAGTAGGGGTTGTGCCCCCAATGCACCTAGGGTGGCTCCACCACTACTCAAAGCGAATCTGACATCGCTGCCAATCAAGAGCGAAAACCACCAATACCAAACTGCCATCGCCACCATCATCGCCATTAGTGAGACGACAATAATTAACCTATCACGTTTTCAGACCATCACCATTCCCCAGGAATCAGCTCTACTCCATATATACCTGATTTTTTCATAATTTGAATCGTTCATCTTGCGTAACACGCGAATGGAAACATGCGTGACTGTTAAAAATCAAATTGACCAGCTATTCATAAATGTGTATAGGTTGCATTTTATTCTGTAAATTGTAAGGTTTAAGTTTGTAACCCGTTTTCCATTCCTTTAGCTTTTACATCATAAAATGCGACTTTTCCACTGTGTATCATGAATTGATCAAAAATCAACTTTTTGCAGTCATATTGTTCTTGACGTGTTCCACGAGATTAACAGTTCAGATCATAATTGATGTTCTAGGATGAGCCCATAAATTGTAAGTATGGAAAGACATGGAGGGGATGAGTTATAGAGAAAAGCTCATCCCCTGTATGCCCTCTCTCTACCACTAGCAACACCAGACCACATCCTCGCGTGCCGCCACTTTACTGCTGCATGTCCCTATCTGTACCACCAGCACCACTAGACGTCCTCCCCGTCTCCCATTGCTTTACTGCATGCTGTCCCTAACTTTCCCAAGAAAAGCTCTTTGCCTCTTTGTCTTTTTTTTTCTTCTCCTAAATAGAAAACTTGTTTGAAGATAGCTGCAACGAACCTCATATGTTCTGCGCACCGAAGCATCGGGTGATAAACTAGTATAGTTTTTTTGCTCGTGCCTTTCTAATGGGGTTTTTTTTTTTTTTTTTTGTAGGTGCTAGAGGATCCTTATCCATGAATGCGTTTCGTTGCTTCTGTTTTCATCATTAATTTTTTCTGCTTTTCCTTTGAGTGTTGGCCATATATTTTTCGTTGATTGTTTGGTTTGTTCTGGCCGTATGTTTTCCGTTCCTTGTACTATCTCTTTTATTATTAATCCATTTCTTACTCTTCCTCCAAAGAATCCAAAATGCATATATCCCTACAGCGTTACAAGTGTCTGGAAAAGGTCATCATGACTATTGACCTTTGGGCTATGTGTATATTATAAGGTGACCGCATAAGTAACATAGCTGATGCAAACCGTTTGAACACTCCTAGAAACCAATCCAAGAAAGGCTCGACACATAGGTATCCATCATTCAAACAAGTTGACACATTCTGTAGATATCCAAGATCATTTGGAGAAGTGCTTGGATCTATTCATAAAGAGAGAGAGAGAGAGAGAGATGGTAAAAGGGGCTCAGGGGGAGCTAGCCCTGCCCCATGCTAGTATTAATCTATTATACTTGGGTAATAAATAAGAGAATTGTGTAAACAAAAGTTGGCAGTTTGATGGCTACAGTTTCATCCAGAAAGGTGGTTCGGAAACCATGAATGAAAAACCATCTGTCGGCCGTGACCTCTGAATCAGATTTATGAGCACATTTTTACCCTTTTGATCAATAGCGCTACTCCGTTACCTTTTTCTACTAAGTACACCAAAAAACAACCTAAACCTTCCAAATTTGATACATGCATTTTATTTACGGCAATAATTGACAATGAGCCGAGAGATTCAAGAAATGGTGTGATATATCGAGCTGAGATCCTTGAACAATTAATCATGCAATTTGACCTTGTTTCGATACTCTGCAAGCGCCCATAGCGGGTATATATTCCTGTAGGCCGCATAATGTAGCATGCAGTTCTTCATGAATACTCCAGTTATTTCCTGTGGTGATTGAAGGTAAAGATCAAGTTAAGAGGTGAAAAAAAAAAAAAAAAAAGAGAGTGCAACTTAAGAAATGTGAAGTGAATCAATTACCTGTTGGGGGAATTCTCCAGTTTCCATTTGCGAATTGATTAGCAACTTGGCAGCGCGATGTAGAGGTAACGGGTCTCTCTCAGCCTGGTTACAATGTCGAGAATGTCACATACAAGTTTTGTACATGGATCTTTTATTTTCTTTTCAACATATCCAACTAATCGTGCAACACAAGAGCTAGTAGTTGTTTTCACCTGGCCGGAATGAATTAGACCCATCAAGGCCCATGAAGTATGCACTAAATTGGATCGGTTGTCTTCCAGCGGTACATATTTCTGTTTCGATAAATAATTGAAAGAAATGATGTTACGTGTTTTTGAGTCACAGAGAATAAAATTAACTTGAAATAATTTGGCTAAAAAGTTAAAAACCTTGAGGGGACTAGAGAGGTAGCTCTCTCCCCAACCTCCATTTTGGCGTTGCACCGACAACAGGAATTGGACACCTTTGCGCACAGCTACACAATTAGAGTAAGTCTTCCCAGCTGCTGCCAAACCTCCAAGTGCAAACCAAGTTCCATAAGTGAAACAAACACCCCAGTTGCCATACCTGCACATCATCTATTCAGAGAGAGAGAGAGAGAGAATTTATAGGAGTGTGACAATGCTTGTGCAAGTCAAATTGATACAGTACCATGAACCATCTGGCATTTGGATATCTTTAAGAAAACAAACTGCATTTATGATGAAAGCTTCAATCTCCTTGTTACGGTGCCCGGGATATAATTTCATGAATAGCACAAAAGCCTGGATTGCTGCTGCTGTGCATTCTACGTACTCATGTTCTACTACAATGTCCGCGAAAAACTCTGTGGGATTAAGAAGCTGGAAAAAAAAATTGACACGAAACAAAAATAGAATTAATTGAAGATAAATAAACTTGCCCTCATTCATGTTCAAAATAACTTGGAAGCAAATCGAGATAGCTTACCTCTAGCCAAGCCCCTCCTCTTGCAGGCTCCCAAGCTGTTAAACCTCCATTTTTACTCTGAAAATTTTAACCTACATTAATGGCTTTTCATACTCTATGTAGCCTTGTACCATACCAACATACCAAGAGTTGGAATTAATATGCTACTTCTTATTTTGCGTAATTTTTAAAAACACCTTACCTGTAAAGAGAGGATGACATTCACGGCATCATACAATCTTTCTGCCTCATGTTTCGGACCGACGATTTCTGGTGGCAGTTGTGATAGTATAAGACAACACTGCAAAGGAAAAGGAAATCATTATGTGAACAAGTTTCTTCTATATATATTTATTGATATAAAGTTATGCATCATAAGGGATGAGAAAAGGAAAGAGATTGTTCACCTTAAGCCCTTCTGCAGTGCAATCTGAGACTTGCCAGCCATGATCTTGATCAGAGAAAGTCCAAGATCCTTTCGAATTGTGCCTGAACATTTTTTCGAAGTCACCCGGAGGGTTGTTCTTGACCTTTGAAAATCCAAGCGACACGGAAGATCAATACGTGATTGTGAAAAGTAAAAAAATTACGTATGTACTTTACGTAGAAGAATGGCCGAGTAAATATACCTGTGATTTTTTTATAAAATCATGTCCTTTTCTTAGAGTTTCCCCTGTTTCTTCAAGTAGATTACAAGCCAAAAGTGCCTGAACTGCAAAACCTGTGTCCCATTGTTGACTACCAAAACTCTGCAATTATTTAGAATTCAGCAATAGTGGCTAAGCTAATTCATATCCATTAGGTTTGGTATGAGATAATGATATAGGAGTGGATACCTGCATCTTCATTCCATCTTCAGCAACCCACATGTAATCTGGGATCCTGGCAAGATGTTTCTTAAAATAATCACCATGAGGATCTTCTACCCAACAAGAAAGCATGCAAAGAACCTTCTCAACACATCCGATGGTGATGTATCGACTGTTTTCATCTTCGTAATGAATGTATTCCATCGTTGTTTGAAGCGCTTTTTCTCTCACCAACTTGTTGAAGGGCCACCGTGTCAGTAACGGCTCGGTTAA
Organism: Rhododendron molle; assembly: GCA_025413875.1. Classification (NCBI taxonomy): domain Eukaryota; kingdom Viridiplantae; phylum Streptophyta; class Magnoliopsida; order Ericales; family Ericaceae; genus Rhododendron; species Rhododendron molle. The sequence goes on along the minus strand of CM046388.1, from coordinate 17,987,875 downwards.
TATGTAAAGACTATCCCATAGAAAATCCTGAATCAGGGGGTGTGGGTAGTACATATCTTCCTGCATCCATCCAGTACGAGACATTTTGTAAGATCACTTGACTTTGTTTCTTATATTTGGTTATGTAACACATTAACCTTGAATAATGTTGAACTAGCTAGAGATAACGAACCACGAATACCGATAATCACACATCTGACAGCCAATTCTTTTTTCAAGGTCGAGTTTTATGCAATCCAATGTTACAGCTTTGAAACTCTAACCAAAAAACATGCTGAAGGACGTAGCGTAAATCATAAAGGACGCATATTTCTGCAGGCATTACATACATAAAAGAACATGTGACGTAGATACCTTTGCGCAAACATGCCGGTATTTCTTCCAATCAATTTCCTCATAAGGTTGAGAATGAAGCTCTTTCCTAAGCTGCAGAACAAGATTTGTGATGGGTCCAACAAACCTCTTCCCGTATAGGTACGACATTGGCATGTAAACCATTCGACAGTAGCACCACATTTTTGCTGCATAGACAAGTGAACATATGTAAAGAAAGGGTAAATTTGTGTGTTTGTGTGTGCAAATCTTGCCAAAATCGCATCCTTAAGTGCATAAAACTCTCTCTTAGGGCACTTTTTTAATGGTTACAAAAGAACGAGTTTTATGCACTTTGCTTTAAGCAGTTACATGGTAATTAGTATTCCAGTTATCCTGTGCATGAAAGTCTTTTTTTTTTAATTTTAATAACCTTTGAGTATTTCAATCTTACAATACAAGATTCTTAACATATCCAGTTTATATATGTGCTACAACAAATTTTGCATCTCACTTGAAGGTCAGGAGTTCGAGTCTCCCCACCTGTCTTTCCAACTGAAGCCAGTCCTCTGAGTACGAAAAAATGTGCCGTAGACAAAGCAAACTCCCCAAAAGCCATACCTTCCAAAACAAGGATTAACCAAACTCCGAAAATTAACTTCAGAAAAAAAGTGAATCAACCCACCAAGGACCATCAGACTATTGTTTCTGCTCTAGAAAATATGTTGCTCTTGCCAGTGCAATTTCTATTGCTTTTGCCCGATATGACAGATGTAAACTTTTGAATTTTACGAGACTTTGGACGATGGATCCAGTGCATTCGACGTGCCTAAGACATTGGATACACAAATTCAATAATGACTGACCATTAATTGTATGACAAAGTACCTCTAAATATAACGTTGTGATCAAAAGAAAAGGCGAGCTCTTACTCTATCTCGATCACAATGTCAGCAAAACATTCTGAAGGGTTCAACGCCTAATAACAAGGGCAAGAAATTCGATTTCAGAATATACAAGCTGCATAGATATTGAAGATATCGCATCATGGATTGGAATTTTAGGTACGAGAAGGTGTAAAAGCATATAGACGCTTGGAAATTCCAATCAACGATGCGATATCTTCAATATCTATGCAGCTTGTATATTCTAAAATCGAATTTCTTGCCCTTGTTATTAGGCGTTGAACCCTTCAGAATGTTTTGCTGACATTGTGATCGAGATAGAGTAAGAGCTCGCCTTTTCTTTTGATCACAACGTTATATTTAGAAGATTCTTCATACAATGGCTAGTCATTGTTGAATTTGTGTATCTAATGTCTTAGGCACGTCGAATGCACTAGATCCATCGTCCAAAGTCTCGTAACATTCAAAAGTTTACATCCGTCATATCGGGCAAAAGAAATAGAAATTGCAGTGGCAAGAGCAACATATTTTTTGGAGCAGAAACAACAGCCTGATGGTTCTTGGTGGGTTGATTCACTTTTTTTTTTGAAGTTAATTTTCGGAGGGTGGTTAATCCTTGATTTGGCAGGTACGACTTTTGAGGAGTTTGCTTCGTCTACGGCACATTTTTCGTACTCAAAGGACTGGCTTCAATTGGAAAGACAGTGCTAATAGTTAAACTGTAATACACAACTCAGAGGACTGGCTACAATTGCAGTATTTCAATCTTACAATACAAGTTTTTTTATTTATTGGTTGAGTTGTTCGGCTTGGTTATTTCGTTGACTCTCACAATTGTTGTAGTGTCCCGGGTTTGAACTATGTAATATTTGATGTAAAATGATCTCTCACTACTACAAAAACCTTAAAAGATGACACTCAAAAAATTGAAACAATGACAGTTTTTGTAAAACTGTCATCGAAAATATGATGGTAGACTTTTGATGACAGTCCATCTTACAAACTGTCATATTTGCGATATAAAATGACGGTTTAGAATAAAAGTGACATTATTATCTTTTTCTTTATTGTCAATTTTTGCTTAAAACCGACATTAAAACATGGCACTTCCGGAAGCCCATATGGGAAACCTTTTAATGACAGTTTTCCTTAAAAGCGACATTGAAACGAAGCCCTTTTAATGACAGTTTTAATTAGAACTGACATTGCAATTGATCATAAAAGGTGACAATCAAAAAGCGTCATAAAAACATATAAGATGACAGTTTAAAACTGTCATCTCATACTTTCAATGTCTATGATGACAGTTTCATAAAAAACTGACATTAAAAGTGTTCATCTTAAAATTTTTGAAAATATAGTATACATATTTTTGTTTGTCTTTTGTTAACAATAAGCATGCCAGCTTAGTTGGTAACACGCGCGCGAGGAACCGAAGTTCTTGAGTTCAAGTCCTGGGGCAAGTAAATATTTGCTGGCAATACAAGTGCTAAGTAGGTGACACACAAGTGCCACTGGGCGGCCATGCAAGAGGCACATGGGTGCCACGTGGGCGGCCACACATTTGAAATAGAATTAGTTTTTTTTTTTTCTTGAATGGAGAACAGATAAGATGATAGTTTAAATCCGTCATCTTTGCGATTAAAGATGACGGATTAAAACTATCATCTTTTATCACAAAGATGACAGGTTTAAACTGTCATCTTATATGTTTAATGACAATTTTTATTGTCATAACAAATCTAGACTTTTAATGATAGCTCTAAAGATGACAGTTTGAAACTGTCATCTTTCACGTTTAATGACACTTTTAAACTGTCATCTTTTACGATTATTGTAGTAGTGTCTATTGACCCAAAAAAAAAAAAAAATATATATATATATATATATATATATATATTTACGAAAGAATGTAACTCTAATTATAATTAAGTCATGATAAATAACTCAGTCATGGTAAGTAAAATGTGAATTTACCATTTACTTTGGCAACAATAGTTATTAGTTTCACATTTTAGTTTTATCAAAACATTTGTGTTGACCACTAGAACATACCTGGATGCATAGGTAAATAAGGAGGAAGGATCCAAAACTCAGGTGGCATGGGGTTGCAGCCTGACCAATCAAACAGACCAAATATCTACACAAACAATAAGTAGACCAATCAGTAAACAATTAAAAAAAATAAATACACACAGAAATAGCGTTAACAATCCTCAGTCCCTTTTACGCCCCAATAGGTGAAGCATAAGCCTCTGGAGATCTAATTTTGGTAATTTCGTAATTCAAAACCCCCCCTTCTCTCTCTGCTGCCTTGTTGAAGTCAATCATCATCTATAATCGTGCTTTGTTTTTCTTTAGTCAGTTGTGCTATGTTTTCCTTTACTAGGTGACGAACTGAAGTGCTTTGTTAATAACTAATAAAGTGATGTTATAGGGTTTCTCAATTAGTTATTAACTGATAAGGTAAGTCATTAACTGATAATTTACTTTATGCTATCTTTTTGTATGAACCTATCCCTTACGAAAAGCGCACTTTTGTATTTTTTAAGTTATTTTATTAATTTAATTATTTTAAAAATAAAAATTATAAGGCCTACGCCTCAAAATGCCTCGAGGCATACGCCTTGCCCCATCGAGGGTCAAGCGTCACGCCTCTAAAAACTTTGGTGTACACTACTCTGGATGAGATTTCTTTAGTAAAACGCAAATATTGTTTACTCTTTAAAATTTGGTCAAGCAAAATCTATAATTTGGATTGAAAAGGCTAATGATCTTCATATAGATGTACCGAAAGCCACGTCTTCCCCCAAGAGGGTATTGAGACTACACCACCATGATCATGGATCCACTCTTGACCTCTTTTCACAGCATTGTCTCTGCCCCCGGACGGGCCTTCACCCAGAATACGCATGCAAATGTAGCTGAGTACAGTGCAGAACATGGTGCTGTGGCCCTCTATGTGGAATCCCCACCCTCCATCTTCATTCTGTTACAATCACAATCACAATTAGCACTTCCCGTTTGCATGCACTAGTTGTTTTGGCAAAATCAATCTCGTTTTCGCATTCGCTACTATACTATGCTCAAGCTTTAACATGCGAAAATATATTTTCCGTTTCTTTTCGCGAATGAGTACGAGAAAGAATTCCAGGCTTACCTGGTGGTTGTATATGTACCGAAGAATCTCCTTTTTGTGTTCTGGTGAAAATATTTTGTCGAGATGCCCAGTAATGTACAGACACATGACCTGCATTTGGCATATCATTTTAGCAAAAATCCGTATAATAATGTTAAGGAAATATAGTCTCATATTACTTGGGAGTGGAATAAATGATCACTTAATAACATTTGGAACCTCTCCACTCATTACAAAATGGTTTTGAGATGGAAGTAAAGTTTCAACAAATAATTCGTATTGTACGACTACGAAGTCACTCTTACGTGGATGTGTACCCTAACACCGAGATTTCCTGAAGTTAATTTCGTGCAATGGGCTTCTTCTTCATCGAGATGCCCGGTAATGCACGGAAATGCGGTGACCGTCTTGCTTCTGTATTTAAAAGGTGATAGGAGAAAATAGTGATTGGAAACAATTACCAGGGGAGGTAGGAAGAATAGCGGGCCAGCATTTTCAGCGGGCCAATGGCCATCTTTGGCCTGCATGGCTGAGGCGAAACGCAATGCCCTTTTCACGGAGGCGGTGGCAGCCTCATAGGTTACATCCGCATCTTCGCCGACCTTAACTGCTGGAATAGTTTGTTGGAAATTATTTTCCTCCAACAACTGCATTTTTAGAAGGAGAATTAGCCGAATCTAAGAACATGTCGCACTTATTTGACACCCTGTGAAGCAGAACCATATGATGATTTCTGCATTGTTCTCTTTGCAATTCAAAAAGAATTTTTCAAAAAATTCCCCATAGATTCTCCCTACTTTTAACATTTCCCTCTCTATCTCTTTCCACTTATTACCCCTACTATTTTTTTAAAAAAAATTCAAATTCCAATCTAAACAAAACAGTCTTCAAGTTTTGCAGCCCCTGAAGCGAAATTCTGGTTTGTCTGATATTGAATGAGATTTACAACATATCCTTGGTATATGATGATTTTTTTTTGTTTTTTTTTTTGTCGCTCGATAGATGTACTACCCTACTCCTAAGGAGATGGAGAAGGAATACTGTTAAGAAGAATACGGGTGAGGCAAGCCCGAAGAGAATCAACCACCACACCAAGCCCTCGCGCTCCTGATGAGATCGTGTGGGGTACTGCTCGTTATTCTCCATTAGTTTTTTTTGTAGGTGCTGGAGTGGTCTTACTTCCATATATAATCGTTTAGTTACTTTCGCAATTTTATTGGGAGTAGGCTTTTTATTGTTTTTCTTTTGTGCCGGCCGTCTCCGTATAAGGTTTGCATTTCTTGTTATTATCAATGAATTTCTTACTCTTACTCGGGAAAAAAGAAAGAAAGAAAAAGGCAACGTGTTTATTGCGACGACCGTTTATAGTGGTTGTAGTCGTGGGCATAATAGCAAGTGAAATGGAGGGTCATGGCTAATTGGCCGGCTTCATATTTGTCTACATATCACTTTCAACCTCATCGTACTTTGTGGTTGGCTGGATGCAAAATCATTCATGAAGAAAGTCAGTCAACTATGAATAGAATCAATAGATAAAAACTTTTAGACCCTGTTCCATTAACTTTTTTTTTTTTTACTTTTACAAAAAATGCACGTTTTGTTTTTATTTAATTTTTTTTTCGCGTTTGTTAGTTTTGTGCCAAATTTTTATAGATTATTGATTCATTTCGATGAGACGAATCGGAAAAGTAAAAAAAATTACTTTTACGCAAATATTTTTGAAAATAACCACTTTTAAGCAAAAAAATATAAGTGGTTATTTTTCAAAATATTTGGGTAAAAAGTAAAAAAAAATTTACTATTAACAAGACGAATCAATATTCCACAAAAATTTGGCACCCAACTAACAAACGCAGAAAAAATTTGAATAAAGAACAAAACGTGCACTTTTTCTAAAAATAAAATAAAGTGTTAGTGGAACGTGCCCTTAGATTGCATCATCCAATCAACTCAACGCCTGGGGGTTTCCGTGTGGTCTTCGTTAAATAGAAAGACCGTTGGCAATCTCTTGTAGTCTTTTCTTATCAAGTTGGTTGCCTCATTTTTTTCTCCAGTGTTGACCTGAGTTCGAGTGTCACGGGGAGTAGATTTGGGGTTCAGGGCTATGAGTATTCTCTGAACCCCCATTAACTAACATACTAACACCCCGCTAATCCTCGTTGATGTATACCGGATGACAAAAAAATAATCTATCTACTCAACATAAGATATACTAGAAAATAACTAAACTTTGGGTAAATATGACTAACACCCACCTGAGGTTTTCTTCATGACAAATACCTCCGAACATGTAGGAGAAATGACTATAAATTCTTTGTGTTCAATGTTAATTTCATTAATGCTCCAACCATGAATAACTTTTGTTCACCAAACACATCATGAAATCATCAAAAAATGGCTTATATTGCTTGATTCAGTATTTTTTGTAAAATAATAATAAAAGCTCCCCAATTCTCATATTTTTAACAAAAAATAATAAATTTATCTTTTATGATCAAAACAGTTCTTTCAACGAGTAAAAGTTCAAGGACTATTAATAAATTTTAATTTTTTTCCTATCAAAACAGCTCTTTCAATGGGTTAAAAAAATTGTTTTGATTAAAAATAAGTGAGAGTTGATGGGTTTTTATTACTTTTTACTATTGCAAAGGATGAATTTTTAGATGTAAGTCACTTCTTGTTCATTCCATCACGTGTTTGGACAGAAAATTATTGATTTAAACATCGGTAAAATATACAAAGAATGAAAGAAACCACATGAGGATTCATTTTGATCTTAAAGCTTTGTTTGTTTTTCCGAAGGGAGCTCTTTTTGGTCTTTAGGGGAAAAAGAGAAAAAAAGGAAAAAATAATTACCAAATAAAGTATAAAGAAATTATATGACATAATTAAGTGCATGTCTTCATGATAGTATTTTGTAATTTTCCTCTTTTACCACAAAGCAAACAATTACAAATATATATTTTTTAATCTTTTCTGGTTATTTTGATCATATGTAATGATTATGCTGGTGATCATCAAACACAGAAAAATTGCCAAAAAAAAAAAATAGAGAGAGGGCTAGTGAAAAAGAAATGATCCAAACCTGAAATTGAAGAAGAAGATCGGCGTTGGGCTTAACTCGAGAGCGGTTAAGAGTGAAGAGCTGACGAGCGTTTTCAACCTGGGCATGCTCCTCAAGGGTGCCATAATCAGGATCAAATTCCCATATCTGGCGCCCAACAAAATTGTTTGTGCTGTATAGGTAAGGCTCATAAGGATCCCCACCTTCTGCCACCTTTAGTCTCCACATTGTATTCTGCGCAATGATATTAATCTCGGTTGTTAATTTTTATATATGAGCATCAACATCCCTACAACACTTTCAATGGAGTGAAGAGATGAAATTATATTTTGTGACCTTTAGCTTCCACGTTATATTCTGCTAAAATATTACTTGCAGTTTTTAGTTATTATCATCATCAACAGGCCAAAAACGCTTTAAATTAGGCATTCTTGTATGTTTTTTTTTTTTAACCGGATAAGAGAGATCAGCGGCGGAGCTTGTTGGGGCCCTAGGGGCTCCGCCCCCGGCACCCCAAGCTCCTGAGTTTATTTGATTCAAAATATTGACTCCGCCAACTGAGAGAGATAAGGGCATACGGCAACTCTGTTTTTCTGGAATAAGTATATATTGTCCTAGCTTCTATTGATGGTTGGCTCTACATACATAGATTGGCAACGTACACTTTCCAAATTGGCAAAACTGGGCGTTAATAACACCACACTTTTCCTTTAATAATGACGCAATGGTGGAAATCAAGGTTATGAATGTAATACAAGACAAATACCGCGGATTACTTTTTTGTTTTTAATAAAATGTGTATGTTATAGTATGAATTCTTTTATGTAAGAAAATAACACTACTAGCGACAAATTTGAGACGGTACGAGAGAGAGAGAGAGAGAGAGAGAGAGAGATGGACTACCTGTTGTATCCTAGTTGGTTGGATTCTGTTTAGTTATTGGGTTTCAGATCCGGCAAAGATCAAGTACTCAGAGAGAGAGGGAGAGTGCGCGCGCCTATTGAAGAGAGGAACCCGTAATTTATACACAAATGACAAGGGAAAACCATGTCAATGGTCCTATATTTTATGCAACATTTCACTTTGGTGTTCGTCAGTTCGTTTTTATTATTTAGACCCTACAATTTTGCTTATCTTTCGATGTACTCCTAACGCCACTTTCCACTAATATCATAAAGGAGAGAGAAAGAAGAGTAAGGCCCCGTCCCATTTTCATTGTCCATTTTTGAATTGCGTGAGCCGGTACGATAAATGAAAGCATGCATCAGAATAAGTAGAAAACAAATATGTCCCAGCAAATAGATCCCTCGGCCGGTGAATTGATATCATGGCCGAGGAATCCCATTGGATTGTTGTATAAGTTGAAGGATTGATTCCCCAGCCGATGTTCTTCCTCGCACCAGAATACAAACAATTAATAGAAAGAAGTAATTAAAAGCGAGAGACGGAAATTAAATCAAACCATAGGCCCCTGGGCCTTACCACCTTGATCCCTCAGAGATTGATTGCTTGGATTGCGATTGATTGTAGATAATAGTGGTTGATTGAGGTGGTCAACTTCACAAAACCCTTGAACAAAGTGAGTTCTTTGGGGGTTTTTACCCTTGGATGCGGCTACTCACGGGAGGTTAGGGCTTTTGTCGAGGATTGATAGGAAATGATTTCTGTAGAGTTTGGGGGCGGATCATGGAGTGGAGAGATGTGTCTTTCGGAGCTCTAGAGGACCCCTATTTATAGGGTTTCGAAGGATCGATCAAACGAACAAGATTAACCCAATTGATATGGAAGTTTAGGGCTTCAAGGCCTCTATGGTAAGTGTACTCGTAGCCCCCAAGTAATGGTTCGTGCCTACTAGGGTTTGGGCAAATGGATCGCAAAGCTGGTGAACGTTCCAGAATCTGGAAAACAATGATCTACTGGCCGCCAAATGGATGTCCTGGCCGTGCAATAGATTTCGCGGCCGTGAAAAGGATTCTTCAGCAAAAGGCCAAACTTCGCGAGCTCACTCCGGACACTCCCGAACTCGGTTTTGCGTGTTCTTTGGACTGTTGGAAAGCTTGTTAAGTCTACTTTCTAACTCAAGTGGTTTGGATCAAATATATTTAGTACATCAAAAGATATGACCATTTTACCCTTAGTGGGTCAGAAAATGGATTGTTTCGGTAAAATTCTCATATCTCCCTCGTTTCAAATTGGTTTAAGGCTTATTATATATCAATAAAGAGGGTTTTGAAAGTACTACAAGATGGTGGAATCCAACCACAAAATAAGAAAGTTTAGTTTATGAAAAATGGGCTAAAAGCCGACTTAATGTAAGATCGACGATGCTACCAAGGCTAAAACACGTGTTAACACATTTCTATCCACTCTAAGTGTCGCTTGGCACTCCTATCACCTATTCTAAAGTGTTCCTTAATCCCTTAAGAGTTTCACAAAGTTTCTAAGGCTTTCATGAAGTCAACCACAACAACCACATATCCTATTCATCATTGGGATGGTCCCCAAGGTGAAACTAGAAATAATTGCTAGGCTAAATTGGGGTGTCTACAGTATTTCTTCGTCTGTTATCTTCTTCTTCTTCTTTTGTTTTGGTTCTTCTTGGAGTCTTCAACTGGGTTTTCAACCAATTAAATTTTAAAATCTAGTTTTTCAACCAAATTTTGATTTGAAACCCTTTGTTTTCGACCAAATGGATTTTGAAATCTAGATTTTTGACCAGATGTCGATTTGAAGCCCTAGGTTTTGTTTGATCTGTTTCTATTTCTATTTTGGCTTGAATGAATGGACTGATGGGAGGGATTTTCGTTACTGATTTTTCTATTTATTCTCCATCTAGTAAAGAAAAAGTATTGTACAATTTACAAAAGTATAGTGTGAACTATGTTATCAAACTATATTTTTTGTCACTAGCATTGTGCCCGCTCGATACACGGGGTTGGAAAAAACTATAGTTATTTTTTTATCCAATGCATTGAACGGGTATAATGTTTGATTTATTTTTTTGGTTACAAATTAATTTGATTTAATTTTTTTGAAGTAATTTAATTTGATTTAATATTTGTTCATCGCACGGAACCAAAAAAATTCACATTTGATATTTTTTTTCTTAAACTAACTTTTTCTGGGGTGCTTGCTAAGTGGACAACATGCATGTTGAGCCAATCTAGGCCGTCCATACTCGGCAATGGATGGCTCAAATTGCACCTCGATCAAATAGATCTCGACCGTCCATTGCTGTTCCGCTAATATGCAATCTGAGCCATCTATTCCCAAGCATGGACAACCCGAATTGTCCCAACAGGCATGTTGTTCTAGAGCGAAATCACGCGGCCCGGTTTCTTTTTCTATCAATTAGTGTCGTTCCCGTTCGATGCACGGGATAAAATATTTGTATGGCTCCGCTACAAAATATCGAGCTCGCACTAAATTTATTGTTTGTCCCGTGCATCAAACTGGAACGACTCTGTTTTTTGTTGGTGGAAAACTGAAAACGCCGCTTGGGTCGGGATGATTGTGACAATACATTTTTCGCCATGTACGAGTAAGTAATTTCTATACCTTCTGCCAAATTGCCTAAGCATCTCCAACACTTGACTTCAAATTGGAGATGTCAAATTTTTTTTGAAGACTTATTTGGCATTTTGGCATCTTAGTTTTGATATTAAAATCTCCTCTCCAACCCTTATGCCATATTCTATTTATTTAAATGGAAAATAAAAACTCAAACAAGTAGTATGGAGGTATTTTAAACTTTCTGACAATAACTTTTTACCTTCAACAGTTACTTTTTGAAATTTGGCATGGGGAGGGTAGCTTCCAAATTGGCATGTAGGAGGTTCATGCCAAAGGCACATCAGTTTTGACATTGGTGAAGATAGATGGATTGGAGATAAGTTAATGCCTTAAGTTGCCGATGTACCGTCCACATCATATTTGACTTCTTCCATTGGAGATGCTCTAAACACACCATCATCATTGGGTTTGTCAAATTTATGGCTTTTAATTTTGATCCCACCGTTTGACAGGTCCACCTTTCCTACCATTGAAAGTGAATTAGGGGGTGTTCCGGTTTTTGGAAAAAAGGAATTTTTAGAAAAGAAAGGTAGTTTCAAGCTCAAAAATCATATGTTTATGGAAATAATTTTCCTACCAATATGGATCTTATTTGATATATCTCATTGAGATTTTTTAAACGGTGCAAAAAAAAAATTGAAAATTATTTTTCATTTTCATTATGTTTGAGTTTTAAATTATTTTTTTTTTGAAAAAGAAGGTTTTAAAAAGAGAGCAGAACGTCACCATACTACCAAAAGGGACGACACATGTTAGATAATGGGCTGTCGGTTTTTTTTTTCACCGTGCATAAATTCTTTTTTTTTTTTTTTATAATAACAAAGTATTCAGGTCAAGTTATTCGCACCTCGACTAAACTTGCAGACCATAAAAATTTACCGTCCATTAGCGAGGTCCCCAATTAAAGCTAGTGCAAATTCTCTATATGAGAGAGTACTACACCTCTAAATCTTAGGCCTTGACTACTAAGCCAACAGGCCGAGGTTATGAATGTACCGTACCGGCCAGTACATATCGGTATTGTCCAAATTCGGTAACCTATACCTCTAATTCCGTTCTGCCTTAAATACTGATTAGTATCGGCCAATACAGGAGATACTGATCAGTACCAGACAATATCAGACTACTTTAAAAATTATTATTTTTCTTCAAGTACCGGATGATACTGGTTTGTATCAGTCAATACCGGCTGGTACCGGACAAATACCGGATGGTACCGGACAGATACCAAACTATTTTTTATTTTTATTTTGTAATAAATGTGTGTAATTGTATATTATATTATAAATACTTTTATTAGGGAAAATAAAACTAGTTGCGATCAATTTAAAATGGTACCCGGCATCTCACTGGTACATACCGTACCAGTAGAAAAATTGGCTCTACTTGGCACGGTAGTCGGAACCTTGAACCGGGCAACCCGGCCATTAGAGTTACTGTGTACAAATTCTAAGCAGAAATATAGTAGTTTATACTTTATATATACTATGTGTTTCTAAAGACAAACAATGAAGAAAATGGGGTATGTTTCCTTTTGGGCTCCCTTATTAAAGAGAGCAACAAAATCTCTCTATTAAAGAGAGCAATAAGATTTCGATTTGAAACCCTATGTTTTCGACCGAATGGATTTTGAAATCTAGATTTTTGACTAGATGTCGATTTGAAGCCCTAGGTTTCGTTCGATCTATTTCTATTTTGGCTTGAACGAATGAACTGACGGGAGGGATTTTGATTACTGATTTTTCTATTTATTTTCCATCTGGTAAAGAAAAGTATTGTATGATTTACAAAAGCATAGCTATGTTATCAAACTATATTTTTTATCACTAGCATTGTGCCCGCTCGATACACGAGGTTGGAAAAAACTAATATTTTTTTACCCAATGCTAATGGGTATAATGTTTGATTTTTGTTTTGGTTACAAATTAATCTGATTTAATTTTTTTGAAGTAATTTAATTTGATTTAATATTTGTTCAATGCACGGAACAAAAAAAATCCACATTGATATTTTTTTTCTTAAACTATCTTTTTCAGCGGTGCTTGCTAATTGGACAACCTGCGTGTTGGGCCAATCTGGGCTGTCCATACTCAGCAATGGATGACTCAGATTGCATCTCTATCAAACACATCTCGACCGTCCATTGCTGTTCTGCTAATACGCAATCAGAGCCGTCAATTACTGAGCATGGGCAACCCGAATTGGCCCAACAGGCATGTTGTTCCAAAGGGAAAACTCGCATCCCGGATTCTTTTCCTATCAACTAGCGCCGTTTCCATTCGATGCAAGGGACAAAATATTTGTATGGCTCCGCTACAAGCTGGCACGAAATTTATTATTTGTCCCATGGATCGAACTCCAAGGACTATGGCTTTTGTTGGTGGAAAAGTGGAAACGGCCCTGGGATCGGAAGGATTGAGACCATACATTTTTTGGCCGGTAGGAGTAAGCAATTTCTGTACCTTCTACCAAATTGCTCAAGCAATTTCATCAGTGGGTTTGTCAAATTTATGACGGTTTTTTATTTTGATCCAAGCGTTGACAGGTCCACCATTCCTACCATTGAAAGTGAATTACTACCAAAAAGGATGACACATGTTAGATAATGGGCTGCCGGTACATACAGGTATTGTCCAAATTTGGTACCCTATATCTCTTATTCCGTTTTGCCTTAAATATCGACCAGTACCGGCCAATACCGGAGATACCGGTCAGTACCGGACAATACTAAACTACTTTAAAAATTACTATTTTTCTTCAAATACCGGATGATACTGGTCAGTACGGGTCAATACCAGACGGTACTGGACAAATACCGAATGGTACCGGACAGATACCAGACTATTTTTTTATTTTTATTTTGTAATAAATGTGTATATTGTATATTATATTATAAATACTTTTATGAGGTAAAATAACACAAATAGTGATCAATTCGAAATGGTTCCCGGTATATATCTGGTACGTACCGTACCAGTAGAGAAATCGGCTCTAGCCGGTATGGTATTCGGAACCTTGCAACGGGCCAGGGCCGGCCCTGAGAATTTGGAGGCTTAAAGCGACTTTTAAAATTGAGGCCTTAGATTTTCTTTAAAAAAATCAACATAAATGGTTAATAAAGGTAAAAATATTAAACATGGTATTTTAGTTTCATAATTTAACTAAAATAAAATTTTAAAATATTTTATACCATTAGAAAAAAAAATAAAAAATATATCGAAATATCACTCATACACTGCATTATTTTAACTAATCGTGTTATTAACTTTAACCATAAGAATGCTATTTTATACAATGAGAGAATTGTTTACTTTAAATCTTGTTTTTGTCAGAGTTGTTGAGTGAAAATTAATTATTTTGATTTATTTATAGTCAAAAGTGTTTTATTTGTGAATTTGATATTAGAAGTTGAAAATAAAATTGAAATAAATGAAGGCAAAAAAAAAAAAACTTGTCAAACCATTTATCGTGTGCTTTGAGTAATATCTACAATCACCCAAGCATAACTAATTTAGAATACGATGCAAGAATTGCCGGCCTTGTTCGTCTGATAACTTTGGATATTTTAGTTTTGGTAGTGGGTGAAGAGGAAAATAGAATAATGATTGAAAAACAAAATTAAAACAAAGTAAAATATCAAAACGAACAAGGTCGTCGTCATCTACCCAGATCTTTCTATCTAGAGAAAATAAGAAAAAAGAAGAAAAAAAGTTTAGTTGGCCAAGAGGCCCCCTCCCGAGAGTCGAACCTTGTAAATGCTGTCTCCATCTACAATTAGAAGACCATCAGTGCTGCGCCCCATCATTTGCAAAATTACGAATAGCTTCTATATATATATAAATGTTATTGTCTGGAAAATGAGGCCTAGCATTGGGTTAACTTTCGGAGGCCTAAAGCGGCCGCACCACGGACTTTAGCCCAGGACCGCCCCTGCAACGGGCAACCCATTAGAGTTACTGTGTATAAATTCTACGCAGAGATATAATAGTTTATGCTTTATATATACTATGTGTGTCTAAAGACAAACAGTAAAGAAAATGGGGTACGTTTCCTATTGGGCTCCCTGATTAAAGACGGCAACAAAATCTCTCAATTATGTGAAATGTGAACAAAAAAGTAAGAATAGGTAGGTAGTTTTCCTTGGATAATAGGGAAAAAAAAAAAAGAGTGGATCAATGGAGACCAGTCTATAACTTTAATGAATGAGCCATTAGTGATTGATTCAAGGAACAACCTTAGAGCATTTCAAATGGAGGGAATCAATCTCGTAGTGGACCTTAAAACAGCTGCTCTCAGAAAAAGGATAAGAAGTCAGTCCTTTGAAGATTGCATGAGCTCTGGAGAGAGTGAGTTTGTCCAAAACTCATGTTCTTCGCGAGAGACAAGGGCAGATCAAGAAGAAATAGATGCTGAGCTCCAATTAATAACAAACTTTGGCAAAAGATTAGTAGTGAAGATAACAGAGAGAGATGTTCAAAGAATGAGAAAGATGAATGAGATGGAAGTAAAGGAGCGTGTGTTTGTTTGGAAGTTGTTTCGTTTGTTTTTTTTTTAAATTTCCCGACTTTTTATGTTACGGTTGCTGCAGCAATGGAAAAATCAATCTCAAGCAGGGACATAATTCAACCCGTCACCTTCGAGTTCCAGTACGTACTCAGTGAGTTGGGTTGGTCTATGTTTTTTAATCCCAACCCATATTGAACCCATTTTTAATCCACCTAAGCCCATACCTATTATACAATATGGGCAGGTTGGATTAGGTTGTGTTATAAGTTGGCAGATTTGGTCGGGTTAAAAATATGGGTTGAGATTGCCACCTCTACCTTGGACTTATCCCTACAACTCCTCTCACAGCCATTTCATACATTTACGCGTGAGGTGAGTTGACCGCAAAAGTTGTTGACAAAGAGAATCAAACATGAGACCAAACTCCTCCCTAATTAAGGTATTTAACTACACTCTTCAATTCCATAATTTTTTTTGATAGAATCGTTAATATACATTAGACTATTAGAGGCTGGGGCACACGCTATGCATGTGCAAGCTGAATTCTGACCAATATCTTTCCACATATTGGGGGTGAGCAAAAAATCTGTCAAACTGCGAATCTAGTCCAAATCAATTCAAACCGAATGATTTGGTTTGGTTTTTTAGTAGTGTGGTTTGGTTCCGGTTTAAAAAAATTAGAAACTGCATTAAATGGTTTGGTCTGTGGATTTATATTAATGGTTTCGGTTCCAAACCAATCCGAACCGTATATTTATATAACTCATTTAATTTAGATACACCAAGTATACATGAGAGTTATATATATATATAGTTAACTGATTTCCTAAATTAATAATCTATTCAATTCACCATCCTATTCAATATTCATTACTGTCAAAATTATTTAGTATAAAATTCTATATATCACAACTAATTCCTATAATTGTGGTACACCAAAAGCACATGGTACATAAATATACTAGAGTTTGCCGAGGCACGGCGCAACGTATTTTGAATACAACTAAAATGAATTGCGAAACTATTGACCACGCCTGTCAACGAAACTGATTTAAGGGGAAGATTTTTTCTTCAATTATGTTCAAACATATTTTTCTCCTTAACTTTTTGTTCAGTTCATAAAAAAACACACACACAAAAATATTTCTTATCTTTTTGTTTAGTTTTCGATCTGTCTTGCACTAATTTATACATAAAATTTCATTACATTCTATCTTCCCATGACAAAAGAGAGTTGGGATAGAAAAAGTTAGAGAATATTTCACCTTGCTTTGGAGAGAGAGAGAGAGAGAGAGTGCTAAGATTTCAAAAATTACTTCCCTTTTTTCTTATTTCAAAATCCCGCTCTTTTTTTTGGCAATGAAATTTTATTGGTTTCTATCTTTCCATAACAAAAGAGAGTTAGAATATTAAATGTTAGAGAAAATTAAAAATAGGAATTTTCAGCTCTAGGACTCTTCTCAGCCGTAAGATTTATTAGAGATAAATTTGGGCCGTTAGATTTATGTACATAAGATTCAAATACTGAGCTATTTTATTAAATAGATAATGCTGCATTCAGTGAATAGTGATTTCATGGTTCAATTAATTCCTAAATTTTCCTAAATTTTTATAAATGAAAACCAATTCTTAGATATCTCCACAATTGAGTACTTTAAATAGTTTACGAATATGATATCTCAGTTTCAAATAAACCATGGTTCGAAACCAAAATCGAAAATGAACCGTAGTCTAGTGGTTTGGATTGGTTTGGTCCTATATTTTTTGTAGGTCGGTTTGGTTTCTCAAATTCATAATCCGTAGGTAGTGGTTTGGTTCTTGGTTTACTATGAAACCGAACCAATCTGGTCTATGCTCACTCCTACCACATATTGCTTGTTTGATCAAATTTTTTCAAAATTCGACTTGCACACGTATCGCGTTTGCTTTGGCCTCTAGTGTGAAAATATACCACCACCCTCCACAGCCAACTTAAACAAGGACAGAACCATGATTTTATCCTAACAATGGCAAAATGTATAATAAAAAAATCTAGTGATGGCGAGACTATATAAGCTGGGCATATATATATTTTTTAAAAATATAATAATTGCATTTTCTAAAATTTTTGTCGCGGCAGTCACCGCCACTAGACCCCCTGATCACATCCTGGAACGTAAACACATACTTGTATTTCCTAGCTAGGTGACTCAGTATAAAGCCACATTAATGCAATCCGCATATAAAGGTGCGTCTGATTCCATGCACGACATGACCGTAAGGTTTGATATCAAATATTAGATGGGAAATTTATATAAACATACACAAAAATTGAAACAAATTCATATAAGACAACACACACACACACACACAAAATCCAAAAAGCCAATGTAGATGGGAAAAAACTCTTAATATGAATTTTTTTTTCCTACCTTGGTCATTTATTTTATTTATATTTTTCTGATTTCCTCTCATCGAAATGAATTTTGTGTGATGTTGAAATTTAACTCAAATCTAATAGAAAATATTAAAATGCCAAAAACCCCATACCAAAGTGTCTCCAAAAATTTAGTCAAAGGGTGCCTTAATTAATTCATCATCTAGAGGCTGGACACATGCAATTGTTTCTCCGCAAAAGTGCAAAAACGAAGTTGGCCTAGAATGAGCGCGGGTGTGCCAGGACAATACTGCTGTCCGAGTTGTTTTTAAGGCCTTCGTGCCTCAAAATCTGACTCCTTTCGTGTCACACCCTCGATTTTCAACATAAATATAATCGATTTTTATAACTAAACCTCACGATATTCCGTACAATAACCCAAAAGAGTTTAGCATTTCCATGTAACAATTTCACTTCATCCACCAAATGTTTCCAAAAGATTACAATTTTGGCTTCGAGGCCTGAATGAACATAAGTATCAAATATGAAAGAGAGTTAAGCGTTACAATCATTCCTTAAGTCAAAAGATTTACAATAGGCTTACAAATATATCTTTCCAAAAATACTAGACAAAGATGGCCAAATAACCCTTCAAGTTAGCTTTCAAAACGATGCTCACATCCAAGCACTCCAAGTATGCACTACTGTCCCATATTAGCACCTGAAAATGAAGGAAGGTCTGAGCTACACTAACCCAGTAGAAAACTCTAGTCTAACAATGTATGCAGATGACATGTAGAAAAGATGAATAAATGAACGACTGGATCAAGAATCAATGAGGGATCGACAAGAGCAATCCAATTTTGCACTTCTTTTCTAAAACTGGTCACATGGTTTAATAAACGATTTCTGAAAATCACCAAATGCCAAAATGTGTCTCGTTCAAGTGTCATGAGCCGAAACTCCTGCCGGGCCAATTAAAGGACCCCGATGTCCTCTGCCAGACACCTTACCCATAGGGAGGTCCTGAAAGATCAAATACGAGCATATAGCTCCTGCCGGGCCAATTAAAAGACCCCGATGTCCTCTGCCAGGCACTCACCTGTCGATGAGTCCTGAAATGATCTCGTTGTGTCAGTAAAGTTTCAAAATTCCTTTAACCGTCATGTTTATACCATTCAAACCCAACTTTGATACATGAAGCGATTTTCGTAAGTCATGTCCAAACGAGCTTTAGGGTCATGGGAATGTTCAACGAGGTCTTCGAATACAAGTAATCAAGTTAGGGATCATTTGGGAAGTGTTTGAATGGGTTGAAAGTGATTGGAAACCAAAACGGTGAAAAAACAAAACAGTGAAAGCTAGAGATAAGCAACAGGTATCGATACCTAACACAAAGGTATCGATACCTTTTGGTCAAAATGGTTCCAGACGGAAGGGTATCGATAACAATGGCAAAGGGTATCGATAACAAGTGCTTTTCTGAGTTTTGGAACACAAAGGTATCGATAACAATGGCAAAGGTATCGATAACAAGTGATTTTCTGGGTTTTGGAATACAAAGGTATCGATAACAAAGCCTGTGGTATCTATAACAAAGGTTGTTCGAGCAGATTCTTTGCAGATTTTCATGGGTTTCTCAACATCAACAACACCAACAACAATGACCATGATCAATGGCACAAATCAAGCAATAGAAACACGTCATATACATATATTGAGAGTTAGAACTTCCTACCTCAAGATTCAAGAACGAATTCAAAGGATTTTCCAAGCCCTAGCCTCAAATCCTTGAGTTTGAACGAAATGCTCCTCTACCGAGCTCACACCGGAGTGATACGTGCTTCAATACGCGAAGGAGAGAAGGATTGATAGCTGTTTTGAGGTGATTTGGTGAGGAAATGGGTAAGAGTGAGGGAGAGAGGGAGAGACCGAGAGACAGAGAGGTCGGGAGGGAGAGTGAGAGTGGGATATGGGAAAGTTATTCCCTGGACTCACACACACACATGCTATATACACACAACACACACTCACCCCTCAAGTATACAAGTTAACACATTGACCCAACTTTCCAATTTCAAAGTCAATCTCATCCTTTTATTTCTTTTAAAACCTTTAAATCAGTTTACGAATTAACGGGTCTTTACATTTTGAGTGATTGTGCTTGGCCTAAAGGGTAAGGCCTCGTGATGGTTCGTTGGTTGCCTTTGCGAGCTAAGGACTTAAAAATTTCCTAGCCTTTGCTAGAAAATGGAAAGAAAAATGACAAGAAACGGGCTGAAAGATAATGAAGGAATGAAACAAACTTTATTAATTGGTTTAACAAAGTTTGGGTACAAGAAAATGAAAGACAATATCTAGGCTGGGCTAGATTGAAAGATAGTAAAGTACTTTGCTGAAAAGTAAATGAAAGATAAATTTGATAAGCCGTGGGCTTTGATGGTCGGGAACCCTTGCCAAGGCCTCCAAAACTGTGATTTATAGGAGCTACAGGCCTTGAGCTGCTTCAAAATGCTCCAATGGATGGCTATCATGTGGCCTTCTAGCAGATCCTTGGGCTTGAGCAGCTTCGAAATGCTCCAATAAGGGGCTGCTCCCTGATCAAAACGTGTCTTTTACTCCAAGAAAAAAGCAAAGGCCTGAGAAGTCCTTCTTCCTTGTATAAAACTTTGTAAAAGGGCGAAAAGAATCTTAGCTCCTACAGCATCCAGGCCAGGCCATTTGACCTGCTTCAAAACTCAAATTACTACTTGAATGGACTTCTTCTGGGTCCACCACTACTAAAGACAAATACTTCTCCAGGCCTTCCTACTATTTTATTGGTCCTCTATTTCTTGCAGGCCCTCAATTCCTCTAAATTTGATTCCTTATGGAAGAAGAATCGAGAAACCAAAATATCAACCAGACCTGAGTGAGCTGGGAGCAGCTTGCTTAGGTTTACATGAGTCATTCACCAGCACCTCCAAGGGTTGCATGTACGCCACCTGCCCTTGGCTTTGCTTCATGCTGAAGGATGGGGTCCACTCGATCAGACCTTGAGCTGTTTGTGAGCAGTTTACTTAGATCTGCCCAGCAGAAACATTCTAGGCATTTGAGCTGCTTGTGAGCAACTTGAGGCCTTTCCTTGCCAATTGCAGGCCCTAAATGACATTTTTAACGAAGTGGGCCCATTCATCAATTGGGCCTGAACTTGAAGTGAATCATGAGTCTTTATCCATTGTAAGTCTTCTGAGCCCAAGCCTGATGAGAATACTCAGGCTTTAACTGATTTAGACCTATTAAAAGGCCTTATCACTTCTAAGAACCAACCTCGGCCTGGATAAAAATGTTTCGACCCAAGACCTTGACCAGTCCTAGGCCTTAAATTTATGGAAGTGACATTTTGGGCCTTGGTTTTGCCCAACCCTTTGGAAGCTCGATTAGTCCTTTTTCATTCATACTGGCCCAATTCCGCTTGTGGCCAATTTACATGGCTTCTCATGGCCTGGAATTGGCGTTCAAAGCCACCTTCTAACCAACCAAAAGGTCTTCTAATTTTTGGCCAAAAATGGATGTAAATAGCAATGTAAGTGCAAGTCGTGTGCAAGTCAGGCTTTGTGCAATTATGCCCAAATAGGTTTCAACTTCGTTGTAGATCTTTTTTTTTTTTTTTTGGAACAAGATATTTTATTAACAAGCCAAAGAAAAGGGAAAGACCCTTGAAAACAAAACCACCTCCTTCCTATCTAAACAGGAGAAAACAAGATATAAAAACCCCAAAACCTATATAAAATCAATCTACCAAAACCTATACAAAAACTATCATTGCTGGAACATCCAGCGGGGAATACCCCAAGTAAGGCCCAATTCATGATTCTCCACCGAAGCAGGTATCCTTCTCCAAGAACAGAGGCGGGCCGAGACATCAACCACAATCCTATTTACCACGCTAGTAGAATCCACCCCATGATTCCAAAAGATACGGCTATTTCTCTCTCGCCATATATGATAAACAGTCGCCGCTAAGCACCATTTATACATAGATTGCTTGAGAGAGGTCCCTCGACAGTGTGAGCCTCCCCAGGCAAGTTCAGAAGACAAGGAAGAAAAGATCTGAGTATAACCACATCGAGCTTTAACCTCCTTCCATTCCAGCAGAGCAAACGAACAACAAAAGAACAAATGGTCATGAGATTCCAACCCCCCATCACAAAATCCACTATCCAGTATTACGCCCCAACTCCTAAGTCTATCCCTGGTGGTCAGTCTGCCCAAAATAGTAACCCATAGGATAAATGCCCACCGAGGCACTAGACCCTTATGCCACGCCATAGCATGGCAGGAGGCTTTAGGAGCCTTAGTTCTGATTGCTGACCAAGCAGATTTGGAGGTGAAACTCTTAGAAGAAGAAAGTGTCCAAATCACTCTGTCCTCATTAGCTTCATCAGTAGATCTTTTGTTGTACACAATACTTACAAACCTAATTTCGACCAGACATTGGTTAGAGTGAGATACAAATTAAGGACATTGACTATGTATTACCTGAGAAAAAAAAAAATCAATCATCCGAATCCAGATTGATGACCATTAAATAGTTGAAGTTCTTTTTTTTTACCAAGCCAAAAATGAACGGAAAATTCCTGGCCGGTCCTATTTTTTTGTTTGGGTTTCATGTGAACCCTCTTTTATAAGTGTTATACCATCCAAGCCCTTTTTAAAGATGCTTTTACAATTTTGTCCTTTTGCAAAATTTTTATTTTCTTTTTTACAGAATTCTTGGATGTGTGAATTTTTGGTGTGAATTCTAGAGGTGTGAATTATTGATGCGAATTCTTGAGAGTGAATTCTTTGTGTGAATTTTTGGAGGTGTGAATTCTTGATGAGAATTCACACTCTTTTGCATAATTCATACCTCATCTACACTATTCACACCGACAAAAATTCAGACCCCAAAAATTCAAGAATTCATTTCACCCAAAAAACAAAAGGGGGTGTGAATTTTATTTTCGTCAAAATATTGCAGCCGGCCTTCCACTCGACAAATTTGAACGCAAATTGGTTAACCAGACAAAGAAACCTAAAAACCATTCATCGTCTCCAAAAAGTTGATCCACCAATTCAACTCTACCTTGCTTTACCAGGTTCCTCCTCATTAGATCTACTCCCTTCTATTTCTCTCAGAAGTTCACGCGATTTTGAAAGGTTGCATCCCACCGTGAATTCCTCATTGGCAGCGGCGCCGCTATTCGTATCTATCAGACGACTGGGCTTCGTCTCTGCCATCGACTTCTCGCACAGGTGGATTCCTATGAACCCCTCGCCCCTATCATGCATATTGTCATCCCTTGATCGCGTTTCCGTCCAGATCCATCCTCGCCACCGACAATGAATGACGATATTTTGGGCAGATCACTTAAAATGGGGCCTCGAAGGGTATGGTTCGACACGCGCGGGGCCTGGATGTGTAGACAATGACAAAATAGGGCTGGCCTGAAAGAACCCAAAAAATGAGATGGTACATAAAAGCTTAATGGGCTATTGAAATACCCAAGTTAATTGAAATTTTCTTGGGAGAATTTTCCATAGGTCCACTATTGCACTTTCCAAACATATCTAGTCCACTTCTAAACTTCGAACCCCCTTAGTCTACTAACCTATTATTGGAGATTAAAAGAACCCGACATGACCAATATACCACTGTTTCAAAAACCTTTTTGTCCTGTTTCATTTATTTCCAAAATTTGTCCATTTCATCCGTTTCAAAAGAATAGCCCTAATTTGAGAGACCGACTGAAAACCCTAGCCAGACGCTTCGTCTTCAAGCTCTCGATTGCTGTCGTCAAGAACTCAATCGCCGTCAAGTGCTCGATTGCCGTCGTCGTTGTCAAGCACTGAAACACCGACGTCAATCACTCGATCCCCATCGTCATTCACGCCGTTGCGATCGTTGATCCTACAGACGCCAATGTTATCACATCGTTGTCGCCGTCGATTCATAATCTCCGTCCTTTCCCACCGTCACCAAAAGAGATCTGCACAAATCTCCACGAGATCGCCGTCCTTTCCCACCACCGGCTTCATTCCCACCATCCCCGTCGTATTCAACACAAACAGGTAAGTCGAGCTAGTTGAGGGTTGAACATATATGGTTATTTTTTACTATTTGTGCAGATCTGCTTTGGTTAGGGTTTTGGATGAACTTATGGAATCATATAATGTTATATATGAGCTTCTGAAATCTTTTTCATTACAATGGAAGAACATATGATGCTATATGTTTACATCTGATTCTTTAACATATAACACTAATTACATACCGACTACTGAAGGTTGTCTCCGGCCACCTCTAACAGCGGAACCATCATAATATTCGATGAAATTTGTGTGTTTGAGTGTCATTTTGTTCTGTGCTTCAGTGATTATTTGGTTATATGTGAGTATCTATGCTCATACATAATACATTCTACCTACGTTCCAAAATGTTTGTCCGGTCCGTAAAACAAGGACTCAAAAATAATACATTTCTTTCAAGAAAAAATTTAATTTAATTTTCATAAATTCAAAGAACTCATGAATATCTAGTGCATTGTTGAAAAAATTTAAAATTTTCTAGCAAAAATTGTATTATTTTTACGTCCTCGTTTGAAGACCGGACAAACATTATAGAACGAAGGGAGTATATATATATGAGTTCAGATGTAAACATATATTATTAGGTTATAACATATAACACTGTAATGTTTTATGTTATCACGTAACATTATATGACGTTGAGCATAAAAAAAAACATTATATGACTTTATACATTCTCCTTTTGGTTGTTTATATATGTCATTTTGTTCCGTGAATATGTATGATTTTTTCATTTTGTTTGTTGTCACTTTGTTCTGCGTCTCAATAACGTAAATTTAGTAGTTTTATTAGTTTTCGTGTATAAATATATGTTAGTTTTATTTGTACATATAACCATATTATAAAAAAATATGGTATGCTCTCTGTATATGAGACGCATATGGTTATATATCCAATTCTGTACCAGGTATCATGTCATCATATGGTTACATGTGGACTGTTTTAACATGATTATATGGTTATATATTCAGGTCTATTAGGCCGCTATGCGGACCAATTCAATAACGTAAATTTAGCAGTTTTATTAGTTTTCATGTATAAATTTATTAATTTTATTTGTACATACAACCATATTATGTGCTCTGTATATGAGACACATATGGTTATATATATTTAATTGTGTACCCTGTATCATGCCATCATTCCCACTATATATGGTTATATGTGATTTTTTGTTATAGTGTATCATGAGATATATAACGTATAGGTTTTGTTTGACAGTTGATATCATGAAACATATATAGTAATATATGAATTCTTGAATCCCATTTTTAACATATAAAGCTATTTGTTTCCATCTGTTTAACTTTTTTCTTATATGTGCATAAATGACAAACCCAAAAGAAATAGGAGTATGATTTCATGAAGTGCCTAATCCAATTTATTGCAAATTGGAGTATCACCACAATGACACCGTGATGATGGAGTTTAAGATGAACTCCAACCAAAAGAGCCATCCACATCAAATCATTCTACCAAAGGTACCTGATGAGTTTAAAGAGGCACATTAGGATCGTTGAGCCTGACAAGAAAGCCAAGAACGTTAGATTTATAATTTTAATTTGGTTAAAGTCTTTTGGTGTAATTCCTTTATCTTGTTTTCGTATTGTTATTCAGAAGACTTTTAATCCGTTTTGTAGATCTATCGATCAAATTTATAACTTAGTAGTTGAACAATAGTAGGCGCTGAATCCATTTTTTATTTATTTTGAACACAGATGTGTTGATTGGCGAATGTAATGGTTTTAATGATTGTTACTTGTTAAACCTTGAACATATATATGCATAAACATATAACCATAATCATATATGACCATATATGTTACCATAACCATATATAATTATAGACCACCTTATATGAATTGGTCCGCGCAACAACCTAATATAACAGACCTGAACATATAATGTTATCTGTGTGGCGGGTGAGATCTGGAATATAGAGAGAGTTGTCAAAATTCCAAAACGGATAAAAACAAAAAAAAAAGTAAAATTTGTAAAATTATATGTGAGTTTCTAGCAGCTATGGTGGTGGTGGTTATGATGGCGATGGTGGTACAGTGGTGGTGGTGGGGGGAGGCGGTGGTGTGGTAGTGGTGGCGGCAGTGGTAGTGGTGGTGGCGATGAATGGCGGAGGGGTGGTGGTGGTGGCGGCAGTGGTGGTGGTTGTGGAGGTGGTGGTAGTAGTAGCAGATGTGGTGGTGTGATGGTGGCAGTGGGGGTGGGGCAGCGGTGGGGGTGGTGGCGATGGTCGGAGAAAGAGAGAGAGAGAGAGATTAAAACCCTAGAAGGGCATTTTTGTCTTGTAAAAATTCTTTTTTAAAGTAAAATGGATCTAAAGCCTTACAAAATATTACTAGTAGATTAGAGGGGTTACAAACTTAAGAAATGAACTTGATGGATTACAAACATGCAATAGTGAACCTTAGACAAATTTTTTAAATTTTCTTTTGGGTCTCTTTCTACAAACATGGCTTTCTATGGACATTAGAAATTTACATGTGAAGTGAAAAGGAAACAGAAAGTGCCCAAACCATATATACAAAGGAAGCACGAAAGGGAAATACCTAACTATTCGGTCACAAATCCTCTGATTCTTTTGTCCGTATGTAATGCCATTAATTTATGGGGAAAAGAAAATCATGAAAGATGAGTAACAAACCGAGGAGAGGTAAGTGGGAAGATTCGGCAGTTGTTTTGTGTAAACCAGAAAGTGGGATAGATGTGGCAGTTGAGGGGTAGTGTTTTACCTTTTCACCCTGACCATTATTTTCTAGCACGTAGCCGATTTTTTCACCAAAGGAAACTCACAGCACCTCTCCTCAGCTATGAGCTCGCCGGCAGTCACCGGCGGCCATTGTTTATAGTTGTTAGCCATGCCTGGCCCAAGGGCATGGCCCAAAATTTTGTCCCCAAAAAGAGGGGCCCTCATTAGGGCTTGCCTTGATCTTCCAATTGGCAAGCAAGGACTAGGACACTGATATAGCGCCAACACCCCACTCTAAATTCTAAATCAATCGATTTGTATCTTCTTTTTTATTTTTTGAAAGACAAAATTTCATTAACCATTGAAGTTGTTACAAATCAGTCGATTTGCAGGTAAGTAATGTCGAAAGTACTCAAACAAGTGACTAGTAAGAGTAGTGTACCTTTAATGGTTTGAAGGCCAATATTTATATATATAGGCATGAGAGGTTGAATTCGTTTAGGTTGGGGTCTCTTGGACGTACGAGTGCGGATTTGGTTGACATTTAACACGTCTAATAGCCTTCCCCATCCCATTAAGCTTAAGGGTGGTTGTCGTATTAGGATTAAGACTACAGTTTCTTCTTGTAGGAAGGGACGGTTTAAGAGAATCCTTACTCAACCCTTTTCGGATAGTGTAGAGTAGTCCTAATTATATTCTTAATCATACGTGCTTGACCTCCCAATTAAATATAAGTTAAGTACCAATTTAATGACTCTTTTTCGTATAAGCCTCACAAGTCACAAGAAGGAGAAAATTTTTAGTGCCGGGCGGGTACCATGTGGTGCCCGCTTGGCACATCCGGAACTTCCATTGCGGTTTTGGACGGTTCAGATTTGAAGAGAGAAATATGAGAGAAAGAGAGAGAGAGAGAGAGGTGGGATGGGAAGAGAGAGGGTTTCTATCTAGATCGTCCAAAAAGTGCCTTGGGCGGCCCGGATGTGATAAGCGGGCACAACGTAAGATATATCCACCTGGCAACGAAAAATTTCTCCATAAGAAGCTATTGTTTAATAAGTTCAGACAGAGTTTTGCTCCGACTCTAATTGAGTATTTTGCAAATGGGCGGTGAAATTAGACTCTCAAATTAATTGACAACTTTTTTGTTCACTCCTATCGTAGACTAGTTTGTTCTCTCGAATTTTAAAAAAAGTTGCCACAAATCCGAGTTGATACGGACAACAAGCACACGATGACAAATCCATCATAAATAAACACCGCACGTGGCGACAAAGTCAGTTCACATGAATAGCGTACGCTACTCTGATGCTACGCCTACTATTGTACCCTCCTACGACCACTTTCCTCACTCTCAAAAAAAATCACAGAAAAAGAAAGGAAAAGACCGTGGACTCCAATTCTGTTCTGGAGCCGGATCCGCTGTTTGAGTTTTTCTGTCCCACGAGGTGGGGCCTGTTTAGACAAATAAGTTATTGTGGTTTATTTTTTGTCTTTATTCAAATTTTTTTTGCATTTTGTGACTTATTGTCAATTTTTTGAGAATTATTATTTCGTTATGACGAGAGGAATCGGAAAAGTAAAAAATTGTGATTGAAATTCAATTTTTTTTGGTGTACAGGCGGGTAAGTACTACTAAGGGTACTATTGGTATCAACAGAAAATATCATGGGCAAGGTGGTCTTTTGCATCACAAAGCTTGGGATAGGATTAATAATACCTAGTGGGAGGTGATATTGATAATCCCATGGATTGGGAGGATTGGTAATACCATGGCATTCCTAATCCCAACCTCTATTGTGCAATCAAACGAAGAGTTAAGAACACAAGGATTAACAATCCTATCTTAACCACTAACTCACTTATAAAACATGGCCGAAAAGCAAACAATTGGTCCATTTTTTTTAATCGAAGTATATTAATTCTATTAAAATACCAAACGGCACTTACAGCGATTCCATCCGAAAATGGTGACAAGGAAAAACAACACCAACCCATCACAAAGAAATTACACATGAAAAGCCAACAATCTATCCATTTTTTTTAATCGAAATATATTCCATTAAAATATGGAATGGCACTTATGTACACTACTAGAAAATTTCCGATAGGTGACGAAAAAGGTGGTGACGAAATTTACTGTTTTACTATGCCTGACGAAACAACAAAATTTTCGTCATCAAAAGTTACTATAGGTGACGAAAAACAAATTTTTCGTCACCAAAAGTGACTTTTAGAGACAACCTATAGGTGACGATTGAAATAGTAAATTTCGTCACCTATAGTTTGTCTCCGAAAATCACTTTTGGTGATGAAAAATAAATTTTTCGTCACCTATAGTCACTTTTGGTGACGAAAATTTTGCTGTTTCGTCATCTATAGTAAAACAGTAAATTTCGTCACCACTTCTTTCGTCACCTATCGGAAATTTTCTAGTAGTGATATAGCGATTCCATCCGAAAATAGTGACATTAAAAAATAACACCAACCCATCGCAGAGAAATTACACATGAAAACCAACAATCTGTCCATCTAGCCGCCTCGGGATGGCGCAAAATCCAAATCAAAGACGGTAAAAACAAAACTGATGGAGATTATACCTTTCAAGCATCTCATTCCAAGCATTGATAAATTCATCCTCATCTTCATAATCGTATATGCACTCACTAAAATCTTTTGAAAAATCTTTGAATTTTGCAAATGCACTACTAAGTTTTGAAGCCGCATTTTGATAAATGTGCCGAATGCACAAGCGATGAATTGTTTCTGGCCACTAAGTCGCGCTCACTACAAGAAAAATTACATTAGGAAATCGTCACAAATTGCATGTTTTTCGTCACAAATAATATAGGTGATGAAAAAAATTGTCGAGCATTCCTACCTGGTGACGAAATCTATTTTTCATCACCTATAGTGTCTTTTGATGACGAAATATTTTGTCACCAAAAAACGAATAATTGGTGATGAAATTTTTTTGCTTGCCTATTGTGGTTTCTGACGACGAAATTTTTTGTCATCAATTATTCCTTTTGGCAACGAAAAAATTCGTCACCAATGGATCGCATCGGTGATGAAATTTTTCGTTACAAAAGACGTTTTTATATGGAAAAAAAAGTCCTTCTATCTTACTCCTGTTGGGTTTTGAACCCGAGTCCCTTGAGTTTTTTGCGCGTACTCTAACCAACTGCACCACACACACTTTTCAAATAAATAAAGGAAATATCTAATATATAACATATATGTTTAACATGAAAATATATTTCGAATGTAATTTTAAACCTTTAAACATTAAAATTAGCAATTTTGATAAACATGAAAGTTGTAGGCATGAACTACAAGAAAAATGAATTTTGGTGACAAAAAAGTGGTGACGAAGTATATTTTCAAGTTAAACATATATATTATAAATTAGATATTTCAAATATGTACTAAAAAGTATGTGTGGTGCAGTTGGTTGAAACTTGCACGAAAAACTCAGGGGACTTGGGTTTCAAACTCAGCAGGAGCAAGAAAGAGGGATTTTTTTCCATATGAAAACATCTTTTGCAACAAAAATTTTCGTCATCAAAAAGCACAATAGGTGAGGAAAAAAATTTTGGCTCCAATTATTCACTTTTTGGTGACGAAATATTTCGTCATCAAAAGACACTATAGGGGACGAAAAATAGATTTCGTCACCAGGTAGGAATCCTCGACAACCTTTAGTCGGCAAATTTTTTTCCGTCACCTATATTATTTGTGACGAAAAATATGCAATTTGTGGCAATTTTCATTCGTCACCCAATGTAATTTTTCTTGTAGTGGCAATTGAGTTATTGTTCAAACCCAATTTGAATTATCTCAATCGAAATTTTTAGTATAGAGTTATGTCCGAAATATATTTACTGACAAAGCGCAATTCATAAGTTTCGTCATGAAAGGTACCCATTTAATGACGAAATATCTTTTTCGTCACTGAAAGCGTTAAAATGGTGACAAAATAATTTCGTCACCAAAGTTAAGCATTTGGTGAGGAAAAAAATATTTTGTCACTAAATTGGTCACATTTAGCGACGAAAAATAATTTCGTCACCTTTTTGTAAGCTTTTGGCGATGAAAAATGTATTTCGTCGCCAAATGGGTACTTTTGGTGACGAAAATATTTTTTTCGTCTCTAAACAGATATAATTAGTGATAAAATTATTTCATCACAGAAGTTGTCAAAATAGTGACAAATTTATTTTTTCGTCTACAAATATACTCATTTAGTGACGAAATTAAATTTTGTTGCCACTTTTTTGTCACCAATTTTCATTTTTCTTGTAGTGGCTAATGCTTTTGCCATTGCTGCATCTTGATCTGTAAGTATAGTTTTCCGTGTCTTTCCACCCATAGCCTTGGCAAAAGTATCAAACAACCATATAAAAGAATCAGCAGACTCGGCATACAATAATGCAGCACTAAAAACAGCAGTTTGCTTATGATGGTTCGCCCCAACGAACATTACAAATGTCGGCCATCTTTGTTCTTCCTATACATCGTATCAAAACTAACCACATCCTCAAAGTGAGCATAATCTACCATCTTCGCATCAGCCCAGAAAATATTAGTTATCAAATCATCCTCATTTAATTGTATGGCATAAAAGAAATTAGGATCTTCTTGTTGAATTTTTTGCAAATACTCCAAAACACCACTGGTATCGCCTATCTTCATTTGCACAGTTCACTTGGAACGCAAGTAATTTTTATTATCTTGAGGAATAAACCCAAGATTCTCTCGCCCACCGGCTTGTCTAGCCATTAACTCAACTGTTGCCTTTGGAGCTATCCCACAGTCATTTGCCATATCTAATACGGATCTCTGAAATGTTTTCGGTGATTTCCTCTCAAATGAGTCAATTCACTTCGCCCTCGACAAACCTTTCCCATTTTCCGCCATCACCGCTCTCTTCAACTGCACACAACTCCCCTCTCTCTCTCTCTCTCTCTAAAGCTGCATTCTTGATTGGGAGATTACTACCCATTTGCCTTTGCTGATTGTTACTCGTTTCCCCCTTATTCACTTGCTATTGTTGTAGAGGAGTGGATGCTAGAGCATTAAGGAAGCCATGTTCAATATCTTGAGCAGAAAAAAATGTCCGGAAAATGCTCAAGCGCAAGGACAGCGACGCTGGCGACAGTGGTAAAAACAAAAACAAAAAATTTCCCCTTGCTCTTTTTTTTTTTTGGTTACAGTTACACTTTTACGTTTTCACTTTCTATGGGAATGCTATTTGGCGGTCCTTCGTTTTTGCTTAATGGGTAATTTGTTCATCCGGTCCTCTTCCCAGGCAATTTCTAGGTTTTTTATTTTTTATAAATCAAGTATCCGGGCAGCTTACGTGTATTTCGGGAACCCAAACCCACCGTTCCGGCCAGTGGGGAGTCCGATTAAAGCCGGGGAAGCCACGTATGGACTGGTCCCATTACAGTTGATAGCACATAAGAGAGTTGATAGCACGTGAGAGGTTTTTCGACCTCAGAAGAAACCAAAGCAGGGGCAGTTTCTAGGGTTTACTGAGTTTTTATTTTTAATGTGGTTTACTCTCTCTGCTGGTTGTTTAATTTCATTGTTCTTCTTTCTTTCTAAATATTCGTTTGGCATGTTATATGAAGTGGATTTGGCTAGTCTTACCATAGTTTTAAATAGCGGTATCGGTCGCGATATCGGTGTATCGGTATCGGGGCGTATCGGCGATACGTCGCGGGAATCGGGTGTCGCGGTCGTGAATTTTTTAAAATCATTAGCAACTCATATAAAACTTTATGGTACACTTTTTTTTTTCTCATTAGGCTTAATTTGTCACATTTTACACAATCTTAAGACATATAATTGAAACAAACCATCACGATAAGGTTATAGTACTTTATATATAAAAGGAAAAAAATGTTAAAATTAATGCATTGTTGTCTTGTATTTTATTTGGACCAAGTTTATGTTTGAAATTGGGCCAAGTATTATTGTGTATTGGGCTAGTACCTTTTGTCTTGTTATGGGGCCCATTGGTAGGGTAAGCCCAAGTCTATTACATATGTAATGCCCCAGTATTTAAAGGTTGTGTTTGTAATGAAAATCGTGAGAAGCAGCGAACAATAGAGCTGCCCCCTTTTCTGATCCAGAGCCTTGCCTCTCTCCAGCTCTGTTTTTTCATTTCTGCCGTGTGAAAACCAGCCCCCATTTCTTCCATTTTCTTTTTTCTTCTCCACCGAAAATCAATGTTTGGTTAGGAAAAATGCCAACAAAAAAAAAAAAAACCCTACTTTCATTTCATTTCAACTTTCCCCTTCCCAGTCGGCAGCTCCACATCCCCCAAAGCGGCAAAACTCTCTCTCTCTCTCTCTCTCTCTCTCTCTCTGGCTATGGGAGGAGAACAAATTAAAGTCGAAAGCAGAAGAAGAGAAGTTACCACTACAGCAAGGAGAGACTTTGATGCACTTGGTGGTATCTCTCTCTCTCTCTCCCTCTAGATCTAGCGATATCTCTCTCCGTTGACAGCTCTCCTCTCTCTCTCCGTCGATCCGGTTGTGTGTATTGTGTAATATTGTGTATGTAGCTTTCGTCGATCACTGTAATCGGTTGTGTCATTTGTGTGACAAATTATTCTGCGATTGTGTGTAATGGGTTTTGTGCGACTATTTGTTGATTTTGTTCCACCACTCCACTGTATAATAGGTTTTCAGTTGTGTGTGATTTGTGGCTCTCTCTCTCTCTCTCTCCATTTTTTCTTTTTTGATCTGATGATTTTGATCACCAGACTGAGTATTTTCTGATCCGTGAACCCGATTGGTATGTCCATGTACCTGAAAGGTTTTTTTTTTTTTTTGCCATCTCGGCCGAGATAGGCTCTGTATCGGCCGATACGCCGAGACGTATCGGGAACCGGCGAGACAGGGTGCGATTTTTCTTCCCAACGCTATATCGGCCCGTATCGGTATCGGTCACTCAAAATACCCGTACGTACCGGCCGATACGGCACATACCGGCCGATATTCAGAAGTATGGGTCTTACTTACTTTCAAATCTGAACTCAGGGGCTGAAGTAGAAACCTGCAAAGTGTAACTTCTAAACAGCATTCTTTTCTGATGATGAAATGGGATGATTATGAAGAACTGGAGAGTCCAAAGTACTGCGCCTTTTTCTGAAGTTGCACGCTCCATTAACTTTCGATTTGTTTCGCTGGAATAGTTTTTTGTGCAAAAGACTTTTCAAGAAACATATATATATACACACGAAGCGGTTCCGAGGATCTTTAAAAAAAACGCTCTAAAAAAACCCTCGAAATTTTAACTTCATAGTTTCCGATCAAATTTTGATGATCCGAGCTGCTCAATATGTTCAGAAGGTGATTTTAGGGGTGCTCATGAGAAATTGGCAAAAAAAATAACCGAAAAGCTCAATTATGTTTATGTTGAGATATCCCAAATCAAGTGATTGTGTAGTGCACCAACGCCTATTGCCCCTCTAGAATGCAAACTGCCCCTAATATGATGACCCATTTATCATGCATGCAACCAAGTGGTTGAACAACATACTAGTACTATGAAGTGATGTAATTAGGTAGTAATGCAATACAGCAAGCAATCATACGACAATTATACAATTAAGTGATCATATATACAATGACCTTGCAAGATAAAAGATTGATAAAACCCCCACATTTTCTTTTTCCTTTTTAAGATTCTGAGAAAAAACGAAGAGATTTATGAAAACCTAAAGAATAAAGAAAGATTTCTTTTTTCCCGCTTGAAAAGATCCTAGCAAAGATTGAAAGAGAAAGATTCTTTTTTTGTTTTTTAGTTGAAAGGATCCTAGCAAGAAGGAAAGAAATAAAACCTAGAGAAAAAGAAGACTTTTGTTTTTTTTGAACCTCCTAACAGTATAAGACTATGACAACCTTTCACAAGTCAAAACTTATCTCAAAAAGAGACAGAGCTATGCAAGGACTATTCTTTATCTCAAGAGAGATAGATTTCATCACAAACTCTTGACAAAATGAGCATGAATTCATCTTCTACAGCAATTAAAACTCTAGAGAGTAATAGTCATTGAATCAAACAAGAGTTTCGGATATAATGCAACACATAGTCCTAACCTGCTTGGAATTTGTTGTCCTAGTTTGGAAAAAGTTCTATGGCTTTCTACAATATGTAAGGTTTCGAGTAGTCTCAAAGGGTGCTCCATTAGGAGTTTGTTGGAACCCCTAACATAGCTCGTGACATGTCGGGATATTAGGTGAATTCAACGTGGGTTGCCCGCTCGATGCAAATGAAAAAGAATTAAATAAAGCAAATATTAATTCCATGTTGAACTTTCTGGTTATGGCTCTCAATCCCCAGCAGAGTCGCCAAAAATTGTAGACACCTCCCAAACGGGGCATCACTATACAGATTGATCACGCTTGTTTAGTTCCACTTCATAAACCAAGATCGTGGATATCCCATGGCTAGGAATATCGCCACACGGTAACGGTTATCATCAAAATAGAGTCGCCACCTAGTTTATTAAAACTAGGAAAAATAGACAGAGATTCCGAGTACGGGAGCCAAGAGTAAAATAAGGGGAAGGTGTTAGGCACCCCTCTTTGCCCAATCATGAGACTGGCCCATAATCGTTCGACATGCAATATATATTTGCTTTATTTAATTCTAACACATAATCTGGTTTTTAGCATTTAACAGTTGATAAAGTGAGCCGGTACGATAAATGAAAGCATGTATCAGAATAAGTAGAAAACAAATATGTCCCAGCAAATAGATCCCATGGCCGGTGAATTGATCTCACGGCCGAGGAATCCCACTGGATCGTTGTATCAGCTGAAGGATTGATTCCCTAGCCGATGTTCTTCCTCACACCAGAATACGAACAGTTAATAGAAAGAACTAATTAAAAGCGAGAGACGGAAATTAAATCAAACCATAGGCCCCTGGGCCTTACCACCTTGATCCCTCAGAGATTGATTGCGATTGATTGTAGATAATAGTGGTTGATTGAGGTGATCAACTTCACAAAACCCTAGAACAAAGTGAGTTCTTTGGGGGTTTTTACCCTTGGATGCGGTTACTCACAGGAAGTTAGGACTTTTGTAGAGGATTGATAGGAAATGATTTCTGAAGAGTTTGGGGGCGGATCATGGAGTGGAGAGATGTGTCTTTCGGAGCTTGAGAGAACGCCTATTTATAGGGTTTCGAAGGATCAATCAAATGAATGAGATTAACCCAATTGATATGGAAGTTTAGGGCTTCAAGGCCTCTATGGTAAGTGTATTCGTAGCTCCGAAGTAATGGTTCGTGTCAGCTAGGGTTTGGGCAAACAGATCACAAAGCTGGTGAACATTCCAGAATCTGGAAACAATGATCTGCTGGCCGCCAAATGGATGTCTCGACCGCGCAATAGATTTAGCGGCCGTGAAAAGGATTCTTCAGCAAAAGGCCAAACTTCGCGGGCTCACTCCGGACACTCCCGAACTCAGTTGTGCTTGTTCTTTGGACCGTTGGAAAGCTTGTTAAGTCTACTTTCTAACCAAAGTGGTTTGGATCAAATATTTTTAGTACATCAAAAGATATGACGATTTTACCCTTAGTGGGTCAGAAAATGGATTGTTTCGGTAAAATTCTCGTATCTCCCTCGTTTCAAATTGGTCTAAGGCTTATTATATATCAATAAAGAGGATTTTGAAAGTACTACAAGATGGTGGAATCCAACCGCAAAAATAAGGAAGTTTAGTTTATGAAAAAATGGGCTGAAAGCAGACTTAATTGAAGATCGACGATCCTACCAAGGCTAAAACACGTGTTAACACATTTCTATCCACTCTAAGTGTCGGTTGGCACTTCTATCACCTATTCCAAAGTGTTCCTTAATCCCTTAAGAGTTCCACAAAGTTCTAAGGCTTTCATGAAGTCAACCACAACAACCACATATCCTATTCATCATTGAGATGGTCCCCAAGGTGGGACTAGAAATAATTGCTAGGCCAAATTGGGGTGTCTACAGTATTTCTTCGTATATTCGATCTTCTTCTTCTTCTTTTGTTCTGGTTCTTCTTGGAGTCTTCGACTGGGTTTTCGACCAATTAAATTTTAAAATCTAGTTTTTCAACCAAATTTTGATTTGTAACCCTTTGTTTTCGGCCAAATGGATTTTGAAATCTAGGTTTTTGACCAGATGTCGATTTGAAGCCCTAGGTTTTGTTTGATCTGTTTCTATTTCTATTTTGGCTTGAATGAATGAACTGACAGGAGGGATTTTCGTTACTGATTTTTCTTTTCATTTTCCATCTAGTAAAGAAAAAGTATTGTACAATTTACAAAAGTATAGTGTGAACTATGTTATCAAACTATATTTTTTGTCACTAGCATTGTGCCCGCTCGATACACGGGGTTGGAAAAAAACTATAGTTTTTCTTTTATCCAATGCATTGAACGGGTAGAATGGTTGATTTATTTTGTTCAGAAATGATATGAGGACCGACAGCTTTTATACCGAAATCGTACCGATCGGCTCGCCGGGCCAGCTCCGGCGACCAGACGGCCGATCCGAGCCGTCCATGGGGTGTTTGGATCGAGCACCCTACACGTGTCGGATGCCGTTGATTCCCGCGTTGACCCCCTTGTTTTTGTTTTTTAAAATTTTTGGACGGCTCGGATCGGCCGTCCGGTCGCCGGAGCGGGCCCGGCGAGCCGATCGGTACGATTTCGGTATAAAAGATGTCGGTACCTATAGTGGTACTCTATTTTGTTTTTGTAACGACCCTGATTTTTGGTAAATAAAAATTTCGTTAAAAATTTGAATTTTATTTTAATACTGGGATTTCATTTTTAACATCCAAAAATCGGTCGTTATTGACTTATAAAAATTTTGTTGTTTGTTTTATAAATCCCTTTTAGCGATTAATAATCCGTCGTAATTAGGTTTAATGACTTAAGAGATTGGTATTCATCGCCCGGGCATTAAGGTCATTTTCTAAAGACGAGTATGCCTATTAAGACCTTGGTATAGTTACTTGGTAATTGTAGTAAAATCCTAGAATTTATTTTCTCGGCTGGAAATCCTACATGGCAACCGATTAGCTAGCAACCCTAACTACCGTTTGGCTTAGTTACATTTTCCTAACCTAGAGCGTTGCATCGATGCCAAAGTGGTTAATCTTTAGTCTTCGCCTTAACCGTTGACTTGATCGCTTGGCGTCGGCTCGCTTTATCAAGCTCGCCGCGTCGGGTCATTGTCGCGCTGCCGCTTGCCTTTGGCGTCATTGTCGCTACCGCTTTGCTCGCTTTGGTCGCCATCGGTTCTGCCTTGGCGTCGGGTCGCGCCTTGTTTTTGCCTTTGGCGTGGCTGGCCGCTTTGCTCGCCTTGCTTGACTACGCCTTAGCCATCGCTTTGGCCACCGCTAACTTTGGCTACCAGTCGCTGGCGCCGCTGGCCATCGCGGCACGCTTTGGCCACCGCTTATTACCAGGTCGCCACCGCTGCCAACTGTTGCCACCAGTCGCTGGCCGCTGACCATCCGCTTGCCACCGGCCGCTTGACCATCGCTTTGGCCACCGGCCGCTGCGCCACATCGCTTGGTCACCGAGTCGCTTTGGCTAATCGCCACCGGTCGCTGGCCACCGCTTACGCCGCTTTGGCCATCGCTT
The DNA here is from genome assembly GCA_025413875.1 of Rhododendron molle. Lineage (NCBI taxonomy): Eukaryota > Viridiplantae > Streptophyta > Magnoliopsida > Ericales > Ericaceae > Rhododendron > Rhododendron molle. The sequence goes on along the minus strand of CM046388.1, from coordinate 17,949,550 downwards.
GGCCACCGCTTTGCTAGCAGGCCGCCTTGGCCACCGCTTTGCTAGCAGGCCGCCTTGGCCACACTCACGCCTTGCCTTGGCATTTGGCACCGTCGGGCTTTAATATTCCGTTATTAGGCGATTTCCTACTAAATAAAACCAAAAATACCACTCGAGCAATAAAAGCGTCGATTAAGTATCGTTAGTCTTTAACCGATTAGTTAGGATAGCCTAATGCCCATTTAGCCTAATCACTTCTCCCTAACCCTTGATTAACCCTTTGAACCGTTTGAACCTTTTAGCCATCGACCATTGGACAATAGCATTAGGGTTATCTTTACGCATTGGATAATAGGAGAACCATGGTTAATCTCCCTAAGTACGAGATTAGATTAGTTTAGTGCTTAATTGCAAGTATTAGACTTTCTAGTATTAACCGTTGGATAATAACCGTTAGGAGACTCTTTACCCATTGGACGATAGACTAGAATCCTAGCCATTATTACCCATTGGTTATTAACCATTAGAGAAACTATTATCCATTGGATAATAGTTAGTCTTGACAATCATGTACTTGTTTGATTTAAATAATAGATTTGGCATGTGTTAAAATCTATTAAAATAGAATTAGTATATTAGGTTATTAATTTAGTACTTAGTACCTTGAAAGCATTAGGTTAGTTTATTAGATTATGGAATCCTAGGCTAGATTGTGTAAGTACTTGCTTGTATATTATATACATGTACTTGTATATTATATACATGTACTTGTATATATATACATGTACTTGTATATATATATATATATATATTGTATATGACCATGTGTGATATTTGATTAAAATAGGATTAGTACATTAGGTTAGTATTTTAATGGTTGTACTTTGAAAGTAGTAGAATACTATATTAGATATTGGTCCTAGGTCATAGCTAGTATAGATATTGTGTGGTACATGTATATATATATATATATATATATATATATATATGAGTGTACTTGTATGTATATATATATAATATTATATATAACATGTGTGTATTACAATATTATATTAAGAAAATCTATATTTAGTTTTAAATACAAGATTTTGAAAGACCCATAGTACATATGTATATATTAGTATATATATATACTTTCCAAGTGGTACAAGTGGGAGAGAGAGAGAAAAGCCGAGAGAGAGAGAGAGAGAGAGAGAGAGGAGAGAAGCCGAGAGAGAGATGGGAGAGAGAGAGAGAGAGAGATTCGGATAGGAGAGGGAGAGAGAGAGTGATGTGTGCTTCCCTTTGATTGACCTTGCTTGGTCATCCTTGTCCTAGTTTGTGTATGCTTCAAGTGAAAGCATAACCAATGCCATCCAATCTTGTCCTTCCTTGTACAAACCCCATTAGAATACTTGAATCAAATCTCCTTCCTTGCCAAATCTTCCAAAATCCAATCCAAAGGACATATCCATAGCCATGCAAGCCTAGGTTTAGGTTGATTCTTGCAAGAAACCAAGATTTGGTGGGATTAAAAATTGGGAGAAAGAGGGAGAGAGAGGGCCGGCCAAAGAGAGGAGAGGGGAGAGCTCTTGCCTATAAATACCATGCCAATCTCATCCATTTTGCTCACACCTCTTCTTGCTCCAACTTCTCTCTAGAAAGTATAGGTCATTCTTGCTTGTTCTTGCCCATTCTTGCTTATTCTTGCTTACTTACTTTCTAGTTTCAAGAAACTTTCCATCACCACCCGACCACCACCTCGATCCTAAAGTAGTAGTAGTATAGGTTACGATCTAGTTTCGAGAGAAACCTTTCTCTTTCGAAGCTATCGGAAGCTTATCATAAGCCGTTACTCCGGTCCGTCCGCTGACTTTCTTTCCGTCGATCTTTCGTAGTCTTTTTCTACCGCCGAGAAGAAAGGTAGAGTGTCCCTACTCTCTACCCCTAAGTATAGATAAGATGTGTGTTGAGTTTTTCAAACTATTTCTTTAAGGAAATAAAGTTAATTGAATGATTTAGCTTGTAGAACTTTCTTGTTAAAAGTACGTAGTTTACTTTGATCTTGTGGCTACTTGATTGTTTGATCATCTAATTGCTACGTGATTGTATGAACTCGTCAATAAACATATGTTGTCTTGAAAAGAGGACTAAACGTTTTCGTTTAAAGATAAAGTGTTGTTTTGAAACGAAGTATTCATATTTGGACCTTTTAACGAACATGACCGTATAGAGTTGGATGACCTTGCTATTTGATATCACACGAGTTATGTGAATAGTCCCACCGCGGAGTTGATGCATGATACGAGACACAAAAATCGAGAAAGTAGAAACATGTCACCTAGGGTGTGGATAAAGGAAATAATTGGACTTGGTAAAAAGGATTTTGGAAACTACGTAATGGCCGGACTTGGTAGCCTTACGTTGGTGTGCGTTGCCAATGGAGCCGGACTTAGTAGCTTCATTGGTGAGGTGGGCTTGGTTATCCGCGGAGAGGAGCCAATGCAAGAGTTGATGTGATAACGTGGCCGGACTTGGTAGCCATTGTGGCCAATAAGCCGGACTTGGTAGCTTATTGATTGTGTACGTTCATAATGTGCCGGACTTGGTAGCCCATTGTGTAGATTGTTAACGGAGCCGGACGTGGTAGCTTCATTGATTGATTGGGCTTGGTTATCCGCGGAGAGGAGCCAATGCAAGATTTGATAACGTGGCCGGACTTGGTAGCCATTGTGGCCTATAAGCCGGACTTGGTAGCTTATTGGTTATGTGCGTTCACAATGTGCCGGACTTGGTAGCCATTGTGGCCAATGAGCCGGACTGGGTAGCTCATTGGTGTGTGCGTGTGATTTTTGGAAATGATAGATAAGACACAAAACGATGAGTCACGTAGGAGAAACACACGGAAACATGACACCAACGATAGATAGCGAATGTGGATGTGTCATTGTTGTTGTTATTGTTATATTAATGCATGTGCTGTTATGACTCTTTATGATATATGCATGACTTGCTATTTGTAAGTTAAGGGTTAGTGGGTTTTGGATTATTCTATTGAGCTTTCAAGCTCATGGTGTTGCTTTATGTGACCCTGACATATTATACTGGTGGCGACGCTGGTATAATGTGTCAGACTTATTAGATGAACAAGGGGAGCTGTATACCTTGGAGGCCTTTGGAGCTGAGGAACTTACTAGGATGGAAGAAGAGAAGGAGCTGTAGATAACCTTAGATATCCATCCCTTTTGTGTAATATAAGAACCCTTTGGGAGTTTATGATGTAATAAAGAGCCAGACTCTCTTTTATTGTTCAATAACATGTTATTTAACATACCCAAAATTCGGGGCGTTACAGTTTTGGTTACAAATTAATTTGATTTAATTTTTTTGAAGTAATTTAATTTGATTTAATATTTGTTCAATGCACGGAACCAAAAAAATTCGCATTTGATTTTTTTTTCTTAAACTGTCTTTTTCTGGGGTGTTTGCTAAGTGGACAACATGCATGTTGGGCCAGTCTGGGCCGTCCATACTCGGCAATGGATGGCTCAAATAGCACCTCGATCAAACAAATCTTGACCGTCCATTGCTGTTTCGCTGATACGCAATCTGAGCCGTCAATTCCCAAGCATGGACAACCCGAATTGGCCCAACAGGCATGTTGTTCCGGTGTGAAAACACGCACCCCTGGGTTCTTTTTCTATCAACTAGCGTCGTTCCCGTTCGATGCCCGGGATAAAAATATTTGTATGGCTCCGCTACAAAATATAGAGCTCGCACAAAATTTATTGTTTGTTTCGTACATGCATCAAACTGGAACGACTCTGTTTTTTATGGTGGAAAACTGAAAACGCTGCTTGGGTCGGGAGGATTGAGACAATACATTGTTTGCCATGTAGGAGTAAGTAATTTCTATACCTTCTGCCAAATTGCCAAAGCTTCTCCAACACTTGACTTCAAATTGGAGATGTCAAAATTTTTTTGAAGACTTATGTGATATTTTGGCATTTCAATTTTGATATTAAAATCTCCTCTCCAACCCTTATGCCAAATTCTATTTATTTAAAAGGAAAATAAAAACTCGAACAAGTAGTATGGAGGTATTTTAAACTTTCTAACAATAGCTTTTTACCTTCAACAGTTACTTTTTGAAAATTGGCATGGGGAGGGTAGCTTCCAAATTGGCATGCAGGAGGTTCATGCCAAAGGCACATCAATTTTGACATTGGTGAAGACAGATGGATTGGAAGATAAGTTAATGCCTTAAGTTACCGATGTACCGTCGACATCATATTTGACTTCTTCCATTAGAGATGCTCTAAACACATCATCATCAATGGGTTTGTCAAATTTATGGCTTTTAACTTTGATCCAACCGTTGACAGGTCCACCTTTCCTACCATTGAAAGTGAATTAGGGGGTGTTCCGGTTTTTGGAAAAAATGAACTTTTAGAGAAGAAAGGTAGTTTCAAGCTCAAAAATCATATGTTTAAGGAAATAATTTTCTTACCAATATGGATCTTATTTGATATATCTCATTGAAATCTTTTAAACGGTACAAAAAAAAATTGAAAATTATTTTTCATTTTTATTATATTTGAGTTTTAAATTATCTTTTTTTTTTTGAAAAAGAAGGTTTAAAAAAAGAGCGGAACGGCACCTTACTACCAAAACGGACGACACATGTTAGATAATGGGTTGTCGGTTTTTTTTTCACAGTGCAGAAAATCTTTTTTTTTTTATTTTTATAATAACAAGGTATTCAGGTCAAGTTATTCGCACTTCGACTAAACTTGCGGACCATAAAAATTTACCGTCCATTAGCGAGGTCCCCACTCGAAGCCAGAGCAAATTCTCTATATGAGAGAGTACTACACCTCTAAATCTTAGGCCTTGACTACTAAGCCAACAGGCCGAGGTTATGAATTTTGTACCGTACCGGCCAGTACATATCGGTAATGTCCAAATTCGGTAACCTATACCTCTAATTCCATTCTGCCTTAAATACCGATTAGTATCGGCCAATACCGGAGATACTAGTCAGTACCAGACAATACCAGACTACTTTAAAAATTATTATTTTTCTTCAAGTACCGGATGATACTGGTTTGTACCAGTCAATACCGACCGGTACTGGACAAATACCGGATGGTACCGAACAGATACCAGACTATTTTTATTTTTATTTTGTAATAAATGTGTATAATTGTATATTATATTATAAATACTTTTATTAGGGAAAATAACACTAATTGCGATCAATTTGAAATGGTACCCGGCATCTCACTGATACGTACCATACCAGTAGAAAAATTGACTCTACCTAGTACGGTAGTCAGAACCTTGAACCGGGCAACCCATTAGAGTTACTGTGTATAAATTCTACGCAGAAATATAGTAGTTTATACTTTATATATACTATGTGTTTCTCAAGACAAACAATAAATAAAATGGGGCATGTTTCCTATTGGGCTCCCTTATTAAAGAGAGCAACAAAATCTCTCTATTAAAGAGAGCAATAAGATTTCGATTTGAAACCCTATGTTTTCGACCGAATGGATTTTGAAATCTAGGTTTTTGACTAGATGTCGGTTTGAAGCCCTAGGTTTCGTTCGATTTGTTTCTATTTCTATTTTGGCTTGAACGAATGGACCAACGGGAGGGATTTTGATTACTGATTTTTCTCTTTATTTTCCATCTGGTAAAGAAAAGTATTGTATGATTTACAAAAGCATAGCTATGTTATCAAACTATATTTTTTATCACTAGCATTGTGCCCGCTCGATACACGAGGTTGAAAAAAACTAATATTTTTTTATCCAATGCAATTAACGGGTATAATGTTTGATTTTTTTTTTTGGTTACAAATTAATTTGATTTAATTTTTTTGAAGTAATTTAGTTTGATTTAATATTTGTTCAATGCATGGAACAAAAAAAATTCACATTGATATTTTTTTTCTTAAATAATCTTTTTCTGGGGTGCTTGCTAATTAGACGACCTGCGTGTTGGGCCAATTTGGGCTGTCCATACTCGGCAATGGATGACTCAGATTGCATGTCGATCAAACAGATCTCGACCACCATTGCTGTTCGGCTAATACGCAATCTGAGCCGTCAATTACCGAGCATGGACAAGCCGAATTGGCCCAACAGGCATGTTGTTCCAGAGGGAAAACTCGCATCCCGGATTCTTTTTCTATCAACTAGCGTCGTTCCCATTCGATGTAAGGGACAAAATATTTGTATGGCTCCCTACAAAATATCGAGCTCGCACAAAATTTATTATTTGTCCCGTGTACTCGAAGGACTATGGCTTTTGTTGGTGGAAAAGTGGAAACGCCCCTGGGGTCGGAAGGATTGAGACCATACATTTTTTGGCCGGTAGGAGTAAGCAATTTCTGTACCTTCTACCAAATTGCTCAAGCAATTTCATCAGTGGGTTTGTCAAATTTATGACGGTTTTTTATTTTGATCCAAGCGTTGACAGGTCCACCATTCCTACCATTGAAAGTGAATTACTACCAAAAAGGATGACACATGTTAGATAATGGGCTGCCGGTACATACAGGTATTGTCCAAATTTGGTACCCTATACCTCTAATTCCGTTTTGCCTTAAATACCGATGCCAATACCGGAGATACCGGTCGGTACAGGACAATACTAAACTACTTTAAAAATTACTATTTTTCTTCAAGTACCGGATGATACTGGTCAGTGCCGGTCCATACCGGACGGTACTGGACAAATACCGGATGGTACCGGACAGATACCAGACTATTTTTTTATTTTTATTTTGTAATAAATGTGTATATTGTATATTATGTTATAAATACTTTTATGAGGTAAAATAACACAAATAGTGATCAATTCGAAATGGTACCCGGTATCTATTTGGTACGTACCGTACCAGTAGAGAAATCGTCTCTAGCCGGTATGGTATTCGGAACCTTGCAACTAACCCATTAGAGTTACTGTACATGTGTATAAATTCTACCCAGAGATATAATAGTTTATACTTTATATATACTATGTGTGTCTAAAGACAATTAAACAGTAAAGAAAATGGGGTACGTTTCCTATTTCTTATCCTTTTGTTTAGTTTTCGATCTGTCTTACATTCTATCTTCTCATAACGAAAGAGAGTTGGGATAGAAAAAGTTAGAGAAGATTTCACCTTGCTTTGGAGAGAGAGAGTGTGCTAAGATTTCAAAAATTACTTCCCTTTTTTCTTATTTCAAAATCCCGCTCTTTTTTTTGGCAATGAAATATTATTGGTTTCTATCTTTCCATAACAAAAGAGAGTTAGAATAGGAAATGTTAGAGAAAATTGAAAATAGAATTTTTCAGCTCTAGGACTCTTCTCAGCCGTAAGATTTATGAGAGATAAGTTTGGGCCGCTAGATTTATGTACATAGGATTCAAATACTGAGCTGTTTTATTATATAGATAATGCTTCATTCAGTGAATTGTGATTTCTTGGTTCAATTAATTCCTATATTTTTATAAATGAAAACCAATTCTTAGATATCTCCACAATTGAGTACTTTAAATAGTTTACGAAGATGATATCTCAGTTTCAAATAAACCATGGTTCGAAACCAAAATCGAAAATGAACCGTAGTCTAATGGTTTGGATTGGTTTGGTCCTATACTTTTTGTGGGTCGGTTTGGTTTCTCAAATTCATAATCTGTAAGTAGTGGTTTGGTTCTTGGTTTACTATGAAACCGAGCCAATCTGGTCTATGCTCACTCCTACCACATATTGCTTGTTTGATCAAATTTTTTCAAAATTCGACTTGCACACTTATCCCGTTTGCTCTGGCCTCTAGTATGAAAATGTACCACCACCCTCCACAGCCAACATAAACAAGGACGGAACCATGATTTTACCCTACCAGTGGCAAAATGTAGAATAAAAAAATCTAGTGATGGCGAGACTATATAAGTTGGGCATATTTTTTTTTTAAATATAATAATTGCATTTTCTAAAATTTTTGTCGTGGCAATCACCGCTACTAGATCTCCTGGTCCCATCCTTGAACGTAAACACATACTTCTATTTCCCAGCTAGGTGACTCAGTATAAAGCCACATTAATGCAATCCGCATATAAAGGTGCGTCTGATTCCATGCACGACATGACCGTTAAGTTTGATATCAAATATTAGATGGGAAAATTATATAAGCATACACAAAAATCGGAACAAATTCATATAAGACAACACAACAAAAAAAAAAAAATCCAAAAAGCCAATATAGATGGGAAAAAACTCTTTTTGGGTTTTTTTCGTCATCTTATATGAATTTTTTTTCCTACCTCGGTCATTTTTTTTATTTATATTTTTCTGATTTCCTCTCATCGAAATGAATTTTGTGTGATGTTGAAATTTAACTCAAATCTAATAGAAAATGTTAAAATGCCAAAAAATACCCAAGTGTCTCCAAAAAGTTGGTCAAAGGGTGCCTTAATTAATTCATCATCTAGAGGCCGGACACACGCAATTTTTTCTCCACAAAAGTGCAAAAACGAAGTTGGCCTGGAATGAGCGCGGGTGTGCCAGGACAATACTGTTGTCCGAGTTGTTTTTAAGGCCTTCGTGCCTCAAAATCTGACTCCTTTCGAGTGATTGTGCTTGGCCTAAAGGGTAAGGCCTCGTGATGGTTCGTTGGTTGCCTTTGCGAGCTAAGGACTTAAAAATCTCCTAGCCTTTGCTAGAAAATGGAAAGAAAAATGACAAGAAAAGGGCTGAAAGATAATGAAGGAATGAAACAAACTTTATTAATCGGTTTAACAAAGTTTGGGTACAAGAAAATGAAAGACAAGATCTAGGCTGGGCTAGATTGAAAGATAGTAAAGTACTTTGCTGAAAAGTAAATGAAAGATAAATTTGATAAGCCGTGGGCTTTGATGGTTGGGAACCCTTGCCAAGGCCTCCAAAACTGTGATTTATAGGAGCTACAGGCCTTGAGCTGCTTCAAAATGCTCCAATGCATGGCTACCATGTGGCCTTCCAACAGAGGCTTGGGCTTGAGCAGCTTCGAAATGCTCCAATAAGGGGCAGCTCCCTGATCAAAACGTGCCTTTTACTCCAAGAAAACGGCAAAGGCCTGAGAAGTCCTTCTTCCTTGTATAAAACTTTGTAAAAGTGCAAAAAGAATCTCAGCTCCTACAGCATCCAGGCCAGGCCATTTGAGCTGCTTCAAAACTCAAATTACTACTTGAATGGACTTCTTCTGGGCCCACCACTGCTAAAGAAAAATACTTCTCCAGGCCTTCCTACTATTTTATTGGTCCTCTATTTCTTGCAGGCCCTTAATTCCTCTCAATTTGATTCCTTATGGAAGAAGAATTGAGAAACCAAAATATCAACCAGGCCTGAGTGAGCTGCAAGCAGCTTGCTTAGCTTTACATGAGTCATTCACCAGCAGCTCCAAAGGTTGCATGTACGCCACCTGCCCTTGGCTTTGCTTCATGCTGAAGGATGGGGTCCACTCGATCAGACCTTGAGCTGTTTGTGAGTAGCTTACTTAGATTTGCCCAGCAGGAACATTCTAGGCCTTTGAGCTACTTGTGAGCAGCTTGAGGCCTTTCCCTGCCAATTGCGGGCCCTAAATGACATTTTTAACGAAGTGGGCCCATTCATCAATTGGGCCTGAACTTGAAGTGAATCATGGGTCTTTATCCATTGTAAGTCTTCTGAGCCCAAGCCTGGTGAGAAAACTCAGGCTTTAACTGATTTGGACCTATTAAAAGGCCTTATCACTCCTAAGAACCAACCTAGGCCTGGATAAAAATGTTTCGACCCAAGACCTTGGCCAGTCCTAGGCCTTAAATTTATGGAAGTGACATTTTGGGCCTTAGTTTTGCCCAACCCTTTGGAAGCTCGATTAGTCCTTTTTCATAGAGGCTCAATTCCGCTGGTGGCCAATTTACATGGCTTCTCATGGCCTGGAATTGGCGTTCAAAGACACCTTCTAACCAACCAAAAGGTCTTCTAATTTTTTGGCCAAAAATGGGTGTAAATAGCCATGTAAGTGCAAGTCGTGTGCAAGTCAAGCTTTGTGCAATTATGCCCAAATAGGTTTCAACTTCGTTGTAGATCTTTTGTTTTTGTTTTTGTTTTTTTTTTTTTTTTGGAACAAGATATTTTATTAACAAGTTAAAGAAAGGGGAAAGACTGTTGAAAACAAAACCACCTCCTTCCTATCTAAACAGGAGGAAACAAGATATAAAACCCCAAAACGTATATAAAATCAATCTACCAAAACCTATACAAAAACTATCATTGCTGGAACATCCAGCGGGGAATACCCCAGGTAAGGCCCAATTCATGATTCTCCACCGAAGCAAGTATCCTTCTCCAAGAACTGAGGCAGGCCGAGACATCACCCACAATCCTATTTACCACGCTAGTAGAATCCACCCCATGATTCCGAAAGATACGGCTATTTCTCTCTCGCCATGTATGTTAAACAGTCGCCGCTAAGCACCATTTATACATAGACTGCTTGAGAGAGGCCCCTCGACAGTGTGAGCCCCCCAGGCAAGTTCAGAAGACAAGGAAGAAAATATGAGTATAACCACATCGCTCTTTAACGTCCTTCCATACCAGCAGAGCAAACGAACAACAGAAGAACAAATGGTCATGAGATTCCAACCCCCCATCACAAAGCACACATCCACTATCCAGTGTTACGCCCCAACTCCTAAGTCTATCCCTGGTGGTCAGTCTACCCAAAATAGTAAACCATAGGATATATGCCCACCGAGACACTAGACCCTTATGCCACACGTACCATAGCATGCCAAGGGGCTTCAGGAGCCTTAGTTCTGATTGCAGACCAAGCAGATCTAGAGGTGAAACTCTCATTAGAAGAAGAAGAAGAAAGTGTCCAAATCACTCTGTCCTCATTAGCTTCATCAGTAGATCTTTTGTTGTACACAATACTTACAAACTTAATTTCGACCAGACATTGGTTAGAGTGAGATACAAATTAAGGACATTGACTATGTATTACCTGGGAAAAAAAATCAATCATCCGAATGCAGATTGATGACCAGTAAATAATTGAAGTTCTTTTTTTTTATGAAGCCAAAAATGAACGGAAAATTCTTGGCCGGTCCAATTTTTTTGTTTGGGTTTCATATGAAACCTCTTTTGTAAGTGTTATACCATCCAAGCCCTTTTTAAAGATGCTTTTACAATTTTGCCCTTTTGCAAAATTTTTATTTTGTTTTTTACAGAATTCTTGGATGTGTGAATTTTTGGTGTGAATTCTGGAGGTGTGAATTATTGATGCGAATTCTTGGGAGTGTGAATTCTTTGTGTGAATTTTTGGGGGTGTGAATTCTTGATGAGAATTCACACTTTTTTGCATAATTCATACCTCATCTACACTATTCACACCGACAAAATTCAGACCCGAAGAATTCATACCACCAAAAAAACAAAAGGGGGTGTGAATTTTATTTTCGTCAAAGTAATGCAGCCGGCCTTCCACTCGACAAATTTGAATGCAAATTGGCTAACCAGACAAAGAAACCTAAAAACCATTCATCGTCTTCAAAAAGTTGATCCACCAATTCAACTCTACCTTGTTTTACCAGGTTCCTCCTCATTAGATCTACTCCCTTCTATTTCTCTCAGAAGTTCACGCGATTTTGAAAGGATGCATCCCACCGTGAATTCCTCATTGGCAGCGGCGCCGCTATTTGTATCTATCTGACGACTGGGCTTCGTTTGCGCCATCGACTTCTCGCACAGGTGGATTCCTATGAACCCCTCGCCCCTATCATGCATATTGTCATCCCTTGATCGCGTTTCCATCCAGATCCATGCTCGCCACCGATAATGAATGGCGATATTTTGGGCAGATCACTTAAAATGGGGCCTCGAAGGTTATGGTTCGACACGTGCGGGGCCAAGATGTGTAGACAATGACAAAATGGGGCTGGCCTGGAAGAACCCAAAAAATGAGATGGTACATAAAAGCTTAATGGGCTATTGAAATACCCAAATTAATTGAAATTTTCTTGGGAGAATTTTCCATAGGTCCACTATTGCACTTTCCAAACCTATCTAGTCCACTTCTAAACTTCATAAACCCCTTAGTCTACTAACCTATTATTGGGGATTAAAAGAACCCGACATGACCAATATACCACTGTTTCAAAAACCTTTTTGTCCTGTTTCATTTATTTCAAAAATTTGTCCATTTCATCCGTTTCAAAAGAATAGCCCCAATTTGAGAGACCGACTGAAAACCCTAGCAAGACGCTTCGTCTTCAAGCTCTCGATTGCCGTCGTCAAGAACTCGATCGCCGTCAAGTGCTCGATTGTCGTCGCCGTCGTCAAGCACTCTGTTAGAATGTGAACACAATCAATTTTTGTGACCTTGGTCCGGACCACCGTGAGACTGGTTCGGACCACCGCGAGCAGAATTCAGTTTTGAAGCTGCTGGAATTTTGGTCTGGACCAAAGGTAAAGCTGGTCCGGACCAGCGGGACGCGAGGAACTCCTTTTTTAGGGTTTTTTGGTGTGCTAACTTGCTTGGACTCTAAAAGCAAAGTTAGGGTTGCCTCACATAATAATGTTGTTCATCTTTTCATCATAGTGAAACCCGCCAACATCCCGTGGAGTACGATTAGGCAAATTGCTTAAGTCGGAACCACGTATATCGCGTGTCTTGTTTTTTCGATTGCTTGTTTATTTTTCACGTGTGTGTTCCCTTGCCCTAACAACTGGTATCAGAGCACCCAGGTTGAGTGGGAGCATCAATGGCAGAAGAACTCGGAAAAGTTTACGGAATCGATAGATTTGATGGAATAGACTTCAGATACTGGAAGATGCAGATAGAGGATTATTGGTATGGGAAGGGTCTGGATGCTCCTCTTGAAGGGAGCAAACCAGAAGCGATGAAAGATGGAGAATGGAAAACCCTAGATAGGAGGGTTTTAGGTATTATTCGACTAACGTTGTCGAAGTCTGTGGCTTACAACGTTGCGAAGGAAAAGACCACCAAAGATATGATGGCAGTCTTGTCAAGCATGTATGAGAAACCCTCGACGAACAATAAGGTACATCTCATGAAAAAGTTATTTAACCTTAAGATGTCGGAAGGCGTTGCAGTTGCCAACCATCTTAATGAGTTTAATACTATTATGAATCAATTGTCTGCTGTTTCAATTGAGTTTGATGATGAGATACGTGCCTTGATTGTTTTGGCTTCGTTACCCAATAGCTGGGAGGGTATGAGAATGGCTATTAGTAATTCCACTGGCAAGGAGAAACTCAAATACGATGACATTCGAGATTTAATCTTGAGTGATGAGGTTCGTAGGAGAGATTCAGGAGAATCCTATTCGTCTAGTTCGGGTTCTGCTTTGAATACTGAGACTAGGGGTAGGAGCCAGAATAGAGGTTCTAATAGAGGAAGGTCGAGGTCGAGAAAAGGAAGGAGTGGGTCAAGGACCCCTCTACATGAGGTTCAGTGTTGGAACTGTAACAAGATGGACCACTATAGGAGAAACTGTAAGGAGCCGAAAAAGCAAAATAATGATTCTACTAATGTTGTTGCTACTGAAAATCAGGATGCTTTGCTTCTTTCAGTTGACAGTCCGATAGACTCTTGGGTGTTGGACTCAAGAGCTTCGTTTCATACCACTGCACACCGGGAAATTATCGAGAACTATGCTGCTGGTAATTTTGGGAAGGTGTATTTGGCTGACGGTGAAACATTGGATATTGTGGGTATGGGAGATATTCGAATCAGATTGTCGAATGGGTCTTCATGGTTGCTACAGAAAGTCAAACATGTTCTGAATTTGATGAGAAATTTGATTTCTGTAGGATAGCTAGATACAGAGGGTCATTCAATCTCATTCTTCAATGATCAGTGGAAGATTGCAAAGGGAGCATTGGTTGTGGCTCGTGGGGTCAAGACGGGGACGTTGTACATGACACAGAGCACGAGGGATACAGTTGCAGTTGCTACTGCAAGTTGTGATGCAGACCTTTGGCACCAAAGATTGGGTCATATGAGTGAAAAGGGCATGAAAGTACTTCTTTCAAGGGTAAACTTCCAGGGTTGAAGTCGGTTCAGTTTGACTTGTGCGATGGTTGTGTTTTTGGGAAGCAGAAGAAGGTTAGCTTTCTGAAAAACGGCAGGACTCCAAGGTCAAGGAAGCTGGAGTGTTGGTCGACACAGATTTGTGGGGTCCCGCTCCTGTTGAATCGCTTGGTAGGTCAAGATACTACATGAGTTTCGTCGATGACTCAAGTAGGAAGGTATGGGTTTATTTTTTAAGAAATAAATCTGATGCCTTTGAAACTTTTAAGAAGTGGAGAGCTTTGGTGGAGAATGAAGCGGGCCTAAGACAGAAATGTCTAAGGTCAGATAATGGAGGTGAGTATGAGGACAAAAAGTTCAAGGAATATTGCGCTGTTAATGGGATTAGGATAGAGAAGACCATTCCGGGGACACCACAGCAGAACGGTGTGGCTGAGCGCATGAATAGGACCTTGAATGAGCGAGCAAGAAGCATGAGGCTGCATGCTGGGTCGCCAGAAACTTTTTGGGCTGATGCGGTGAGCATTGCTGCTTACTTGATAAATCGGGGACCATCGGTTCCTTTGAATTTCAGGTTGCCCGAGGAGATTTGGAGCGGCAAGGAGGTAAACCTTTCGTTTCTTAAAGTTTTTGGCTGTGTTTCATATGTTCATATTGATTCTAATGCTCGTAACAAATTAGAAGCTAAGTCTAATAAATGTTTTTTTATTGGCTATGGCGATGAGGAATTCGGCTGTCGATTTTGGGATGCACAAAATCGAAAGATTGTAAGAAGCCGGAATGTAATATTCAATGAGCAAGTTATGTACAAGGATCGTGATAGGACAGAACAAGTTGATTCTGTGCCAGAGGTTGAGAAAAAGGATGTGGATGATTTGGATGAGCTATCTGAGGGTTTTGTGCCAGACAGCAGCCAGGAAGACGAAGAGATTGTTATTCCGCAAGAGAGACAGAGTACGACAACTAGTGCTGTCAGAAGGTTGTCTTCCAGGGTTAGCAAACCACCACAACGTTTTTCACCGTCTTTGTACTACATATTGCTCACTAATGCTGGTGAACCAGAGTATTATGACGAGGCTTTGCAGAATGAGAGTTCAATTAAGTGGGAGTTGGCCATGAAAGATGAGATGAACTCTTTGTTGACAAACCAGACGTGGGAGTGGACAGAATTGCCAGCCGGTAAGAAAGCTCTTCATAATAAGTTGGTTTACAGATTGAAGGAAGAGCACGATGGTAGCAAGCGCTACAAGGCTCGACTAGTAGTCAAAGGCTTTCAGCAGAAGGAAGGGATTGATTACATCGATATTTTTTCTCCAGTTGTGAAGTTGACGACAATACGGTTGGTATTGGGGATTGTGGCTGCTGAGGATTTGCATTTGGAGCAGTTGGATGTGAAGACTGTGTTTCTCCATGGGGATTTGGAGGAGGACATCTACATGCATCAGCAGCAAGGCTTCGCAGTTAAGGGGAAGGAGAAACTGGTTTGCAAATTGAGCAAGAGCTTGTATGGGTTGAAACAAGCTCCGAGACAATGGTACAAGAAGTTTGACAGCTTCATGTGCAGTAATGGGTTCAAACGGCTGGAGGCGGATCATTGCTGTTATACCAAGGGGTTTGCAAGTCTTATGTGATTTTGTTGTTATATGTTGATGACATGCTTGTCGCAGGGTCTGATATTGGGGAGATCAACAAAGTAAAGAAGGCGTTGTCGAAACAGTTTGCAATGAAGGATTTGGCAGCGTTAAGCAAATCCTTGGGATGAGAATAATCCGAGATAGAGCAAAGGGGACTTTAAAGCTATCACAGGCCGAATATATCAAAAAGGTGCTCAAGAGGTTTAGCATGGGTGATGCAAAACCTGTTGGAACACCTTTGGCTAGTCATTTTAGACTAACCAAGGATCAGTCACCGAAGACAAACGAGGACCGGGACTACATGAGTAAAGTTCCGTATGCATCAGCGATATGGAGTCTTATGTACTCTATGATTTGCACACGTCCTGACATTGCGCATATAGTGGGAGTAGTGAGTAGGTGCATGAGTAATCCGGGGAAGCAACATTGGGAAGCAGTGAAGTGGATCATGAGGTATTTGAGAGGGTCTTCAGATATCTCATTGTGCTTTGCGAGTACTGGCCTGAAGTTGCAAGGTTATGTTGATGCAGACTTGGCGGGTGACATGGATAATCGAAAGAGTACTACCGGGTTTGTGTATACTTTGGGTGGTACAGCTGTGTGTTGGGGCTATAAGTTGCAGAAGATTGTTGCTCTCTCATCTACAGAAGCCGAGTATGTGGCAGTCAAGGAAGCTGGAAAGGAGATGGTATGGTTGCAAGGATTTTTGGATGAGTTGGGGAAGACGGTTGAGAAAGGAGTATTGCACAACGACAGTTAGAGTGCCATCTTTCTCGCCAAGAATCCGGCTTTTCATTCTAGAACAAAGCACATATAGTTGAGGTATCATTTTATCCGTTCTTTAATTGATAGTGGACAATTGATACTTGAGGAGATCCGTGGTGCGGAGAATCCAGCGGATATGTTGACAAAGGCTGTGACTGTTGATAAGCTGAAGCTGTGCGCAACTTCAGTTGGTCTCCAAGCTTCAGGTACTTGTGGAGATGGGTGTTGTGGGTGTTGATGATAGATGGTGTCTGTTGATGACCATTGAAGTTTGGGGAGCGACGTTGATCAGTCTTTAAGTGGGAGAATTGTTAGAATGTGAAGACAATCAATTTTTGTGACCTTGGTCCAGACCACCGTGAGACTGGTCTGGACCACCGCGAACAGAATTGAGTTTTGAAGCTGCTGGAATTAATTTTGGTCCGGACCAAAGGTAAAGCTGGTCCGAACCAGCGGGACGCGAGGAACTCTTTTTTTAGGGTTTTTTGGTGTGCTAACTTGCTTGGACTATAAAAGCAAAGTTAGGGTTGCCTCACATAATAATGTTGTTCATCTTTTCATCATAGTGAAACCCCCCAACATCCCGTGGAGTACGATTAGGCAAATTGCTTAAGTCGGAACCACGTATATCGCGTGTCTTGTTCTTTCGATTGCTTGTTTATTTTTCGCGTGTGTGTTCTCTTGCCCTAACACACTCAAACACCGACGTCAATCACTCGATCCCCGTCGTCATTCACGCCGTTGCGGTTGTCGATCCTACAAACGCCAATGTTATCACATCGTTGTCGCAGTCAATTAATAATCTTCGTCCTTTCCCACCGTCACCAAACGAGATCTGCACAAATCTCCATGAGATCGCCGTCCTTTCCCACCGTCGGCTTCGTTCCCACCGTCCCCATCGTATTCAACACAAACAGGTAAGTCGAGTTAGTTGAGGGTTGAACATATACGGTTATTTTTTACTATTTGTGCAGAACTGCTTTGGTTAGGGTTTTGGATGAACTTATGGAATCATATAATGTTATATATGAGCTTCTGAAATCTTTTTCATTACAATGGAAGAACATATGATGCTACTCCCTCCGTCCCTTTTTAAGTGTCCTGCTTCTTAACTCCAACTTATTAAAAGGACATCATCATTATACCTTTCACATCAACTTTTTCCTCCACTTTCCCTACTTACCCATCATCATTACTCTTTTACTCACTTACTTTTCGAAAAGGAATCTACTTTTAAGGACAAAATAGACAATACACCAACTTTTACCCACTAACTTTACAAAATGGACACTTATTAAGGGACAGCCCAAAATGAAATACTGGACAATAATAAAGGGACGGAGGGAGTATATGTTTACATCTGATTCTTTAACATATAACACTAATTACATACCAACTGCTGAAGGTTGTCTCCGGCCACCTCTAACACTGGAACCATCATAATATTTGATGAAATTTGTGTGTTTGTGTGTCATTTTGTTCTGTGCTTCAGTGATTATTTGGTCATATGTGAGTATCTATGCTCATACATAATACATACTACCTCCGTTCCAAAATGTTTGTCCGGTCCGTAAAACAAAGACTCAAAAATAATACATTTCTTTCAAGAAAAAATTTAATTTAATTTTCATAAATTCAAAGAACTCATGAATATCTAGTGCATTGTTGAAAAAATTTAAAATTTTCTTGCAAAAATTGTATTATTTTTACGTCCTCATTTGCGGACCGGACAAACATTATGGAACGAAGGGAGTATATATATATGAGTTCAGATGCAAAACATATAATATTAGGTTATAACATATAACACTGTAATGTTATATGTTATCACGTAACATTATATGACGTTAAGCAAAAAAAAAACATTATATGACGTTATACATTCTCCTTTTGGTTGTTTATATATGTCATTTTGTTCTGTGAATATGTAAGATTTTTTCATTTTGTTCGTTGTCATTTTGTTTTGTGTCTCAATAACGTAAATTTAGTAGTTTTATTAGTTTTTGTGTATAAATATATGTTAGTTTTATTTGTACATATAACCATATTATAAAAAAATATGGTATGTTCTCTGTATTTGAGACGCATATGGTTATATATCCAATTCTGTACCCTGTATCATGTCATCATATGGTTACATGTGGACTGTTTTAACATGATTATATGGTTATATATTCAGGTCTATTAGGCCGCTATGCGGACCAATTGAATAATGTAAATTTAGTAGTTTTATTAGTTTTCATGTATAAATTTATTAGTTTTATTTGTACATATAACTATATTATGTTCTCTGTATATGAGAAACATATGGTTATATATATTTAATTGTGTACCCTGTATCATGCCATCATTCCCAATATATATGGTTATATGTGATTTTCTGTTCTAGTGTATCATGAGACATATAACGTTTAGGTTATCGTTCGACAGCTGATATCATGAAACATATATAGTAATATACGAATTCTTGAATCCTTTTTTTAACATATAAAGCTATATGTTTCCATCTGTTTAACTTTTTTCTTATATGTGCATAAATGAAAAATCCAAAAGAAATAGGAGTATGGTTTCATGAAGTGCCTAATCCAATTTATTGCAAATTGGAGTATCACCACAATGAGCCATCCACATCAAATCATTCTACCAAAGGTACCTGATGATTTTAAAGAGGCACATTAGGATCGTTGAGCCTGACAAGAAAGCCAAGAACGTTAGATTTAGAATTTTAATTTGGTTAAAGTCTTTTGGTGTAATTCCTTTGTCTTGCTTTCGTATTGTTATTCAGAAGACTCTTAATCCGTTTTATAGATCTATCGATCAAATTTATAACTAAGTAGTTGAACAATAGTAAACTCTGAATCCATTTTTTATTTATTTTGAACACAGATGTGTTGATTGGCGAATGTAATGGTTTTAATGATTGTTACTTGTTAAAGCTTGAACATATACATGCATAAACATATGACCATAATCATATATAATCATATATGTTACCATAAGAATTGGTCCGCACAACGACCTAATATAACAGACCTGAATATATAATGTTATCTGTGTGGCGGGTGAGATCTGGAATGTAGAGAAAGTTGTCAAAATTCCAAAACGGATAAAAACAAAAAAAATTAAAATTTGTAAAATTATATGTGAGTTTCTGGCAGCTATGGTGGTGGCGGTGGTGGTTGTGACGGTGGTGGTGGTTGTGATGGCGATGGTGGTATAGTGGTGGTGGTGGGGGGAGGCGGTGGTGTGGTAGTGGTGGCGGTAGTGGTAGTGGTGGTGGTGGTGAATGGCGGAGGGGTGGTGGTGATTGCGGCGGTGGTGGTGGTTGTGGAGATGGTGGTAGTAGTAACGGATGTGGTGGTGTGATGGTGGCAGTGGGGGTGGTAGCAGTGGCGGTGGTGGTCGGAGAGAGAGAGAGAGAGAGAGAGAGAGATTAAAACCCTAGAAGGTCATTTTTGTCTTGTAAAAATTCTTTTTTAAAGTAAAATGGATCTAAAGCCTTACAAAATATTACTAGTGGACTAGAGGGGTTACAAACTTAAGAAGTGAACTTGATGGATTACAACCATGCTATAGTGGACTCTAGACAAATTTTTTAAATTTTCTTTTGGGTGTCTTTCTACAAACATGGCTTTCTATGGACATTAGAAATTTACATGTGACGTAAAAGGCTTCGGCTGTGATGCCCCTGAGTGGTATTGGGGCATCATGCCCCCAATACGTTACAGCCGTTAGATTTAAAAGAGTTGATCTAAACCATTCATTGCAAAAACATGATAACTGGTTGCAACCAGTCAAACCCAAAGGCCCCAACTCCTCCGCTGTATCTTTTTCTCTCGACTCTCGTCTCTCGTGTTCACTATTCCTGGCATCATCTCCGATTCTCCTTCTTCTATATTGTCTCTATTTTATACGCGTCTTTGTTAACTACTAACCCCAAATGAAAGCCCTATGATGATAGCAGATTTAAATGTTCACAAAGTGCTTGCTCCGAGTTACCCAAAATAAAAAGATCTCAGCTATCACTGAAGTGAAAATGAATCAGAGGCAAAAACGAGTTCGAGTTGTCCTCCACCAGCTTCAGATCGACCACAATGGAATTTCTTGTAATTTTCATTTTTTGTCCAATTTGTCCTATGCCATAAACTATGTTGAGGGCAAGATTTTGGCACTTGAATGTTCACTGAAGGAGAATATATATTTCAAGCCCCTTACTGAAAATCAAGAAAAAAAATAACGATACAATTGATATTTTTTGAGGCTCGGTTACGGCCGTATTTAGATTTGGTTTCACCTATTTAAAATGACTTGACGATTTAATGAAAAGAAAGAAAAAAATATACAAGAAACAAATACAACATATTTTAAATGATTTGACCGATCAATTAAGTTCTTCGTCAAATCAAGGCTTGTTCGACAGAAAGTTCTCGACAACTAAATAGGATATCAGTTAATGGTTAGTAAGCAAGACTCTACACCTAATAAGTTGGCAAAATGCCTTAATATATAGTAAGTATTTCCTTTCAAAAAGGCAAGTAAGTAAGACTCTAGACTTGTTGCATCTAAGAAGAATTGGCAAAAAGGTCTAAACGTGTATTCAATATTTCCTTTCAGAAAGGTAAGTACTAGCAAAAGTCATGGTATGTTTGCATGAAGAAGTAATGGTTGAATATTGTGGTGGTAATAATGATCAGGTTTTGTGGTATGCGTAGCCTTATTCTATGGTAAGTATGGTATTAACAATGATCAAGCTCTCTGATGTTCGGAACGCGAGGCAAGGTGATTGATGACTTTCATACTGGAGTTGGAATTGGTTATGGGACGTGAGAACATAACTAATGTTGGCTATCATTTTCAAGTTTAGTGAACTCATTATTCAATTTAAGATGTTGAGTTATCAGACTAATTAGTTTTTTTTCTTGTTGAATTGAACAAAACCAATTTTATCAACTATAATGAGTTTATTGGATTTAAGATGTGGTAAAAACGTCGTTTCTTAGAACAAACCGATTATCATCATTTTCATCATCATCGCTAGTGTCATCACTAATGTCTATCATTACATTATTTCCTTTCGAACGAACGTTGTCATCCATCTCTCCAAATCTAGTCAACTACGACCACAATCAATGGCAAGTGGTTTCTCATATAGTGGTATAAAATGCAATACATTATGGTCAACGTGATCTAAACAAACAAAAAAGTTAAAAAGGTAATCATTGAGATAAATTCAGATATGGTCAAATACGACCATAGTTTGTGGTAAGTAATTTCATATATCATGGTAATCGATTAATATACATTATGGTAATTGTTATTTATACAAACCAAAAACGTAAGCATTGATCTTTTGTGGCAAGTGTATCCTTTTCAAAAGGTAAGTACTAGTATAAACTGTGGTATGTACACATCATGAACTAATAGTCGAGTATTATGGTGGTAACAATGATCATGTAGTGTGGTATGCATAGCCTTATTTTGTGGTAAGTATGATATTAATGACGGGTAGATACACATTTTTCTAACATAACTAATACACTATAATAAGGGTAGTTAATAAACTAACTATCACAACAAAATTTGATGTCACTTAGTTCTACTTGATTTGTATTACCTTGTAACTATAGCATTATACATAATGATTAATGAAACTAAATGATTTTTTGAATGCGGCATTAGGGATCAATAGTTAGTGGTTACTCTTACATTAGTCAATTGTATCAGTCACTCATTGATCGCAATCAACACTATAGTTCACTACTATATCTACTAATGACTTTGATCACTATCAATCTACATTAACCAATTCATTTTAGCCAATTATTAATGCTCAATCATCACTATAGCATTAGTACAATTGGCCAATGACTCAACTACTATAGTCAATCATCACTCATTGAATATGATCAATTAATTAAGCTTTTAGTCAAATGACTCTGACTACTATAGCCGATTATAGCAATTAATCGTTACCCTACCACTAATTGAATAGTCTAATGTCATATTATAACTACTAATCGTTATAATATCATGTCAATCAATTACAGAAATTATTTCAAATAAATTATTTAAATATAATTCAGAGATTATTACAATTATATGGTTTATATTTTTAATTTTTAAAAATTTCTTATAATAAACATACATACACAAAGTAAAAATTTAATGGAATATATTAACAACATTAATGGTAAGTTATTCAAAACAATAAATGAATAATTATTTTCACAATAAAATTTGTTAAATAAGTAATAATAAATAATTTAATAAAATATATTAAAAATGATTATAAAATAAAGGCAATTTTTTGGCTTAAATAATTAGTTTCAAAAAATTGTTACAAAAAGATTGGTTTAAAAATAAAAATTATTAAATTTTATATATATATATATATATATATAAATATTATTAATTTATATTTATATTTTCATCAAATATTTGGTAGTATATTACACAAATGATTAGAAAAATGTCAAAAAGTAGGGGGAACATGACAAAAAGTTGTGTCAATTTATAAATTTTTAATAATTAAAAAAAATTCTGCAAAAATGTTCATTTTTCCGCCCAAAAAAATTATTTTCTCGCCAAACCGGCTACCTGGAGAACCGGTTAGAGAGAGAAAGGGCAAAAACGTTGAAGTGTAGTCTTTTGTTATGGTAAGTATACAATATTTTGTAGTAAATGCCAGTATAAACTATGGTAAGTAGAGTCAGTGTTCATGGTAAGTATAATGACGTTTTTTTCTGATAAAAAAGGCAAAACCACCATACTTTTTGGGAGTGGTTTTGATCCAAGGACTGAAATTCATTCAAAACCTGATTTAAAGGCCCATATTAAATGGGGGCATCATGCCCCAATACCACATTGGGGCATCATAGAAAAATTGGACGTAAAAAGGAAACAGAAAGTGCCCAAATCATATATACAAAGGAAGCACGAAAGGGAAATACCTAACTATTCGGTCACAAATCCTCTGATTCTTTTGTCCGTATGTAATGCCATTAATTTATGGGGAAAAGAAAATCATGAAAGATGAGTAACAAACCGAGGAGAGGAAAGTGGGAGGATTCGGCAGTTGTTTTGTGTAAACAAGAAAGTGGGATAGATGTGGCAGTTGAGGGGGAGTGTTTTACCTTTTCACCCTGACCATTATTTTCTAGCATGTAGCCGATTATTTCACCCAAGGAAACTCACAGCACCTCTCCTCGGCTATGAGCTCGCCGGTAGTCACCGGCGGCCATTGTTTATAGCTGTTAGCCATGCCCGGCCCAAGGGCATGGCGTGAGAGGCTTGGGCCTGGGGCCCAAAATTTTGTCCCCAAAAAGAGGGGCCCTCATTCGGGCTTGCCATGCTATGGATCAAGTTTGAGCCATTGATAGTTCACTGTATGGGTTTTAGGAGAGGAGACGGCGTGAACTGATAAACCATTTTGGAGCACCCTTGATCTTCCAATTGGCAAGCAAGGACTAGGACACTGATATAGCGCCAACACCCCACTCTAAATTCTAAATCAATCGATTTGTATCTTCTTCTTTTTTTGAAAGACAAAATTTCATTAACCATTGAAGTTGTTACAAATCAGTCGATTTGCAGGTAAGTAATGTCGAAAGTACTCAAACAAGTGACTAGTAAGAGTAGTGTACCTTTAATGGTTTGAAGGCCAATATTTATATATATAGGCATGAGAGGTTGAATTCCTTTAGGTTGGGGTCTCTTGGACTTACGAGTGCGGATTTGGTTGACATTTAACACGTCTAATAGCCTTACCCATCCCATTAAGCTTAAGGGTGGTTGTCGTATTAGGATTAAGACTACAGTTTCTTCTTGTAGGAAGGGACGGTTTAAGAGAATCCTTACTCAACCCTTTTCGGATAGTGTAGAGTAGTCCTAATTATATTCTTAATCATACGTGCTTGACCTCCCAATTAAATGCTTGACCTCCCAATTAAATGTAAGTTAAGTACCAATTTAATGACTCTTTTTCGTATAAGCCTCACAAGTCACAACAAGGAGAAAATTTTCGGTGCTGGACGGGTACCACATGGTGTCCGCTTGGCACATCAATTATTCCTTTTGGCGACGAAAAAATTCGTCACCGATTTTCGTTACAAAAGCCGATTTTATATGGAAAAAAAGTCCTTCTCTCCAGTTGGGTTTTAAACCCGAGTCCCTTGAGTTTTTTGCGCAAACTCTGACCAACTGCACCACACACGCTTTTCAATAAATAAAGGAAATATCTAATATATAACATATATGTTTAACATGAAAATATATTTCGAATGTAATTTTGAACCTTTAAACATTAAAATTAGCAATTTTGATAAACATGAAAGTTGTAGGCACACTACAAGAAAAATGAATTTTGGTGACAAAAAAGTGGTGACAAAATTTAATTTCATCATTAAATGAGTATATTTGGCGACGAAAAAATAAATTCGTCACTATTTTGACAACTTCCGTGATGAAATAATTTTGTCATCAATTATACCTGTTTAGTGACGAAAAAAATATTTTTGTCACCAAAGGTTCCGATTTGGTGACAAAATACATTTTACGTCTCCGAAAGCTTAAAAAATATGACGAAATTATTTTTCGTCTCCAAAGATAATCATTTGCTGACAAAAAATATCATTTCTATCGTAATCTGTAAGCAATCATATTTACAGCATTTTTAAAAAGATAGAAGAAAGTATGATACAAATCAGAAAAGAAGACAACTAAAATATATTTTGTCTTCAAATGGATACCTTTGGTGACGAAATTTATGAATTAAGCTTTGTCAGTAAATATATTTCGGACATAACTCTTTACTAAGAACTCCAATTGAGATAATTCAAATTGGGTTTGAACAATAACTCAAATGCCACTACAAGAAAAATTACATTGGGTGACGAATGAAAATTGTCACAAATTGCATGTTTTTCGTCACAAATAATATAGGTGACGAAAAAAAATTTGCCAACTAAAGGTTGTCGAGGATTCTTACCTGGTGACGAAATCAATTTTTTGTCCCCTATAGTGCCTTTTGATGACGAAACATTTTGTCACCAAAAAGTGAATAATTGGTGCCGAAATTTTTTTCCTCACCTATTGTGCTTTTTGAGATAATTAAAATTGGGTTTGAACAATAACTCAAATGCCTACAACTTTCATGTTTATCAAAATTGCTAATTTTAATGTTTAAAGGTTCAAAACTACATTCAAAGTATATTTTCAAGTTAAACATATAAGTTATGAATTAGATATTTCAAATATGTACTTAAAAGTGTGTGTGGTGCAGTTGGTTGAAATTTGCGCGAAAAACTTAGGGGACAACGAAAATTTTCGTTACCGATGTGATCCATCAGTGACGAATTTTTTCGTCGCCGAAAAGAATAATTGATGACAAAAAATTTCGTCATCAAAAAGCACAATAGGTCTGGAAAAAAATTTCGACACCAATTATTCACTTTTTGGTGACGAAATATTTCGTCATCAAAAGGCAATATAGGGGACGAAAAATAGATTCCGTCACCAGGTAGAAATCCTCGACAACCTTTAGTCGACAAATTTTTTTTCGTCATCTATATTATTTGTGACGAAAAATATGCAATTTGTGACAATTTTCATCCGTCACCAAATGTAATTTTTCTTGTAGTGGCAATTGAGTTATTGTTCAGACCCAATTCGAATTATCTCAATCGGAATTTTTAGTATAGAGTTTTGTCCAAAATATATTTACTGACAAAGCGCAATTCATAAATTTCGTCATGAAAAGTACCCATTTGACGAAATATATTTTTCATCACTGAAAGCGTTAAAAAGGTGACGAAATAATTTTGTCACCAAAGTTAAGCATTTGGTGACGAAAAAAATATTTTGTCACTAAATTGGTCATATTTCGTGACAAAATATATTTTTTGTCACCAAATGATTATCTTTGGTAATGAAAAATAATTTCGTCACCTTTTTTTAAGCTTTCGGCGATGAAAAATGTATTTCGTCACCAAATGTGTACTTTTGGTGACGAAAATAATTTTTTCGTCTCTAAACAGGTATAATTAGTAACAAAATTATTTCATCACTGAAGTTGTCAAAATAGTGACAAATTTATTTTTTCGTCGCCAAATATACTCATTTAGTGATGAAATTAAATTTCGTCGCCACTTTTTTGTCACCAAGTTTCATTTTTCTTGTAGTGGCTAATGCTTTTGCCATTGCTGCATCTTGATCTGTAAGTATAGTTTTCCGTGTCTTCCCACCCATAGCCTTGGCAAAAGTATCAAACAACCATATATAAGAATCAACAGACTCGGCATACAATAATGCAGCGCCAAAAACAGCAGTTTGCTTATGATGGTTCGCCCCAACGAACATTGCAAATGTCGGCCATCTTTGTTCGTCCTAGACGTCGTATCAAAACTAACCACATCCCCAAAGTGAGCATAATCTACCATCATCTTCGCATCAGCCTAGAAAATATTAGTTATCAAATCATCCTCATTTACTTGTATGGCATAAAAGAAATTAGGATCTTCTAGTTGAATTTTTTGCAAATACTCCAAAACACCACCGGTATCGCCTATCTTCATTTGCACAGTTCACTTGGAACGCAAGTAATTTTTATTATCTTGAGGAATAAACCCAAGATTCTCTCGCCCACCGGCTTGTCTAGCCATTAACTCAATTGTTGCCTTTGGAGCTATCCCACAGTCATTTGCCATATCTAATACGGATCTCTGAAATGTTTTCGGTGATTTCCTCTCAAATGAGTCAATTCACTTCGCCCTCGACAAACCTTTCCCATTTTCCGCCATCACCGCTCTCTTCAACTGCACACAACTCCCCTCTCTCTCTCTCTCTAAAGCTGCATTCTTGATTGGGAGATTACTACCCATTTGCCTTTGCTGATTGTTACTCGTTTCCCCCTTATTCACTTGCTATTGTTGTAGAGGAGTGGATGCTAGAGCATTAAGGAAGGAAGCCATGTTCAATATCTTGAGCAGAAAAAAATGTCCGGAAAATGCTCAAGCGCAAGGACAGCCACGCTGGCGACAGTGGTAAAAAAAAAAAAAAACATTTCCCCCTTGCTCTTTTTTTTTTTTTGGTTACACTTTTACGTTTTCACTTTCTATGGGAATGCTATTTGGCGGTCCTTCGTTTTTGCTTAATGGGAAATTTGTTCGTCTGGTCCTCTTCCCAGGCATTTTCTAGGTTTTTTATTTTTTATAAATCAAGTGTCCGGGCAGCTTATGTGCATTCCGGGAACCCAAACCCACCGTTCCGGCCAGTGGAGAGTCCGATTAAAGCTGGGAAAGCCACGTATGGACTGGTCCCATTACAGTTGATAGCACATAAGAGAGTTGATAGCACATGAGAGGTTTTTCGACCACAGAAGAAACCAAAGCAGGGGCAGTTTCTAGGGTTTACTGTGTTTTTATTTTTAATGTGGTTTACTCTCTCTGCTGGTTGTTTAATTTCATTGTTCTTCTTTCTTTCTAAATATTCGTTTGGCATGTTATCTGAATTGGATTTGGCAGGTCTTATTTACTTTCAAATCTGAACTCAGGGGCTGAAGTGGAAACCTGCAAAGTGTAACTTCTAAACAGCATTCTTTTCTGATGATGAAATGGGATGATTATAAAGAACTGGAGAGTCCAAAGTACTGTGCCTTTTTCTGAAGTTGCATGCTCCTTTAACTCTCGATTTGTTTCGCTGGAAGAGTTTTTTGAGCAAAAGACTTTTCATGAAACATATATATATACACACGGAGCGGTTCTGAGGATTCTTAAAAAAAAAACTGTAGACACCCCAATCCGGACCTCGAAGAGTCTTTGTCCGCCTCGGGCCGATGATGAAATAGAGGAAACGATACCTTTGCGAGCTTGAAAAAGGATCTCCCTAAGCCCAAATAAAATCCAAAAACCCACAAAAGCCCAGACAAAAGCCCAAAAGACCCTGGACCGAAGGAAGAGGCGCCGTGCAGAATGGCGCTGGAGTGCACGGCACCTTGAAGATTCAAGGGACCGTGCGCGGTAAAACTTCACCGCACGGCACCTTGAGCAAAAGGCTGACCGGCTCAGAAAGCTGTCGGCCACGCCAGTTTGAGCCACAGCTAATGACTGGCTCAGCCGAAAATGCACTCCTGGCCCGCCCAGAAAATACCTCCACCATTTGAAATTCAAAATCATTGGCCTTTGCCTATAAATTGACCCCTCCACTCAAGGAGAAAGGGCCCTTCTCTTGAGTCTCTCTTTGGCTTTTCTCTTGGCTCTATCTTACTTTCTCTCTCTAGTTTTCACACCCTCTTTCCTACTTCCACTTCCATTTACAAGTCTTAAAGAATGCCATTCCCAAAAGATATTCTTTCAAGGCTTTCACTCACTCCCTTCTCATCATTGAAGTTGATCTTTCATTAACTTCAAAGCCCCCTCACCCAAAATACATAACCTTCACTCACACCCACACTCCCTTTGTCTTATTCAACCTCCTCCATCCATATCCGTGACGATCCACCCACATCCTTGCATCCACGATCCTTGATCAACCTCGAAACCAAAGGTACAAACAAGTTTCCTCGGGCTAGACTCTGTTCTGGTTCTGAGGGGACTTTTCTGTCCAGCAGGTCTAATCCCTTTTGGTTAGATCCTGACTAAAAACCCATTTTCACAAAATAAAACCAACACTGTGCTGAGGTTGGGAAACCGCGCGGTCTGTTGATCAGACGCGCGACACCCTGACCCTCAACGCACGGCACGTTGCACGCTAATGTTGTTGTAGGCAGGCTGTCTAGATATGAGTGTTCCTCTGTTGTGGTTATCTGTATCTGCTGCTTACTGTTTCTATCGCTTTTAAAATAAGACCATATCTACAAGCCATGTTTTGGACTCTTTAAAAAGCTCTTCTAGATCATCCTAAATGATCAAGTACGTTAAGAACTACTTTAAAACCGTGTTTTGAGAAAGACAATGATATTTTTGGGATGATTTGACTGCTGTGAGGTTTCTGATGAATTTTCCAAAAGACATACAAAGAAAATAATGAGCTAGATGATGTTTTGGAAGTCTGCAACAGTTTGACAGCAGTACAGGTACCACGCGCGACACGTTGAGGTGCCGCGCGCGGCATCTCAGGGTGCCGTGAGCAGTTTGGCTGAGGTCCAGACAGCTTGCTGAAAGTTATTTATTTCATCTGCTCACATCATTTTATCACTACTGTACAGGCACCACCACATGCATGACAATGTGAATATTTTCCATGTCCCTTCCCCGCTACTTGCTTTATTTAAAGAGTTTGATATTCCAAATAATATTGAAGATCCCCCCTTTTGAAAATGTTAAGTAGAGACCGATTTTACTAGGCGAATGGGGTGCTTTTTAAAGGAAAACCTTCCCCATTCGTAATGTGGCTCCCGAACCCAATATCTCAACGTTTTCACTAGACCAAAAACCTTTTCCGAACGACTCCTCGGTTTCTCGGATGATCCATCTCAAAAATCTGGGTGGCGACTCTTTCAAAAAGGGCGGAGGGCGCCGGGAGCCCATAAAAATGCTCTAAAAAAACCCTCGAAATTTTAACCTCATAGTTTCCGATCAAATTTTGATGATCCGAACTGCTCAATATGTTCAGAATGTGATTTTAAGGGTACTCACGAGAAATTGGCAAAAAAAATATCCGGAAAGCGCTTGATTTGAGCAATTTTTTATTGAACCGTTCAATAAAGTTCAATAAAAACTGTTCAGATGAAGTCCTTTCCGGTCATTTTTTTTCTGATTTCCAACGAGTACCCTTAAAATCACGTTCTGATTACATTGAGTGGCTCGGATCATTAAAATTCGATCGGGAACTTGGGAGAGTTTTTTAAATTTTTTTAGAGTCTTTTTTAAGGGTCCCTGGAACCGTCCCGATATATATATATAGGGGAAAAAATCCGAACGGCGTCTAGAACGGCACTGTTAGATGACAACTCTACGCGCTTCTTCACCGGAATCCTAATATGTTGTTCGAACCCTA
Organism: Rhododendron molle; assembly: GCA_025413875.1. Taxonomy (NCBI): domain Eukaryota; kingdom Viridiplantae; phylum Streptophyta; class Magnoliopsida; order Ericales; family Ericaceae; genus Rhododendron; species Rhododendron molle. Next base: position 17,919,129 of record CM046388.1, on the reverse strand, counting down.
GCCTGCAAAATGGACAGGGGTGAGCGCACCTTTGCCTCTCGTGGCAAAGGCCCTCCGATGCCTAAGTTAGTATCACGTACCAGCAAGAAAACCTAATTATCAGAAAGAAACTGCAATGTGAATATCGGATGTTGCATACCTTTACCTCTAGGTTTACATCGTATTTATAGAGTCACAGTTACTTGCTCTCCAAGCATCTTTGTTGCCCTAGGTTTACTATCTCGTATAGGAAACCCCGTATCCCCCGGATTCTCATTCCCTAAATCGTTTGTTTCCTTTTAGACCATTTTAGGATCCTTTCTCATGATGGGCAGTGGATTCCATTCCCGTTGGGTATCTCGTCCAGATTCTGCTTCCTTACTGAGTATTGCCATTCTTTGGACCGTTCTAGAGCGTCCTCCAGAATGCTACTCCTGTTCGGCTTGCTTATTGCCGAACAACCTACCTGGACCAGTGACTTCACATGTCACTTACCCGGCCTATCAATTCCTCATGTCCATCGGAGCATGCCCCTGCTCGGGTAACTTGGACCATAGACCTCTCGTGTCTCCGGTCCTTATCGCCGAACAGACCGTCTGGTCCTAGTGACCCCTTCTGTCTCCGGTCTTTAACCACTGTCCGGCGGCCCCCTTATTAAACGTCTCACGCGAATCCCGAACATCACACGCTCTGTTACTATTTTCTTCTGTTCGGGATTACCTCCCTATAATTACCGTCCCGATATATATATATATATATATCCCCTTCTAGTTTCGGTGCCCAAATGGAGCTACTTGAATTTATATATACTCTGTGCCACTGGGCAATCTATCATCAAGGATGGGACCAGAGGGAGGTCTAGTGGCGGCGGCTGCCACGATAAGAATTTTAGAAAATGCAATTATTATATGTGGAAAAAAAAAATTATCCCCAACTTATAGTTTCGCCACTGCTAGATTTTTTTCTTATTTTTTATTATATACTAGTCATAAATCTTCTACTTTTTTCCAAGAAAGGAGAATCAAGAAAGTATTATAAAACTTAATTCAATGGGCCAAAGTGAAATAATATAAATGATGATGTGTAATTAAGATAAAAAAAACTCCACATTAATTCTAATCCTAAAATAACTTAATCTAAAAAATTAAGGGAATTTAATTATACTGTCATTCGCAAAAGGGAGTGCGGTTATCAATTTGGAAAATCCATATAGGGATCTTGGGAGTGATATTATAAATTTGGGGAGTGACATATCTTTGTGCATACAGATGCTCAGGACTATCAATGAAGGAAATATGACAATATGCACATAAATTGAATTGGGTCTCTAGGCCTGCCCTCTCTGATGCCATGTGGCTTTGATTTGGGGGCATAGTTTGGCAACAAAACACGTATAGGCCTGGCAATAAGGGCCAAAGTAATGCCGGATTTCTCCTGATTCTCCATAGATAAACCAAGCAATTATGGTTTGAGGATCAATTGTGGTTTTCCAGATGACCGAGGCTCCCGATCAAGAACCATCTGTATATCTGATTGAGACGTAAAGTCGGAACACAGGAACTACAAGCTGTGCTTTGCCTTCCTATTGATCATCCACTTATGCTCTAGATTCCATAGGTTAGTCTCGCAAGGTATCTAAAGTCTAGAGATCAATCTCTCTTTTTCAGGCTCTTGACGATTTCGAAAGCCTAGAGATTCCAATGACTGATCAATATTTAGGATAGGACTGTTGGGGTGCTAGGAAAAGGTTATATGAGGTGGTAGATGTTTGGAGGATGAGTGTTGTAATGAAAGAGGCTTTTTGTATTGCTTTCAAATTGTTCAAAGGAAAGGTACAATGAAGCTCTATTTATAGAGCTAGTTCCACCACTTTGGTGTTCTAGAATATTCTTCCTAATTACAAACTCTCACAACTTCTAGACTATTCTAGTTTTAACCCATGTGCCTAAATACAAAACATCTCTCAAGCTTCTTCTAGAATTATCTAGTTAAGCACATGAAATATCTCTTATGTTCTAGAAGTTTCTAATTCTACCCATGTGCTTAAATAATAGCTTCTACACACTTCTAATTATTTTAAACTTATACTTATTCTACACTATTCTAGAAGATTACAAATTACTTTCTAACACTCCTCCTTAATTTGTAATCTTCATGATCTCTTGAAACTGAGCGAATTTTTCTGATGCTCCTGATTTGGTCATGATGTCTGCTAGCTGCTCCTTGGTGTTGAAGAACTCAAGCTGAATTTCTCCTTTCTGCACCAAGTCTCTAATAAAGTGATGTCGGAGCTCGATATGCTTTGTCCTTGCATGAAAAACTGGAATTTTGCTCATTGCTATGGCTGACATATTATCGCAGTAGATGACTGTAGGCCCTTCTTCTTTATGCTCCATATCAGAAAGTATTCTTCTGAGCCATATAGCTTCACATGCTGCATCTGTTGCTGCAATATATTCTGCTTCTGCTGAGGACAAGGCAATTGTCCTTTGCTTTTTCGAACTCCAAGATATAATTTTAGTTCCCAAGCAAAATACTTGGCCAGATGTGCTCTTTCGATCATCGATTGATCCAGCCCAATCACTATCTGTGTAGCCAATAAGCTTGTTGTCTTTCTCCTTTGTATACTTAATGCCAAGTTTCTTCGTCCCTTGGAGATAACGGAGGATCCGCTTGGCTGTTGCATAATGTAGCTTGCTCGGCTCATGCATAAATCTAAAAATGAGATTCACTGAGTACACGATATCTGGCCTTGTATGAGTGAGATAATTTAGGGAACCAACCAGTTTTCGATAGGCCGTAGCATCGACCTTCTCCGCTCCATCATTTAACTGCAACTTTTCATTTAAAGAGAGTGGAGTGCAAACTGGTTTGCAGTTGTTCATGCGGAATTTCTTTAATAAATCTTCGAGATATTTTTCTTGAGAGATAAAAATCTCTTCTTTGGACTGCCTTACTTGTATGCCGAGAAAATATCTCATAAGGCCTAGATCCGTCATCTCATACTCCTTCATCATAGCCTTTTTAAATTCTTCGAGCATTGCCGTATTGGTGCCTGTATAGATTAAATCATCAACATAAAGGCAAACAATGAGAAAATCTTGCGTACCTCCTTTTTTGACATATAGGGATGGTTCACTTTGGCTTCTTTCAAATCCGCTTTGACAGAAATACTTGTCAATATTGCTATTCCAAGCTCGCGGTGCTTGCTTCAAGCCGTAAAGGGCCTTCCGAAGTCGATACACCTTGCCTTCTTTTCCTTTGATTGTATAGCCTTGTGGTTGCTCCACATAAACTTCTTCTTCTAGTTCTCCATTGAGAAAGGCGGATTTGACATCGAGCTGATATACAGAAAGCTCGTGCTGTGCTGCCAAGGCAAGAACTGTTCTGATGGTCTCCATGCGAGCGACAGGAGCAAATGTTTCATTGAAATCCACTCCAGGCTGCTGTGAGTAGCCTTTTGCTACTAAGCGTGCTTTGTGCTTCTGGATTGATCCATCTTCTTTGTATTTTGTCTTATAGACCCATTTGAGTCCGATTACGTCCTTTCCTTTTGGTAGCTCCACAAGATCCCACGTGTGATTTTTCTCGATAGTTGCAATTTCTTCATCCATTGCTTTTAGCCAAATTTCTTCTTTTGCAGCTTCCTCATAATTATGTGGTTCACAAGTGTAGAAGGCAAAATCACACGAGTCATATATCTCGTAAGGAACGTACCTTTCTTGTTGGATTGAGATCATCCGATGCTGAGCTCTCTGGACTGGTTTGCGGGCATTGATTTGGACTTGGGTCTGGAGTCAAAGTTTCTCGCTCATGTCCTGCATCATCAGGCTCAAAAAACTTTGGCTCTTGGAAGGAATTGTCCTCCCATTTCCACGCAGCAGCTTCATCAAATATTACATCCCGAGAAACCAAGAATTTAATTGTGTTCGGATTATAGAGATGATAACCCTTGGACTCGTCACTATATCCAATGAAAATATATTTCTCCCCTTTTTCGTCAAATTTTTCCCTTTTTTCTGAGGGAACTAATGCATATGCAATGCATCCGAAAATCTTTAGAAAATGTACCTGTGGCTTCTCTTTGTTCCACGCCTCATATGGTGTCTTGTTTCGAACCGCCTTAGTAGGAGAACGGTTGAGGATGAAAACAACAGTATTGACAGCTTCGGCCCAGAAAGTATTAGGAAGCCCTTTTCCTTTAAGCATGCTCCGTGCCATCTCTGCAATTGTCCGGTTCTTCCGTTCTGCTACTCCATTTTGTTGAGGTGTTTTCCGGATTGTTAGTTGCCTCTTGATTCCCTTTTCCTTGCAATAGTCCATGAATGGAGTGTAGATGAATTCGCCACCACGATCTGTCCGAAGTGTCTTTATTTGTCTTCCGCTTTGTCTCTCCACCAAGGCTTGAAATTTGAGGAATACAGAGAAAGCTTCTGATTTTTTGTCAAGGATGTATAGCCACATCATCCTTGTATAGTCATCAACAAAGAGGAGAAAATATCTTTTTCCACCAAGAGATGGTGTTCTGGTAGGGCCAAAAATATCAGAATGCACCAATTCCAAAGGCGCTTTAGCTCTCCAAGCGAACTTTGGAAATGCAAGTCTATGCATTTTTCCATATATACACCCTTCACAAATTTTATCAATTTTATCAATATTTGGTAGCCCTTTCACCGTATTTTTCTCCTTTAGCAATCTCATGCCCTTGTAATTTAAGTGGCCATATCTTAGATGCCACAAATATGAGTCATCAATTTTTTCTCCTTTAAGGGCAAAATTTTCATTAAGTGGCATTATTAATGGAAAAACTTTGTTTGGAGTCATTTTGACTTTTGCCACTTTAAAATTTTTCTTCTTGTCAATGATGGTGCACTCATCATTATCAAAGTTAAGTGCATAGCCTTTTTGCAGTAATTGGCCCACGCTTAATAAGTTTTGTGTAAGCCCAGGAACATAAAAGACATCAGGAATCAGTCTTTTGTTACCTCCCTTGGTATAGACGGCAATAACTCCTTTTCCTTCGACATTCTGCAGCTTTCCGTCTCCAAGCTTTACTTGTGAAGAAACTTTATCATCCAGCTGCACAAACTTTTTACGATCACCTGTCATATGATTACTGCATCCACTATCCAAATACCAAATGTTATCTGCTTCTTGTTGAGCATTCATGCAAGAGAATAGGTGTTCAGCTTCATTTTCTTCTGAAAAATTAGCTTTGTTTTTTCCTTGATTGAACCAACAATCTCGATCAGAACGATTAGAAACCTTACATCTCTTGCATTTAAATCTGCAATCTTTGGATGCATGATTAGATTTTTTGCAAATAATGCAAGAGGAGTTAGAGTTACCGCCATTAGGATTCCTTTGATTGTCGTATCATTTTCCTTTGTTCCGGGCTTGAAATGCATTTTGGCCTCCACGTCTATTTCCGTTCATGCCTCCTCCTCGAGATGAGCCCTTCTCTTGACCTTCTTGGATCTTTCCTCCAAAATTGATTTTGCTTTGAAATGCTTGCTCCAAGGATTGATTTATGAACCTGCTTATTCTTTGTTCATGGGCCTCGAGAGAACTCATTAGTTCATGTTGAGTAAATTTAGACAAATCCTTGGATTCTTCTATAGCGGCTACAACATGATCAAACTTTGGAGGCAAACTCCTAAGAACCTTTTCAACGATTCTTTTATCCGGAAGGCTATCTCCATAACTTCGAATTTGATTGATAATTCCAGCAACTCGGGAAAAGAACGTTTGAACTGATTCATTTTCCTTCATTGCTAGATTATCAAAGTCTCTCCATAGTGTTTGAAGTTTAATAGAGATAACCTTATCATAACCTTGATATTCAATTTTTAATATCTCCCATGCTTCTTTTGAAGTTTTTGCACCCATAATTCTTGGAAAGATAGATTTGCTTACCCCACGTTGAATGTTGAGGAGAGCCAAGGCATCTCTCTTCTTGTTCTCCTTGAACTTCTTCTTCCTTGCTTCCGACCACGTTGCTTCTTCTTCGGCATTTGCCGGTGCCTCGTATCCGCTTTCAACAAGATCCCACAATTCTTGTGAGACAAATAAAGTTTGCATTTGGATGCTCCAATAATCATAATTCTCTCCCTCAAATATAGGGATGAGATTTTGTGCATAGTTGAAAGTGAAAGAGTTGGTTTCCATGGTGGATGAAAGAAGGACAAGGATGGATCGGTTATAGCTCTGATACCAAAATTGTTGGGGTGCTAGGAAAAGGTTATATGAGGTGGTAGATGTTTGGAGGATGAGTGTTGTAATGAAAGAGGCTTTTTGTATTGCTTTCAAATTGTTCAAAGGAAAGGTACAATGAAGCTCTATTTATAGAGCTAGTTCCACCACTTTGGTGTTCTAGAATATTCTTCCTAATTACAAACTCTCACAACTTCTAGACTATTCTAGTTTTAACCCATGTGCCTAAATACAAAACATCTCTCAAGCTTCTTCTAGAATTATCTAGTTAAGCACATGAAATATCTCTTATGTTCTAGAAGTTTCTAATTCTACCCATGTGCTTAAATACTAATAGCTTCTACACACTTCTAATTATTTTAAACTTATACTTATTCTACACTATTCTAGAAGATTACAAATTACTTTCTAACAAGGACTTGTGGAGATTTATAACACGAATCATTTTTGTCCTTTTATCCAAAAATGTTTTAGTTGTTATTTCTCCAACTGAACAAGGAAAATGGGTTAAAACATTGGGGAAAAAATTTCAAGTCTGAAAAAAGTGGAGCCTTAAGTTTAAGAAATTTGTCTTCCAAGGTAAGGTAATTCAGTATGGTCCTATTTCCTTCCCAGGGAGGTAGAACTATGAGGGTGTCCAATTGGTTATGTGGTCTATTTTCCACACAAGTGTTGAGCGTATTTCATAAACACACAACACAGCTTTTGAATAGAAGTATTGAGCGTGCTTCATACATTTACCTTCTTAATGCAATACACAGATCTGTTATATTAATATTGAGTGTATTTCTCAATCCCATCTACTTGACAGCTTCAGTTAATTAATATTACGTTTTGACAATGAGATTGAGGTCATTTCATGTCGCTGGATGGTTAGGGCAGCTGCTTTAAATTCCTCACCTCTTTCTCCAAAACAGAATGCGCTAGTACCAAAGAAAATGTGTCAGTTCTACTTTTTATGCTCTATTGATGGAAAAGCACTTGAGGAACTGCGGGCTTCTGTCTTTAGCAAATTGCATTCGTTCTGAAGTTCAAAGCGGCAACATCAACTGTTGTTGGCACCTACTGTTGCCCACACATTCAACTTTGTCGTTTCTGTTAGCATTATTTTGACTAATAAGTTGGTCAGCATTCTTAATTTTCCACCATTTTTGTCCAAACAATAACTAAAAGCTTTTGGGATGATAACTTGGTAGATTTTTTTTCCCTCTTTGGATCAGGTGCTTGGCAAAGTTGGGTTCAACTACCCCATTTTCCTCACTTTTATTCACTATCTATGTAGCTGGCTATTGATGGCTATTCTGAAAGCGTTATCTTTCCTTTCCACATCTCCTCTTCAAAATCAACCAAACACTCTTCATTAACAGCTCTTGGTATAGTTATGTCTCTCTCTACTGGCCTTGCTAATGTCAGCTTAAAGTATAATAGGTGAGATGTGGCATCCCTCTTGGCTATGCTTATTTTTTTCCATTTGAATTTGGATAAGGTCTTGATAAAATCTACATTCCTCAGTGTTGGGTTCTATCAGATGGCTAAGATTGTTGCAACTCCAACGATTGTTTTAGCTGACTTAATGCTCTTTCGGAAAAGAGTATCTTTCCCGAAGGTATAGTTTTCACCATTTGGCATATATAGCTTCACAACATTGTTGGTTGGTTTCTGAAAATCAATTGCTTGAGTATAAAATTGTGTGGGCGTCAAAACATGGATTCCTTGATTTCTTTTCAGCTTTATTTGTTCAGAGGGGATAGTCTTAAGTCTTGATCTAAGAAGCACGAATATGGACATGAGATACGGACACGATACGGATACGTGAATATGTGATTTTTCCAAAAAGAAGGATATGATATGTTGAATATAAAAATAAATAAATAAATATATTATATATAATTTTTAATTCCTAAAATTCTATTAATGATTAAAATTTTCTATAACACAAGTTCACCATTTCACATGCCGAGAGAGATGTATTTACATCTAGTTATATATATAATAGTATCTATATAGTTATATACACATACACACAATGAGGGAGAGAGAGAGACTTACAAGGTTGTCGAGAGAGATGATATCATTCGTGTGTTTCTTGTGTCGATTGGTAGGGAAAAAAGAAAAATATAGTTCTAATTACAATTTTAACCCCTATATTTTAAGTAATAACATATTTATCCTCGCGCGTATCCAAAACGTATCCGAGCGTATCCAACACATATCTGCGCGTATCTGAAACGTATCGGGATACGAAAAAATAATTAATTTTAAAAGTACGATTCTTTAAAAAAAAACTTATCGGATATGTATCCGGAGAGTATCGGTATCCGATACGGATACGATATGTGATACAGAGACCAAAATAGAGTATCAATGCTTCATAGCTCTTGATAATAATGCGAGATATGTCTCTGGAATGTATGATGTATTCAAGTAAGATTTCTGGTCTCATCCTTTTGCAAGCATGGTTTCCATGCTCTCTGTTGTCTGATTTCTTTTTGCCCTGTTAAAAGTAAGCAAATTGACTGAAAGAGAATTGTAATGTTTTTGTAGTTACTCCATTATCATGGGTGATTTGTGCTTAATAACTCATACATCCATGATGAAGCGGTTTTTGGTCACCTCCGGAGGAGGGGTTCCTCAACCGTCCATCTGATCCTCCAGCAGATGAGGCGGCTTCTGGCGTGCTCGATTAACGACCTGCAAAACAGAAACGTAAACTACGGGCACCGGTGTGGCTGTCACCATCGCCCCACCGATGCCTAAGTCAGTTGATTTTTTTTAGATGAGAGTGATAAGTATAAAATAACCTCCTAAGGTCAGCCCAGACCAGGAAGCCTAGCTCAACACGAAGGGCCATGTAGGGGACCTAGTGACATGGAGCTTAGCTTGAAGAACTGAGCTCAGAGGACCAGCCTAAGGGCAAAGGTCATCCCAAAACCAAAGAGCTCACGAGCACAGCCCTAAGGGCACGAGCTAGAGTCCCAAGAACATGGAATCTAGCTTATAATAGCTAGCCTCTATTAAACCAATCCAAGGACGGAGGCCAACTCACAAGCACAGCTCATAGAAGAATATCGAGTGCTCACTAGGTGAGGTCGGCAAGTATGACGAACCTACAGCCAGAGACTTGTAAAACACTCCACGGCAGAAGTTCGTACAGTCTATGGGACTAATAGAACAGCCAGGACTTTATCTCGTCCGAAGAGATTAGGCCATGGGTCTTAGAGGATAACCATAAAGATTCGTCCACCATGAGGACTCCTAACCTGATGATAAGCAGGTACAAGAGTCCAAAGGTGAAGGGACTCCTCAAACCTGATAAGGACCAGAGAAGTCCTAAGGTAAGGAGGACACTCCAACACCTATCTATACCCGCCAAGAGTGGATGAGACTTAAGAGTCCTAGTCCTAAGGGATTCCTCCAAAAAATGCCTATATAAAGATCACACCTCCATATCACAAAGGTACGCAATACAAATGATACAGAACTCATACTCAGTCAATTAACTTTATATCTCGACTGACTTAGGCATCGGAGGGGCGATGGCGACAGCCACGCCGGTGCCCATAGTTTACCGTGTTTGTTTTGCAGGTCGTTAATCGAGCGCGCAGGAAGCTGTTCCATCCGCTAGAGGATCAGATGGACAGTTGAGGAACCCCTCCTCCGGAGATGACTAAAAATCGGTTCATCAGTTGGCGCCGTCTGTGGGAAACGAGAAATCATTCTCAACCCTTCACGGTGAACGGTTTCCACCGTGGATACTCGATTAACGGCTTTAGAAAGTTATACTCAATCACTTTCTAAGAGTCGTGCTCCATCACCTTCAGAAGTTCAGATGAAGGATACCTCGCCCGCAGTGACACTGGCAGCATTCACTACTGATAAGTATGGTTGACCTAAGAAGGTCAGCACTACAAGAATTACGAACTTAGGGAGTTGGAAGCAGTCTTATCTCCACCTCCCTGGGGAGTTTTACCTTTGACAAAGCGCCGTTGCCGGGGACTTATCCGGAGCTATCGCAAGGTCCAAGGACCAGCTCTGACCCCTAGCTACGGTGGGGAGGATAATATTAGTAATATTATTCATGGAATGTACTCATTCCAATCAAGATACAACTCTGAGAAACCTAAGTCCTAAGGGATAATAAAGGAATGATATCGATAAGATAAGCGTAAAATGCCAATGATAAACACAATCAAAGACGGATAAGGATTCAATGCTACGATAAAATGAATATGAAGTCCCAGCTAAGGTAGGACTCCACACTCTTCAAGGAGATGATCCGAAATCCTCGAGATACAGTCCAACAAGGACTCAACCTCCTATCAACATGCCTATAAATATGACGGGAGAACTCCAATAAAAAGGATCATGTCGGAGCTGAAGACAAAGCTGATTCATCAGCTTATTTATCAACCGCCTTACAAAAACAAGCTAATACTATGAAAGGAATAATCGAACCCTTGCAAAATCAACTGAAAGTTTTAACCCAAGGGTTAACGGAGTTGACGCAAATGAATGAGGAGTTAAGCAAATAACTCGCCAATTTAGACGAAAGTCCATTTGAAGAACAAAAAAGGGACGGTAACACCGACCCTGAAAAGAGGCAGTCGAGTCACAATATCCTAAGGGATTTTCCCTTCATGGCCAAAATAATAATTAAGGCCCCCGCTCCCAAGGGAGTTCGAGATGCCATAAATGGCGACATTTAATGGTTCCACTTACCCAGTGAATCATTTAAGAGACATACAGATCTCTAACACAGCTCCAGGAAATACTAGATGACGTCATGTGCCGAGCCTTCCCTATTATACTAAGGGGAAGCGCGCACACGAGGTTTTACAAGCTCCTACAGAACAGCTAAGCAAACTCAAAGAGCTCAGCAAAAGCCTTGCAAGCTCAAACGACGTAGCTAAGGCTATGAAATAAACGAAGCTTAGGAAAAAATTTCAAGCTCAAACGACATAGCTAAGGCTATACAATAAAAGAAGCTCGGGAAAATTTCCAAGCTCAAACAACGTAGCTAAGGCTATGAAGTAGAAGAAGCTTAGGAAAATTTCCAAAGCTCACAGATGTAGCACGGCTATGCAAGAAAAGAAGCTTAGAAAAATTTCCAAAGCTCATAAACGTAGCACGGCTATGGAACAAAAGAAGCTTAGGAAAATTTCCAACCTCATAGACGTAGCACGGCTTTGCAATAAAAGAAACTTAGGAAAATTTCCAAGCTCACAGGCGTAGCACGGCTATGCAAGAAAAGAAGCTTAGGAAAATTTCCAAGCTCACAAACGTAGCACAGCTATGAAATAAAAGAAGCTTAGGAAAATTTCCAAGCTCACACACGTAGCACAGCTATAAGATACATATAGCCAAGACAAAAAGACCGAGCTCAAGTGCTTGGCACAACTATGACATGGGCAAGAATTGGCAAAATCTGCAAAAGTCAGTATGCATAACACAACAATAACATGCACAAAGACTGTCGAATCTGCCATAACTTGGTGCAAAGTGAGAGTACGCTTTCATTGAACCTGTACCTATCGTGGTCATATTTTCAAAAACAAACAGCCTCTAAAAAGGCCACTAAAAGTGATCTCATCGAGGTCATTCCTAACAGTCATTTGGAAAAACAAAGTTCAAAAATCAACCAGCCATCTACCTCCTTACCTTAAAGTAGGACATGTGGAAATCGTTGCATGACTACACCACCAGATGGATAACATGGATGACGATGTCTCCATAGCAGCCTACATTACTAGGCTGAGCTAGGGTTAATTCCTTATTCAGGAACCCCCTTAAACCATGGCTGAGCTCACGCTTAGAGCTCAGAAACGCCTTAATATTGAGAGCGCCCTGAACACTAGGCATTCAAGGGTCGATTACTCAAATAAAACATCAATCTCGAAGGGAACGAGAGAAGAGATCCACCACGCTAAGGCACCGAGGATCAAAAACTCAAGTGTCCAATGGACATCTTTTTGGAAGAGCAAAGCTTGCCACCCACATTACCTTTGCGGTTTAAAGCATCCCTACAGGCCAATAACATTGGCTAACTCCTATAGAAATAATAGGATCCAACCAGCAAGACTGCTTGGGCTATTGACTCTGACCCTCCAACATTGACAAATGACAAGACTGATCAGATTGTTAATCCATCATGTCCCAAGGGGCAACCAGTCATAAGGCCAACGGCCCACATAAAACAATTACACAATCTACAAGTGCCAAGCTATTTTCCCGACACCTTAACACTTCGGGGAGTAGGGAAGTATGGCTAGAGCTCAAAGAGCTTAGCTTTGGATGCAAGCCTGAGCTCGATCGACAAAGCTTACCCAGCCATAAAAAGTTTATGGAGCTTGGACAACCAATGGGTAAAGCCCAGTCCCAAGGGAATTAAATCTTGAAAAAATTGGGCACGGCCCGCGCATTTAACGACCCTGATTTTTGGTCAATAAAAATTTTGCTAAAAATTTGAATTTTATTTTAATACTTGGATTTCATTTTTAACATCCAAAAATCGGTCGTTATCGACTTATAAAATTTTGTTATTATATTTGAAAATTCTTTATTTATTTTATAAATCCCTTTTAGCGATTAATAATCCGTCATAATTAGGTTTATGACTTAGGAGATTGGAATTCATCGCCCGGGCATTAAGGTCATTTTCTAAAGACGAGTATGCCTATTAAGACCTGGGTATAGTAACTTGGTAATTGTAGTAAAATCCTAGAATTATATTTCTCGACTGGAAATCCTACATGGCAACCGATTAGTTAGCAACCCTAACTACCGTTTGGCTTAGTTACATTTTCCTAACCTAGAGCGTTGCATCGATGCCAAAGTGGTTAAATTTTAGTCTTTGCCTTAACCGTTGACTTGACTGCCTTGCTTTGGCTTGGCTAGGCTGCCTTGGCGTCGGCTCGCTGTCGGGCCTGCCTTGCCTTGGCGTCGGCTCACTGTCGGGCCTGCCTCGCCTAGGCGTCAGGTCACTGTCGGGTTGCTCTGCCTTGGCTGCCATCGGGTTCTGCCTTGGCATTTGGTCGCGCCTTGCTTTTGCCTTGGCGTTGCTGGGCTGCCTTGCTCTGGCCTTGCCTTGGCGTTGCTGGGCTGCCTTGCTCTGGCCTTGCCTTGGCTACACCTTGGCCACCGCTTGGCCTCTGCTTGGCTACCGGGCTGCCTTGGCCACTGTTTGGCCACCGGGCTGCTTTGGCCACCGCTTGACCTCTGCTTGGCTACCGGGCTGCCTTGGCCACTGTTTGGCCACCGCTTGGCCACCGGGCTGCCTTGGCCACTGTTTGGCCACTGGGCTGCTTTGGCCACCGCTTTGCTAGCGGGCTGCCTTGGCCACACTCACGCCTTGCCTTGGCGTTTGGCACCGTCGGGCTTTAATATTCCGTTATTAGGCGATTTCCTACTAAATAAAACCAAAATACCACTCGAGCAATGAAAGCCTAGATTAAGTATCGTTAGTCTTTAACCGATTAGTTAGAATAGCCTAATACCCATTTAGCCTAATCACTTCTCCCTAACCCTTGATTAACCCTTTGAACCGTTTGAACCTTTTAGCCATCGACCATTGGACAATAGCATTAGGGTTTTCTTTACCCATTGGATAATAGGAGAACCTTGGTTAATCTCCCTAAGTATGAGATTAGATTAGTTTAGTGCTTAATTGCAAAGTATTATACTTTTTGGTATTAACCGTTGGATAATAACCATTAGGAGATTCTTTACCCATTGGGCGATAGAATAGAATCCTAGCCATCATTACCCATTGGTTATTGACCGCTAGGGAAACCATTATCCAATGGATAATAGTTAGTCTTGACAATCATGTACTAGGTAGATTAAAATATTAGATTTGTCATGTGTGGTAATTGAATTAATTATAATTAGTTCATTAGATTAGTACATAGTACTTTGAAAGTATTAGAATACTTTATTAGATATTGGCATGTGGTATATCTAGCCTAGATTGTGTAAGTATTTGCTTGTATATTATATATATGTACTTGTATATATATATAGATATATATATTATAATGAAAGTACACATGTGTGTATATAGAATTTTATAATAAGAAAAATCTATTTTTGGTTTAAAATACAAGATTTTAAAGTACCCAAAGTACTTATATACTAATAAATGTATATACTTCCATAGAAGTACAAGAGAGGAGGAGACAGAGAGCCCAGAGAGATTGAGAGAGAGAGAGATAGGAGAGAGAGAGATAGATATGGGTGTACATTTCTTGGTCTTTCTTCACCAAATCCAATTGTTTATCCACTCCAAGTACATCTACTTATGTAGGAAAAGAGATAGGATGAGATAGTATGACATAAGTAGATTGTTAGTACTAGATTTCTTACAAAACCAAACCCTTACTCTTTCACTAGTCAATCTTTCCAAGGTACTAGATCCATTATTTTATGAAATTCTAGATTTACCCATAAAGATTTTATGATCAATTTACATGTTGTACTTGTACCAAAGACTTAAAATATTGGATTTTCTAAGTACCTATTATCTAGTATTTTAATATGGAACATGTGCCTAATTGCATTGTTTAATTAGAAAATCTTGTATAGTACTTTATTTCTTTTACCCATTGGACAACAAATGTTAGGAGATTTATTAACCAATGGACAATAGCTTAGTCTTGCCAAAAGTACAAGGGTTATTATTTAATTTCCCATGGGATTCTCTTATTATTATATACAAAGACTAGATTTGCCATGTGTGTTATTTGATTAAAATAGGATTAGTACAATAGGTTAATATTTTAGTACTTAGTTCTTTGAAAGACTAAGATTAGTATATTAGATATTAGATTTTGGGCAATCTAGGTTAGATTGTGAAGTACATGACTATATATATATATATATATGTACTTGTATCTATATGTATATATATTAATGGAATAGTACCATGTGTGTAATTGTATATTTTAATTGGAAAATCAATTTACTAGAAAAACCCTAGATCATGTAGTACCCATATCTATATTATTATATATGTATTCATCCTAGTGTGTGTGTGTGTGTGTGTGTGTATATATATATATATATATATATAGTACAAGAGAGAGAGAGAGATTTGGAGAGAGAGGCCAAGAGAGAGAAATTGGGAGAGAGAGAGAGAGAGAGAGATCGGATGGAGAGGGAGAGAAAGAGAGTGATGTGTGCATGTGTACTCTTGCATCTAGTCCAAATCCTTGGCCAATCTTCACACCCCATCTTGTACCACCAAATCTAGGGTTTTATACTTCCATATCTAGCCTAAATCTCCTAAAGTACTAACCCTAGCATTTCTTATTTGTTCAAAGGACTAGACAAGACCAAAACCCTAATAGAATAACATAGAATTGTCCTATGAGATGGAGTGCAAGTAAAGGAAGATCTTGGCATGTTTCCAATGCATGAAATGACTTGATTTGGGGCTTTATCCAATGGATAAAGGAGAAAGGGGGCAGCCGGCCATGAGAGGGAGAGAGAGCCATCCATTTGCCTATAAATAGGCCTCACACTTCTCATTCAACACACACCATTCCAATCTCCAACTTCTCTCTCTAGAAAACTTAGTGTTCTTATTGTTCTTGCTTAGTTCTTTAGTTGTTCTTGAAGTTCTTCCTTAGTTTCAAGAAGCTTATCGTAAGCCGTTACGCCGTTCGAGTGCCGACTTTCTTTCTGTCGTATTTCCGTAGTCTTTTTCTACCGCCAAGAAGAAAGGTAGATTTTTCCGATCTACTCTTCCAAAGTATACGTGATTTTATGTTAGTGTAGAGTTCTTCGAACCTTATCCTAAGTATAGTTTATGAGCATGATAGAAAAATATGTAGTATACTTGGATAAGTCGATCGTATGCTTTTATTTTACGTAGTTTACTTTGATCTTGAGAATAATTGAATGCATGGTTTATAGAATCTTCCCAACTTGATTAACTCATCAATAAACATATGTTGTTACGATTTCATTTAAAGATAAAGTGTTGTTTCAAAACGAAGTATTCATATTTTGACCTTTTCAAGGATTGTGAACTTGATCACATGATTGCTTACCTTACTTGTGGTTGTAAACAAGCATGATTAAATAGAGTTGGATGATCTTGCTAGTTTAGTTTCAAGATTACTTTAAAGTGATTCGTCCCGCCGCGGAGTCTATGCATGCTTACGAGACACGAGAACCGGAAAGTAGAAACATGACACTTAGGGAGTGGTTGATATGGATAAAAAGGATTTTTGAAACTACATAAATGCCGGACTTGGTAGCCTTTGTGTAGACTTGCGAAAACCGCAATGAGGCCGGACTTGGTAGTCCATTGTGTAGATTGCTAACGGAGCCGGACGTGGTAGCTTCATTGGTAATTGGGCTTGGTTATCCGCGGAGAGGAGCCAATGCAAGATTTGATAACGTGGCTGGACTTGGTAGCCCGTTGGTAACAAAGAATGACAAATGATTTTCAAAATGTTGATTGGAAATGGTGACACGGTTTACGATGAGTCGCGTAGGAGAGACAAAGAAAGGCATGACACCAACGTAGGCAAGATAATCAATGCGGATGTGTCATTGTTAATTATGTTGTTGAATGAGCATGTGTAATTGCCTATGTACCTTCGTGTTATAAGTTATGGGTTAGCGGGTTGGATTATTCTATTGAGCTTCAGAGCTCACGGTGTTACCTTTTGGTGACCCCGACATATTATATCGGGGCGACGCTGGTATAATGTGTCAGATTTTATAGATGAGCAGCATGAACAGTACACCTTGGAGGCCTTCGGAGCCGAGGAGCTTGCAAGGATGGAGGAAGAGGCGGAGCAGTAGTTAACCTTAGATTATCCCCTCTTTTGTTGAATAAAAGTACTCTTGTGAGAATTTATGTTGTAATAATGAGCTAGACTCTCCTTAATTTATTCAATAAAAATGTTTATTTAACGTACCCAAAATTCGGGGTGTTACAGCGCACCTCAACCAGAAGTCAAAAGCAACATAAGTGTTAGAAACTTAAGCATGACCAGCAAGCCTGCTCGGTCACAGCTCAAGGCCCCAAAATTAGACTAAGCAAAAAGTTCAGCATTGAGCAACCAAGGTCTGCTCAGAAGAACATAGTTGATAAAGCATGTGATGTTCTCCATAAAGCAAGTGCAAGTGCAAAATTGTCACGACAATAGCAGTGAATGAGTAACTCACCTCTACGGAAACATGAAAATTCTAAAGAAATACACATATAAGAGCTCAGGCTCGTTCAAAGAGCTGAGCATGAAAGGCAACATCATCTGATCATCTTCAAGGATTGACATGGCACCATCATCAGCCCAGCTATGTGGACCACCAAGTTACACCAACAAAGGATCTTGATCATCTAAGGTGGTTGAAACACCTCTTACGGGAGGTGACAAACATAAAATATCTTAAGGGATGACCCGGGAGAGTACCTCAAGACGAGTACCCCAATTGGACAACAGAGCCTAGCCCGTCAACAATCCCAAGGGATAAAGAGTTAAGGCTAGCTAATCTTAAGAGATAAGCTCAGCCAACACAATAACACATGACAGAGGAGCTCAACTAAAAGTCCTAAGGGACATGCATGGTCACCCTAGCACACCTTAGTTAGGCCAAGCAAATCATCATGTTCGACTCAACACAAAAATTCAAGTAAAGGCCCTAAGGGACAGGGTTGCCCAAGGTTACAACCAATAGTTGCAAGAAGGCTACATGCCCAAAAAATGACCCATGTTGCTCGCATTCGATGTACCAGATAAAAGCACGGAAAGTGATCACCCTCTCAAGTGTTTCCCTTTTCCTGACCTGACCAGGTCTAAAGAAACAGGGGAATAATTTAAGCTGAGTATAAACCAGACCAGCTCATCCCAAGGGACAAGCAAAGCGAGCACCACGGTGCAGCTCAACACATTGAACTACTCGATCACAAGAGAGCCAGCTCGGCATACATGTCCAGGAAGACTTAACAAGTCACCCCCAAGAGACATCCTATGAACATGCTTACAAGATTCTACGGGGATCAGCGTGATAACCTAGATGCTAATCATGGACATTATCCTAAAAGGACCAAGGGTCCTAAAGCAAAGGGAAATATAATGGCCAAGTATCCCAATACCTTGGTCAAATTGAGAAACCACTAACCAAAGTATCTCCTTCCCAGAAATGTTGACCCTACGAGGGGACAGATAGGTACCAACTTAGAAAACCTCACATAGTTTGAACCTCACAGCTCTGGTAAGAGCTAAGTTCAACCTAAGGGTTGAAATCTATCAAATCCAACCTACAGGGTAGGATACCCCAACTTGGCCTAGCACTAAAGCAATGACTAACCTAATGGAATTCCTATGGAAAAACATGAAGGGCCCAATAATGCTAGGCTTAGCTCAAAGAGCAAAACTCAATAGACCAGCCCAGGGGAAGAGGTTAACCTATGAGCACAGCTCATGTCTAGCTTAGCCAAAGAGCTAAGCTTAGGAAATGTTACATCCAGCTCGGTCTTAGAGCTGAGGGAGTAAGAGAAGTGGTCAATCAACCACCTGAAACCAATCACGATAAAGTACTCTACGGTGGGAATTCATACAGTCTAAAAGACTCTTGAAACAACCAAGATCTTATCCACCAGTAAAGGATAAGGACTAGAAATCCCAAGGGATAAACCTCTATAGGTCACAAGGACTCTTGATCGAGATAAGAATCAAGGAGTCTTGAGCTAGGGAGGACACTCCAAAGCTCATCAATCCCGTCATGTATGGATAAGCCCAAAAAACCGCTTGCTATTCTAAGTCTCATGCTAAGGCATAAGTAAACCTCATGCTAAGGCGTGAGCAAACCTCATGCCAAAGGCATGAAGCATGAGAAAACCTCTTGCTAAAGGTATGAGGTGCTATTTCAAGTCTCATGCTAAGGCATGAGGTGTTGTTCGAAGTCTCATGCCACTACAAGAGAAAATGCTTTTTTCGTCGACCTATTTGCGTCGGCAGGGAATGCTATCGCAAAAAACTACTTAATTGCGTCGGCATTGCATCCCGTCTCAAATGTTATCAAATTGCGTCCGCTACGTTGCCATCGCAAAAAAGTAGTGGCAAATAGATTTTTTTTGCGTCCGCAAAGTACTCCCCGACCTAAATAATAACTTTTTAGGCCAAAAAAAGAGTACGACTAAAAATAGAATTGGCGGGGACGGGAAAAAGTTCTAATTTTTTGGAGGGTTATCTTTGATGTAGCCCAAAAGCCCCAAATCTCTCTCATCGTCTCCTATCTCTTTCATCGTCTCCCATCCCTTTTTCTTTTGCCCTAACTTTTTTCAGCTGCTAATCGAAGACAACGAGAGCCACAACGCCGACCACGGCCACAGGAATCTCTCATCCCTATCTCTCTCATCGTTTCTTATGCCTTTTCTTTTGCCCTAACTTTTTTCATCTGCTAATCGTAGTCAAGGAGAGCTCCATAATTAACGACGACCACGGCCACAGTGATTTCCGACGAGACTACTACAGGGGTTTCCGACGACCACACCATGCCTTCGCTACCAAGGGCGGTAGATACAAGGGACTACAGAAGGCTGTAGCACAGGTAAAGTTTTCAGAAACCAAAAAAATAAAAAATTTCATACGTATGTTTGTAGCCGAATCAATTTTAGCCCATCTCAATTTTTTCTTTATCCCAACCCAATCGGTCCCTTTTGTCTCACATTTCCCCATTATTTATAGGAGTAATATCATTTTAGAGAGATTCAAGAAGAGAGAGAGAGAGAGAGAGAGAGAGGGGTGCCGTTGTGGATGCTGCTGGGGTTGGGGGTGAATCAGTTCCTTGCCGACATGAATCGTTTGCTCTCCTTACTCTTTCACCACGTGTGTGTGTGTGTGTATATATATCTTGTTTGCACCCATTTGTGTTTTCCGTTATTATGCAGAAAAACAAAAAAAAAACCATAGGTTTCTCATTAAAAGAAACAAAATATAGAGCTAAGCTTAGAGTTTCTGTTCCTCGTAGAGACAAAAACCTAGGGTGAAGTCTCTAGACTCAAACAAGAGGGGAACTTTAGTACTATTATGTATCTGCACGTTCCTATATGAGTATACGGTTTATTAGTTTATTTGTAATTTAAAGAGTTTTGTAATACTGATTCATTGATCTCTTTGACTTCTTAATCCAAAAATTGGTAATTTTATAATGTGGTGTTTTAACAACTTGTTTATCTATTCCTGTTTATATTGTTAGGGGAACTAGTGGAACTCAAGTGCGTTTGTGGAATTTGTTTAATATTGTGTTTGGTATTTGGCCCTTTCTTTTCTTTCAACCGTAACTTGTTTCGTATGTTGCACTATCTCTCTTTATTTTTCTTTCCTCAGTTAAGCGACTGAGAGCATACGTGAATATTTTGGAGTAGATAGTATGCATTGGTGTGTCTATATATGCATAATGTACATGTTTGTCTAAAGAAATATTAAGGAAGTAGAAACATGGACAATGTTGGGTCAGCTTTTGGTGCTCCATCTTCTAGCTGCAACTTTTCTTTTAGCGCCATTGGTATTGACACTGCCTTGCATGTCGACATCTTGAACCCTTTCAGCAAGTCTTCAGTGTATTTTTCTTGAGAAATAAAGATTTCTCCTTCTTTCTGTCTCGCTTGGAAGCCAAGTAAGTATTTCATTAAGCCAAGATCAGTCATTTCATATTCTCTCATCATAGCTTTCTTGAATTCATCTAGCATTGCAAGGTTAGTGCTAGTGAAAATCAAATCATCAACGTAAAGGCGTACAATGAGAAAATCCTTGGTACCTCCCTTTTTGACATGTAAAGATGGCTCACTAGGACTCCTGTGAAAACCATTTTGGAGAAAATATTTGTCTATTTTACTTTTCCAAGCACGCGGGACCTGTTTTAGACCATAGAGTGCTTTTCGCAGTTGATAGACCAGATTTTCTTTTCCTTTCACCACGTATCCATCAGGTTGATCCACGTACACTTCTTCGTCTAGTTCGCCATTAAGAAATGCTGATTTTACATCCAATTGGTAGATTCGCAACTCCAATTGGGTAGCCAATGCCAAGACTATTCTGATGGTCTCCATCCGAGCAACTGGTGCGAATGTCTCGTTGAAGTCAACTCCAGGTTGTTGCGAGTAGCCTGTTGCAACAAGACGGGCTTTGTATTTTTGAATTGAGTTGTCTTCATTGAGCTTGGTTTTAAAAATCCATTTCAGCCCGACCACGTCTTTTTGCGGTTGACATTCAACAAGCTCCCATGTTTGATTTTTGACAATGGAAAAAATTTCTTCATCCATTGCTTTTTCCAAACTTTTACTGCATCTTCAAAGTTTTGAGGCTCACAAGAGAAAAATGCAAAATTACATGCATCATAAACTTCTCTTAGTGGGCGTACCTTCCTTGTTGGTGATTCTGAGCCACTTTCTTCAAATGGACTTTGTTGGAAATTTGGTGAATCCATTGGTGAAGCTGGACCGGTAGGAGAACTTGGCTCGCCTTCATCTGGTTCTTCAAAGCTTGGTTGTATAAAATTTTCGGCTTCATAGGAGTTTTTGCTTTCCCATTCCCAAGCTTTCAATTCATCAAAGTGCACATCTCTGGAAGTTACCAACTTGTTGAGTTTTGGATCAAAAAGTCGATAGCCTTTTGATTCATCACTATAGCCAATGAAAATGTACTTTTCTCCCTTTTCATCAAATTTGTCCCTATTTTGAGAAGGAACATGAGAGTAGGCAATGCATCCAAAGACTTTTAAAAAATTTATCACCGGCTTGCGATTGTGCCAATTTTCATAAGGAGTTTTGTTGATGACGGCTTTTAAACCAGGAACATATAAGACATCATCAATTATCTTAGAGTTACCTCCCTTGGTTTTTACGACAACGGTTCCTTTGTCTTTTACTGGATGCTCCTTCCCATCTCCCATTTTGACTTGGGAAGCAAATTGACTATCCATTTGAGCAAAGAACTTCAAGTCTCCAGTCATGTGGTTGCTGCAGCCGCTGTCCAGGTACCATGTTTGCTGTGCATCATGGTGTACTCGACGGCACTTGCTTGAAGAGCTTGCTCGACGGTTCTGAAATATGGAGTTTTGCTTGAAGAACTTGCTCGACGGGACTTGATCCTGCAAATCTGGACGTTCTTTTCTCATGGGCTTCAAGAGAACCCGTGAGCTCATGAAGGGTGAATGTGGACAGATCTATAGATTCTTCAATCCCAGGCCTCTTTTGAATATTTTACACTAACGATTCTGGGGACAATAGATTTGCTTACCCCGTGTTGTAGTTAAACGTGGCATTATTTTGAGTTGATGCCATGAATATAACAAAGGAATGGAGTATAAGTAAAAGGGGTTAGGCTCTGATACCAAAAATATGTTGGGTGCGAAATATTTAGGTGGATTTTTGGTGAAGGACAAGGTCAATTTTGGGTGATACACCGACTAGTGTATGAGGCCAAGGGGAGACAAGATAAGTAATTTTTTAAAGAGAGAGAGGAGAGCACGAGAGAGACTAAAAGGAAGGGACTGTTTTTGGATTTTTCTTCACCGACATAACAGGCGTACAAGTGTGCCTTATATAAGGCTTACACATTACAGAATAATAAAAGCCATACATGGGAGCTATGCTCCTTAGTTATTACACACATGGTGCACCATACTGCACGTTATTTCCCTTAGACAGATCTCTGCCATTCAGTGGCACATTATTCAAGACACAATTACAAATTACTTATTCTAATATTGCAGGACCAGGATCCATTTTGTGTAGCTGTACTTAATTATGTCTGGAGGTATCTCAGCTTAGAGTTACATTATCATTAGTTTGGCCTCTGTACTAAGTTTGTTTTCTTCAGGACGTTGTCTTTTCTTGTAGTATTGTTGGCACCTTGTTCAACCTAGGCAGATTTTGTGGATGGAATATCATAATTATGTCGACGAAATACTTTTGTTGGCACCTTGTTCAACCTAGTCAGCTTTGCTGAGTACCTAACTTTCTCTTGACGAAATACTCTCTAAAGTGCATGGTGAGATATATAAATGACTCTTAGTTCATCCATTCATTCAGAATGCTTGAAGAGGGAGGAAGCTAAAATCACTGCATGGGCGAACCTTCAGAAGGCAAAAGCCAGGCAGCGATAAGGGAACTAGAGGTTTGTTAAAATCTTTCCCGATAGCATGTGTTATGCAGTTCTAGATTCTGTGGAGAAGTATCATATTATTTTTCCATCATAGCGCATAACATTCCAAATGACTTTCAGAGATCTGTCAAGCAGGAATCAATTGAGCATTAATTGTACTGAATATGTGCCATTTTTTTAGCAGACTATTTTGTATTAAGATGGTTATTTATGGTGGGTGGTCGACTTGGACTTGCGTTTTCTATGAATATATTCTGATGGTCAATAGTATTCTGATGGACTTGAGTTTCCTATGAATTAGGAAATAAATACCATGCTACACTGCCTGAAAAAAGAATAATGTTACACCACGTGTTTAGTGCTTCATGCTCAGTTGTTATCGATCTTTGCATTACAGAGAGTTAAGATTGAAAAGGTAAACCACTTTGCGTGTGGTCTTGACTGATGAGTCAATAGCATCTTAAATTGAAGTTTTGATATTTATACTTAGGAAGATTCTGCTTACTGATACATTAGTAGCAAGTTTGGACATGGGCACGTATTGGCCGGGATTATCAACAGATCTTTTGGCTGCATTGTTGCTTGGCGATTTTCTGATGTATGTTAGGATGAATTTGTTGGCGCAACAAAAGCTGTAGATGGATTTGCCCAAGATATACTAGAACTTAGGTGCAGCAAAGAGAAGTATTTTTCTGAAATTTTATTCTTGGGTACTTACATCCAAGATTACATTAGGATCTCCTATTTATACTTGCTGATGTAACTAGACAAGATTAACTCTTGACCTTCCAACTTCAAGTGACTTAATCTAGATAGGACTAACTCTTGACCTTCCTACTTCTAGATAAGACTCAATTAATCTTAACCAATTCTAGACCTTTCTACAAGACTTATTCAGACTTCTAGAAAATTACAAATTAACTTCTAACAGAAATTTTATTGTTTCATGTGATTGCAATTGCATACATAAAAATATAAGTCAACATCTCATTCTTGTGTATCTATCTTCTTTTGCAGGTGTTTGTCACGAACCAAAGTGTGCAATGATCGTGAAGATGCAATATTTTGGATTCCACTTATTTTGCGTTGTTGTTCGTGTTTAACGAAACTAAGGTTTTTACTTTGTTTGAAGTACTATTAGCATTGCCTACTTTAGCTTTTATTCCCTGAACATATGTAATTCGAGCAATATTGTAATATGGATCAGCTCTTGAGATTGAATGAATTGATCAATGTTGGTTTTTGAATGAAAGATGGTTTTTGTATTAGAATGGATGAGGACATGCTTGGATGGATTATTGTTGTTTTATATGTCCAGAAAACTATATATAAAGATTAGTATCTGTAATTAGTAAAAAAGAAATTGGGTCAGTGATTGCTCCTAGGATGTACAAATGTTTTGAAATTTTGAGACAGCACAAACTCAGATGCAAGAGGAATAAGTTTATACCTGAACCATTGGCGATGGCATAGGCCGACGAAAATAGTGCTATTTGCGATGGCAAGACCTCCCGATGCTAATGATCATATGTTTTCCAAATTTTTTGAGTCGGCAAGAATGCCGACGCAAAAAAACTGTTAGCGACAGCACATGCCGACGCAAATATTATGCGACAGCACCTGCCGACGCAAAAAACTTTTTGACACCCCACCATTTTCGTCCCCCCCACAGCCGACGCATTGCCGACGCAAAAGACTCTTCCCGTCGCAAATGGTGTCCCTGCCGACGCAAATAGGTTGACGCAAAAAGCATATTCTCTTGTAGTGTGCTAAGGTGTGAGCAAACCTCATGCTAAAAGCATGAGGTACTATTCCAAGTCCCATGCTAAGGCATGAGTAAACCTCATGCTAAGGCGCATAATAACTACGCTCAGGCAAGCATTGATCGCTTATTCCCCTAGGGCTTATCAAATGAGCATTGAAGAGTCAGAGCTCAAACAGCTCCAAACAATAAAAAATTCAAAAAGTGGTCCAAGAGCCACTCGCTCCAAGACTTATCAAATGAGTCTTGAAGATTCAGAGCTTAAAAAGTTCCAGACCATAAAATTCAAAAAGCTCAGAACCATAGAGATTCAAGGGAAGAGGCCAACCAGCCCACTCTGACCAAACTCGAAGAACACTAAACTAATAAAATTCAAAAGAAAGCAAAATGTTAAGGTTGGAAGCTACAGGCTAGCTAAGATCTACATGGTGCAGAAATTCAAGCTCAGTCATGAGCCCGATAGATCCAAGGATCTGGAATACATCTCCACCTAACTCAATGAGGTCACTTCAGTGCACCTCAATAGAAGCATGTGAAGAGTTTTGAAACGAACTGCTAAGGCAAAATGTCAATGAAAGATCAGTCCTTAAAGGACACAAATTCGCAAGCACTAGGTTGCTCTTTAACAACCCAACGCTCAAAGGATTGGGGAGTACCTGAAATATATTAATACCCTCACATCTACGCTATTCCAAGGTATTCCTAAGGGAACTAACATAGGACTAAGGGTCCACAAAATTTCCCTGAACCAAGCAATGGCTATGTACATTGCAACCTGATGAAAATCACACACGAGCTAGGCCGGCATAGTCATCGATTCCAAAGCAAATAGTGTTTCCTTGTTTTCACTTATGTTCTTACTCGGAAACAGGGGAGTCACTGATAAGTATAAAATAACCTCCCAAGGTCAGCCCAGACCAGGAAGCCTAGCTCAACACGAAGGGCCATGTAGGGGACCTAGTGACATGGAGCTTAGATTGAAGAACAGAGCTCAGAGGACCAGCCCAAGGGCAAAGGTCATCCCAAAACCAAACAGCTCACGAGCATAGCCCTAAGGGCACGAGCTAGAGTCCCAAGAACATGGAATCTAGCTGATAAGTAGGATAGACCTGAGGAGGACAGCACCGAAATAAATGCGGAGCTAGGGAGTAGAAGTCAGCTTTGTCTATACTCCTCTAGGAAGTACTATCTATGTCAGAGATAGGGTATGCCAGCTCCGTCAGCCAGACGGAGTTGGAAACAGATTTAAAGATCAGCTCTGACACCCGATTAGAACAGGATAAGTAGCGTTCGTATGGCATACTTATCCCAATCTAAGATACCACTCTGAGGAGCCGTTATCCTACGAGATAAGGGAGAAGACATTGGTAAGATAAGCATAAAATACCAAAGATAAACCCGATTAGGGAAGGATAAGGATTCCAAGCTAGCAGGGTGCACATGGAGTTCTAGCTAAGGCAGGACTCCATGCACTTCGTTAAAGCAATCCAAAATCCCCGAGACATAGTCCTACTAGGACTCAACCTCCAATCAAATGTCTATAAAAGCAACGATAGAACTCTAGCAAAAGGTACATGCAATTCATGACCGGGAATTTCAATTCTCCAACCAAATAGCAAGTTCTTTACTGACTTAGGCATCGGAGGGTGGTTGGCACACCACCACATCGGTGACTAGGGCTCTTGCTTTGTTTTGCAGGATCAGGTCGGAGTTGGATACAAAGTTGATTCATCAACTGGCACCGTCTGTGGGAACGTCTCTTTCCTCACCGTGAATAGTTTTGTATGGTAGAGACCTGATCAAGCAGAAAAACAATGGCTTCAGACCCCCCACAAACGGGCATCGACGACGCCACCAAGACCGCCGCTGCAGTAAAAACTGCTAAGGCTGCAAAGGCGGCCATAGCCGCCACCGCCGTAAAAAAAGCCACCAAGGCAGCAGAAGCAGCCAAAGTAGTAGAAGCGGCCTTAAGTAAGCAAGACTAGAGGCAATCAGATGACCCCAGAAGCATTTGCTCAGATGTAAGAGCAAATAAAAACATTGACCCAAGGGTTACAGACTGCAATGCAAGAAAACGTAGATTTGCATAGACAAATCTCCGAACCGAGCATCCTAAATCTGCAACATAGTCAACACGAGGAAGAGGATCATAGAGAGGAAGGCAGTTCCAGTGAGGAGGAAAGCCAAAACCAAAAGAGGAATAGCAAGCTGCCCCTGGAAAATTCACCCCACGAACAAAGGGTGATACTCAAGATGCAAGATCAGATTGAAGGGTTAATGAAGCACATCAAACCACAGGCCCCTGCTACGGTAGAAGAGCTAGTGCAGAATACGGATTCACCTTTCACCCCCGAAGTCATGGGGCTTCCCCTTCCAAGGAAGTTTAAGATGCCCCAGTTGGAAACATTCAATGGCTCCACGGACCCGTTGGATCATTTGGAAACGTACAAATCCCTAATGCACCTATAGGCAGTGCCTGACGAAGTTATGTGTAGGGCTTTTCCTGTTACCCTCAAGGGGAGTGCCCGAGCGTGGTTTAACAAACTCCCTCCTGGGAGCATACGTAGTTTCAAAGAGCTTAGCACGAACTTTGTAAGCTACTTTATTGTTGGACAACGCTACGGCAAACCAGCAACCCACCTATTAAGAGTGAAGCAGCGAAGATAGGAGTCGTTAAGAGACCACACCACCAGGTTCAACAAGGAGGTGGTCCAGATAGATGAAGCTGACGATAGCGTGAGTATCACTGCGTATATAGCTGGACTGTATTCAGGGTAGTTTTTATACCTCTTATCTCAAGAACCACCCAAGACCCTGGCGGAGCTCATGCTTAGAGCGCAAAAGCACATGAATGCAGAGGAAGCTGTCTGTGCAAGGCGTTCCCGTGATGGTTTTGATCCCCAGGCAGGGCCATCGCATGTTAGTGAATTTCAACCACCTGATAGGAAAAGAAGAGACTCCACCCGCAAGATGGGAAGGAAACCAAAAAACAAGAAGGTAGACTCGAGAACTTCCCCTAAAAGGGAAGGAGGACCGCCTCAGGGCCGGTACAAGCAGTTCACTCCGCTCATAGCTACGGCAGAGCAAATCCTCAGCAACCTGCAAGATGATCCGGACCTCAAGTGGCCCGAAAAGTTGAGAACCGATCCAAACAAAAGAGCTAAGGATAAGTACTGCAGATTCCATAAGGACCATGGTCACAACACAGATGATTGTATTGACCTAAAGCAACAGATCAAGGACCTGATTCAAAGGGGAAGACTTCAACGTTTCATAACAAAGAAGTACCAGAAATCATCCAGGTGAGAAGACACAAACAAGGAGGGAAGAGATAGTACTACACCCCGGTCAGGCCCCATTGGTGAGATCAAGGTCATCCATGGGGGATTTGCTGGAGGAGGAGAGTCTAGCAATGCTAGAAAATCTCACCTGGGGAAATTAAGAATAGAGGAACACTTTGAAGTCAACACGGTTGGCCGTCAGAATAAATTCCAAAAGAAGGAAGAAATACCCATAATTTTCTCAGAAGAAGACATCAAGGGAGTTCAAATCCTTCACGACGACCCTCTGGTTATAACCGTTGTCATGGCAAACTACCTCACGCGTAGGGTGCTGCTAGCCAGCGGGAGCTCCGCCGATATTCTATACCTCCACGCTTATGATCAACTCAAGGTTGGAAGAGAAAGGCTAAGGCCCATGGCTTCACCACTAGTAGGATTCGCATGTACGCCCATTTATCCAGCTGGCCAAATAGCCCTACCTGTCACTATGGGAACAGAAGGAAGTCAGATTACACGAATGATAGATTTCATAGTAGTTGACTGTCCTTCTGCGTACAATGCAATATTGGGAAGAACAACCCTGAATAAGATCGGGGCAATAATCTCCACATATCATTTGATGATAAACTTCCCAACGCCTGAAGGAATAACATGCGTAAGAGGAGATCAGAAAGCAGCACGGGAATGTTATGTCACCTCACTCAGAGGGGCTAACACCACCATGACCATAGAAAGCCTCGACACTCGAGACGAGGAGAAACTCCAACAAGGAGAAATTGTAGACACCCCAATTTGGCCTAATGATTATTTGGGTCCCACCTTGGGGACCATCCCAATGATGAAATGGATACGGTGATTGCTGTTGATTGACTTCTTGAGAACCTTAGGACTTTTGGTAAGAACTTTGAGCCACTTAGGACCCAATCGAGCCATATAGCCTTTGGGAAATACGTAATCTAGAAGAATCCATCCGCCAAATTGTAACATTGATCCCACGGCCTTTACATCATTTCCTCACCCGAGCAACCTGTTGCCTAAAAATCTCCATGAGAGATCAATCCCACGGCCGCAAGATCCATCCGTCAGCCGCCACATCCTTTCCTTGGCCACACAATCCTTTGCCCGGTCGCCAGATTGTCCATTTTCCAGACTCTGGAACGTTCTGTCGATTGTTTGATCCAACTACACTACCTCTCCGATGCGTTTGGGCCACGTTCAGAGATCACAACGATCACAACGAGGAGTTTGCATTGCGTTGCAATTGCAATAGTGCGTTTTGATTGGACCGAATGAGTCACCAATTGCCTATATAAAGGGGCCTTTTGACTCCGAAAGAAGGACACGAAATTCATATCATTATACACCCTCTCTAGCTGTAGAGACCCGTAATTTTTAATTTTAATTTTTTAATAATTATAATATTCAAATGAAAGTCAGAATTACGAGATAATGTGAAATGTTATAAGAATATGTGATTTGGGTTGAATGTGATAGAACTTGGAAGTTTGGGGTGTGAGTGTAAGATGTATGTGTGATGGTAAATATATAGAGGTGAGTGTGTAGTAGAGAACCATTATCCCTTTTGTTCCCACACACGTCTCTCTCACCCTCCGTCCGACTCTCTCTCTCTCGGCCTATCCCTCTCTCTCATTTTTCTTGCTTCTCCTCCATATATAAATCCTTGAACACCGCCCCATATTATGCCTTGTACAAGCATCCTTGGGTCTCGGGTCACGTGGGAAGAGCTCGGAGGAAGTGTTCTCGGTTGATTTCAACTCTTGGAAGCTAGGGCTTGCGGGGAATTTAGGGGTTTTGCTCAAAACCCTTTCGGTAGGGATTTCTCACACTTGTTATGTGTTTATATGGTGTTTATGTACTTAGATCGCGCTTAAAATCGTTATTTGAGGTTGTTTCCTTCATTCCCGGTGCAGAACAGGGGCTTAGTTTTTGGGGTTTTTCGTCTTCTTAAACTTGAAATTGAATTTGGCTCCTTCATGTGAAATAGAGTAGACTTAAAGCTCGTTTTAATACCGCAAGAATCACCCGAAACCGTTGAGAATTGAATTTATGGTGATTTTTAGAATACTGGTCTACAAATCTGTCTCGTTTTCAGGGTTTCAGCCCACTTCGAACGGCCATAACTTCCTCGTCCGATGTCCGTTTTATGAAAACTTTATATCGGTTCGAAGGTCTTGAAGTCAGCTTTCATTTGCCACTAGAATCGTCTTAGAACTCGTAGTACACAGAAAGTTATGATTGTTTGAGTGGAGGTGTGTCAATCTGTCATGCTGCGTGACAGATTTGTGTAGCCTCGGTAAACCCCTGTTTAACCACCCTTGGGGTGCAGATTTGACAAGGGTTCCTTCGTGACTTTTAAGCTTCGTTCAATCACACAACTATTGGGACTGGAATCACTTAAAAATATTAAGAACTCGATTTATAGTAGTTTTTAGAAGATTGAACTGAAATCTGGAAATTTGGACAGCATACAGAACTGCGTTTTTCATCGTTTGTTATGGTTAAGCGACCCTATTGGGTATGGGTCCTTATGAGTTTTAAAGATTGGTAAGTTGGTGATATTTTGGCGTTGGAATTATTGAAAAATATTAGGTACGTGATTCTTAATGAATATTCGAACATGGACTACTTTGTTGGAAATCAGGATATGCTCATGTGTCGGTTTTAGATGATTACGGTACCCGTTCGTTGTCTAGGCATTCGGGTGATAAGGGGGGGCATTGTGGCATATTGTGATGAATATTATGAATTTGTTATGTGTTGAGTATGACGTTGTATAATTGTTTTAACTCGATAATGGGTGTTAGATTGAGTATTGAGGGATTGTGCATAATGAAAGATGTTTATGGACATATGATTTGAGTGTCATGGCTACGTGTGATATCGAATTTTGTATGTATCGTGGTGTGGCATATCATAGCATATGGACAACGGATGGAGTCGTATCCAACTTCGGATGTCGACGAAGGTTACGGGGCCTAACACCGCCCGGAATATGGAGTCGCATTCACTTTGTGGGATGTCGACGAAGGTTACGGGGCCTAACATTGCCCGGAATGTGGAGTCGCATCCACTTTGTGGGATGTCGATGAGGGTTACGGGACCTAACACCGCCCGGAATTCACGTCAATATGGACGGAGCCCGGTTCACCTTCTTGGCGGGACCTTGGCGAGGGTTACGGGACCCAACATTGCCCGGTGCATTGCCTTGCATCACATATCACGCATTGTTGATTGGTTGAGCTAGAGTTATGACCTGTGTTACTTGGGTAATGAAAGGATTTTAGTGGACGCACGGGGTCCGTTGCTTGGGTAATGAAAGGATTTTAGAGGATGCACTGGGGTCCCAAATGCCCGAAATTGAATGAAATACTTGAGAAATACAAGACAAATTGATTATGTTCTAAAAGGAAATTCAGTCATGTGTTCGTTTTGTTCTGCTGAAAGATATACTCATTGTCATTTGCATCTTGGGGTTCGTTGTGCATATAAATTGTTGCTCACATATTACTATTGATGCGTGATCATTACATATACGTATAGATCGAGGCATAATGGAGTATTTGAATAGCGATGGACAAGTGACGGTTGAGGGTAAGTTGTGGTCTAATTAGGATAATTCGAGTTGGTTTATGCTTCTAGTTTGACGTATGAGCTGTTAGGAATACCTTTATGAAATTATGATCCCCTGGTCGTAGTATGCTCGTTTGTGGTGGAAGACTCACGTTTCTTTGTGGTGTCTCGTCGCATTCATTCAGTCTAGGTGCATGATTCATCGCATTTTCACATAGCTTGTGTATAGATTTTCCTACTGGGCTAGTGTAGCTCACCCTATCATTTTCAGGTACACTACAAGAGCACTGTCTTGGAGAGTGTGAAGCGTATGCAGACATCACAGGCTAAAGTTATTATTTTTTTAGAGTACTTGTCTCTTTGCGTAAATCAACTGCATTGCACTATTTTCTTTATTTTGGAAAACTGTATCAGTTAAAGAGATCGGTGAGATTCGAAAACTGTATTGTAATTTGAGGTATCGTATGTACTATTGTGAGGATTTGTTTTTAAAATGGTATTGTTATTTATGTTGAAAATCGAGGGCGTGACAACTTGGTATCAGAGCATAGGTTTAGAACACCTTAAAACCGTGGGGAGACACTTAGTCTCATGGGTCTAGCGGTTGCATTTGGGACATGATCTATGTGTGCATCATGTGGATAGCATTCATTCATCTTAGTGGCATTATGTTTGCATTTATGTGGAGCTGTATGACGTTGTCAACCCATGACCAAAAAAAAAAATGGCGGGCTTGACCTCAGAGTGATATGGTAGTTGATGATAGTTTCTCTCCTTTAACTATCGTAGTAACTAGAAATGACATGCTTTGCGACTGTGTGAATTTGTAGAAAGTTACGTATTGAGGTGGTTGATGTGAATGGTAATGCTTTGGGTTGCTACGTACTGAGGGGTGTTTATGTGTTTCGCGTGTTCATTTATATTTGACACAATTATGTTTGGTGTGTGTATCATGTGTATCATGCTATTTTAAGTTGTAAAGTTTGAACTTAGAATTTTCATGGGCTTTTTAGAGCCACGATTTATGAAGAATTGGGCACTGTGTGAGCTCGTGGTTGCATAGGGTACTGTGTGAACCCATGTTGAAATAGGGCACTGTGTGAGCCTGTGATCTGTTGGGTACTGTGTGAGCCCGCTGTCGTATTGGGCACTGTGTGAGCCCGTGGTTGTATTGGGCACTATGTGAGCCTGTGTTTGTTGGGTAGTGTGTGAGCCCGTTGATGCGCTGGGTACTGTGTGAGCCCTGTTGGGTACTGTGTGAGCCCGATGGGTATGGTGTGAGCCCGTTGATGTGTTGGGATACTGTGTGAGCCCGTTGGCATGTAGATGTGTTCGGCGATATGCAATGCCATTAATTTGTACGACGAGACAGCGGTCGGTTGATTTGTTGGGGTATTTTGCGTATGAAATGTGCTGCTATTTAGTTTAAATTTACTTGTTTGACATGTTGTGTTGTCATAGTGTGTGAAACTTGTCCTTTGAATGCGGTACTGAGTAGATATTGATGTGATATGTGGATACTTGTCACTAGTTAAATAGGTAATCAAAAAAAAAAGAAGAAGAAGAAACGTACTTGAGTAGATTGACTCGAATCCTTTACTTAGACGTAGCACTATGTGACGATTGAGATCTCTAGTCTCAACTCCTTGCCCTATAGTATCTTATGATTTGATGATGATTTTGCATGTCTTTCAATTCTTATACTATGGCTTTATTGAAATTACTGCTACCTTGGTTGATCCTTCGTAAAGATGTTGAGTAGGCGAGACTAGTTGGGACGTTGTAAACACATGCCGAACAGGAGTTGAGTTCTTTACTTGGGGCGTTGGGTGAGTATGGTGAGACATGTGGAGTGGTAAACTTTTGTTTCGAGAGTTGATATGGTTGTAGCTATGTGAAACTCAAATTTTTCTAAAAAGGAGTGGTACTTTCTAAAAGTTGATTCTTTGTATAGTTCATTTTGAAAAAGGAAATGGTTTGGACATGGAGTCAGCTACTTTATAGTGGAGTAAACCCTGTCGCTAGTTCTTTACCATGTTAACTAGATTGTTGCATTTTAAAATGACCATGTGAGGCATTTATGAGTGATTATTGGTAATGCCGTTCCAAAAAAAAAAACAAATAAATAAACAAATTTTCCCTTGCAAATTTTTATAAAATTTCATCAAGGATGGATTGATTTCAAGAACTTTTGAACTGCTCAAACTTAAGACTTCAACAAGCCCAATTATTATTCATCAAAATTACTTAGTGACATGTGGCACTATACTCATGCTTTGTAAGTTGGAAACTTTGATTGTTGTTTAGTTTATGCCTTGTTCCTTTCACTTTTCAAAAAGTATTTTTCAAAAAATACCTATTAGATTCTCCCTAGATTCCCCCTACTTCTACTATTTCTCTCTCTATCTCTCTCCACTTATTATCCCTACTATTTTTTAAAAAACTTTTCAAAAACCAAACCAAACACAGCATTAGACTTCAATATCGTGTCGGGCAGTTATATATTGAGTTAGCGTTTGTCCTCTTGAGGGAACTTGTCTTGAGTTAGTGTTGAGAACTACTAGAGCTTTACTTGTGTGAGTCTTTGAAATGGGGGTTAAGTCGAAAAATAAGAAAACAAGGTAAAAAAAAAAAAAAAAAAAGAAGAGAGAAAAATCTGAAAGTTGTTTTTTCCTTGCAAGCGTACGTGAAGAATCTTGTAAATCTTGAGATGGATGAGTTATTCTCAAACCTTACTGATTATGTATTATTTGGCAAAGTTGTTGAGCTACAACATGATGAAATTATCCCGTGTGTTAAACACAGTCCTTGGAACCGGAATGGGTTGATCGGAAGTAATGAAAAATGGATACGGTTTGTGAGATCGAAATTGGTTGGTAACCTGATTGTGATTCATACGAATGAGATAACTTCGTGATTTGATGTGTGTGAATATTAGGGCTTGGCAATCGTTTCGGTAAAAAGCTATACTAGTCAGTCGTGGCATTATAGAGTTTCTTGCATTTTGGACGTGGAGTTGGTGGATACGAGAAACTGTGTAGTAGGCACGGTCGTGGGAACTAGAATTCATTGACGATGTGTCTTCATTTGTTTTACTTAAATTTCGGGACGAAATTTCTTTAAGGAGGGTAGAATGTAGAGACCCGTAATTTTTAATTTTAATTTTTTAATAATTATAATATTCAAATGAAAGTCAGAATTATGAGATAATGTGAAATGTTATAAGAATATGTGATTTGGGTTGAATGTGATAAAACTTGGAAGTTTGGGGTGTTAGTGTAAGATGTATGTTTGATGGTAAATATATAGAGGTGAGTGTGTAGTAGAGAACCATTATCCCTTTTGTTCCCACACACGACTCTCTCACCCTCCGTCCGACTCTCTCTCTCTCGGCCTATCCCTCTCTCTCATTTTTCTTGCTTCTCCTCCATAAATCCTTGAACACCGCCCCATATTATGCCTTGTACAAGCATCCTCGGGTCACTTGGGAAGAGCTCAGAGGAAGTGTTCTCGGTTGATTTCAACTCTTGGAAGCTAGGGCTTGCGGGGAATTTAGGGGTTTTGCTCAAAATCCTTTCGGTAGGGATTTCTCACACTTGTTATGCGTTTATATGGTGTTTATGTACTTAGATCGCGCTTAAAATCGTTATTTGAGGTTGTTTCCTTCATTCCCGGTGCAGAACAGGGGCTTAGTTTTTGGGGTTTTTCGTCTTCTTAAACTTGAAATTGAATTTGGTTCCTTCATGTGAAATAGAGTAGACTTAAAGCTCGTTTTAATACCGCAAGAATCACCCGAAACCGTTGAGAATTGAATTTATGGTGATTTTTAGAATACTGGTCTACAAATCTGTCTCGTTTTCAGGGTTTCAGCCCACTTCGAACGGCCATAACTTCCTCGTCCGACGTCCGTTTTATGAAAACTTTATATCGGTTCGAAGGTCTTGAAGTCAGCTTTCATTTGCCACTAGAATCGTCTTAGAACTCTTAGTACACAGAAAGTTATGATTGTTTGAGTGGAGGTGTGTCAATCTGTCATGCTGCGTGACAGATTTGTGTAGCCTCGGTAAACCCCTGTTTAACCACCCTTGGGGTGCAGATTTGACAAGGGTTCCTTCGTGACTTTTAACCTTCGTTCAATCACACAACTATTGGGACTGGAATCACTTAAAAATATTAAGAACTCGATTTATAGTAGTTTTTAGAAGATTGAACTGAAATCTGGAAATTTGGACAGCGTACAGAACTGCGTTTTTCATCGTTTGTTATGGTTAAGCGACCCTATTGGGTATGGGTCCTTATGAGTTTTAAAGATTGGTAAGTTGGTGATATTTTGGCGTTGGAATTATTGAAAAATATTAGGTACGTGATTCTTAATGAATATTCGAACATGGACTGCTTTGTTGGAAATCAGGATATGCTCATGTGTCGATTTTAGATGATTACGGTACCCGTTCGTTGTCTAGGCATTCGGGTGATAAGGGGGGGCATTGTGGCATATTGTGATGAATGTTATGAATTTGTTATGTGTTGAGTATGACATTGTATAATTGTTTTAACTCGATAATGGGTGTCAGATTGAGTATTGATGAATTGTGCATAATGAAAGATGTTTATGGACATATGATTTGAGTGTCATGGCTACGTGTGATATCGAATTTTGTATGTATCGTGGTGTGGCATATCATAGTATATGGACAACGGATGGAGTCGTATCAAACTTCGGATGTCGACGAAGGTTACGGGGCCTAACACCGCCCGGAATGTGGAGTCGCATTCACTTTGTGGGATGTCGATGAAGGTTACGGGGCCTAACATTGCCCGGAATGTGGAGTCGCATCCACTTTGTGGGATGTCGATGAAGGTTACGGGACCCAACACCGCCCGGAATTCACGTCAATATGGACGGAGCCCGGTTCACCTTCTTGGCGGGACCTTGGCGAGGGTTACGGGACCCAACATTGCCCGGTGCATTGCCTTGCATCACATATCACGCATTGTTGATTGGTTGAGCTAGAGTTATTACCTGTGTTACTTGGGTAATGAAAAGATTTTAGTGGACGCATCAGGGTCCCAAATGCCCGGAATTGAATGAAAGGATTTTAGTGGATGCACTGGGGTCCTAAGTGCCCAGAATTGAATGAAATACTTGAGAAATACAAGACAAATTGATTATGTTCTAAAAGGAAATTCAGTCATGTGTTCGTTTTGTTCTGCTGAAAGATATACTCGTTGTCATTTGCATCTTGGTGTTCGTTGTGCATATAAATTGTTGCTCACATATTACTATTGATGCGTGATCATTACATATACGTATAGATCGAGGCATAATGGAGTATTTGAATAACGATGGACAAGTGACGGTTGAGGGTAAGTTGTGGTCTAATTAGGATAATTTGAGTTGGTTTATGCTTCTAGTTTGACGTATGAGCTGTTAGGAATACCTTTATGAAATTATGATCCCCTGGTCGTAGTATGCTCGTTTGTGGTGGAAGACTCACGTTTCTTTGTGGTGTCTCGTCGCATTCATTCAGTCTAGGTGCATGATTCATCGCATTTTCACATAACTTGTGTATAGATTTTCCTACTGGGCTAGTGTAGCTCACCCTATCATTTTCAGGTACACTACAAGAACACTGTCTTGGAGAGTGTGAAGTGTATGCAGACATCACAGGCTAAAGTTATTATTTTTTTAGAGTACTTGTCTCTTTGCGTAAATCAACTGCATTGTACTATTTTCTTTATTTTGGAATACTGTATCAGTTAAAGAGATCGGTGAGATTCGAAAACTGTATTGTAATTTGAGGTATCGTATGTACTATTGTGAGGATTTGTTTTTAAAATGGTATTGTTATTTATGTTGAAAATCGAGGGCGTGACACTAGCCACGAAACTTTGTCAAGATATACTCTCAAACCCTCTCTACAAAAGCCCTAACCTCCTGAAGGCGGCCATCAATCCGACAATCAACCCCCGAAGTCTCAAACCCTAACTCTAAGGTTTTTCAAGAAACAATCAGTCAATCCCGATCAAATCCGAAGCAATCAAGCTGCGAGGGATCAAGGTGGTGAGCCCCAGCCACTGGTTTGGTTTATTTATCGTTTTATGCTTAATCACAGCGTTTTGATAATCTGCTAACTTTTACATGCGGTGTGAGGAAGAATATCGACCAGAGCTTCGATCCCTTGGCTGGTACATCAATCCAGAAGGATCCTCGGTCGTGACATCCATTCATCGGCCGCGGGATCCATTCCCTGGGATGCCTTTCTTTTGTTTTACGCTTTACGATGCATGTTTTAATTACAGTCTCGGCTCACCTTATTTACTATTTAAAGGCATAAAAATAGATTACGTGTTAGAATTAAATGAAGCATCTATACGTCTTATGTTGAACGATTATGGGCTAGCCTCACGGCTAGGCAGAGATGGGTGCCTAACATCTTCCCCTTACTGTACCTTTGGCTTCCGTATCCAGAATCTCTATCTATTTTCCTAGTTTTAATAAACTAGGTGGCAACTCTGTTTTGATGATAATCGCTATCATGTAGCGATGTTCCTAGCCATGGGAATATCCATGATCTTGGTTTATGAAGTAAGGAACCAAACGAGTAAACAAACGATCAATCTGTATGGCAATGCCCCGTTCGGGAGGTATCTACAGTTTTCTGGCGACTTCGCTGGGGACATGAGAGCCATAACCAGAAAGTTCAACATAAGACTAATACATGCCTTATTTAATTCATTTATCATATGCATCGAGCAGGCAAGCCTCGTTGAGTTCACCTAATACCCCCAACATGACACGGGCTACACTACAGCACGAAAGGCCTATAGCGAGGATTTAATTTTCTCGCCAAAGCACCTGATTTCCTCGCAAAATGTATTTGCGAGGAAAAAATTCTCCGCCCGTTTTCCTCGCAAAAACGTTGTCGCAAAAAGTATTTGCGAGGAAAAAAAAATTTCCTCGCCTATTCTGATACAATTAGCGAGGAATTTTCTCCTCGCTATAGTTTTTCCTCGCTAAACTAATGCCAGGTTTACAAAATAGGCAAGGAATTTTTTCGTCGCCAATTTTAGTTTAGGTGAGGAAATTTTCCTCGCTAAATCTCTTAAACTAAAAACAATACAATTCCCAACTCCTTGCTTCCGCGCGAACTCGAACCGTGTCCTCCTCTGCGGAGGCATTTGCTCCATCAAACCTTCGCCTTCTTTTATATATATACCTTTTGGACGTCTTCTCACCTCTCTAAATTTGTTTCTTTAAACCTTTCTCTCTAATTTTAGTCTGTTTGTAGTATTTCTTTACACTTGTTTTTTAAAATCTTTAACATTATTCTCTTTTAATGAATTTTTTTTAGAATTTAATATTTTCTTATATATCTTTAATAAATCTTTATACCTTTCTAAATTTGTTTATTTTATACTTAATTTTAATTCTCTCCAAGTTTAGTAACCTTTTGTAGTGCCTAAATTAGTTTGAGCACCTTAATTTTTTGCAAATACAACATTGTTTTTTGGTGGGTGAATCTGTTCTTACTGCGTATACGTGCGTCCATAACAATCTTAACTCAACTATATTTCACAATGATACTTTGTTATGTTTATTTTTAAATGGGGTTAACCTTACATATTTTGAAAATAGATTAGTGACGATCTAATTTTGAGATATTTTTTAATACAACATCACTGCATCGATTATTAAGTACTTTATCTTTTGTTTAGCTTTTCATTAATTTTTTTTGTATGAAGTAATAATCAGTTATCTCTAGGAAAGGCAATCCATAGTTTCCATTCTTTTTATGAAATGCATATCATTCATCCACAAACTTATAATCCCTATGTCCGGTCTTTTTTTTGGGTTTATAACTATGGGATGAACTTTTTTTAGCATGTCCTTAAAATGTTTTTATTCAAACAATAAATTTTATTGCAATTTGAACAAACTAACATCGTTAATAATTAATTTTATTTGAGAAAAAGTGAATTCATATAATTAGTGAGAAATATATATTTCATTTCATCAATTCAATGCAATGGGCGAGGAAACTATTTTTTCCCATTTTATCACTTTTTTATTTTAATAAATTTGATAATAATATTGAAATATGTAGTTGATTATCTCTTACCATCGTGATATTAAAAATACATTAACATAATTAATAATGACGGCTAAAAAAGGTGATGAAATATTTTCTCACCAAAAGGTAATATCCTCGCTAAATGTAACCCTTTTGCGAGGAAATTTGTTTTTCCTCGCTAAAAATAGCGACGAAATTGAATTTCCTCGCAGATTGTGTACTTTTAGCGACGAAATTTAGTTTCCTCGCCATATTTCCTAGCAATAGGCCTTTCGTGTTGTAGTGCTATGTTAGGGGTTCCAACAAACTCCTCGGTCACTTGTACCTATTGGTATATCAAAAAGGAAATCACCCAATCACCGCCTATAATGGGCTGGTGAAATGACTGATGCCGTTTGACAATGGAGCACCCTGAGACTACCCAAACCTTACATGTGTTCAAAAGCCATAGAACCTATCAAACTAAGACAGGAACCCGCAGGTTAAGGAAATTTCCTGCATTTTGTTTCCAACTTCTTCCTCACACCCATTGTACATATGTATGTTTTAAAGTCTTCTTTTGCAGGTTAAGCCTTAGGGGCCTTTCTAAACCAAATGGAAGTGGGTAAGCTAAACTAATCTAACTAAAAGCAAAAAAATTTCAAGAAAAATGGCCACCTCATTGTTCATGTTCGATTCGCACTTTCAAATTGTCACCAAGCTGTCTGGTCTGCCCCACTCTACGGTCAAAGATTTCGACCCCTCCAAATACATCACTCCAGTAGAACAACCAAGGTTTATGGTAACTATCATTGAAGACAACCATGTCATGTTCGTAAGAACAGTCTATGAAGAAGAGATGGAAGACATAATCGAAGAAGAAGGGCTTGGCAGGGTCCTAATCTATTTCTATGACTCTTATGCACCTACCGATGACTACTGGCCAATCGATGAGGTCAACAAATCTGAAGCTGAAGAAGCAAGGGAAGAAGAATATGCTGACAATGATCCACTAGACGAAGTATCACTGAACCTACTCTTTGCTGAAAGGGTCACCAACAATGAAATAAGGGTGATCCACCCCATCATAGATAGGTTTGGTAATTGGTGGGGATTTGTTGGCACACGAAGAGTCGACAACAACGACGAAGCAGAAATTGAAGCTCAACTGGAGGAGATAACGTCAATAGCAAATCAAATGGCCCTCCAAGACTTGCAGGGTGACAATGATGAAAGTGCGAATCAAGGTGACAGCGATGTGCTGATGATCAACCTGGGTGATGAAAAAGACTGCTCTGAGCTGATTGTGGATGCCGAAAAAGGGGCCGACCCTAACTGGACCGTGGAACACACTTTAAAATACAATACAAAAAATGCTGATTCCGATCTTAGCTCTGATTCCGATTCCGACTCTAGGCCAACTCAATCCGAGTCTAGTTTTTCATCTTCTAAAACTACTGAGTTTAGTGAGGAAAACCTAGTCAAAGCACCAAGGCATAACATCTATTTTGAATTTGACTCTGAAGCATCTTTTGGCAATTTTAGCAATGAGAAGGAAGATTTTGAGTATTTCACTTTGCCTATAATTAACTGTGTGGATTTCGACAATCTGAATTTTGAGGAAGAAATTCCTAAAGAAATTCTAGAATTCATCGAAAGAGAAGAAGAAAGGCACACTAAACCTTTTTTCGAGAAAATAATTACAGCAAACATAGGCTCTGAAAATGAGCCCAAACTGGTTAAAATTGGTGCAACACTATCTTCTCAAGAAAGTGAAAAATTAATCCTTTTGCTAAAAGAATACAAAGATGTTTTTGCTTGGTCTTACAAAGACATGCCTAAGATAGACCCTGAAATTGTTCAGCACAAAATTCCTCTTCATCTTGATGTAAAACTTGTTAAACAAAAGGTAAGACGTATGCACCCTGATTGGGTCTTAAAAATAAAAGAAGAAGTCACTAAGCAAATCAATGCCGTTTCTCATAGTCACCGAGTATCCACAGTGGGTAGCCAACATCATTCCAGTACCAAAGAAAACTGGAGGAATCAGGGTCTGTGTAGATTTCCGAGATCTCAACAAGGCCAGCCCAAAGGATGACTTCCCACTACCACACATAGACGAGCTCGTGGACAACACCGCGGGACATGCACTGCTATCTTTCATGGATGGGTTTTTTAGGTATAATCAGATTTTGTTGTCTCCCGAAGACAGAGAGAAGACCACCTTCACCACACCATGGGGAACTTACTGTTACCGAGTGATGCCATTCGGATTGAAAAATGCTGGAGCCACTTACCAAAGGATGGCAACCACACTACTACATGATATGATGCACAAGGAAGTAGAGGTGTATGTCGATGATATGATAGTCAAATCAAAGGAAATGGAGGGACACTATGAAGCACTTCAAAAGTTCTATGAGAGGATTAGGCAATACAAGCTACGTCTCAATCCTCAAAAATGCACTTTTGGGGTGACGGTTGGCAAAATGTTAGGATTTCTCATCACTCAATGAGGAATCGAGGTAGACTCTTCCAAAATACAAGCCATCATGAAGATATCACCGCCAAAGACGGAAAAAGAGGAAATGAGCTTTCTAGGGAAAGTGCAGTTCATCAGTAGGTTCATTTTTAAGCTCACAGCCATCTGTGAACCTCTCTTCAAGCTTCTGAAGAAAGGTACTGATTTTGAATGGAGCCAAGACTGTCAGCAATCGTTCGAGGCAATCAAAGAATATCTCCAGAACCCACCTGTGCTATCGCCACCCATTCCTAGGAAGCCATTGATTCAATATCTTTCAGTAACAGACACATCCATGGGATGCATGCTAGTACAAGAAAACAACGCCAAAGTGGAGTGCGCCATATACTACCTCAGCAAAAAGATGATGAACTATGAAACAAGGTATACTCTCCTAGAGAAGAACAGTTGAGGGCTAGTGTGGGCCACGAAGAAACTAAGGCACTACTTATTAGCACATCCGATAGTGTTAGTTTCTCGTTTAGACCTAATCAAATATCTTTTCGAGAAGCCAGCACTTATTGGAAAGCAAGCTAGGTGGCTACTGCTTCTAGCAGAATTCGACCTCAAATTCATGAGGAAATCGGTGAAAGGAAAGGCTGTGGCGAAATTCTTGGCAGATCACCCTATAATAGAAGCCA
The DNA here is from genome assembly GCA_025413875.1 of Rhododendron molle. Lineage (NCBI taxonomy): Eukaryota > Viridiplantae > Streptophyta > Magnoliopsida > Ericales > Ericaceae > Rhododendron > Rhododendron molle. The sequence goes on along the minus strand of CM046388.1, from coordinate 17,875,967 downwards.
AAGCAGAGGACTTCATGTTCCCTGACGAAGACATCTTATGTCTCCTAGAAGACACCTGGCAACTATACTTTGATGGAGCATCGAACCAAAGTTGATATGGCATAAGGATACTGCCGGTTTCCCCAAACAACTCTCATATCCCCTTGTCATATAAACTAAGGTTTGAAGTCACCAACAACCAAGCTGAGTATGAAGCTTGCATCGCTGGAATGGAAGCAGCCCTGGAACTAGGGGCAAGAAAGATAAAAGTCATTGGAGATTCAAACCTAGGAGTGTCCCAAGCAAGAGGAGACTGGAAGGTCAAAGAAGATACACTGAAACTATATCACTCTGTACTAGAAGAACTGATTCCACAATTCGACTCAGTCATCTTCACGCACACTCCTCGAGAAAGCAATAGATTTGCAGATGCTTTGGCAACACTAGCCTCCATGGTCGAAATACCCCTGGGATTCACAATGCGATCCCTTATGATCGAGCAAAAGGTCAAATCAGCGTGCAAGTGCACTTTCGTTGAAGAGGTTGAAGATGATGGTAAGCCCTTGTACGAGGACGTGAAGAAATTCTTGGAAGAAAGAGAGTATCCCTCTGAAGCCACTTCAAAAGACAAGGTGGCTCTACAAAAGTTTGCCACTTGATTTGTAACCTGTGGGGGAGCATTGTATCGAAGAGCGTATCTAGGTCCCAATCAGCTTTGTGTCATGACAGAAGAAAGTCGTAAGATACTGGAGGGAATACATGAGGGAATCTATGGGCCGCACATGAATGGGACCACAATGGCAAAGAAAATCCTGCGTCAGGGGTACTACTGGACTACGATGGAAGTCGACTGTGCTAACTATGTTCGCTGATGTTACAAATGCCAGGCTCACGCTGATCGCATGCGTATTCCACCTACGGAATTGTACAGCATGACATCTCCTTGGCCATTCTCCACTTGGGGGATAGATGTCATTGGAAGTATAAACCCAAAGGGAAAATACAAACATCAGTTCATTGTAGTAGCCATCGACTATTTCACCAAGTGGGTAGAAGTTGCCACCTATGCCACCCTTAAGGCTACTCATGTGGCTAAGTTTATTCGCACCAATATCATTTATCGATATGGAGTACCTCACGAGTTCATCTGCGGCAATGGATCACACTTCAAAGGAGCAACAAAGAAGCTTTTTGCCGAATTTGGGATACAGAATCGTCGCTCATCTACTTATCGACCTCAAACTAATGGAGCAGTCGAGGCTGCAAACAAAAACATCAAGAGGATTCTACGGAAGACTACCAACACTTACACAGATTGGCCAGAAATGCTGCCTCTAACACTATGGGGTTATCTAACAACTGAAAGAACTTCAACTGGGGCCACTCCTTACTCCCTGGTCTAGGGATGGAAACTGTCTTACCTATCGAACAAGAACTACCCTCATTAAGGGTTCTGGCCGAAACTGGTATGATCGAAGAGGATTGGATTCAAAACTGCTACGACGAGTTAGCATTGATAGATGAAAGGAGGCTGAGAGCGTTATACCATGTGCAAGGATATCAACGCCGCATCGCACTAGCATTCAACAAAAAGGTGAAGCCACGAGACTTCAAGGTAGGGGATATGGTGCTCAAAGCAATCCGTCACCACATTTCAGACCCGAGAGGCAAGTTTAGACCAAGCTGGGGAGGACCCTACCTTATCAAGCGCATACTGTCTGGAGGAGCAGCCTACATTGCAAACCTAGATGGGATGGAATTCGCAACGCTAGTCAACATCGACAAGCTGAGGAAGTATTACCCCTGAGGGATGCCCATTGGGCCGAAAACCACAAGGGTGGGCGAACGCAAGCAAAAATTAGAGCAAGCCTGCTATGTCGAAAACCCGCAAGGGCGGCTTAGGCAAAAACTAAGGCATAAATAAAAGAGCTCGCTAGACTGAAAACCTGCAAGGGCAGTTTAGGCAAAATCAAGAGCACAAAAGGAGAAGAAAATACCCGAGTGAACCCTAGCTAAAACAAACAAACTTTGTTGGAACTACAATTATGGCCTGATTCCCTCCATGGGATAGGTAGGCAATCTCTGAATTAAGATTCGGCCACTACTATCATTATCACTTCCAAATTTCTAGGTCTATCCTAAAGCATGTTAATTGTCAAACCATGGCAACAACATTTTCAAAATAAAGCAACCAATGTTTTATTATTTCCAAGAAAAAAGGAAAAAGCAAGCTCAAGCAATTCCCAGTCTATGAAAACTATAATCAAATCTTTCAAAAAGCATAAGCAAAGTGTCGATCTCTAGGTCCTCCATCTCTTTGCACTTTTGTCCTTCAAAAGCTTTTTCTCTAACCAACGCTTATACGAACCCAATAGTTTGTCAACAAAGTTCTTAGCAACCTCTTGCATTATTCGATTTGGCCATAAACGAAGCACATTACGACGAAGGTTGGCATCATGAACCTTAGAAACAGCATACTCAGGGTCACCCAAAACCTTAACTTGTTCAGCCCCAAATTGCCTCTGGAAACGAGCAGGGAAATAGAAGGTAACTTGAGTGATACCAATCACTGCTACACCAAAATGGTTCATGGTACTTGCAGTCATGCTCTTTACACCATACCAGGGGCAAACCCATTGGATTCGATCACCCTTATGAGTTTCCATCCATGCTTTCCAAGCAGCTTCAGTGGGAAACTGTCTGATTACATGACGCTCCATGCAGTGATCTGAACTATAGGGTAGCCGCTCTGGCACATTCCACACCCTCAACTTCTCATAAAGCCATACCTATAGAAAACAAGGGAAAATTGCGAGTTGTGAGAACACGTGAGTCAAAACAAAAGAGTGACGAGCAAAAAGATAAATTTGGCAAAAAGAAAAATAGGTAAAGAGCGAACCTGCAGTAACAAAGGGCTGCCTGAAAACTGGGCTGTAGGATTACCCTTTACCATATCAAGGCCTATCAAAGTCTCTGCCAACACCAAACCAGCAAAACTTGTACAATTTCCCACCCGTTGAGCAAAATCAAGCAGCATGGAATCAACATGACCAGAGGAAGGACCAAGCAAGTAAAAATGGAGAAGGCTGATGCACAGCGCATGAAAGCACGCTTTTTGTTGAGGAATTTGACGATGAGCTTCAGCTGTACCAAAACGCTGAACAAGCTGCAGAGTTTCCAGCCTTCCCTTCACCATGAAAAACCTAGCTTCGTGTTTCTGAACTTAAAGCAAATCCTTTAAGAGATTACATCGGTTAAACAAAGGGTTAGGAATAATAAGACCTTCTATATCCGAATGACCCATGATAGTTGTAAATTCCTCGACGGTAGGACACAATTCCTCTTTTCTAAATCGAAAGGCATGGAAAACAGGGTCCCACAGGCTAGTGGCTGCCCGAAGAAAAGCAAAATTCACAGGAATTTGACGATGGGAGAAAATGAAGTCCATACCAAAGGACTTAAACTGCAAACAGTCAAGGCCGTTAAAGGAGTTCAACCACCGTTAAAGGAGTTCAACCACTGATCAAGGACTGGTTGTGCCATGAAATCGTCGCTGACAAATACCATCGAGTTCGTAGAACGTATACTTATAGGCTAGGTTGAGTCCTAGTTCGAATCGGAATCAGATTCTAAAATTCTCAGAAATCAAGTCAGTCTCTCAGCCGATACTTCAATATAGCGGCCGCTTTCACCGGCCAATCAAAGATCAGGTAAGAAGAATCGATCTTTCGGCTGCTATATCAAAGATTCGGCTGCTTACAGAAAATTCACGGTTCTGTCCAATTCGCCAAAATTTCTGTCAAACAAACCGATTTTACGCTATCAAAGGTGTAAACAAAAGCATACACAATCACATATCAGAGGAAAATATTTTGTTTCATATAACAAAAGTTCCTTTACATCACAAGGTGAATCATCCCACATCTCCTAAACAAGCTATACATCGGTTTCCTATCATACTAACCTATGCAGGAAAGCAAAAAGAAGGAGAAGAGGATGCCAAATTCTCTGGTGGTCCAAACACTAGAGACCAATTGCAAAAAAGAAAAGGATACCCCCGGGGCAACGTTTACCAAAGAAGCACTATGGTGTAGAAGAGACATCACGCAGCCCAGAAAAACCATCATACAACATACAAGCGTCACCCCAGAAGCTCCGCATCACGGAAGCAAGCCACCCATGCAAGGGTCCCTAATCAAGCAGCAAGACATAACCAAAAGCAACGCGGACTCCCTCCACGATCGCTGGCCGCACATCGCCCATCCCCCGGACCCAACGGGAACAAAGCAGAGAAAAGGAGGGGAGAATCCTCAATGGAGTTCTCGGAGAAGAGAGAACGAAGAAAGGAAGAGGAGAAAATGAAAACAAAACGTCGAGGCTGTGGCCTTTTATAACGCTCTGAAAATAAAGCGATTACACGGCCGGCTTATCGATAGGTCGGCCGGGATATCAGTTACTCGGCCGAGGGATCAATCTCCTGGCCCGCTGATCAATATCCCATCAGTGCAACGATTCAAGCCATTATGAAGTTTTGGGTCCATGACCAACAAAACCAATAATTGGATCAGCCCTGAGGGCATCCCCATGCAAACAAAGTGAAATCAAGAACCAGCCTTGGGGGCATACCGAAGCACAAAGAAGCTCTCTTGTAGGGAGGTAATCCCGAACAGGTACAAAGAGTGACCCGAACACATGGTACGTGGGGCCCAGAACAAATGTAGACGGAATACCCGCCGTGCAGTACGGTGAACGGCAATAAGGACCAGGGACACGAAGGGTCCCAGGTCCAAGATACCCGATCAGGGGTATGGTCCAAAGAGCAAGGGTAGTTGTTGGACCAGTCGCATGCTAAAGAGACCAATGGTTTGAGACATCATTGGTCTAGATAGAATTTGTTCCGACAGCGAGAGGGCGAACAGGAGCAGTAATTTGGAGGAGGTGCCGGAAGGCGCTCCAAAGTGGTCCAGAAATGGTCAGTGGGGAAACAAGATCCGGAGGAGATACCCAACGAGAATGGGATGAACGGCCAGCTTTGGAAAGAGTTCCTAAAAGGTCTAAAAGGAAATATGCAGTTAAGGGAATGAGAATCCCTCATATTCTGGGTTCCCTTTATGAGAAAGGAAACTTAGGGCAGCAAGATGGCTTGGACAGTAAGTAGACATGGGTCTATAAATACGAGGTAAACCTAGAGGTAAAGGTACGCAATTCCTGGCTATTGGCTTATTACTTACTAAGAATTAAGGTTTTACTAGTACGAGATACTAATTTTGGCATCGGAGGGCCTTTGCCACGAGACGGCAAAGGTGCGCTCACCTTCTGTTTGTTTTATAGGATCAATACCGGCGATGTGCTAGGGTTCCGGTGTAGAGAGAAAAGTAGCCGTTACAGTTTGGTGCTGTTCGAAGGCCTGTTTCGTTTTCCTGCACCTACATCTCTCTCCACCATAAACAGCAAATTCACACCTACCGGTCGCTTGACCACCTGGGATCATCAAATCCTAGCTCCAGCCTCATGCTCAAATAGCAGTCCTAAGCTCGACGTCATGCTTATCAACAACCACCACTATTAAGCAAACTCGACAGCTCCGAGCTCATCATTACCAAGCAACTCAGCGGCTCCACACCCATGCTCTCTACTTATTCAGTAGCTCTATGCTTGCCACCATAAACGGCTCCACGCCAAATGCTATCGAGCAAATTCAGCGGTTCCAAGCCCGCCAACCTAACTGGCTCTAAGCCGTAAAACAATCCTCAATAGGCTCCACACCCATATCTACGAATTTCGCGGCACCAAGCCCATTTATCAAATAGGCTCTTAGCCTACCTTGTCAACAGCTCTACGCCCGTACCAATCATCTCAGCAGCTCTATGCTCGCTACCATCTCAACGGCTCCTAGCCCATTATCTAAACGACTCCAAGCCAATCATTTCAGCGGCTCCAAGCCCATTACTTCAACTGACTCTATGCCATAATCATCTCGACTGGCTCCACGCCATAACAACAATCCTCAGCAGGCTCTACGCCACCCCAATCATGATATCATCAATTCTCAAGCTCTAGCTTGAACGCTCAAAATCTAACATTTTGAATGCTCGAAGCTCTTCGAATGCCCAACCACTGTGTACTGGAGGCTCATGTTCTATACTTGAATGTGCAGGCTCTATGCTTGAATGCCCAACCACTGCGTACTGGATGCTCAAAGCTTGTACTTTGAATGCTCGGATTCTGCCGTCTGAATGCTCGAGCTCTATGCTCCGAATGCTCAAGTCCAGAACTTGATAGAAGCTTAAAGCTTAAATCAAACACACACGCACAGGCCCGTGCACATATTGCATCAATTGCATCATCATTTGCACATCGAGTATGCATAACTATTTGCATTGTCATAACTGTTCACATTAACCACCATCATCATATACACATTCTGCATATCTCTCTTATTCATGAAACAGGTCAATCCTGCAATCAACCGGCTCCGTGCCTCGGTTTTTTATTGATCGGTCCAGAACCTCGATCCTTTGGCTCCACACCAAAATTTATGATGAGAAAGCTCCGTGCACAGACCATCAGAATGCATCCAGCTCAACGCTTCGGTTCTATCTCTCCAGGCTCCCGCCTTATAATCAAACACCAGCTCTGTGCTTTGGTTCTATCTCCCAGGCTCTCGCCTTATGATTAATACCAGCTTCGTGCTTCGGTTTCATCAAAAGCTCTACGCCTTAATCCTATAAATCGGCTCCGTGCCTCGGTTCCTTCATTCCAGCTCCGTGCTCCAGTTACTGGCCCTGCACCTGCCATATCTCAAAGAAACAACATCCAACTCATCTCCGAAAGATGGCTTGGGGTTCCAACCCATATCTCAAAATCGGCGTCCGAAACATCCCCAACAGATGGCTTGGATTCCACCCCAATTACATCAATTCCTTCCAGCTCATTCGCAAGGATAGGCTACTCTACCGAGTTTCCCTCAGTTAAAGTTAGGATGATCAAAAAAAGCAAATACACCCACCGTGTATTGATCTACCCCAAAATACCAAGGTCGCTCCCCACAAAAAAATCCCTAGCAGCCTCGCACTCTTTTATCTACTTTCCGCCAAAATCTTGGCTCAGTCTAGGTACGTCACACTACAGCTTTTAAAGCCTAAAGGTACGTCTTATGTCTCTTACCCTCCAAACTTTTTCTTTTTTTTATTGCGCTCCAAACTACAGTTGGTCTGAATTTCCCCTGTGGAATACGTAGGCAGCCTTCCGGCCTGACCATAACAAAACCTTTTTTCAAAAACCCTTGGAATAGTGGTTGGACCAAATTGAGTTGCTTTTATACCTTTGACTCTTACTCAAACATGTCTCTCGATCTGTCTAAGCTCAGTCAAAGAGGGGCATCTGTAAACACCCCAATTTGGCCTAACGATTATTTCAGGTCCCACCTTGGGGACCATCCCGATGATGAAATGGATACAGTGATTGCTGATTGACTTCTTGAGAACCTTAGGACTTTCGGTAAAAACTTTGAGCCACTTAGAGGACCCAATCCAGAGCCATATAGCCTTTCAGACAGAAATACAAAATCTTAGGAGAATCCATCTGCCGGCCGTAACATTAATCCCACGGCCTTTACATCATTTCCTCACCCGGGCAACCTGTTGCCTAAAAATCTCTTTGAGAGATCAATCCCACTGTCGCAAGATCCATCCTTCGGCCACCACATCCTTTCCTCAGTCGCCAGATCCTTTGCCCGGCCGCCAGATTGTCCATTTTCCAGACTCTGGAACGTTCTGTCGATTGTTTGATCAGACTACACTACCTCTCCGATGCGTTCGGGCCATGTTCAGAGATCACAACAAGGAGTTTGTATTGCATTGCAATTGCAATTGCAATCGCGCATTTTGGTTGGACCGAGTGAGTCACCAATTGCCTATATAAAGGGGCCTTTGGACTCCGAAAAGAAGGACACGAAATTCATATCATTATACACCCTCTCTAGCCACGAAACTCTGTCAACATATACTCTCAAACCCTCTCTACAAAAGCCCTAACCTTCCGAAGGCAGCCATCAATCCGACAATCAAACCCCGAAGTCTCAAACCCTAACCCTAGGGTTTTTCAAGAAACAATCAATCAATCCCGATCAAATCCAAAGCAATCAAGCTACTGAGGGATCAAGGTGGTGAGGCCCAGGGGCCTCTGGTTTGGTTTATTTATCATTTTTATGCTTAATCGTAGCGTTTTGATAATCTGCTAACTTTTCTGTCTAGTGTGAGGAAGAACATCGACTGGAGCTTTGATACCTCGGTCGGTACATCAATCCAGGAGGATCCCCCGGTCGTGACATCCATTCACCAGCCGCGGGATCCATTCCCCTGGGACAGCTTTGTTTTGTTTTCTGCTTTCAGATGCATGTTTTAATTACAGTCTCGGCTCACCTTATTTACTATTTAAAGGCATAAAAACAGATTACGTGGTAGAATTAAATGAAGCATCTATATGTCTTATGTTGAACGATTATGGGCTAGCCTCACGACTAGGTAGAGAGGGGTGCCTAACACCTTCCCCTTACTGTAACTTTGGCTTCTGTATCCAGAATCTCTATCTATTTTCCTAGTTTTAATAAACTGGGTGGCAACTCAGTTTTGTTGATAACCGCTATCATGTGGCGATGTTCCTAGCCATGGGAATATCCATGATCTTGGTTTATGAAGCAAATGAGCAAACAAATGATCAATCTATATGGCGATGCCCCGTTCAGGAGGTGTCTACAAGAGCCCAAGGAGGAACTCATAGAAGAGCTCCTGGAAACGAGTCAACCTAGGAAGACAGTGAGAATCGGAGCAGGATTGAGCTCGGTAGCAAAGTCATAGCTGCAGCAATTTTTAAGGAACAACAAGGACGTTTTTGCATGGCCCCACGAGGACATCCCAAGAATTGACCCAAGGGTCATATCCCATAAACTAAACGTAGATTCCACGATCCGCCCCGTTAAGTAGAAGAAGAGAATCTTTGCCCCAGAACGGAATGAAGCTGCAGCAGAGGAGGTAGACAAACTCATATAGGCAGGATCCGTCCGAGAAGTTCTCGACCCTGATTGGCTGGCCAACGTGGTCATGGTAAAGAAAGCCAATGGCACATGGAGAATGTGCGTGGACTTTACCGATCTCAATAAAGCATGTCCAAATGATAGCTTTCCGCTTCCAAGGATTGATTCCTTGGTGGATTCTACAGCAGGGCACGAGCTCCTAGCCTTCATGGACGCATTCTCAAGGTATAATCAGATCCAAATGTATAAAGAAGATCAAGAGAAAACCTCGTTCATTATCGACAGAGGGCTATACTGCTATAAAGTGATGCCATTCGGTCTCAAAAATGCAGGGGTGACATATCAGAGGCTAGTCAACAAGATGTTTAAGCAACAAATTGGACACAATGTAGAGGTATACGTAGATGACATGCTGGTCAGAAGTGCCAAGGCACGAGACCGTGTGGCAAATCTGGAAGAAACCTTTCAAGTCCTTAGGAAATACCAAATGAAGCTTAACTCAATGAAGTGTGCGTTCGGGATCTCCTCGGGAAAATTCTTAGGCTTCATGGTGTCTCAAAGAAGCATCGAAGCCAATCCCGAGAAAATCCAGGCCATCCTCACCATGCGCTCACCCCAGAATATCAAGGAGGTCCAGAAGCTAACAGGACGTGACGCGGCCTTGAGCAGGTTCATTTCACGGGCTACTGATAAGTGCCAAGCGTTCTTCAAGATTTTGAAAAAAGCCTTTGAATGGACTATCACCAAAGAAGCAGCTTTCAATCAACTGAAGGGGTATCTCACATCCCCACCACTGCTGAGTAGGACTTAAGACGGAAAGGACCTATTTCTATACCTTGCTTTCTCCCCTCGTGCCATTAGCGTGGTTCTGATACGGGAGGAACAAAGGACGCAGCTCCCAATATATTACACCAGTAGGGCGTTGCGGAGGCCTTAGCTAAAGTATCCTAGAGCTGAGAAGATAGCTTTTGCAATGGTGATAGCAGCCAGAAGGCTACGGCCATATTTCCAGGCTCACTCAATCAAAGTATATACGGACCAGCCACTTCAAAGAATTCTCCATTGCCCAGAGACATTAGGCCGGTTAATCCAGTGGTCGATCGAGCTTGGCGAGTTTGATATAGAGTACAAGCCTCAGATTGCCATTAAAGCGCAAGTACTAGCGGATTTCCTAGCAGAATACACGTATCCGGAACCAGAGGAGCGCCCTAAGGAAGAGCCCAAACCTTGGGTCTTTCAGGTTGATGGATCAACAACCAGAGAAGCAAGCGAAGCTGGTCTAATTTTAACATCCCCAAAAGGGCAACGCCTGAGCTACGCACTTAGGTTTGAATTCAAAGCAACCAACAACGAGGCAGAATACGAAGCTCTCGTTGTGGGATTGGAGTTGGCTAAGGCTGTAGGTGCTAGCTATGTGTTAGCCAAAAGTGATTCACAACTGGTCGTGGGACAAGTCCTGGGGTAGTACACTGTGAAGGAAGAGGTAATGCAGAAGTATTTGGATAAAGTAAAGTCCCTAGTTGCAAAGCTTGAAAGCTTTAATATCATTAGAATCCCAAGGGAAGATAATGTTGAAGCTGATTACTTATCAAAGCTGGCCACGGCCAGGGAAGATGCCATACCACGGAACGCTCCAATACGGTACTTAGAGCTCCCCAGTATCTTCGCCCCAAATGCACAAGTGCAAGCCATTGACTACAGCAACTGATGGACTGCTCCCATAGTTGATTACATAATGAATGGGACGCTACTAGTCGACAAAGTCAAAGCTAGGCAGCTTAAAATCAGAGCTGCAAAATACTTAATGATGGGAGAAGTGCTGTACAGAAGGAGCTTCTCCTTGCCGTATCTCAGATGTCTAATTACGACGGAGTATGCAAGAGCCATGGAGGAAGTCCACCAGGGAGTATGTGGGGACCATCAAGGTGGCCGTATGCTAGCCTACAAACTCCTCAGGTTGGAATACTACTGGCCAAGCATGCGGAAGGATTGCAACGCAATGGTCCAGAAGTGTGAAAAATGCCAACGCTTTACAAACATTATTCACGGATCCCCCACAGTTCTGACACCAATGAAAGGGCCATGACCATTTGCCCGATGGAGAGTCAACCTGATTGGCCCGCTTCCAATGGCAGCAGGCCAGGTCCGGCATGCCATCATAGCTGTGGACTACTTTACAAAGTGGGCCGAAGCCAAGGCACAAGCTACGATTACAGCAGAGGTTGCAATAGATTTCTTATGGAAGATGATTATTAGCCATTTCGGGTTACCAAGGGTGATAGTCACAGACCGAGGAAAGCAATTCGATAATACCTAGTTCAAAGAGTACTGTATCTCCATGGGAATACACGTGCATTATGCATCCAAAGCTCACCCGAAAGCTAATGGGCAGGTAGAAGTCACTAATCGTACAATCAAGAAGGGAATCAAGAAAAGGCTTCGAGAGGCCAAAGGAGCTTGGCCAGACGAGCTTTACAATGTGCTATGGGCATATCGTACAACACCGCGAACGGCAACCGGAGAAACTCCCTATTTTCTTGCATTTGGGGCCAAAGCGGTAGTCCCAATTGAAGTAGAACTCCTTAATTACAGGACTGCAAGCGCTAATCCCCGAGAAAACCATGAAGACCTGAGGGCTGAGGTGGACCTCTTAGAAGTAACAAGAGAAACAAAAATGACAAGGTTGGCCATCTACCAACAAAGAATGATCAAGTACCATGAGGCAGAGGTTAGGCCAAGGGACTTTCAGGTTGGTGATCTAGTCCTGAGAAAAGTCGACCCCACGAGAAAGAAGGTGGGCAAGCTTGGCCCCAATTGGGAAGGACCCTATCAGGTCTTGCATCACATCAAAGCTAGAGCGTACAAGCTTGCAACCCTAAGGGGAAAGGAGTTACCAAAATCATGGAATGCGGAACACCTCAAGAAGTATTTCAAGTAGGTGCTTGCCAATGTTAGTTTATTTCTGCTTTTAGGAACTTGACGTTTATTTTTAGGAAGCTCTTTGTTTAAATATAACTCTAGCGGCAAAGTTGTTTCCGTTAGAACCATGTGTTCTTTTAGCTAGCCCATGTGGCCAATAAAACTCCCTACGAGGGACAATTGTTCAAAACCTTATATGCGCGATATGGTTTGATGCTCCTGTGTGCACAATACGAATAGACAAGCAAAGAAATAAAATTATTCAAATTTTATTAATAAATCCGGGTATGGACAATGCTTACATAAAAACTTTGTGAACAAAATTCACAAAGTCGCAACCTAAACACTACCACCCTCCCTCGGAAGGGAAGGAACTGGAAGCGCTAGTTGCCCTCGGAAGGCCTCTAAATGGTCCCAATTGGCAATCAGCACCATGCGGACCGTCTTCTCCATGACGGATAGCGATTCCGCCATGGCCTCCATCTTGACAGACAACCCATCAATGGCCGCCTTCAAACTACGCAGCTCCTCGCATACCTTGGAGATTTGCTTGTTATCTGTCACTATAAAGTTGAGAATTGTTTATGTGATGAGGAATGATCTCTCCAAACTATTGGTATTTATAGCACAAAATGAACGGTTCATTAACCGCTTGCTAAACCAATTAGCATGATCACAATTAAAACCGCACTTAAAACAGCCACCTCAACCGTTTAGAGTAATGGGAAGTTATAAATCCGATTACCTCGTGCAATTGAAACGATTACTTTTTAAACGCACACGATTCTCATAACGAAGTCAACCTCACGTGTCTTGCTCAACTATATTACTTTACAGTAATAATTATTAGACTTGAGGAATACCCTACAGAAAATTACAAGCAAGTATATTAATTATTTGGATATAAAACAAATTATATACTTTGGGGAGTAGGAATGTCACCTCCTCAGTAGACGTAGCAATGCTATGCAATTTAAAGAGCTTAGAAAAAATTTCCAAGCTTAGTAGACGTAGAAATGCTATGCAATTTAAAGAGATTAGGAAAAATTTCCAAGCTCAGTAGACGTAGCAATGTTATGCAATTTAAAGAGCTTAGAAAAAATTTCCAAGCTCAATAGACGTAGCACAGCTATGCCATCTACGGAGTAACAACTCACCCAATAAACATCCCAAGGAAAACATCAATAAGTGTCTCAATTGTTTTGACGAAAGCAATCTATACACTTAGGGGAGTAGGAGACGTAGTATAACTATGTAAAAAGACAAGACAAGATAAAATCTCCAAACCAGACGTAGCACTGCTATACATAATATCCAAGCTCAACAGAGTAGCATGGCTATGCAAATGACAAACACAAGAAATGACAAAAATTCACAAAAAGTCACTCTGCATGAACACAAAAATATGCACGAAGACTGCTGAAAATTGCCAAAACTTAGCTTCAAATAAAGAGCCAAGTTCATCGAACATGTACCTGCATAGTTTCAAGCAAATTGCCTTAAAAAGGCCCAAAAATATGATCTCACTAGGATCATTCTCCACAGCCATCGAGACAAGTTTCTCTGGCTAAACAGGAGCCAAGGCCAAATCAACAGGAGACTCCCAAACCAACACAGATAAAAGTACGACAGTATTAAAAAGTATTAGTTACAGACCCAAGTCAAATAAAGTTTCTAAAACGCCATTCAAACGCCCAGGGAGGAACCATCAATGCCCTGCCCATTGCCAGACGATGGCCCAGGGGGTGTTGTAGCAGGGTTTGAGGGATCGAGAGGCAGAGAGACCTTTTCTGGGGTTTGAAGGAGGGATGCTATGGAAGTGCTCGGGATGGATGTATCTTTGGATATCGCGTCATCGCCTTCATCTTCTCCTTTCTGTCCCCCGTCAACACATGAGGGCCCTTTTTCATCATCAACCTCAAATTTGGAAAAATCCAAATTTGAGAAAGCTATGGCCGCCCGGCTCCTCATGGCTTCAAAACCATCAAAATATTGTTGGGTAATATCCTGACGGTATTCGGGGGACTGCAGAAAGAGTTCAATGGCTTCCCTACGAGCGTTCTTGACTTTCTCTAGCATCCCCATGCTCATGGCTCTATATTTCTCCATCTCCTTAATCCCATTCAGTAATTTTCTGCTCCAAGCTTTAAGCAGTAGCCAAGGCAGTATCTCTTTCCTCCTCCAAACCTCTCTTAGAATTCAGGGCAGCATCTCTCTCTTTCGATACTTTCTGGAGCTCAGCGGTCATGGCAGCACCTTGCTTCGAGAGCATTATGTTGGCCTCCGTGAGGGTGACCACCTGTTTCCCCAAGCTATGGCTCTGGGAAGCAAGATAACGACCACGACCCGTGGCCTGCCAAAAGAGGAAAGGTCAATAAAGGAACAACAAGCAATTAAATTAATAGCACACAGAGCATACCATGGCCAGTTCGACCAACATCTGTTCCCCCACAGCTTGAAGAGACATCTCCGCCATTAAGCCTTGATCAGCTAGACAAAACAGCCCAGAAGCGCGCTCAAGGGCCTCTTGAAAGCTATCCACATTAGCTCTTTCTGAAGCCGGGAGCTCTTTCTTTTGGGAACTACGGCCCCAGACAACTGCTTAGCTCTTTCAGCTTTTAATTGGGCCAATAGAGCCTTATCCATCTTTGGTGCCATCTCTGTATTCTCACTTTCTTCTTCTGAAACAGAAAAGAAACAAAAGCAATAAGAAAGTCAGTGGACCAAAAGGCATCAAATAAAGAGTACAAACTACCTCTAAATAAAGCCAAGGCCTCACGGGTGGTGTCTGGGCCCAACAGTTAAGTGGCCAGCGACTCAGGGGTTACAAGCAATTCCCAGCTATGGATAGCGTAGCTCCGTGCCCGCTGAAGCTCCGCTAAAAGGACAGGACTCAAAGGGTATAGTGATCGTGCCACTACAAGAAAATTTGCATTTTATAGCGTTTGAAAAATGCTATTAAATGATATAGACAGCGTTTTTTCGAACGCTGTACTAGCCGATGTTGTTAAAAGTCTTAAACTTTAGACAGCGTTTTAAGATGTGAAGACTTTTTGAGTGTTGAGATGTGAAGACTTTTTGGAAGCTAATCGCATTTTAATTACTTAATCATCTTGTGGCGATCTCCTTTTGATTAGATGAATATGTAACTAAATCTTCTATTAAATTTCTTTTGACTAGACCATATGTAACTCAAGAACTTGTCTTTAATTTTCAATTTGGGGCCGGTGTGCCAACATTGTATATCTCTGAATTTGGGGAACTTGTTTTGTAAATTTAAACAAGTGGGAATGCTCTTTTTGGGTTCATTGGTCGTATGTGAGGTTTATTTACTGAAATGGTGTGTATAACTATGTTGAAAATCGAGGGCGTG
This sequence comes from Rhododendron molle, assembly GCA_025413875.1. NCBI lineage: Eukaryota > Viridiplantae > Streptophyta > Magnoliopsida > Ericales > Ericaceae > Rhododendron > Rhododendron molle. Next base: position 17,860,662 of record CM046388.1, on the reverse strand, counting down.
ACAAATTGGTATCAGAGCATTTAGGTTTGAATACTTTGAGACCGTGGGGAGACTTCTACTCTCATGGGTTCAAAAGTCGCGCCATTTGCATAATATATGTGTGTTTATATGCATTGAAGTTACTTGGCTTATTTGGTGTTGCATTTCAATATGGTAGGGTGGCGTAAAATTGATTTGGCCCTTGTTGGGATAGTTGGGGTTTAGACCTCATTAAATAATGTTGTCGTTGATGAGTTTCTCTTTCTTATAACTTATAGCTAGATGCCTCCGAGAACGCGTGCTAGAGCAGGTGAGGCCGAAAGTCGGGGTGGTCGTGGTCGTGGCCGTGGTCGTGGCCGAAGGGTGCCAATTGAGGATGAGATTAGTCAGCATGGGGAAAATCTGTAACGACCCTGATTTTTGGTCAATAAAAATTTCGCTAAAAATTTGAATTTTATTTTAATACTTGGATTTCATTTTTTAACATCCAAAAATCGGTCGTTATTGACTTATAAAATTTTGTTATTTTATTTGAAAATTCTTTATTTATTTTATAAATCCCTTTTAGCGATTAATAATCCGTCGTAATTAGGTTTAATGACTTAGGAGATTGGTATTCATCGCCCGGGTATTAAGGTCATTTTCTAAAGACGAGTATGCCTATTGAGACCTTGGTATAGTTACTTGGTAATTGTAGTAAAATCCTAGATTTATATTTCTCGGCTGGAAATCCTACGTGGCAACCGATTAGTTAGCAACCCTAACTACCGTTTGGCTTAGTTACTTTTTCCTAACCTAGAGCGTTGCATCAATGCCAAAGTGGTTAAATTTTAGTCTTTGCCTTGACCATTGACTTGACTGCCTTGCCTTGGCGTCGGCTCGCTGTCGCGCCTGCCTTGCCTAGGTGTCAGGTCGCTGTCGGGTCTGCCTCGCCTAGGCGTCGGTCACTGTCGGGTCCGCCTCGCCTAGGCGTCGGGTCCCTGTCGGGTTGCTCTGCCTTAGGCGCCATCGGGTTACGCCTTGGCGTCGGGTCACGCCTTGCTTTTGCTTTGGCGTTCTTGAGGCTGCCTTGCTCGCCTTGCCTGAGGCTACGCCACATCTTGCTTTGCTAGCGGTGCCTTGGCCAGCTGCAGCTAGCGGGCCACCTTAGCTCTTGCTTTGCTAGTGGGCCACCTTGCCAGCCTTTGCTTTGCTAGCGGTCGCCTTGACCACAGCTTTGCTAAGCGGGCTGCCTTGGCTCACGCTCACGCCTTGCCTTAGCTCGCCTTGGCCATCGCTTTGCTAGCGGTACTTGCCAGCCGCTATTCGCGCCTTGCCTTGGCGTTTGGCACCGTCAGGCTTTAATATTCCGTTATTAGGCGATTTCCTACTAAATAAAACCAAAATACCACTCGAGCAATGAAAGCCTAGATTGAGTATCGTTAGTCTTTAACCAATTAGTTAGAATAGCCTAATGCCCAATCACTTCTCCCTAACCCTAGATGGACCATTTTACCCTTTTTGTCTTTATCCATTGGCGATAAAGGCTAGGGTAATATTTATCCATTGGACAATAAGTTCTAGGGAAATCCTTAACCATTGGTTATTAACCGCTAGAGGAACTATTATCCATTGGATAATAGTTTTACTTGCCAACCAAGTACTAAGTTTATTAAAATACTAGATTTGGCCATGTGTGTAATGGATTAAAATAGAATTTAGGACTTGGTACTTGAAAGTAGTAGATTAGTTTAATAGATATTGGATTTTGGTATATCTAGACTAGATATTGTAGTACTTGTTTGTATATATTATATGTGTACTATATATATATATATATATATATATATATATATATATATATATATATATATATATATATATATATATATATATATATATATATATATATATATATATATATGTAAATGGGTAGAGTAGATAAATAAAAGGCATTCCTAAAATGACTTTATCAGTTAGATTTTTAACTAAAACAAATGATGTTTTAAAACATACTTTATTTTGGCAAATATTGACTGTAGGTAATTTGTGACTAATTATCATTTTACTGCCATTAGCAGAGCTTAACTTTTCAGTTGTTTTTTGATAATATTGACTGGGTATTAATTCTTCTTGAATACAATTTAAATCTGCTCCAGTATCAATTAAAGCAGTAATATTTAACACAAAATCATCAATTAACAATTTGACTTGTGCATGCCATTTTTGAACAAAAATTTGGTTAACTAAATTTAATCGAAGATTATCCTGGGTATCAAGAGATGGCAACTCAGGATTATCTTTGTCAACAGATTCATCAGAGGATTGGCTGCTTAATCTAACATATTTTTTATTTCTTTGTTTGCATTTTGGAAACTGTGATTTTAACAAATTAACTTCATTTTTTAATATTTCAATATCTAATTGCAAATCCTGCAAAGTAATTTCTTTAGTAGTTTTTTCAAACCTTTCCAAGGTTGTATGCAAATTTACAATAGGTTTATTATAAATAGGTTTTTGACTTTGTTGAGTAAAAACTTGTTTTAATTTTTTAATATATTGTTGCTTTAATACAATATCATCAACTTTACTAATGAGATCAATGAGTAATTCTTCTTCAGATAATTCTTTGGTAAGCACATTTATTTTCCTACAACAATTATCAGTACATCCTATCTTAATTTGATCACTATCAGAATTATCACTAATAGAATGATATTCTGAAGATTTAGTAGTTTCACTATCTTCTGAATCATCTAAATTTGACATTTTAAAAATATTTAAAATTTTTTGTTTATCATCATCAGATATGAATAGTTGACTAATTTTTTCCTTAACCTTGCATTGGGATTTATAATGTCCCTTTTTTCCAAAGTTAAAACAGGTTACATTAGTTGGACCAGTTTTCTTTTTATTAGGAGAATCAGTTTTCTTTTTATCAGAAAAATTAGTCTTTTTATTAGAAGATCTAGGTTTATCATAAAACTTATCTTTAGAAGGTTCAGGTTTAATCTTTTGATCATGCTTTTTCTTTTCAATCTTTTTCTTTCTGCGAGATGGTGCTACAGGGGGTAGACCATATTGTTCACAAATTGTTGATTTGTTAACCTCTGGTTTTACCGGAATGCTAAAGGCCTGGTGGGATAAGTACCTCACTAGTACTAATAGACAAGAAATTAAACATGCTGTTCAAACTGATAACAATGGAATGCCCATTTTCGATCATGAAATGGGAACTGTAGATAGGGTTATCCTAGATGGAGTTAATACCCTAATTTACACTATTATTAAACATTTTGTTGGTCAGGATTCATGATCAGTTAAGTAATTTACATTGCCCAACACTGAGTGACTTTAGATGGTACAAAGATGTATTCATCTCTAGAGTCATGATAAGAGATGATTGTAGTAAATTAGAAACAGCAGCAAGGTAGTGAAGATTTAGGATCTGTTTGTTTAAACAAGATATAGGTCTATACAGGTGACAGATGAATAACATTTAAGAAGTGGATTTATGAGGATTCGTTTTTAACAAGTTATAGGTCTATATAGAAGTGAAAAATGAATTTCAAAATTAAGTTTAAATAGAAAGATTAATTTATATATAAGTCTCGGATCAGTTTCTTTTAGGAAAAGGAATAGACTATCCAGGTATCGTTCATCCACCAGTCCCTCTCCTATTCAGGTATAAATTCGTCCACCAGTCCCTCGATTCACTCCGAAGGCTCTAATTATTAATCTATGGATTATTATTCTGATTATCGTATTGTTTCTTATGATGAATTTGATTATGATAATCAACCTTTTTATGAAGAATTTGATTATGATAATCAACCTGTTTATGATGATAACCATGAGTCATTTGATAATTTTGATGAACAAAATCATGAAAATGATCATAATGATTATGATACTAAGTCTACTTCTTCTAATAAATCTATTTTTGAAAGTAATAAATACAGATATTTTTATGATAATCATGCTGAAAGTTCCAGTCAATATTATCAAAAAACAACTGAAAAGTTAAGCTCTGCTAATGGCAGTAAAATGATAATTAGTCACAAATTACCTACAGTCAATATTTGCCAAAATAAAGTATGTTTTAAAACATCATTTGTTTTAGTTAAAAATCTAACTGATAAAGTCATTTTAGGAATGCCTTTTATTTATCTACTCTACCCATTTACAGTTAATTTTGATAAAATCACTTCTACCTTCTCTGGTCAACAAATAAATTTTGAATTACTTTCTACACCTAATCAAAATGATTTGTTGCAATTACAAAATTACTCTATTAACCATTCTGCTTTGTCTACAGATGACGTACAACAGCCTGAAATTTGGCTCAACCAGTTTGCCAGTCCTTCCTGAAGGATCCAGCCTTCAATTTAATAAATTAAACCATTTGCGAAATATAGATGAAACCCAACAGTGTCTCCTAGATGCTCTATGGAACTTGTGTGGGGAAAATCGTTATAGTAAACAGTTTATTGAAAGCCTGAATTGCTTGAATTATTATTTTTGTGAACAAAATTCACTGCTAAAAAATAATGATAATGCTTATGCCTCAGTGGCCTCTGAGTTGCATCATTTATCTGTCAAATATTCAAACCTACTTGAAGAAAATATTAAAACACAGGCTAAACTGCATATCACGCATCATGATTTAAAAAATGCTAAAAAGGAGTGTTTCTCATTGAGAGAACAGAAAAGTGAGCATAGACCCGCGAGTGATCGGGACCCTCTTGTGATTAACCCCAGAGACCCTAGATGTAGGGATCATGCTAAGCATATTGCCTCTATGAGGAACTATTTCTCTAATCTCTTACAGGGTCTTCCTAAGATTCCTGTCTCATTAAAAAATCAAATTATTTTCCCACAGGAGTTCCCTGTTGATTTGGTTAAAGATATTCAAAACATGGCTAAAAGGGACGGCCACTATTTTCAGGAATTTTTATTCCAATTACTTATTGATTTATCTACTAAATCTACTCCTGGTTTGGAGATATCTTGGGAAACTCTTTACAATAAAGACCAAGATAGGGTTATTTGCCCAAAAACTAATCCTATTTGTTCAAACTATCCATTGCACAGATTTGATTATCCCTGCAATTTAATATATAGTATTCCACGTGCCTGCATAGATATGCAGCATTTCAAAAATATTAATGTTGAATATAATAAAAAATTAATTGAAATCACTCCAATGACCCTATTGGATCATGGACTATTAAGACAAGTTATTTTTTCTGATCCGGAGCAGACTGATAATTTTGGTAGAAAACTTTCTGTCTCCATTTTAAATCTATTTGCTAAATATGGAGATTTGCGATGCCAAGTTCTGATCAAAAGTAAAATGCCTGAATGGACTTGGACTGGTAACATTATTCCAGCCCAACACATCATGCATATCTCAGTCAACTGGCCATTCAGTAGGGTCCATCTACCTATTCACCTTGTTGGAGATGAGGAACCCTGGCTCTGTTCAAAATCAATCCGCAGTCAAATACGCCATTACAGGGCCTACTCAATTGCCACTAAACTTGGAGAGATTGATCTCAGTGATGACCTCCATGTTTATACAGACCCCAAATTAAACTATTTGATTTGTGAAGATTCAATCCAGAAGATTCGCTCTGTTGAACCTATTCAAGAAGTTCCATTCATCTATCATACTCAAAATAAAATATTAGTGAAGGCATATCAAGATCGACTTGCCAATGCTCAACAAGATTCACCTGTTACCACTCCAGATATTGATGAAGATGATTATTGGAATAATTTGTCCTCTGAAGAATTACATAACCTCGATAATATGATGGAATACTAAAACTACTGATGCATCCCAACAACTGGCCACTTCAACGCCAGTCCTACTTCTCAGTCAACTGCTAAAAGCATTCCAACAACTGGCCACCTCTTCACCAGTCCCAGTTACAAACCTGCTCAAACAGCTGGCACATCTTTTACCAGCCTATTAAAATTATGAATAGTAAAACCACTGTTCACTTTTTACTGTTCATCCAGCCGACAACGGTACTATTCATCCACATGCTGACACTGTTTATTCACCTGCTGATGTCCTGTTTACTTTCCCACCGAAAGTAGAAGGTCCAAAAGGTTCACAATGAACCCCTGATAATTGTATTGCCTCTCATCCTTCATCTATAAAAGGATAGAGTTGGCTCTGGTTAAATCATCCCATATATATGTATATGTATATATATATATATATATATATATATAGGTATATATATTTTATTGTAAGTAACACATGTGTATTGTGTTATTTTAATTAGAAAATCTTGTAAAGTACTTTAATTCTTTTATCCATTGGATAAAGAAGGTTAGGGGAATTATTACCCCTTGGATAATAGCTATACTTGCCAATCAAGTATTAGGGTTAATATAATAATAAGATCTTCCATGTGTGTCAATTGAATAAACTAGAATTAATACATTAGGTTAATATTATAAGGACTTGTACTTTGAAAGCATTAGAATAGTTAATTAGATATAGGATTTGGCAATATCTATCCTAGATTGTGTGGTACATGTGTATATATATATTTATATGTACTTGTATGTATATATATATGTGTATATATATAATATTGTATTGACATGTGTGTAATAGAATATTTTAATTAGAAAATCTAATTTACTTGAAAACTTAGATTTTATGAAAGACCCATAGTACTATATATATATATATATATATTAGTATATATATATACTTCCAAGAGAGTACAAGTGGGAGAGAGAGAGAGAGAGAGGGAGAGAGAGAGAATTAAGTGGGAGAGAGAGAGAGAGAGAGGGAGGGAGAGAGAGAGAGGAAGAGAAGGAAAAGAGAGGGAGAGATGTGATGTATTGCTTGATTTTTGTCTACCAAATCCTAGATACATGTATATATTAGTACTTGTACTAGGTGAAAGAAGAAGAAAGGAGAAGATAGGAGAGAGATTTGATGTACAAATCTCTTACAAAGCCAAACCCTCACTCTTTCCTTATTCAATCCACCAAATCCTTGTCCTTTCCATATCTATATATATATATATATATATATAGTTATATATATATATTGTACTTTGTACCAAGGGAGAGAGAGAGAGAGAGAGAGGAGAGAGAAAGGCCGAGAGAGAGATGGGAGAGAGAGAGAGAGATTCGGATGAGAGAGGGAGAGAGAGTGTGATGTGTGTGATCCTTGATTGACCTAGCTTAGATCACCCTTGTCCTTCTTTGATATACTTTCAAAGTGAAAGCATGGCCAAGGACAATCAAATCTAGTCCTTCTTGTACAAACCCTAATTTTATACTTGAATCAAATCCCATTTTCTTGCCTAGTCTTCCATAATCCAATCCAAAGGACACATCCTAGCCTTGCATGCCTAGTTTTAGGTTGTTTCTTGCAAGGAAGCAAGATTTGCTTGGAATTAAAAATTGAGAATAAGAGAGAAAGAGGGCAGCCGGCCAAAGAGGGAGAGGGAGAGCCCATTTGCCTATAAATAGGACCTCACACTTCTCATTCAACTCACACCATTCCCATCTCCAAGTTCTCTCCTTGAAAGCATAAGAGTTCTTAGTGTTCTTGAGTAGTTCTAGCTTGTTCTTGAGCTTTCTTTCCACCTCCGCCACTAAACCACCATACGACCACCACCTCGATCCTAAAGTAGTAATAGTATAGGTTACGATCTAGTTTCGAGAGAAACCTTTCTCTTTCGAAGCTATCGGAAGCTTATCGTAAGCCGTTACGCCATTCGAGTGCCGACTTTCTTTCCGTCGTATTTCCGTAGTCTTTTTCTACCGCCAAGAAGAAAGGTAGATTTTTCCGATCTACTCTTCCTAAGTATACGTGATTTTATGTTAGTGTAGAGTTCTTCGAACCTAATTATCCTAAGTATAGTTTATGAGCATGATAGAAAAATATGTAGTATACTTGGATAAGTTGATCGTATGCTTTTATTTTACGTAGTTTACTTTGATCTTATGACTACTTGATTGCTCGATCTCGTGGTAGTTGCTTGTTTATGAATGAACTCGTCAATAAACATGTGTTGCTTTGAACTTCCAAAAAGATGGCTATGCGTTGTCGTTTTAAAAGATAAAGTGTTGTTTTAAACGAAGTATTCGTATTTTGACCTTTTAAACGATTGTGAGCATGATAGCATGTTGCTTGCCTTACTTGTGGTTGTAAACAAGCATGATTAAATAGAGTTGGATGATCTTGCTAGTTTGGTTTCAAGATTACTTTAAAGTGATTCGTCCCGCCGCGGAGTCTATGCATGATTACGAGACACGAGAACCGAAAAGTAGAAACATGACACTTAGGGAGTGGTTGATATGGATAAAAAGGATTTTTGAAACTACATAATGGCCGGACTTTGTAGCCCTTTGTGTAGACTTGCAAAAACCGCAATGAGGCCGGACTTGGTAGTCCATTGTGTAGATTGCTAACGGAGCCGGACGTGGTAGCTTCATTGGTGAGGTGGGCTTGGTTCCGCGGAGAGGAGCCAATGCAAGAGTTGATGTGATAACGTAGCCGGACTTGGTAGCCATTGTGGCCAATAAGCCGGACTTAGTAGCTTATTGGTTATGTGCGTTCACAATGTGCCGGACTTGGTAGCCATTGTGGCCAATGAGCCGGACTTGGTAGCTCATTGGTGTGTGCGTGTGATTTTTGGAAATGATGTTGAAAGATGAGATACAAAACGATGAGTCACGTAGGAGAAACACACGAAAACATGACACCAACGATAGATAGCGAATGCGGATGTGTCATTGTTGTTGTTATTGTTATATTAATGCATGTGCTGTTATGACTCTTTATGATATATGCATGACTTGCTATTTGTAAGTTAAGGGTTAGTGGGTTTTGGATTATTCTATTGAGCTTTCAAGCTCATGGTGTTGCTTTATGTGACCCTGACATATTATACTGGTGGCGACGCTGGTATAATGTGTCAGACTTGTTAGATGAGCAGCATGAACAGTACACCTTGGAGGCCTTTGGAGCTGAGGAACTTGCTAGGATGGAAGAAGAGAAGGAGCTGTAGATAACCTTAGATATCCATCCCTTTTGTGTAATATAAGAACCCTTTGGGAGTTTATGATGTAATAAAGAGCCAGACTCTCTTTTGTTGTTCAATAAAATGTTATTTAACGTACCCAAAATTCGGGGCGTTACAAAATCCGAGTGGGGATTTGGGAGAGGGAGCCGGACGTGGTCGGGGAGATGAGGCACCGCTCATTCAAAATCCTTTCGCTAGGGACTTCGTTGCGGCTCTTGCGGCCGCTAATCTTTTAAACCCCGCACCGAGGGAAGGTGCTTAAAGTTGTGCTTTGCCGGCTATGAGGGAATTTAGCCATAGGAATCCACCGACGTTTGATGGGTCGAGCAGTGACCCTCTTGTAGCCGATCAATGGTTAGCTCAGATTCGAAAGCTTTTTAGGGCTCTTGGGATTTCAGAGGATGATTTGCGAGTCAACATTGTGGCCGTTCAACTTACCGGGGAAGCGAATGAATGGTGGGAGTCGGTGTTGGAGTCTAGGAAAGACGCGAGGAGGGCGGCAAGGACCGCGGCTCAAGCGAATGAGACGAATGTGGAGAACTTAACTTGGGCAAAGTTTGAAATGCTCTTCGAGGAGCAATATTTTCCACAAACTAGCCGTGACCAATTGAGGGACGAGTTCAAAAAGTTAGAACAAAGGAATATGACCATGTCAGAATACGCTTTGAAGTTCCAATCTCTATCTCGTTTCGCGCCAGAATTAGTGGCAATGGAAGAAAGGAAAAGTAGGCGGTTTGAAAGGGGTTTGCACGACACCGTGAAGAAGTATGTAGTGGCACAACGTAAAGGGAAGTTTTTCGAGGTCGTAGAGTGAGTGATGAGCATCGAGACACCGAAGGAGGCACCACGAAATCCTAAAGCTTGGGAACCGAGACAACCGGTTGGGGGTGTGAGCTCTTCTTCGGGGAGTTTTGGTAGTCAGGGGAGGAAGAGGCAACGAGATCAGTTTTCGGCTTCGCAGGGTTCGTCAAACTTTAGGCCTCCATCTTCTTCGTCGTTTGGGACTCGGGGAGTTTCTAATAGGCCCTCGGTGGTGTGTCATGAGTGTGGTCAAGCGGGGCATATTCGTGCTCAGTGTCCACGACTTTTGGGCACGTGTTTCACTTGTGAAAAGGCCGGTCACTTTGCAAGAAATTGTCCGCTCGGGGAAGGGACACAAAGCGAGTCGGGTTCGGTACAGCAACCGAGGGGTGGTCAGAATTCTGGTCGGCAATCATTTCGAGGCACTCAGAGGCAGCAGCAGCCTCACTTTAGTCAGACTACGTCAGCACAAGGATCTCAGGTTAAGAGAGGAGCGAGTTCTTCGACACCTACTCAGGGTTCTGGTCAAAGGGGTGGTCATGTTCAGACTCAGATGACTCAAGGTCGAGCCTTTGCTATCACTTCTGCCATTCCACCTCCACCACCTTCTATCACTTCTCAGACCCCAGAGACTTCGGTTGTGAGGGGTACATTTCTATTGTTTAATTCCTTTGCTATAGTGTTATTTGATTCTGGAGCATCGCATTCTTTCATTGCTGCATCTTTTGCTTGTGCTTTGGAATTGGAGATTGAGAATATTAGTCCTCCGTTGTTCGTTGAGACACCTATAGGAGGTAGGTCGCCATTAGATCATATTTGTCGGAATTATGAACTTATCATTCAAGATCGTCGTTTTACCTTTAACTTCATCGTGCTGAATATGTCGAGTTTCGATCTCATATTGGGAATGGATTGGTTGTCTACATTTCATGCAACCATTGATTGTTTTAAGCGTCGGGTCCGTATCTGTCCGCCTGAGGGTCCTTGTTTCAAGTTCTTCGGGGAGCGACGGGAGCCATTAGAATCGTATTTGTGTGGGTCTCGGGAGCAGGAGTCAATGTACGCCTTATTAGCGAGTTTGGCCTTAGATGAGGATGTATCCGCGCGGGGGGAGTTGCCCCTTGTTGTTTGTAATTTTTCGGACGTGTTTCCGAAGGAGTTACCCAGTTTACCATCCGAGAGAGAGATTGAATTCACTACCGATTTACTTCCTGGCACCGCACCCATTTCTGTACCTCCTTATCGTTTCGCTCCTGCCGAGTTAAGAGAATTGAAGACGCAGTTGCAGGAATTGGAGGGTTTAGGGTTTATTCGTCCAAGTACGTCACCATGGGGAGCACCGGCCTTGTTTGCTCAGAAGAAAGATGGGTCACTTCGCTTGTGTATCGATTATCGTAAGTTGAATCGGGTCACCATTAAGAATAAGTACCCTATGCCTAGAATCGACGATTTGTTTGACCAACTTCGAGGTGCAACGTGTTTTTCTAAGATTGACTTGAGGTCCGGTTACCATCAATTGAGGGTTCGGAGGGAAGACATTCCTAAAATCGCTTTTCGTACTCATTATGGCCACTATGAATTCATTGTTATGCCCTTTGGATTGACGAATGCACCGGCAACTTTCATGGACATGATGAACCACATCTTTCGTGCTTATCTCAATCGTTTCGTGGTTGTTTTTGTAGACGATATCCTTATCTACTCACCTTCGGAGGAGGAACACCAATCTCACCTTTTCTATCATGCTTGAACTTTTGAGAGAGCACCGCTTATATGCCAAACTAAGTAAGTGTGAATTTTGGTTGTCCGAAGTCAAATTTTTGGGTCACGTCGTATCGAAGGATGGGGTGTCCATTGATTCGGGAAAGATAGAGTCCGTAATGAATTGGCAATGACCGAAGAGTGTATTTGAGATTCGTAGTTTCTTGGGCTTAGCCGGATACTATCGCCGTTTTGTTCTTGACTTCTCTCGCCTAGCGGCTCCGATGACTAGATTGACTTGTAAAGGAACTCGTTTTGTTTGGAATGATGCGTGTGAGAAGGCTTTTGAGGAATTGAAGAGAAGGTTGACAACCGCGCCGGTTTTGGTTGTGCCCGAACGAGGAGTCGGTTATTCCGTGTATTGTGACGCTTCGAAAGAGGGGTTAGGGTGCGTGTTGATGCAGTTGGGGCGAGTGGTGGCATATGGATCGCGGCAATTGAAAACTCACGAGCGGAATTACCCTACCCATGACTTAGAACTTGCGGCCATCGTTTTTGCTTTAAAGAGTTGGCGTCATTATTTATACGGTGAGAGATTCGAGGTATTTTCCGATCATAAGAGCCTTAAATACTTATTTTCTCAAAAGGAGCTTAATCTACGTCAACGTTGTTGGATGGAACACCTAGAAGATTACGATTTTGAGTTGCAATATCACCCGGGAAAGGCAAACGTGATAGCGGACGCTTTGAGTAGAAAATCGACTCACCTTGCGAATTTAGCTATCCATGAGTGGAAAACGATGAACGATTTGGGTTCGTACGCATTGCATTTCGAGGAAGTCCGAGAGGGAGTCACTTTATGCAACTTAACCATTCAATCAACCTTGTCGATGCGAGTAATTGGGGTCTAATTGCAAGATGAAGAAGCGGGAGAGTTTTGTGCCAAGTTTCTTAGCGGAAATGCTCAAGAGGGGTGGATGATTCATACCGATCAAGGTTTACGATACCAAGGAAAACTGTTCGTACCCATTTCGTGTCGGGAGGAAATTTTGAGAGAATTCCACCACTCACCGTTAGCCGTGCATCTGGGAGGGACGAAAATGTATCATGATTTGCGTAGGCAGTTTTGGTGGCCGGGAATGAAGAGAGACGTCATCGTTTTTGTATCCAAATGCCTTACGTGCCAACAAGTCAAAGCCGAACATCAACGACCCGCCGGGAGTTACAACCATTACCAGTGGCCGAGTGGAAGTGGGAGAACGTGACTATGGATTTCGTTACCGGGTTACCGAGATCGCCGAGGGGGCATGATGCCATTTGGGTGATAGTTGATCGATTGACCAAGTCAGCGCATTTCTTACCTATTCAGGTTTCGGATTCAGTTGATACGCTTAGTCGTTCATATATCCGTGAGAGTATCCATCTTCATGGGATTCCTGTTTCTATCGTGTCCGATCGAGATCTGAGATTTACCGCGCGTTTTTGGCAAAGTTTGCAGGCCGCTCTTGGCACCAACTTATTATTTAGCACCGCGTATCACCCTCAAACGAATGGGCAATCCGAGAGAACGATCTAAATTTTAGAAGATATGCTTCGGGCTTGCGTTATGGATTTCTGGGGAAGTTGGAAAGATCACCTACCGTTAGTTGAGTTCGCATATAACAATAGTTACCAATCTAGCATTGAGATGGCGCCGTATGAGGCTTTGTATGGAAGACCGTGTCGATCACCCGTTTGTTGGACCGAGTTAGGCAAGGCTACTTTAGTTGGGCCGGATTTGATCAAAGAAACCTCCAAGAGCATGAGAGCAATCCGTCAACATCTTCTTGAAGCGCAAAAGAGAACCACCGAGCAAGTCAAAGTGATTCGTCAACGATTGTTAACCGCGCAAAGTAGGCAAAAGAGTTACGCCGATCGTCGTCGCCGACCGTTATCATTTGAAGTGGGAGACCATGTTTTCCTTAAGGTGTCACCGCGTCGGGGTTTGTCTCGTTTTGGTCAAAGGGGAAACTTTCACCGCATTTTATTGGACCGTTTGACATTATCGAGAAAATTGGGGAAGTTGCACATCAATTGGCCATACCACCGAGGTTATCGGGAGTTCACGACGTATTTCACGTATCGATGTTGCGAAAGTATGAGCCAGATCCGTCACATGTCTTAGAGTGGTCCGAATTGGAGTTGGAAGCCGATGCATCTTATGGGGAGGAGCCGATACGTATCCTAGATTCACGCGACCAAGTTTTAAGGGGCAAGACTATTCCGTTAGTGCGAGTTCTTTGGAGTCACCTCGGAAAGGAAGAGTCGACGTGGGAAAGGAAGGATGAGGTTAGGGAGAAGTATCCGCATCTATTTTCAAGTTGAATCAATGTGAGTTTCAAATTTCGGTTTATGATCGTTAGTATGTCATTTGATAACACGTGTTGTAGTATGAGCATGATTATTTGATGCATGAGTATATTTGACGTGAATTGTAAATTTCGGGACGAAATTTCTTTAAGGAGGATAGAATATAGAGACTAGTCAATTTATTTTAAATTCGGAAATCAACTATGGCATAAAAGAGTTGTTTTATTATTAAAGTTAAGCAAATGTTAGTGGGGGTGTTCGAGTATACGTTTACGATTGTGTATCGGATGCTAGGAATAAGGTAAAATGTTAGTTTTGATGATATATTGATGTTGGGAAGTGTTGGTATCAAGTTGGGTTAGTTCCGGAGTCCGTTGTAAATTTTTCACTTTTTTGCCTTGTTGGTACCGGTACTGGCCGTTTCTCAGTACAGGTACCTACTATCCAGTGCATGTTCAAATTGGCACTTTGAAGGCTTTAGTACCGGTACCCACTTTTTCCCAGTACCGGTACCTGTTGCGTTTTTTTGCACTTTTTCAGCACGCTTTTGGGACATTATAAATACCCCCCTTTTTGTCATTTTTCACTCCAAAACTCACGAACCATACCTGGAAAACCCTCCTCTCACCTACCCAACCTCAATCTCACCCAAAACTCTCGATTTTGACCGTAAATCTTCAAGATCCTCGCTTTTCCAACTTCAAATCACTCGAATCTTGCATATTGGAGAACAAGGGGGTGTTCATATTTTCACTTTTTGGACTCTCACCCACGTTTTTCCCTCTCTCCTCTCGATTAATTGTTGATCTTTACTTGTTCATGTTTTTGGGCTTTATCTACTCTAGATCTTGTACCTAAGCTCGGGTGAGGCTTGTCTTTGGAGAATTCTCGCTTATTGCCTTCGGTAGACCTATGGTTTTGCTCAAAACCCATCTTGGTAGGGATTTCTCTCTTCCTCTACATGTTTTGTGGCGACTACGTGTGATTTAGGCGTTTATTGGCTATATATATGAACGAATGAAATGTTTTATGGCTTGAGGGTTGCATGTACTTTGATTGTGGTATTGCGATAACAAGTGTCATGGTTCATGAGCTATACGGTTGTATTAGATAATGTCGGTGTGTGTGTGTGTGTGTGTGGAAGGAGTTTATGGTATTGGTATCGATTGTGTCGATAGTGTGGTTGTTGATCTTGTGAAGTGAATGAGATTTTAGTGTGACGCAAGGGGTGGAACTACACAGTTCGCAAGGGGTGGTGTCTATTGTGACGCTAGGGGTGGAAACACAATCTCGCAAGGGGTGAAAATTTGTCGGAAGAAGTATGTGTGTGTGTGTGTGTGTGTGTGTGTGTGTGAGGGTGGGTTGTGTATGAGAATGGCTTGATGTTTGCAATGGGTGTTGGCGCGTATTATTAGAGATTGCTGTCTAACTAAATTCGTCGTGGTCATACATGTCATCTCATTACATATAGATTTAGTAGAGAATTTCCTACTGGGCTAGTGTATCTCAACACAATCTTTCTTTTCAAGTTCAAATGCCGGTCCATAGCGTGTATGCATCAAGTGTTGAGATGTTAAGACTTTTTGGAAGCTAATCGCATTTTAGTTACTTAATCATCTTGTGGCGATCTCCTTTTGATCAGATGAATATGTAACTAAATCTTCTATTAAATTTCTTTTGACTAGACCGTATGTAACTCAAGAACTTATCTTTAATTTTCAATTTGGGGCCGGTGTGCCAACATTGTATATCTCTGAATTTGGGGAACTTGTTTTGTAAATTTAAACAAGTGGGAATGCTCTCTTTGGGTTTATTGGCTGTATGTAGGTTTATTTATTGAAATGGTGTATATAACTATGTTGAAAATCGAGGGCATGACACGAATGGTAGTGATAAGTCTCGCATCTGCGCGTTCAGTTCTTCAATCTCCCCACGATAAAAGGCTATCTCGGCCTCCAGGGAGACGACCCGCACTGCCAAATCGTTGTTCGCCATGGACTGGTCTTGAAAGGTGTGAAGAATGTAGAAAGAGTTTGGAGAATTTTTTGGTGGTGCATAAAATGAGGCACCACCATGCTTATAAAGCCATTCCAGCCATCGAAGGGGCACGCCCGCATTAATGGCACCCTTAAACCTGCCAACTGTTCTCGGAAGTCGAAGGGATGCCTGGGGAAAGGAGGTACCATGCGACACCTCCAACAACCGCGCGGCATGTTGACCCAGAAGACTAAATGCTTTTTCTCGGAAGTTGATCCACTCAGCCACCAAAATCCCCTTGGAAATCCAATGTTCTAACCGTTTTGTAGCCATAATCTCTTAGAATGTTGTGCATTGATTATTGCACCATTTGGTTCTTATCCCCTAGGATTCGTGGGATTTCGCGTTCCCCGAAAATCCGCCGTAATTCATAAAAAAATCCGTACTCAGGGACTCAACTCGATTCACCATCCCCGTTCGGCCTCCCAAAGGCTTGTCTCAATTTCAAATTTGTCTCAATTTGTCTTGGTTTCAAAATCGCCTCTCCGTAGACTCGTCTCAATTTCAAAAATTCACCTCTCCGTAGTCTCGTCTCAATTTCAAAATCACCTCTCCGTAGGCTCGTCTCAATTTGAAAAAATTCACCTTTCCGTAGCGTCGTCTCAATTTCAAAATCGCCACTCCATAGGCTCGTCTCAATTTCAAAAATTTGCCTCTCCGTAGGCTCGTCTCAATTTCAAGATTGCCTCTCCGTAGGCTTGTCTCAACAATTCGCCTCTCCGTAGGCTCGTCTCAATGATTGCCTCTCCGTAGGCTCGTCTCAGTTTCAAAATCGCCTCTCCGTAGGCTCATCTCAGTTTCAAAATTCGCCTCTCCGTAGGCTCGTCTCAGTTTCAAAATCTCCTCTCCATAGGCTCGTCTCAGTTTCAAAATCGCCTCTTCGTAGGCTCGTCTCAATTTCAAAAATTGGCCCCCCCATGGGCTCGTCTCAATTTTGCCTCTCTGTAGGCTCATCTCATCTCAATTTTCGTCTCCTGAGGGCTTGTCACAAATTTTTCATGATATTTTGCACGACACATGGCACCACTTACACTCTATTGTTTTCCCCTGCACGATTTTTGTCCTCCGGGACTTGTTTTCTCGCATTTCGCTGTCCCAAGTGAACTACGCTGGTCTGATCCCTACAATGGGGTACGTAGGCAGCTACCCGAGCGCGACCACCATTGTTGATTGGGATGCATATTCTTTATGTGTCACTCGTACCAATCAATGACATCTGAGTTACGTTAAAGAGGGACTATTGTATACACCCCTATGGGCAGCATGCCCTGGAATTTCCGGATTCCAATATGCAAGGGCCCATGATCGAGGGAGCGCGAGCGGAGAAGCAGCAAGCGCTCGGAATACAGAGTTGCCACTCGGGTTTGAAGGTCTGACACCCAAGGAACCGTACTTCGAAGCACTTGCCACGCTGTTTGATTTGAAAATGTGAAGGAACCAGTCCGTCATAACCATATCTGGGTTCGGGAGCCAGGTTACGAGAGGGGAAGGGTTTTAAGGCACCCCTCTCGCCCAATCCGGAGCTCGGTCTCTACTTAGGCATTTTGAAAAAATGTGATTCTTCTTTTATTAATCAACTTTTAGCCAATTAGGGCGGGGAAACAGTTAATCGGGGATTAAAACTGTAACATGTTTGCAAGATGTGTTTGTATTGAGCATGGATGGATGGAACATTATGAAAATGGGATAAAACCCAACCCTCGGATCAGAAACCAAAAAAAAACTACACAAGGCATTAGGCATGCCATGCACCATGGCCAACTTTGCATGCATGGATCTACGTGCATGCAAAGAACCATCGCGCAATAATTCTAAACCCTCGCGCGAGTGTTTGTTCCCACCACAGGTTGGATTTTGATCCTCTTCTGAGCTCTGGAAGGACCAGTGCTCACCCAGGGGGCAAACCAAGCAGTTATTTATGTACTTGAATGTAAATAATTATTACAAGCAAAGTGAACGGAATTGAAACACAACCCCTAAACAGAAGGGGTAAATAAACAGAGGCTTAAGCCTTAACTACCATGCAAGGGCAGCTACTGGAAAGTCAAGAACTGTCGCGCGAGCATTGAGAACCATCACGCGAGGGTTCTAACTGGACTTTCAGTAATTGCTTTGCATGCTTGGGGTTCTGAAACATACTCAGAAGCATCCCAAGGGCATTCCAAACCAAGTAATACAGCAAAATAAACTAAACTATGGATTTTTAGCATGCAACACAGTGAGTCAAGCTTTAAAGCAGTAAATACTATGTTTGAAACTTAAAGACCAGCAACCCCTTCCCCACGTGGTTCATTCTCACACTGACAGAAGTGTCGCGCGAGTATTCATAACCATCGCGCGAGGGTTTGCGGTCTACGATTTCTTGTAACCCTGCTGATTTTAGGGCCAGGACTGGTATTGATTACCAGCCTTGGCCCTGCCAGCCCCCCTCAGAGATCAGAACAGGAAAACAGTAGGTATGCTATACCTTTGGTTGAGTTTGAAAGAGTGCTTGAACTTGAACTTGAGTTGAGGTTGAATGCTTTTGAGTAGTAGAAACAAGGTGTGAAAATTATGTGTAAGATTTTGTAACCTTTTTTCCAACCCAAGGTGTATGGATTTCTAAACCTTTGTGTTTGATTTTTTTGAACCCTTTTTATGAAAGACCCATGGGGGTATTTATAGGGCAAGGCCCTTCCATTAATGAAAACCCTCCATTAATGGAATTTATTCCATTAAAAGAAACCATCCATTAATGGAAAACATCCTATTAATGGAAACTATTCCATTTTTGGAAGCATTCTAGAAACATGCCAATAATAGAAACATTCTAGAATTCTTCCATTAATGGAAAGCTTCCAGAAATGGAAAGTTACAGGTCGGTTGCAAATTTAATCAGCGCGCATGGTTCGAAAACCAGCGCGTGCCAGTACGGTTCCGGGAATTTTAAAGAGTTTCAAAACACTCAAAGCTCAAACATGCTATCACTCCCGGGGTGTTCTAGATCCATTTCATCATCGGGGAATCAAATACCGTAAGTAAACTAATCTGGAAGTCCAGATTGGGGTGTCTATAGTAGCCCCCTTTTGACGGCACTTGGAGCACCATTGACTTGGTACAAGTAACGTCAAAGGTTTCTAGACACCCTATAAGGCTATCCAGAACAAAACATACTTAGCAAAGTAGACATGTATACTTAAAGAACCTGATTGGTTGAAAGGGGGCAGGAGGACCGCCGCTTGTTGATGTAGAAATGGACGATTGCATCGCCGCATGTTGATCGAATTTGGACAGGACAGGCTGTCGCTGCATATTTGGACGGGGCAAACCGTCGTTGCTGGGGATCAAGCTATCCTCGGCACAAAACATTCCAACAAACACGGGTAAGTTGTGTCAGGCAAGTTGAATTCCATCTGTTGGGAATCAGAACCAATCTCCTTATCAAAAACCATTCGAGACAGAGCAATAAGCCTGTTGGAAGATACACTTGCGGCTAGATTGTGGGTGGTTGTTCGGGACAGGCCAAGGTGGACTCTCCTAGGGAACAATTAGTTGCAGATGAATGGACCATCGGACGATATGGCTGATCATCGTTGAAGGATTAACCACTGTTGAGGATTAATCGAATGACATGGCTGCTGCCGTTCAAGGATTAATCGCTGTTGAGGATCAATCGGACGATATGGCTGATCGTCGTTGATGGATTTGGCAGGACTGGCTGTCGTGAAGGCGGACGGAGAGATCAATGTGCTGAATGATCAAACCGCTGAGGGATTTTGACAGGACCGACTGTCGTTGAATTGGCTCCGCAGGATAGCATCCTTTGGTTTACAAACCGAGATTAGGGAGATTTCCATTGCCTCCACTAACAAATTGAACCAAAATCGGAAGAGATTGCATCGCATCCTTCTGCAAACAAATCGAGAGCTACAGAGATTTCCATCACATCCGCTAACCAACGAGTATAAGACCGCAGGAGATTGCATCGCATCCTTTGGTCAACAAATCGAGAGTTAGGGAGATTTCCATTGCCTCCGCTAACAAGTGATAACTATACCGCAGGAGATTGCATCGCATCCTCTGGCAAACAAATCGTATGATGGCGACCATTCTGGCTACCTTCCTACTTCAACATTTAACATACACAATATGCAATGATATGTATAATATTGAAAATGCAGATGCAAACTTAGGGCAGCTCCTAGGAGGACAAAGACGCCTAAGGACTACCACTGAACCTCATTACTGTACTGTCTAACGCTTCTGAGATATGCACCCAGATAGATAGACATTGAGCGGGCTGGCGTGCCCCAGTTGACGGCATTGGGCTTCCGTGCCCCTTCTGCGATGCTTGGGCAGATGTGCCAGACAGATATGCTTTGCTTGGCCTTGGGCTGACGTGCCCTTGCTATTCATGAAATTCCACAGCTTGTGGATTACAGGAGCTAGGGTAGCAAATGTAAAAATTGCACTTTCTAGCCGCTAATATCTAATTTGCATTGACAAGCGACCTGAATTGACACACAGACATGCACACATGTACAAACTCGTCTAACTCAAATGAAAAAGGAGAAAGAGTCCCAGGGTACAATGTGAACCCTTTGACACACAGAACACAATGAAATTTTGGGCATTAAGCGGCCAAAACTCACAACATTCCTTAGATAGGTGAAACTGACACTTAAGAAAGTGAAAAAGGTACAAAGACCTATACAAACAAAATTTGAGAAAAGCAACTTGACATGACAATTGATTGAAAAACTAGAAAAATGCCTCAAAGATGGACATAAGACGCAAAAGATGACTCATATATGCCCGGACTGAAACCGACACCCCCGTGCAGTCACATTAAGTCCATATGACTTACTTGGTGTGACAAGACTTGGCGAAAGCTCCTGGAACGACATTTAAGGGCAGTAGTTGACTGATATTATTTGCTGTTGAATTGAAGAAACGCGCAAAGGTTTTAGACCAACGCACATCATTTTGAACAAAAGCGCGTGAGTTTCAAACTAGCGCACGTGACTGCAAAGCTGTTGCAGCTGCTTAAACTAGACTCCGCTGAACTTAGAACAAACTGTGAGCCATTAGACTTCTAGCATTTCGTTCTATTTTTGATGCTTTAAATATTTTTAAGGCTTTATGCTCAACCTGTAAATAGAAATAGCAGTTTTGCAATAAAATTGAAAGACAAAGGTTTTCCCCCTTCTGGTTCCTCCAACGCAGTTTGATCTTTGATCCTCTCCGACCTTTGATGTTTACCAAAACGTCAACCATGGATCCACTTTGATAGAGTGTGACCGAGTCTTGAAGAGAGACTGCCTACGTATCCCAAGCTAGGGAATCAGGTCAAAATGTAGTTCAGGCTAAGGTTCACTCGTGTGTTTACCTCTCCTTTTGCACTCTAACTTTTGCCTAGTACCACCCATTCGGGTCTTCGGTCTAGCGAGCTTTCAAATATTGCCTATTTACTTTTGCCTAGACCCCCTTCATAGCTTTTCGGGCTAGCAGGCTGCTCTTACTTTTGCTTGGAACTACCCACCCTTGGGGTTTTTAGCCCAACGAGCTTCTCTCAGGGAAAAGCTTTTGAATTGATCCAGGTTGACCAAGTTATTGAATTTGTTGTAGTCGAGGTCGACGATCTTTGGCCACAGCCCCAGATACTACGGCTCTGATGACGCAGAGTCAAAAGTGCTTTGGTTGGAAATGCCTTGCTCCAGGTCGTTTTGTATGCTTTCTCATTTGTACTTGGCAGAACGCCACTGCTGTTGTTTTTTAACACGATACGAGGCCCGAAAGCCTTCTGCTTCTGTTTTCTGGATTGGCACTCGGTAACAGGGGATCTGATGCTTTTTTATCTCAGGATCAATGCGAACGTGACTTGATGAAACCACGCCAAGACATCGATGAATTCTTCGAGCCTGTCTGACTAGGCACATGCTCTTCTGGGGGCGGAGCTTGGACCAACTTTGAACCTTTCGGGAGGTTATACTTGTCTTTCAAGTTTATTGAAAATTACTTCTTCTTTTAACAGGCTGAGCACGCCTTTCATCTTCCCTTTTGGCGAGGGAACACATTTCCTTGGGGATGATCCCATCGAAATCTATCCATTTGTCGCTAGGGTCGACACAGTTTATTCAAAAGCTAGCTTAGTACTTAGAAGCAGAATAATGCATCTCATAAAAACCCACGGGGTTTGCCAAGTACAGCAGACTCAAAATTTAAAACAAAAGCTACGACGTGGAGGGCCAAGAGCCTCAAACTCTGACTCAGAACTAGACTAGACAGACACACAAGACTCTGTGTTAGACTTAGACAAAATGCCAATGCAAACTAGATGCGGTTTTGAAAAACGCAATATTAAAAAGCTACCCGTAGCTTTTACAAAAGAGGTGGGATCTAGCGGGCGTCAGGCCTAAGCAACAGCACTTTGGCTTCTTCAGCTTCTTCGACCAAACCTACTCGATGCTCCTTTGATCAATGGACTTCAGCCAGTCGGTCCTCTCCTTTGTAAGCCCCTCATCACTATCAAACCAGATGTCGGCAGTGAAAACCTCTATTGCCCAATCTACTACCATCATGTTAACCTCCGACTCGGATGGGATGGATACAATGGGTTTGGGTTGATTTGCTGGGATGATATAATAGTTAGGATTGAATATGGTGGAGCTCAGGTTGATTTGAGTGGAGGCGATAGATACCTGACCAACCAGAGCAGACCCGTGCTGAGACAAAGAGTTGGTAACGATGTTGGGCTTTGGCGGAACTTGGACCGTGCCATCATCAATAAGATCTTGTATCTCGTGTCGGAGACGCAAGCAGTTATCAGTAAGATGGCCAGGCATTTGGTGGAAGGCACAAAAAAGGTTAGGGTTGTAACCAGCAGGTAAAACTTTAGGTGGTGAAGTTGGGGTCAAAGGTTTGAGATGCCCAGACTTGACAAGTTTCTCCATCACTGCGGATAGAGATGCCTCAAAGGCAAAGAAACTCCGGGGTTGGGTTCGAGCTCGGAAGCTTTGAGCGTTTTGAACCTAATTGATGTCGGTTGTAGGATTAGGGGAAGCAGCAGCGTTGTCCCCACTTGTAGCCGTGCTAGCGTAGTTGCTACCGCCAAACAGTACGCTACTATTTCCACAGTAAGCCTTTGACTTTGATTTCTGAGGTTTGGAAGAAGAGGACTCCCCTCTTGGCAGAATCCCACTTTGCAGCGCATCCTCAATGGCCAGGCCAGATTCAAAGAAAGTCTCAAAGTTGGCAGATGCTTGAACCAGCACGAGATGCTTAGCATAGTCGAGATGCAGGTTGCGGAAGATAATGCGGAGCTGATCCCTCTCACTCGGGCGGTCAGTCATCAGAGCGGCTTTGGCTCTCCACCTTTTAACAAATCCGCAAAGGACTCTTTGGCTTCCATCTTCGTGGATTCCAACTCTCGAATAGTCATCTTGAGCTGGGAGTTGTAGTTGTATTGAGCAATGAAGGCAGCCCCTATATCTTCCCAAGTCTTTCTCTTGGAGATGTCAAGCGACAAAAACCAATGGAAGGCAGGCCCTGAGAGAGTTTGAGGGAAAAGCCGAGACATAGCCTCACTTTCTACTTTGAGTAACTTCATGGCAGCATGGTAGCCGTAGAGATGAGTTTTGGGATCTCCGCTCCCATCAAATTTGACCAAATCAGGCATCTTGAATTTGTCTGGCAGTTTAGCATTAGGATACAGGCAGAGACGATCCAAGTCAATTCCCCCTGCGCTGATCTTTTTGGATTTTGTGACAGCCTCTTCTAGTTTTGCCATCTTGGCCATAAGAGCTGCCACATCAGGATTCAAAACAGGCCTACCATCTGCCGGATCTGGGTTTGCAACAGGTGTGCAAACCTCCCTAGGGTTGGGCTGAACAATGAGATGCCCCTCGTGATTCGGATCTGGGACCATGACATGCTGCTCCTGGTCGTCCTCATCGTCCTCGCCTTCCTCTTCGAGTGGAGGTGGAAGACGAGTGTTGATAAGGTCATTGAGATGGGTGATGCTGCATGGTGGTAATGCTATTCTAAAGGTTTGTGAGCACGGTCTCTAGACTGAGCGGTTGATCTGCCATGACTCGTGTCTCGAAGGTGCTTGATGCAGAAGGCAGGGAAGTTGACAGCGTGGCTTTCTGCAAAAGCGACGGCGAACCCGACTGTAAGGCGGCCAACAATGAACTCGGAGAAGCCTCCGTTGCAACTGACTGAGTTTCGAGCCTGACAAGTCTTTGAATCGGATTCTGAAGACGTTCCCAAGTAGGTTTGGCTCTTCCTTTCGGTACTTTCTTACTCGGTGCAATGGCTATGAACTTGACAGTAAAAGCAAGTGAAAGCTCAGTGGCACTCCTATAGCAGTTCATTTGCAAAGAAAATGCAATGTATACGTTGTCACCGGTGTCAACCCTAGACTCTAGAACTAGAGACGATTCTGTCTCATGATGTTTGGACACTGCCAAAATTCTCAGATTTCTTTTCGAGGGTGTATCCTTTGAATAGATCAAACTGATCCTAAGAGATGTCAAAACAGACTAAATCTTTGGTTAGGCCCTTTTGAAGATTCGACTTTGAACTTGGAACAACTCGGCATTAATGGCGTGACACCTTTACCGGGGTGCTTCAGCGACAATGCACGTTAGCCGGGGTGGTGTACGTGCTGTGCACGATAACCAAAATGACATCAATATTACGACATCAATACTTCGTGGTTCCTTGTTTTCGGTTGAATCCTCAACCGGGCATGAGCCAATAATTTAATAAGATTTGATTTCTCAAAGTCTCGCTGATCTAAGGACTTTAAGAATTGACAACATGCACCATCGAGATGCACAATTCTTCATCAGGTCTAGCAGCGTCCTAATAAGCATAAGACAGACTCGAAAGCGAAAGACAGCCTAGAAGCCACCCTAAACATGCTCCTACACAAAACGACATGTATGTAATTACAATTCCTGAGACGAGTTTGCCTCATGAATTTCAGACGTTGCCAGAATCCTCAGAATTCTTTTCGGCGATGTGTCCTTGAGTAGATCGACAGATCCAAAAAGATGTCAAAATAGACTAAATCTTCGTCTAGTCGCTTTAGAAGATTCAACTTTGAATTAGAAACAACTCAGCATTGATGACATGGCACCTTTACCTTGAACAACGTGGTGTATAGTGACAACGCACTTCAACCTGGGTGGCGCCAGTGACACGGCATTAATACTTTGTTGTTCCTTATTATCGGTTGAATCCTCAATTAGGCATCAGCCGAGGATTTAGTAAATTTTGATTTCTCAAAGTCTCATTGAACTAAGGACTTTGCGATTGATAATGAACATTCGACAGAATGAATGACTCCTCATCGGGTCCAACAACGTCTCAGACAGCGTAAGACAAACTTGAAAGAAAAAACTGCCCTAAGCATGCTCCTATGCAAAACAGTGAATGTACAGTGCATGCGATAGGGAAAGCAGTAACACGTAGACAGTATATGGGGTTAGATGCAGATAGATCCTACCCTGCAGGTACCTGTCTTAGTTTGGAAAGTTCTAATGCTTTGTATATGCAAAGGCCGGTTTTAGTTCGTAACGGGTTCCTCGGACTAGGGCCACAGATATACCTCCCGTTGCTTGCGATTCGCTGAGCAACAGTCAAACGGTAGCATGACCCATCATCGTCGAAGGTTGTTAGTCATTCGGGGTCCCCAGGCTCCGGTAAACCGTGCCGAATTGCCAAAACGATCCAACGAGTCTTATCCCACATCGATGCAAATGATATGCTAGAAATCGATTAAGAAGAAATAGAATCACAAAATCACAAAATCACAAAATGCCTTTTCAAATTTGGCTCACTTTATTTAGTCCATCTTTAGAGAAAACTACGCAAGTGAACAATTGAAAAAGTCCCAGATTAGATTGGCCAGACAAGAGGTCCTATTAAATCACCATTCCAACCTTCGGCAGCGCAAAGCTCACCGTTTTGACAGACTTTTAAGAAATTCTTTCACAAGTGTATTAAACTCTAAGGATAGATTAATATCGGTTCGATTATCCCCAGCAGAGTCGCCACTGTGGGCAGCATGCCCTGGAATTTCCGGATTCCAAAATGCAAGGGCCCATGATCGAGGGAGCGCGAGCGGAGAAGCAGCAAGCGCTCAGAATATAGAGTCGCCACTCGAGTTTGAAGGTCTGACACCCAAGGAACCCTACTTCGAAGCACTTGCCACGCTGTTTGATTTGAAAATGTGAAGGAACCAGTCCGTCATAACCATATCTGGGTTCGGGAGCCAGGTTACGAGAGGGGAAGGGTTTTAAGGCACCCCTCTCGCTCAATCCGAAGATCGGTCTCTACTTAGGCATTTTGAAAACATGTGATTCTTCTTTTATTAATCAACTTTTAGCCAATTAGGGCGGGGGAACAGTTAATCGGGGATTAAAACTTTAACATGTTTGCAAGATGTGTTTGTATTGAGCATGGATAGATGGAACATTATGAAAATGGGATAAAACCCAACTCTCTGATCAGAAACCAAAAAAAAACTACACAAGGCTTTAGGCATGCCATGCACCATGGCCAACTTTGCATGCATGGATCTACATGCATGTAAAGAACCATCGCGCAACAATTCTAAACCCTCGCGCGAGTGTTTGTTCCCACCACAGGTTGGATTTGATCTCCTTCTGGGCACTGGAAGGACCAGTGCTCACCCAGGGGGCAAACCAAGCAGTTATATATGTACTGGAATGTAAATAATTATTACAAGCAGAGTGAATGGAATTGAAACACAACCCCTAAACAGAGGGGGTAAATAAACAGAGGCTTAAGCCTTAACTACCATGCAAGGGCATCTACTGGAAGGTGAAGAACCATCGCGCGAGACACTAGAACCGCCGTGCGAGGGTTCTGACTGGACTTCCAGGAATTGCTTTGCATGCTTGAGGTTCTGAAACATACTCAGAAGCATCCCAAGGGCATTCCAAACCAAGTAATACAGCAAAATAAACTAAAACTATGGATTTTTAGCATGCAACACAGTGAGTCAAGCTTTAAAGCAGTAAATACTATGTTTGAAACTCAAAGACCAGCAACCCCTTCCCCACGTGGTTCATTCTCACACTGACAGAAGTGTCGTGCGAGTATTCAGAACCGTCGCTCGAGGTTCTTGGTCCACTGCTTCTTGTAATCTTTGCTGACTTTAGGGCTAGGGCTGGTATTGATTACCAGCCTTGGACCTGTCAGCCCCCCTCAGAGATCAGAACAAAAACCATTAGGTATGCTATACCTTTGGTTGAGTTTGAAAGAGTGCTTGAACTTGAACTTGAGTTGAGGTTGAATGCTTTTGAGTGGTAGAAACAAGGTGTGAAAATTATGTGTAAAATTTTGTAACCTTTTTTACAACCCAAGGTGTATGGATTTCTAAACCTTTGTGTTTGATTTTTTTGAACCCTTTTTTTGAAAGACCCATGGGGGTATTTATAGGGCAAGGCCCTTCCATTAATGAAAACCCTCCATTAATGGAATTTATTCCATTAAAAGAAACCATCCATTAATGGAAAACATCCCATTAATGGAAACTAATCCATTTTTGGAAGCATTCTAGAAACATGCCAATAATAGAAACATTCTAGAATTCTTCCATTAATGGAAAGCTTCCAGAAATGAAAAGTTACAGGTCGGTTGCAAATTTAATCAGCGCGCACGGATCGAAAACCAGCGCGTGCCAGTAGGGTTTCGGAAATTTTAAAGAGTTTCAAGACACTCAAAGCTCAAACATGCTATCACTCCCGGGGTGTTCTTGATCCATTTCATCTTCGGGGAATCAGATACCGTAAGTAAACTAATCTGGAAGTCCAGATTGTGGTGTCTACAACCCCAATCCGGACCTCAGAGAGTCTTTGTCCGCCCCGATGATGTGATAAAGGAAACGATACCTTTGTGAGCTTGAAAAAGGATTTTCCTCTAAGCCCATGAAAGCCAAGCCAACCAAAAAGCCCAAAAGCCCAAAGAGCCCAGATAAAGCCCAAAAAGCCCCTGGATCGAAACAGGAGATACCGTGCGGAACGGCACTATAGCGCACGGCAAGATGAAATTCAAGGGACCGTGAGCGACCAACTTGTACCGCACGGCACCTTGGAAAAACTTCTGACTGGCTCAGAAAGCTGTCGGTCACTTTAGTTTGAGCCACAGCTGATGAATGGCTCAGTCGAAAGTGAACTTCTAGCCCGCCCAGAAAATACCTCCACCATTTGAAATTCAAAATACTTGGTCTTTTGCCTATAAATTAACCCCTTCACTCAAGGGAAAGGAGCTCTCCTTTTGGCTCTTCTCCTTGCTTTTGGATATTCTTACTCCATAAGCTTTCTCTCTCTAGTTTTTACATCCACTTTCTCATTTCCATTTCCAAGTCTTAAAGAATGTCATTCCCAAAAGACATTCTTTAAGTACCTCCACTCACTTTCTTCTCATCATTGAGGTTGATCCCTCATTAACTTCAAAGCACCATCTCCCCAAAATACCTAACCTTCTCTCACACCCATACTTTCTTCGTCTCATTCAACCTCTTCCATCCATATCCGTCGCGATCCATCCCCGTTTTTGCATCAACCATCCTTGATCAAGCTCAACATCAAAGGTAAAAACTAGTTTCCTTGGACTAGACTCGGTTCTGGTCCTGAGGGGATTTTCTTGCTGTCGGATCTAATCCCTTTTGGTTAGATTCTGACTTAAAACTCATTTTTCTAAAATAAAACCAGCACTGTACTGAGGTTGGGGCACCGCGCGGCTGGTTGATCAGGCGCGCGGCACCTTGACTCTCAGCGCACGGCAGAGTATACGTTGATATTATCGTAAGCAGGCTGTCTGGATCTGAGTTGTTATCTGTTGTGGTTGTCTGCATCTGTTGTTTACTGCTTTTCCTTCTTTGAAAATAAGACCATATCTACAAACCATGTATTGGCTCTTAGTAAAGGTTTTCTAAATCATCCCGGATGATCAAATACGTTAAAAACCGTTTTAAAGCCATGTTTTGAGAAAATAACGATATCCTTAGTGCTCAACTCCGCAACCTACCCTTCAAATAAAGCAAGGGCTAGGTCGTTGCAAGCATATTATACCGGCAAGACCGGATCGTTCCCACGAAGAAATCTTTTAAGCTAATTTGGATTAGATGTAATGAAAATGGTTTTCGGCTTTCAAGCAGCCAACTTCGATGTTTGATTTGAAATTATGAAAATTGACTTGGATTTGAACTAGATTAAGAATGGTCGAGTCAAAGGGATTGATTTACCCACGACTTAGCCATCAAACGGTTTCTTCATCTAACTAATGAGTGGACCGAAACCGTCCGGATTCCACTAAAAGCATTAAAGGCTGAAGACTACTTGTAACTCAATTCAATGCTCTAATTCAAATTGAACTCATTTAACGCAAGTGAGAAACGAAAAGGGATCATTCGCACGCATAGGATAATCAAGCACGTAGCATAAGGCGATAGACTTCATTGATCAAAGAAGCCACCAACCCCATGATCAAAGCTAGACATCATGGGTTTAATTCATTCAAAACATTGAAATTGAGCTAAAGTTTAAACGAAACCATTTGAACGACTAATTCATAGAGTAAACCTCACCCCTAGACCAAACCTATTAACTACTCACACATAGGAAAAAGACTAGGAATTATGCTTGAAATGGAAAACATGCTTAACCGATGAAAACTTAAATAAACTTGATATATAAGAAGATCTAGCTCGAAGCTACAACATTAATAAGCGTAAAAACATCAAACACCAAATACTTACTAGTGTTCTTGAAGGAAATAGCTAAGGAAAGCTTGAACAAAGCTATGGAGATCCTAGAAAGCAAATAAAAGACTTAGGCCTAAAAAGACTAGAAAAATGGCCATAGTGTACATAATGGCTATTAATGGCTTACAAAGCTATTTATAAGCCTTACAATCAGCTACAAAATGGACCAAAAGGCCCCAAAAAATATCCCAAAAGCACGCCTTAAAAGGAAACTTTCCATAAAAGGAAAGTTGGAAAGTCAGCCTGGAAATATCTTCTGGCAGACATGTAATCGATACCCTCCAGTGGAGTAATCGATACCTTCTTGTTGTCCATGCCCCGAGCTCAATGTAATCGATACCCTTGGCCGTGTGTAATCGATACCCTTCAGTCTGAGTCTTGTGGACCACAATTAGAGCACAGGTATCGATAACAATCTCACTGTAATCGATAACACTCAACCGTGAGAGAAAGTAATCGATACCTCTGGCTTGTTGTAATCGATACCCATCTGTAGAAATTCCAGATTCCAGGTCAGGTTGAGGCTTCAGCTTCAGCACACAGCAACTTCCAGCTTCTCAGCACCTTATTTTCATTCTCTAAATTTAAGTAAAGACTACATTTTAAACCTTTCTTTTACCTTTTCTTTACTTTAATTTTATTTAATGAAAATAAGAAAGTACCCCCCATTTGGAAACAATGGCATTACTAGAATTTCAAGATTCCAATTAAATCAAAATGTCAACCCCCACTTTTAGTGTAAAATGGAAAACTGTACGTTTTTCTCGAGAGAAAATGGCTCAAAACATGACCTTGCTCTTTGAATAAAACCTTGTAACTTTGTAGTTACTCTTAGAAAAATTCAAGGATCAATTACCGCCATTTTTAATCTCGAAAATCGAAACTTTTTCAGAAAGTCATTTTTTCATACTTAGACAGATTTTAAGGGGCCGACAGGGTCTTCGGGTACTTGGAAGCACTTGGGCCGAGCATGGTGTAGAAATCACCCTTGTTTGCACGTTTTACCTGAAACATACAAAAACCTACCTTACGTGTAAAACCGAATAAAACAATAACTTTATGACATAAATACTACAAAACCAGGGACTTAAGCACCAAGAATCTACATTATTGGGTGCTTATCACACCCCCCAACTTGAACTTTGCTAGTCCCTAGCAAACAAAAGCAACACATATTTAACTTAGCTATGCAACCCTCCCAAAACAAAGATACAAAAGCTATGCTCCTTTACAAAAGATTGGCGAGAGAAAGAACATCCGTTAAGCACTATCATGCAACCCACGTGAATGCATGCCTTGACCCAAACATGAACAAGCTCGCCAACGAAACAAAAATCAAGACAGCAGCCCCCCGAAGGGTGCTTCCACAAGCAACCAAAATCAACATGTGATTACATGACTAAGTACATCGAATATAACGCATGCATAACAAGAATGAGTAACGTGCAACGGATCACTAAAGGACTTCATTAAGCTTATAATGACCGAGGTTAGCAAAGAAAGGGGAAAACTGCAAAAGTGACGGCGGCCTATGCTAGTACAAGGTTACACTACCCAAAATGGCCGCCGCCTCACCCCTACATCTAACCGAAAGCAATAAACAGCATGCTTTCACCAAAATGTAAGTCAACTACTATATACGACAGAAACAAACAATAAAAAGACGCTACCACCGACACAACCACACACAGTCGTCATCCTCATCCGGCTCCTTATGGTATTGAGCCTCAATCATCCGAAATGTATGCTAGCCCGGAGGTCACACCAATCCTCTCATCATAGTATTCAACCCTCTTCGAATATGCTTTTGCTTTTTCTTAGCATTTCTTTGATTTTCCTTTCTTTTTTCTTTCTTTTGAGAAATCGGGTCATTTGAATTGAGATTTATAGTGAGAGAGATTGAAGGGCCAATTTTCGAGGGCTTTGGAGAGGGAGTTGATAATTTGGGGCTTTATCTTTCGTAGTGGGATAGGAGAGATAAGGAATCACATACCAATTCTTCGCCTTATTGCATCCCAACCACTTCTATCGCATTCACACCACTCCAAACCTCCTTGAAACA
Source organism: Rhododendron molle (assembly GCA_025413875.1). Classification (NCBI taxonomy): domain Eukaryota; kingdom Viridiplantae; phylum Streptophyta; class Magnoliopsida; order Ericales; family Ericaceae; genus Rhododendron; species Rhododendron molle. The sequence continues at coordinate 17,828,906 of CM046388.1, read as the reverse complement.
TTGAAATACACTTCCACATAACCCTCCAAACATCCGGTTTCCTAAGTTTAACAAATGGAAGAAACTCGGACTATGGTTCAAAATAAGGACAAGGTGACTCTTATGTGGTTTAATCAAACAAAAATGCCTTGAATCATTTCCTAAGCACGTTAACAACTCTTAAAGATGCATGCAAGATATTAAACTACTCAAACATGTCAAAAGCTATTATCTATGTACAATGTGGAAATTCACCCTAAGAGAGAATACTAACTAAATTAAGCCCGTGGCGAGACTCATTCATGAAATGGCAAGTATATGCATGCATATAGGTTAAACACAAACGGCTTTCACAAGACGCATTACTGAAGCCATTATTGAAATGAAAAGAGCATAACCAAAGTATCTAGCATGTGACAATCCTAAAAACAAGGGAAGCTTGCTAGGAAAACGAAAAACGAAAAAATTGAACGAAAATTGAAAAACGGAGACAAATCTCAAAGATTGGAGATAAGTCCCAATATGTACAACCCTCCCCCCAACTTAAAATGAGCTGCGCCCTCGCAGCATGGAGAACAACAACATGGAGAGGGTGAATTAAGGAAACCAAATCTTCACGCGATTGAACGGGTACTACTTTTCTCCCCATCCCTTGCGTGAGCTAGAGATGAGTGGCTATACCGGACCATCAAAAGAGAAAGAGAAAAGAGAGAAAGAGGGAGAGAAAGAAGGAGAGATAGAGTGTTCAGCCACACGAAGGCTTTGAGTATGCAACAATAGTATGAACATAGCATGCCAAACTGCATGCTTTGCCAAAAATTGAACTCGGCCATTCCACAAGAAAAGATATTTAGAGTAAAGCATTTGTCGAATTCGTGTCAAAAATTGACGCTCCTCTAAGCACATGGCCCAAACTAAATCAATTTTCAGACTGTTAAGAAATTCTACTATAAGAGGATTGTAAACCAAGTTAACATTCTCAACATCAAGAAAATCAATTAGTTCAATGATTGGTAACTTCTCACAATTAGGCCCACATGCATCTTGTGTATCTAACAAAGAGGGTAAGGAATCTACCTCGCTATCCACTTCCTTATCGGGGAGAAGATCAAGACACGGAGAATTTGAAGGGACAATTGTAGCTTCCATGGGCTCAAACTCTTCAAAGATTGGTTCATAAGCATCCTGTTTAGCCAACAAAGAATACAAGTAATCCACTTCGGCATCCATTTCCTTAGCGGTGAGAGGTTTTGCCAACGGATCTTCATAAGAGACGCCCGATGTGTCCAGCATGTTCAGCTCATGAGCAAGGAGTAATTCCTCCGGGGAAGTATCAAGATACGGGAGAGCGGAATAGATAATCGTAGCGGTAAAGCATTTCTCCGCCGTATCATCACAAAGAGGAGGATCCATAAGAGGAGAACTCAGGACCTCACTTTCATCAATAGGCTTATCACTCCATGTAGACTCTGAGGAGCTGTCATAATCTAAAATAACATTTTCAACAAATCTATGTGGCTCAATTCCCTCTTCCATGGCATTTGAGTTGGAATCTTGAAAATTTTTAACAAAAACCCGAGATTGTAAAGTTTGAGCCAAACGATCAAAGAAATCGAAGGCTTCAATGGGTTCTTTATCAAAAAGTTTTCCATCGCACAACACATCTATGAAAGCATGACTCTTTTGAGAAAGTCCATCATAAAAATAGTTAGCAATTTGAAAATTTTCAAAGCCATGATTCGGGACCGCAATGAGCAAATCCTTGAATCTTCCCCAACAGGCATAAAACGACTCATTCTCTCTTTCAACAAAGGTTTGAATTTGCTTCTTGCGAACCCACGTATAAAAAATGGGAAGGAACTTTTTGTAGAATTCATTCAGTAAATCAACCCAAGTCAACACAGATTGAGGGTTCAAGGAATTGAGCCAAGTTTTAGCACTATCCCTTAAAGAGAGAGAAAAGAATTTCACCCACGCAGACTCTGATTTCACAATGGCACCAAGGGTACCAAGTTTGCCTTTGAAAGCCGCAACATGTTTGTAAGGGTGTTCGTGCTCCATGCCATGGAAGCGGGGCAACAAATTGGAAAATGTCATTTGTATCCTAAATACATTGACGGCAGGAGCGGTGGGGGCAACTATGCAAGAATATGGATAAGCATGATCGGGATAAGAGTTTGCCCACATAGTCATGGGGACTATTTCCCCATTTGTCGCCGCCATTCTATTAGATAGATAAGACATAAAGTAAATCGGCTAGAGGGGCTATGCCGCCACCTCTTTTCTCAAAACAGTTCCGTGGGGTTATGCCACCACCACGTTATATAGACAACAAAAGAAAAGGCAATCCATACTTAATATCTAGCTTCGTTACACCTCAGGTTTGATATGAAGATCGGTTAGAGGTATCCGCAAGACTATGTATAAGTTGCACAAAACAAAATAAAGCGGAATACTTACAATGGTTTGTCGAACCTCCAAATAAGCTATAATAAGAATTTCCCCGGCAACGGCGCCAAAATGTGCTCAACTCCGCAACCTACCCTTCAAATAAAGCAAGGGCTAGGTCGTTGCAAGCATATTATACCGGCAAGACCGGATCGTTCCCACGAAGAAATCTTTTAAGCTAATTTGGATTAGATGTAATGAAAATGGTTTTCGGCTTTCAAGCAGCCAACTTCGATGTTTGATTTGAAATTATGAAAATTGACTTGGATTTGAACTAGATTAAGAATGGTCGAGTCAAAGGGATTGATTTACCCACGACTTAGCCATCAAACGGTTTCTTCATCTAACTAATGAGTGGACCGAAACCGTCCGGATTCCACTAAAAGCATTAAAGGCTGAAGACTACTTGTAACTCAATTCAATGCTCTAATTCAAATTGAACTCATTTAACGCAAGTGAGAAACGAAAAAGGATCGTTCGCACGCATAGGATAATCAAGCACGTAGCATAAGGCGATAGACTTCATTGATCAAAGAAGCCACCAACCCCATGATCAAAGCTAGACATCATGGGTTTAATTCATTCAAAACATTGAAATTGAGCTAAAGTTTAAACGAAACCATTTGAACGACTAATTCATAGAGTAAACCTCACCCCTAGACCAAACCTATTAACTACTCACACATAGGAAAAAGACTAGGAATTATGCTTGAAATGGAAAACATGCTTAACCGATGAAAACTTAAATAAACTTGATATATAAGAAGATCTAGCTCGAAGCTACAACATTAATAAGCGTAAAAACATCAAACACCAAATACTTACTAGTGTTCTTGAAGGAAATAGCTAAGGAAAGCTTGAACAAAGCTATGGAGATCCTAGAAAGCAAATAAAAGACTTAGGCCTAAAAAGACTAGAAAAATGGCCATAGTGTACATAATGGCTATTAATGGCTTACAAAGCTATTTATAAGCCTTACAATCAGCTACAAAATGGACCAAAAGGCCCCAAAAAAATATCCCAAAAGCACGCCTTAAAAGGAAACTTTCCATAAAAGGAAAGTTGGAAAGTCAGCCTGGAAATATCTTCTGGCAGACATGTAATCGATACCCTCCAGTGGAGTAATCGATACCTTCTTGTTGTCCATGCCCCGAGCTCAATGTAATCGATACCCTTGGCCGTGTGTAATCGATACCCTTCAGTCTGGAGTCTTGTGGACCACAATTAGAGCACAGGTATCGATAACAATCTCACTGTAATCGATAACACTCAACCGTGAGAGAAAGTAATCGATACCTCTGGCTTGTTGTAATCGATACCCATCTGTAGAAATTCCAGATTCCAGGTCAGGTTGAGGCTTCAGCTTCAGCACACAGCTCCTCAGCAACTTTCAGCTTCTCAGCACCTTATTTTCATTCTCTAAACTTAAGTAAAGACTACATTTTAAACATTTCTTTTACCTTTTCTTTACTTTAATTTATTTAATGAAAATAAGAAAGTACCCCCCATTTGGAAACAATGACATTACCAGAATTTCAAAATTTAAATTAAATCAAAATGGCAACCCTCCACTTTTAGTGTAAAATGGAAAACTGCACATTTTTCTCAAGAGAAAATGGCTCAAAACATGACCTTACTCTTCGAATAAAACCTTGCAACTTTGTAGTTACTCTTAAAAAAATTCAAGGATCAATTACCGCCATTTTTAATCTCGAAAATCGAAACTTTTTCAGAAAGTCATTTTTTCATACTTAGACAGATTTTAAGGGGCCGACAGGGTCTTCGGGTACTTGGAAGCACTTGGGCCGAGCATGGTGTAGAAATCACCCTTGTTTGCACGTTTTACCTGAAACATACAAAAACCTACCTTACGTGTAAAACCAAATAAAACAATAACTTTATGACATAAATACTACAAAACCAGGGACTTAAGCACCAAGAATCTACATTATTGGGTGCTTATCACTTAGGATGATCTGACTGTCATAAGGTCTCTGATGAGTTTTCCAAAAGATGTGTGGAGGAAGTAATGAGCTAGATGATGTTTTAAGAGCCTGTAATGGTCTGACAGCAGAGCAGGTATCCCGCACGGCAAGTTGAGGTGCCGCGCGTGGCATCCCAGTGTGCCGTGAACAGTATGACTAAGGTCCAGACAGTTTGCTGAACGTCTTTCATTCCATCTGCTCACATCATTTTATCACTACTATACAAACAGCACCACATGCACGATAATGTGATATATTCCCATGTCCCTTCCCCGCTATTTGCTTTTATTGAAGAGCTTGGTATTCCAAATGATATTCGAGATTCTCCCCCTTTTGAAAACATTAAGTAGAGATCGGTTTTACCGGGCGAGTGGGGTGCTTTTTAAAGAAAAACCTTCCCCATTCGTAATGTGGCTCCCGAACTTGAAATCTCAACATTTTCGCTAGATCAAAAGACTTTTTGCAAACGAGTTCTCGGTTTTTCGGATCATCCATCTCAAAAATCCGGATGGCGACTCTTCGAACCAAAAGGCGCGAGAGCCCACAAATTCCATATCGCAACTCATTGAGACAGCAATTAAAAAAAATTACCTTGGTGGCCACTGGAATTATTTCCTCTTTAAATTTACCAGAAGCAGTCAGCAGCAGTAGCCTTTGTATGTGAATCAACCTAACAATGTGGAATAAGGAGATCAGTAACTTGCAAACATCAAAAAGTTGACATACTAACGATTGAAAACTTGTAAGGTGTGTTTGATTTTTGGGCGCGAGGAGATTGGCGCTTCTGATTTTCACGGAATGTTGTATATGGCTTTAATGAAACGCTGTTTAAAAGCCTTCCGTGTATTTCCTTTCTTTTAGCCTTCAAGAACACTATAATGGCTACTCAATAATAGCATTACCAAAAGAACGCTGTAAAATTACGTTATAGAAAGCCATATGTGTTGTAGTGTTAATGATATTTTTGAAAGTCCTTACAAATGCTACAAACAAACAGTAAGTCAGTGAGTACAGTTGGGCTAAATCAGACAAGGGGAGTTCATCAACCTTAGTTTTTCCGAAGAAGTCAATCAGTAGAAGGACAACAAATATGAAATACCAAAAAGGAAACAAAAACATAGGGCAGCAATAGAATTACCAATCGCATGTTAACGGATGTCAATTCATGGATGGAACATAGTGGGTGAGAACCAGATCATGGCCCTTATAATTCTTTAGGTCCTCATCTGTACAACTGAGAAGCCTCGTGATATTCTCAGGCTGGCCACTCGTATGGAAGCTGTGAATGAGTCTCACAGTTTGCCAATCAAAGTAAGGAGTACACTCTGTGGAAAAAACGGTGTGGATTTTCGGATGCTCCTTCCCAGGTTCATCAGAGACCTATTGTTGCAACTCATCCTCCTTGGTTCGCAAGGTATCCAGAGTTGGAAATTAGGCCGAGTTAGGTCAGAAAAAGTTTTGCTCCTTAAGAGGCTCAAGTATTTTGACCACTTGGGCTTTGGGCAGCCACGTGTGGCATGTTGTAACAAACGACCCTCATTCAAAGTGTTAATACATTCTATATTCAAGAAAAGTGCTCTCCATCTATTTGGATCAGCTTCCATTGCTTTTATCTGCACAAAAAATATGCAAGTTTCCAGATCACAACAGAAGCAGAAAAAAAAATTGAACGTAATTAACGAATTGGAATGCAGTCCATGGATAAGACTACCTATTAGTCTCATCCCCTCAATGATTAATAATAACCAAGTGAGCAACACACTTTATAAGTTGATTGAGCTACCATGCATTGAGCCTTCAACACTCAACCCCAAAAGACAAACACTCCTGCTTGTTTCTTAGGTCGGTTGTCCTCTACGAATTTATCTTCACTTTTTTATTTGAATATCAATCACAGAACAAGATGGAATTGACAACTCTTCAAGAATGTCGTGAGTCATGAGACTTGTGGCCAATGCGAATAATCAAACCTGTAACGGGAAATCTCACCAATGCAGTATCTCTTCCAATCAGTAATTCACTGAGTGACTTTATCAGTAAAGTTTCATATTCAAGTGATTACTCAAGCGTCAAATAAAAATTAATGTGCTAGCATCCATTAAGCATGCCACAAAGATGGGAAAAGGTCCCAAAAGGGGATTGCCACCAATTTTCTCATCAGGTTCAAAGTTTTAGTATACAAGAAAGCAGTATGGACTACAGAGCTTACAATCACTAAATCATATGGTTGAGGTCCACTAAAGGCCACCTTACACATTTTCATACAGTTACTTCACAAAATTAACAAGAGTAGTAAATAGACAAGATAGAATTAGAAGACATCCTTTAAGACACAAATCCCATAATTTTACAAATGCCAACACAGGTATTCTTCTGTGCATATAACTTACTAACAGTAAGACTGATATGGCCATAATCAACACTATGGAGCAACCAAATAATCAGGCAAAAATATGATATGCATAAAAGGGAGTCAACAAATACACCCAAATTCAGAGCAGCATCAATGCAGCACTGATCGCAAATAACAACAAACAGAATCAGGCATATTGGTCTAAGGGCCTTAGCAGAATCGGCATCAATGTAATAGACACTCACACACATGTATATCTACTTGTATATATATATATATATATATATATATATATATATATATATATATATATAGATATTCAGAGCGCTTCAGCTGTGGACCATAGTTATGGACCATTGTTGCGGACTTCTTTTTCTGGCCGTTGGATCTCATCCAACGGCTGGGATTTTAAAGACAAACTCGCGGGTTAAATAGAGCCGTGGTCGGGTTAAAAACTTACCGGGTCAACCGGATCCTCTTTTCTTTCCCCAGCTTCCAGCGGAAGCTTTCATTTTACGTTCAAACGGAGAGAGAGAGAGATTGAGGGCAATTTGAATGGAGCCGAAGAGAACGACGATCGAACACAGGTCTCTCTTCTCTTCTCTTCTCTTCTCCTCTCCTCTCCTCTCCTCTCTCTCGATCTCTCGATCTCTGTATTTGGTTTTGTCAGTTAAAGAAGAACGACTGGAGGGCCCGAAGACGAGATATCGCCGACGACGAACGACCGACGACCGACGAAGGTAACTCTCCCTCTCCCTCTCGATTTTCAGAAACCCCTCTCGAAAAAAAAAATGGTTTGCATGTTCTAAAATACCCATTTGTTTCCAGAGTAAAGTTAGGGTTTTTTTTTTGTTACTCGAATAGATGGACGAAGGAGGAGGAAATCGACCACGATTTGGAAATCTCAGAAGTTAGGGTTTTTTTTTTCAGATCCACAAAGAAGAGGACAAGAAGAACCCCAACTCCGAAAGTCTTCGTCTCTCTCCCTGGCTTTGAATCTGGTTTTTTTTTTTTGTGGAATTTTTAATAGCTGTTTTTGTTTTCCTGGGAAAAAATGGGAATTTGTAGAAGGTTGGAATTTTTAAAAGTTGATTTCCCGTTGATTTATTTGCATTATAGTAGCTTTCATAGAAATCAGAGACAAATGGGTAGCTTTCATGCTATGGGCTTCCCATCACAGAAATGAGAAACAAATAAACCAGAGAAAGTATTGAGTTTCTAGTACACCTAAGTGATGCAAGCTGATTTAGAGATGCCAGTTATCATTAGGCTACTGCTATTTGGCTTATGTTTTTCTGTTGTGGATGCTGCTGTATGAGATGCAAAATGGCCGTAGGTGTGAGCTTGGGGGGTGTCCCTTGGCAACTCTTTTGCTAGTACTCTTTTAAGCCCAGTGGCATTCTGTATTTGATAGTGGTATTCTGTTGAGAGGTTGTTTCCTATTTTGATTTGGTAGCTTGTTTTTGCTTTCTGGTACCCTGATTGTACCGAAAAATGGTAGTAGCAGTTGGCGGTCATGTCTCAATTCACCTAATGATTTTTGCATCTTTTTGAATACATTATATAGCTCAGTTTTGAAGTCCCTATTTGTTTGCTTATCAAGTTGATTTATTTCTAGGAATGACAGGAAGGAGTTTCTATTATGTTGTTTTTGTTGGAAGAGTCCCCGGTATCTACGATAGTTGGATAGCTTGTAGCAAACAAGTAACTTGCTTCCCTGGGAATGTGTACAAAAAGTATCCCTCATTCGAAGCGGCAAATAATGCTTGGACTACGTATCGGCGTCCTCATTCCAATGTGCAATTGCTGTCTCCTCAAGTTCCTGAATTCCCGATCGATTATCCACCTTTGCTCGTACCTGTGCACGCAAACATGGATGACCATACTCCGTCCAAACATTGCGTGTACATTGCAATGCTCGTAGTTGGAGTTGTAATAGGAATTTTACTTTTGGTCATCCTCATGTATATTTTTTTTTAGTTGGTTTATGTAATGGTTACGATGAACAATTTTGGAACTTGGAAATTGAGCAACTTGGCACTTGTAAAATTTGCTCCCCGAACTGTCGGGGCAGTAAGGGGACAATGATTCTCAACTAGTTCAATGTGATTTGGGGCATCCTGGATTAACTTATATTCGGATAGAAAATTGGCTTCCCTATTAAATTTGGGTTTTTTTTGGAATTGGTTGTTTCTGAGCACAAGATTTCATAACCATAGTCAAACTTCTAGTTAGCACTGAAAGAGTTGACAAAACCATTGCATTCCGACATTTGTGTTTTGTATGCATCATGCTAGATAACCAATTGTTTAACCATCATTCCAATTTCAAGCTAATACTTGCATGTAGACATAGAAGGATAGAAAGTATAGTGGAACACCAAGGATTTTTTTTTTTTACTGAATTTTTTTTCCTTTTTTACTGAATTTTTACTCAAATCAAGATCATGACTGCTCACTCTTCTACTGAATTTTTTTTTTCGTTTTTTGACCAAGTCTGCCGTGGAGATGGTCGACGCAAACGGAAACTAAGCTTCTTTTATCATACAAACCATTATCCACAGACCAAAAACTCCAAGTCCAAATACAGTGGACATCAACCAAACGTAAAAATGGTTTGCAAAAACAAAACAGCCACATCAACAACAAAACAGCATCAGCAGCTCCATAAACTGAACAATGCTTGCAATAGCAAGCAACTACAGATCAGATCAGCATGTACAGATCAGTACGAAGCATCTATTTGCTGCTAGCAGTCCACTAAATAACATCTTGGAAGAAAACAGTATTCAGAAACATACCATCTTCTCAAAAAGATGTGAGAAGATACCATCTTCCCAGACCATACATGCAAAATTGAAAGTACTATCAACTCAAAAAGATGTGAATGGACTAGAGTACTAGCTAGACTGCCCACTCTTTCTTTGATAACATCTTGGAGTCTCTCCCATCTTCTCCATAGCTCCCAAAATTAATCCATGATTGCAAGTCATCAGATGGTAATGGTGAGACTACGTCCATTTCTTCCAAATTTTCCAAACCCTGCATTCTACAAATCAATACACAAAACACATGGTCTTTTCAGAAATTAGTCAAATCCACACAAGTCATATGAGATTCATTTCAGCATAGAAGCTATGTGGCAGTCTTAACAGTTAACCTAATCAACCATTTACGATCCATAAGTAGACAGTCTCCTCATAAGCCTCTAACCAAATTAGCCATAACTCCTTGCTTTTGAGGATTGGCACCTCATACATACCCATATATGATATATCAGAACTAACATTCAGCTGATTGCTTGATTCATACATTGAAGTCTGGGGTTATAAAATTTCAATTGCAACAATTTAAACACTATGTTTGAACTACATGCAGCCCCTTGAGTTTTGCATCATCACAATGGAGTGGACCTCTCTCAAAATCACACAAAGTCAAATATAGGAAGAGATACATGTGGAAACTAAAAATACTAGTAAAGGACTGAAGAGGCAAGCATAGAATCAAAGGAGTTTATGGCATTCCGATTTATTTAACTAGTCAGGTAAAACTAGCGAATTAGATGGGTTTTTTTTGTAAACAGACCCGGGTCTTGTCCTCTTCTTTGTGGATCTGAAAAAAAAAAACCCTAACTTCTGAGATTTCCAAATCGTGGTCGATTTCCTTCTCCTTCGTCCATCTATTCGAGTAACAAAAAAAAAACCCTAACTTTACTCTGGAAACAAATGGGTATTTTAGAACATGCAAACCATTTTTTTTTTCGAGAGGGGTTTCTGAAAATCGAGAGGGAGAGGGAGAGTTACCTTCGTCAGTCGTCGGTTGTTCGTCGTCGGCGATATCTCGTCTTCGGGCCCTCCAGTCGTTCTTCTTTAACTGACAAAACCAAAATAGGAATTTCTCAAAAAAAAAAAAAAATACAGAGATCGAGAGATCGAGAGAGAGGAGAAGAGAGGAGAGGAGAGGAGAGGAGAAGAGAAGAGAAGAGAGACCTGTGTTCGATCGTCGTTCTCTTCGGCTCCATTCAAATCGCCCTCAATCTCTCTCTCTCTCCGTTCAAAATGAAAGCTTCCGCTGGAAGCTGTGGAAACAAAAGAGATCCGCGTGTTGCGGGATCCGGTTGAACCATATAACCCGACCCTCTCTTCTATTTAACCCGCGAGTTTGTTTTAAAATCCCAGTCGTTGGATGAGATCCAACGGCCAGAAAAAGAAGTCCGCAACAATGGTCCTTAACTGTGGTCCACAGCTGAAGCCCTCTGTATATATATATAGATGTATGTATATTTATCAAATGTCCTCCATATTGGTCTAAGGGCCTTAGCATGCTCAACGTTAGACCATGTGCATGAAAATAGTTGAATATAGTTGGGCCCAAACAAAGGAGGACAGCATTCACCCCCAGCTATTGGACACAGTGATGGTTGTCACAGGTTTTGAGAATCCTACAACACAAATGGATTACTTGTTTTGATTGGAATACTTGACCGTTTATGACGAAGAAGCGATTAACTCTATTCAAATCCTGTATAAAAGCAGATTTTATCTAGTAGTGTCCTGTTAGACAAATAGATGTCCCAAAATGTTTGTATATTTGACTTTTGGATGATATAAATTCCCTATTTGCCAAAGTGAGTCTCCATGACCCAATGCCGGGCAGCCCCCCCTTGTTCTCGCCAGATATGACAACTGCTATTTTTATCGATCTCTAACAAGCATGATCACATAACAAGGCCTGATATGAGGACTAGGCAACGGAAGATGAAAACAAAGCCAATAAAAATATGCTTCACGACAAAAACAAGCACCAAGGCAACAAATCAAGCAACCAAAATAATAGTGTCATAAATAACCGCATACCGTGTCCATAGATTACATCAGTCGATGAAAATTTTGAAAATGTTCAAAGACCGAAAAACTGAGCAATTGTCCAACTTTTCGCTCATATAAACAATATGAAAAATGGTTTGTATAGGAGAATGTGAAAGCCATTCTATAGCTATGCAGCTTGCAACAGTCCTATTCCTTCCTTAAATGAAGTCAATTACTGCGGCAAAATGTGAAACACTCTCTTTACTTATATTTCATAGTTCATACTACTGTGAGGAAAATAGTTTGCGCATGATCGAAAAGCAACATAGCTTTAGAAATGTGAATGCAAATAATCTTCTCAGAACAGTGATAGAACCCTATGGTACCACGGAGGATCTTTTATGCAGTGTCTTGTACTTAAGCTAATTTTGGTTGATAAAAACAGGACAAAAATGTTAGTAAATGATTTTCCTCAAAACCATTCAAATTCAATTCCAATTCTCCAAAGTTCCAAACACAACTAGGCCTTAGAACTATCAACATGCTATGCTTTCCATAAAAATGCAACACTACCAGACCCGACTCAAATACGCGAATTCTTATCCCCTTTAGTCTAACGAACCCATATCAAGTCATTCGATTCCAAAATTGGTCCGATTAAGGCCTCCAGAAATTCCACAGTACACATGCGCACACAACATATCTAACTTTTTCGCTCTAGACCCAAAAAACTTCTCAAAATACAAATTGACTCAAACTCAAATACTAGTGATTAACGAAGTCAAAAATTTAACCGATTTACCTGTGAGAGAGGGAGCACTTTCGCGAATCGGATCTGAGACGAACTCCAAAGAAAAGAGCTTTGTTGTGTAACCTCTCGTAAGCCCCGAAATAAGGTTTTGCCCACTTCTTTTCAGATAATGCAAATCCCAAAACGGCAAAATATGAAGCCATCCAGTTACCTATACATATTAAAGTGACAAAAAACTTAATCAAGAGGAACCCAATATATGATGTTTGACATTCTATTGAAAGGAACTAGAACAGAACACTCTGAACGGGTCAAGGTATCAATTCTCCTCCGTGAGAGGAAAACTAAACCAAGCCAATCTTCTTTACAATGCGTTGACTTAAGGCAAACACAATCCTAAGTAGTTCAGTACCTGCAATGGCTCACATGTCTAAACAACAAGAAACAAAAGAAAAAGTATCAATTAACTCTATATATGTGTCAAAGCAAAGAAATCAAAAAACTCAAACAAAAATCCTGGAGGTTAGTTAGCTAAATCACATTATGCAGTGCTTGACCACTCACTCATCTTTGTCTGCGGCGTACTCCAATTATCATGAAGTCGGTTCTCAACTTTAAAAAGGGCTACTCTTCCTCCATAAGCAGGGAACGACTTTCCAAAGTCAATTTCTCAATTGGACCATCATACAATTTAGTAAAATGAGAATCGCATCCCATCACCAAGTGCTTACCACGAACTAACATGGATCGCTAAAATATCTTATTCGAGTGCATAATAAATAGGGAAATAAAGGGAAAGGGAACCAAATAGATCCATACCCAATTTATAATAGCCATGAACAGAGATTAAAAAGCCCATCCAACATATAGAATCCAACATTAACAAAAATCACAATGTCAATTAGGAAAAACATGGGGCAAATTATCGTGCAATGCTTACAGCCCAGGGAGGGCCCCCCGCGACGCACGTCCAGAGTGCCCTGAAAAAGGTCTATTTAGGTTACTAACAACAGTGTTTTTTGTGACCATCCTCAAATAGTTCAGATTCTACATGAAAATGTCACCTTCTTCTTCAACACTTGAATCTGTAAAATCAAAGCCTCAGGTAGCAAGAACATTAATCTGACTTCTCTTTTTTCTTTTTTTTGAATGGCAAAAAAATTTCATTAATATTTGGAATTGTTACAAAAACCAATAAGAACAAGAACTCTTTCATTAATCTTTAAATTTTCATTAATCCGACTTCTCTTTTTCATTGAAAATATAAAACCCACAATAATCTTCTCGTGCTTTTTGGGCAAACACTGAAGACCCATACACGTTGTATTCTCTTTTCTAGAACGAAGCAAAAGAAAAGCCCAATATTCTTATCAGAATGAAAATGAAAAACTAGATATATAATTCGTGCAAACCCCTACAAATCATTTAGGCAAGAATCAAGGAAAAAATCGAAGTGAACCTGGTTAGGGCTTCTCCGTTTGACGGCTCGTTGCTTCAACTGGTGCAATAGGTCTCCGTGATTTGCTTCTTTCCGTGGAAGGAGGGATCGAGCAGAAAAAGGGTTTTTTATCGAGTATTAGCTAAATCAGATCGATAAAAAGAGAGGAGAAAGAACAAATCATGGAAGAACGACTCACGACTGAAACCCTTGCTCATGAGAGGAAACTCACAATTGAATGGAGGACTGAACGCTTGATCATCCATTGGAAGCCAAAACCCTATTCGCAAGAAAAGAGAGGGAAATCAGAGTGCGCCCACGATTTCATAGAAAATTTTCAAGGTCGCGTGTGTTTTTAGGCACCCAAAATTTGGTGAAACGCTATAATAGGATAAATGAAACGCTATTGATGAACTTCCGCTTCTCTCGGTGTCTTTCAACAAGCCGGAACGCTATTAATGCCACCCTACAATAGCTTTTACGAAAGAACACTATAAAATTATGCTGTTGAAAGCTATATTTGTTGTAGTGCACTGCCAAAGAGACAAAGGACTCATAAGTGCATGAATAGGTTCATAAAATCACAGAACCAAAGAAAACCGATAGCTTACGATTTATAACGGGGATTCCCCACCTATTGAGGATTCGAGGGGTGTACATTCCAACCTCTCAATCAGGGAGCTCTCAACCATTACCACCAACAAAAAAGAACTTATCCTTCCAATTCTTACCCGCAGCAGGGAGCTCTGTCACCAGCTCTCCATCACCTGCCCTTTTAGTGAAGTAATACCATCCAATCCCTCCAGGAGCCTCCTTAACAGAAAATTGATTGAGAAAAGGTCCATTGGTTAGAGGAGTTTGTCCGTCAAACATTGCTCCCCAAAGCGCCACACAACCTATTAAAAGGTGCCAAGAGTTGGGTACAATTTGGCCAGGAGCCAAACTAAGAAAACTCAAGACGTCCCTTACCACGGTAGGGAATGGCAGATGCAAACCCCCTTCAAAAGCACTAGTATAGAGACAACTCTCATTCTCGACAAAAGAATAGGCTCGCTCAGATTCAGAAGGCTTCCTAAGAATAACTGAGGGGGGAATCGAATATCGAACTCGAAGGACGGCAAGCTCCTCGTTCGTAATCGTCAAAGGAATATTTGAAGCGATAAAGGAAGGGCGCCCACGGGGCCCCTTGAGGGACTAATAGGAGGCGGAGACACTCTGAAACTACTCAACTGACCTAAGTTAGACGGTGCCCTAAAACCACCAATACGACGCATGGGGACCCCTCTTCCACAGTTGACTCTTCAGTATTCAGAATCGAG
Organism: Rhododendron molle; assembly: GCA_025413875.1. NCBI lineage: Eukaryota > Viridiplantae > Streptophyta > Magnoliopsida > Ericales > Ericaceae > Rhododendron > Rhododendron molle. The sequence goes on along the minus strand of CM046388.1, from coordinate 17,813,826 downwards.
GAAAATTTGATAAAACCCTCCGACATTAGGGTTCCAATGGCAAACCGTGGGTATAGAGAGGCTGACAGGAAGAAGAGATCTCGGTAAACCCTGTTCTAAAGGACAAGGGAGTTGGGTGCGAAGTCCTCTATAATAGGGGAATACAGGTTGATACAAGAAAAACCAATTAACCTAGCGTAAATAAACTCCCCTGGAACGACCCACGTTGGGCCTACGATTTCCACACTGGAAGGAGAATCCAGCGTAAAAGAAGTGAAAGAATAGCAGAGAAGGAGGAGCGTACCTACACGAGATGGGCTCTAGATTCAGCGGTGAAGAAAGATTAAAGAGAGTCTTGCACAGAAAATCGCTTGAGTTGGTTCAAGATGCTTCACAAATGGAGTTTTGATCGAAACCAAAGAGGAGCTAAATCGACGGGCACCAATCCCGAGAAATAGCTTATCGATCTCCGTCGTCCACCTCTAAAAACACTAAAAGATTAGGGACCTCGACACCTGTCCCATGACGTAACCCACGTATTTAAACCCTCTGTAAAAGAAAAAAAGCGGCAACTGCCACTCAGGTCTGACTTATGTTCCCAACCTCCAACCGAAAGCTGGAGCTTAGAAACAGGGGAGTACCTGATAAGTAGGATAGACCTGAGGAGGACAGCATTGAAATAAATGCGGAGCTGGGGAGTAGAAGTCAGCTTTGTCTATACTCCTCCAGGAAGTACTATCTATGTCAGAGACAGGGTATGCCAGCTCCGTCAGCCAGACGGAGCTGGAAACAATTTTAAAGATCAGCTCTGACACCCAATTAGAACAGGATAAGTAGCGTTCATATGGCATACTTATCCCAATCTAAGATACCACTCTGAGGAGCCGTTATCCTACGGGATAAGGGAGAAGACATCGGTCAGATAAGCATAAAATACCAAAGATAAACCCGATTAGGGAAGGATAAGGATTCCAAGCTAGCAGGGTGCACATGGAGTTCTAGCTAAGGCAGGACTCCATGCACTTCGTTAAAGCAATCCAAAATCCCTGGGATATAGTCCTACTAGGACTCAACCTCCAATCAAATGCCTATAAAAGCAACGATAGAACTCCAGCAAAAGGTACGTGCAATTCATAACCAGGAATTTTAATTCTCCTACCAAATAGCAAGTTCTTTACTGACTTAGGCATCGGAGGGTGGTTGGCATGCCACCACACTGGTGACTAGGGCTCTTGCTTTGTTTTGCAGGATCAGGTCGGAGCTGGATACAAAGCTGATTCATCAAGTGCAACTCTCTGAAAATGATTGAGTATAACTTTCTAAAGCCATTAATCGAGTATCCATTGTGTAAACCATTCACTGTAAAAGGTTGAGAATGATATCTCATTTCCCATAGATGGCGCTAGCTGATGAGCGATTTTTGGTCACCTCCGGAAGAGAGGTTCTTCAACTGTCCACCTGATCCTCCAGCAGATGAAGCGGCTTCGACATGCACGACCTATAAAACAGACACGGTAAACTATGGGCACCGGCGTGGCTGTCGCCATTGCCCTTCCGATGCCTAAGTCAATTGAGATATGGAGAGATTGAACTGAGTATGAGTTTCGTATTGTTTGCATACCTTTGTGATATGGAGGGGTGATCTTTATATAGGCATCTTAGGAGAAATCACTTGGGACTGGGACTGTTAAGTCTCATCCGCTCGTGGTAGGTATAGATAGGTATTGGAGTGTCCTCCTCACCTTACAACTCCCTCGATTCTTATCAGGTTTGAGGAGTCCCTTCACATTTGGACTCTTGTACTTGCTTGTCAGGTATAAGAGTCCTTACGGTGCAAAGATTTCCATTGGGACTGGGACCTCTTGGTCTCATCCGTACATGACGGGAATAGGTTGGTGATGGAGTGTCCTCCTTACCTAGGACTTCTTTGGTCCTTATCAGGTTTAGTAGTTTTCATATCCTTGGACTCTATGATTGTCATCAAGGTTAGGAGTCTTCATGGTGGACGAATCTTTGTGGTTATCCTCTAAGACTCGTGGCCTAATCTCTTCGGACGAGATAAGCAGGTCTTGGCTATTCTATGAGTCCTATAGACTATATGAACTTCTACCGTGGAGTGTTTCATAAGTCTCTGATTGCAGGTTTGCCATATTTGCCGAGCTCACCTGGTGAGGTGAGCTTGGTATATATTCTTCTATGAGCTATGCTCGTGAGCTAGCCTTCGTCCTTGAGCTAGTTTAATAGAGGCTAGCTCTTATAGGCTAGATTCCGTATTTTTGAGACTCTAGCTTAAGCCCTTAAGGCTGGGATGGGCTCTTAGCTCGGTCTGACCTTGGGAGGTTAATTTATACTTATCAGTCCATTATCATTTTTTATAAGTATTTTATCAAATAACATGGTCTTGCAAGACAAAGTTAGATAGTTTGATTAAGCACTTAGGAACGTCTAATTGAGATAGTATATTTTTAATAAATGATTAAAACGTTAAAATGTTGAAAAATGGCTTTGACTATTGAAGTGGGACCTAGTATGAATTCTAAATAAAATATATAGTAATGATCACCATATTTTTAGTTATTGACAAAATTCCTTAACATGCATGTAATTGTGTTAGCTAGTTAACTCAACTGTATAAAAGTAATATTGTTTGATTAAAGTAAAACTTAAACTACCAATTGAAAAAAAAAAACTTAAAACTGAACCAAAAAAATTGCAGTAAGGGTTGTGCCCCCAATGCACCTAGGGTGGCTCCACCACTACTCAAAGCGAATCTGACATCGCTGCCAATCAAGAGCGAAAACCACCAATACCAAACTGCCATCGCCACCATCATCGCCATTAGTGAGACGACAATAATTAACCTATCACGTTTTCAGACCATCACCATTCCCCAGGAATCAGCTCTACTCCATATATACCTGATTTTTTCATAATTTGAATCGTTCATCTTGTGTAACACGTGAATGGAAACATGCGTGACTGTTAAAAATCAAATTGACCAGCTATTCATAAATGTGTATAGGTTGCATTTTATTCTGTAAATTGTAAGGTTTAAGTTTGTAACCCGTTTTCCATTCCTTTAGCTTTTACATCATAAAATGCGACTTTTCCACTGTGTATCATGAATTGATCAAAAATCAACTTTTTGCAGTCATATTGTTCTTGACGTGTTCCACGAGATTAACAGTTCAGATCATAATTGATGTTCTAGGATGAGCCCATAAATTGTAAGTATGGAAAGACATGGAGGGGATGAGTTATAGAGAAAAGCTCATTCCCTGTATGCCCTCTCTCTACCACTAGCAACACCAGACCACATCCTCGCGTGCCGCCACTTTACTGCTGCATGTCCCTATCTGTACCACCAGCACCACTAGACGTCCTCCCCGTCTCCCATTGCTTTACTGCATGCTGTCCCTAACTTTCCCAAGAAAAGCTCTTTGCCTCTGTCTTTTTTTTTCTTCTCCTAAATAGAAAACTTGTTTGAAGGTAGCTGCAACGAACCTCATATGTTCTGTGCACCGAAGCATCGGGTGATAAACTAGTATAGTTTTTTTGCTCGTGCCTTTCTAATGGTTTTTTTTTTTTTTTTTTTGTAGGTGCTAGAGGATCCTTATCCATGAATGCATTTCGTTGCTTCTGTTTTCATCATTAATTTTTTCTGCTTCCTTTGAGTGTTGGCCATATATTTTTCGTTGATTGTTTGGTTTGTTCTGGCCGTATGTTTTCCGTTCCTTGTACTATCTCTTTTATTATTAATCCATTTCTTACTCTTCCTCCAAAGAATCCAAAATGCATATATCCCTACAGCGTTACAAGTGTCTGGAAAAGGTGATCATGACTATTGACCTTTGGGCTATGTGTATATTATAAGGTGACCGCATAAGTAACATAGCTGATGCAAACCGTTTGAACACTCCTAGAAACCAATCCAAGAAAGGCTCGACACATAGGTATCCATCATTCAAACAAGTTGACACATTCTGTAGCTATCCAAGATCATTTGGAGAAGTGCTTGGATCTATTCATAAAGAGAGAGAGAGAGAGAGAGAGAGATGGTAAAAGGGGCTCAGGGGGAGCTAGCCCTGCCCCATGCTAGTATTAATCTATTATACTTGGGTAATAAATAAGAGAATTGTGTAAACAAAAGTTGGCAGTTTGATGGCTACAGTTTCATCCAGAAAGGTGGTTCGGAAACCATGAATGAAAAACCATCTGTCGGCCGTGACCTCTGAATCAGATTTATGAGCACATTTTTACCCTCTTGATCAATAGCGCTACTCCGTTACCTTTTTCTACTAAGTACACCAAAAAACAACCTAAACCTTCCAAATTTGATACATGCATTTTATTTACGGCAATAATTGACAATGAGCCGAGAGATTCAAGAAATGGTGTGATATATCGAGCTGAGATCCTTGAACAATTAATCATGCAATTTGACCTTGTTTCGATACTCTGCAAGCGCCCATAGCGGGTATATATTCCTGTAGGCCGCATAATGTAGCATGCAGTTCTTCATGAATACTCCAGTTATTTCCTGTGGTGATTGAAGGTAAAGATCAAGTTAAGAGGTGAAAAAAAAAAGAGAGTGCAACTTAAGAAATGTGAAGTGAATCAATTACCTGTTGGGGGAATTCTCCAGTTTCCATTTGCGAATTGATTAGCAACTTGGCAGCGCGATGTAGAGGTAACGGGTCTCTCTCAGCCTGGTTACAATGTCGAGAATGTCACATACAAGTTTTGTACATGGATCTTTTATTTTTTTTTCAACATATCCAACTAATCGTGCAACGCAAGAGCTAGTAGTTGTTTTCACCTGGCCGGAATGAATTAGACCCATCAAGGCCCATGAAGTATGCACTAAATTGGATCGGTTGTCTTCCAGCGGTACATATTTCTGTTTCGATAAATAATTGAAAGAAATGATGTTACGTGTTTTTGAGTCACAGAGAATAAAATTAACTTGAAATAATTTGGCTAAAAAGTTAAAAACCTTGAGGGGACTAGAGAGGTAGCTCTCTCCCCAACCTCCATTTTGGCGTTGCACCGACAACAGGAATTGGACACCTTTGCGCACAGCTACACAATTAGAGTAAGTCTTCCCAGCTGCTGCCAAACCTCCAAGTGCAAACCAAGTTCCATAAGTGAAACAAACACCCCAGTTGCCATACCTGCACATCATCTATTCAGAGAGAGAGAGAGAGAATTTATAGGAGTATGACAATGCTTGTGCAAGTCAAATTGATACAATACCATGAACCATCTGGCATTTGGATATCTTCAAGAAAACAAACTGCATTTACGATGAAAGCTTCAATCTCCTTTTTACGGTGCCCGGGATATAATTTCATGAATAGCACAAAAGCCTGGATTGCTGCTGCTGTGCATTCTACGTACTCATGTTCTACTACAATGTCCGCGAAAAACTCTGTGGGATTAAGAAGCTGGAAAAAAAAATCGTCAGGAAACAAAAATAGAATTAATTGAAGATAAATAAACTTGCCCTCATTCATGTTCAAAATAACTTGGAAGCAAATCGAGATAGCTTACCTCTAGCCAAGCCCCTCCTCTTGCAGGCTCCCAAGCTGTTAAACCTCCATTTTTACTCTGAAAATTTTAACATACATTAATGGCTTTTCATACTCTATATTGCCTTGTACCATACCAACATACCAAGAGTTGGAATTAATATGCTACTTCTTATTTTGCGTAATTTTGAAAAACACCTTACCTGTAAAGAGAGGATGACATTCACGGCATCATACAATCTTTCTGTCTCATGTTTCGGACCGACGATTTCTGGTGGCAGTTGTGATAGTATAAGACAACACTGCAAAGGAAAAGGAAATCATTATGTGAACAAGTTTCTTCTATATATATTTATTGATATAAAGTTATGCGTCATAAGGGATGAGAAAAGGAAAGAGATTGTTCACCTTAAGCCCTTCTGCTGTGCAATCTGAGACTTGCCAGCCATGATCTTGATCAGAGAAAGTCCAAGATCCTTTCGAATTGTGCCTGAACATTTTTTCGAAGTCACCCGAAGGGTTGTTCTTGACCTTTGAAAATCCAAGCGACACGGAAGATCAATACGTGATTGTGAAAAGTAAAAAAATTACGTATGTACTTTACGTAGAAGAATGGCCGAGTAAATATACCTGTGATTTTTTTATAAAATCATGTCCTTTTCTTAGAGTTTCCCCTGTTTCTTCAAGTAGATTACAAGCCAAAAGTGCCTGAACTGCAAAACCTGTGTCCCATTGTTGACTACCAAAACTCTGCAATTATTTAGAATTCAGCAATAGTGGCTAAGCTAATTCATATCCATTAGGTTTAGTACGAGATAATGATATAGGAGTGGATACCTGCATCTTCATTCCATCTTCAGCAACCCACATGTAATCTGGGATCCTGGCAAGATGTTTCTTAAAATAATCACCATGAGGATCTTCTACCCAACAAGAAAGCATGCAAAGAACCTTCTCAACACATCCGATGGTGATGTATCGACTGTTTTCATCTTCGTAATGAATGTATTCCATCGTTGTTTGAAGCGCTTTTTCTCTCACCAACTTGTTGAAGGGCCACCGTGTCAGTAACGGCTCGGTTAATATGTAAAGACTATCCCATAGAAAATCCTGAATCAGGGGGTGTGGGTAGTACATATCTTCCTGCATCCATCCAGTACGAGACATTTTGTAAGATCACTTGACTTTGTTTCTTATATTTGGTTATGTAACACATTAACCTTGAATAATGTTGAACTAGCTAGAGATAACGAACCACGAATACCGATAATCACACATCTGACAGCCAATTCTTTTTTCAAGGTCTAGTTTTATGCAATCCAATGTTACAGCTTTGAAACTCCAACCAAAAAACATGCTGAAGGACGTAGCGTAAATCATAAAGGACGCATATTTCTGCAGGCATTACATACATAAAAGAACATGTGACGTAGATACCTTTGCGCAAACATGCCGGTATTTCTTCCAATCAATTTCATCATAAGGTTGAGAATGAAGCTCTTTTCTAAGTTGCAGAACAAGATTTGTGATGGGTCCAACAAACCTCTTCCCGTATAGGTATGACATTGGCATGTAAACCATTCGACTGTAGCACCACATTTTTGCTGCATAGACAAGTGAACATATGTAAAGAAAGGGTAAATTTTTGTGTGTGGGTGTGTAAATCTTGCCAAAATCACATCCTTCAGTGCATAAAACTCTCTCTCTTTTTTTTATAACCTTAGGGCACTTTTTTAATGGTTACAAAAGAACGAGTTTTATGCACTTTGCTTTAAGCAGTTACATGGTAATTAGTATTCCAGTTATCCTGTGCATGAAAGTCTTTTTTTTTTTTAATTTTAATAATAACCTTTGAGTATTTCAATCTTACAATACAAGATTCTTAACCTATCCAATTTATATATGTGCTACAACGAATTTTGCATCTCACTTGGAGGTCAGGAGTTCGAGTCTCCCCACCTGTCTTTCCAACTGAAGCCAGTCCTCTGAGTACGAAAAAATGTGCCGTAGACAAAGCAAACTCCCCAAAAGCCATACCTTCCAAAACAAGGATTAACCAAACTCCGAAAATTAACTTCAAAAAAAAAGTGAATCAACCCACCAAGGACCATCAGACTATTGTTTCTGCTCTAGAAAATATGTTGCTCTTGCCAGTGCAATTTCTATTGCTTTTGCCCGATATGACGGATGTAAACTTTTGAATTTTACGAGACTTTGGACGATGGATCCAGTGCATTCGACATGCCTAAGACATTGGATACACAAATTCAATAATGACTGACCATTAATTGTATGACAAAGTACCTCTAAATATAACGTTGTGATCAAAAGAAAAGGCGAGCTCTTACTCTATCTCGATCACAATGTCAGCAAAACATTTTGAAGGGTTCAACGCCTAATAACAAGGGCAAGAAATTCGATTTCAAAATTCACAAGCTGCATAGATATTGAAGATATCGCATCATGGATTGGAATTTTAGGTACGAGAAGGTGTAAAAGCATATAGACGCTTGAAATTCCAATCAACGATGCAATATCTTCAATATCTATGCAGCTTGTATATTCTGAAATCGAATTTCTTGCCCTTGTTATTAGGCGTTGAACCCTTCAGAATGTTTTGCTGACATTGTGATCGAGATAGAGTAAGAGCTCGCCTTTTCTTTTGATCACAACGTTATATTTAGAAGATTCTTCATACAATGGCTAGTCATTGTTGAATTTGTGTATCTAATGTCTTAGGCACGTCGAATGCACTAGATCCATCATCCAAAGTCTCGTAACATTCAAAAGTTTACATCCGTCATATCAGGCAAAAGAAATAGAAATTGCACTGGCAAGAGCAACATATTTTCTGGAGTAGAAACAACAGCTTGATGGTTCTTGGTGGGTTGATTCACTTTTTTTCTATCTGAAGTTAATTTTGGAAGGGTGGTTAATCCTTGTTTTGGCAGGTATGGCTTTTGGGGAGTTTGCTTCGTCTACGGCACATTTTTCATACTCAGAGGACTGGCTTCAGTTGGAAAAACAGTGCTAATAGTTAAACTATAATACACAACTCAAAGGGTACTGGCTTCAATTGGAGTATTTCAATCTTACAATACAAGATTTTTTATTTTTTTTTTGTATTGGTTGAGTTGTGTATTGATTGAGTTGTTGGACTTGGTTATCTCGTTGACTCTCATAATTGTTGTAGTGTCCCGGGTTTGTACTATATACTTCATATCTGATGTAAAATGATCTTTATTGACCCAAAAAAAAAATATTTACAAAAGAAGGTAACTCTAATTGGGAATAATTAAGTCATGATCAAATAACTCAGTCATGGTAAGTAAAATGTGAATTTACCATTTACTTTGGCAACAATAGTTGTTAGTTTCACATTTTAGTTTTATCAAAACATTTGTGCTGACCACTAGAACATACCTGGATGCATAGGTAAATAAGGAGGAAGGATCCAAAACTCAGGTGGCATGGGGTTGCAGCCTGACCAATCAAACAGACCAAATATCTACACAAACAATAAGTAGACCAATTAGTAAACAATTAAAAAAAATAAATACAAACAAAAATAGCGTTAACAATCCTCAGTCCCCTTTTACGCCCCGATAGGTGAAGCATAAGCCTCTAGAGATCTAATTTTGGTAATTTCGTAATTCAAAACTCCCCCCTTCTCTCTCTCTGCTGCCTTGTTGAAGTCAATCATCATCTATAATCGTGCTCTGTTTTTCTTTAGACAATTGTGCTATGTTTTTCTTTACTAAGTGACGAATTGATGTGCTCTGTTAATAACTAATAAAGTGATAAGTTAATAACTAATAAAGTGATGTTATAGGGTTTCTCAATTAGTTATTAACTGATAAGGTAAGTCATTAACTGATAATTTACTTTATGCTATCTTTTTGTATGAATCTATCTTTTACGAAATGCGCACTTTTGTATTTTTAAGTTATTTTATTAATTTAATTATTTTAAAAACAAAAATTATAAGGCCTACGCCTCATTACCTCGGGGCATACGCCTTGCCCCATGGAGGGTCAACCGCCACGCCTCTAAAAACTTTGGTGTATACTACTCTAGATGAGATTTCTTTAGTAAAACGCAAATATTGATGCCATTTACTCTTTAAAATTTGGTCAAGCAAAATCTATAATTTGGATGCAAAAGGCTAATGATAATCATATAGATATACCGAAAGCCATGTCTTCCCCCAAGAGGGTATTGCGACTACACCACCATGATCATGGATCCACTCTCGACCTCTTTTCACGGCATTGTCTCTGCCCGCGGACGGGCCCTCACCCAGAACACGCATGCAAATGTAGCTGAGTACAGTGCAGAACATGGTGCTGTGGCCCTCTATGTGGAATCCCCACCCTCCATCTTCATTCTGTTACAATCACCATCACAATTAGCATTTCGATCTCGTTTTGGCAAAATCAATCTCGTTTTCGCATTTGCTACTATACTATGCGAAAATATATTTTCCCGTTTCTTTTCACGAAGGAGTACGAGAAAGGAATTCCAGGCTTACCTGGTGGTTGTATATGTACCGAAGAATTTCCTTTTTGTGTTCTGGTGAAAATATTTCGTCGAGATGCCCGGTAATGTACAGACACATGACCTGCATTTGGCATATCATTTTAGCAAAAGTCGGTATAATAATGTTAAGGAAATAAAGTCTCACATTGCTTTGGAGTGGAATATGTGATCACTTAATAACATTTGAAACATCTCTACTTATTACCAATTGGTTTTGAGATGGATGTAAAGTTTTCACAAATAATTCGTATGGTACGACTTCGAAGTCACCCTTACGTGGATGTGTACGCCAACTCCGAGATTTCCCGAAGTTTCGTGCAATGGGCTTCTTCTTCATAATGCAGTGACCGTCCACTGCACGCCTATTGGGGTCCACTCCGGGCCCCACAAAAATACAAAAAAATAGAATCGTAAATTTTAAAATACTAATATTTTATGGGGTCCTGTAAAACATCTGCGCCAACGGATATCGGTAGGTATATTTTTTGAATTCGTAATTGCGAAACTGAACAGTTTCGCCCCTACGAATTCAAAAAAATATACCTTACTGATATTTGTCGGAGTTGATTTTTTACAGAACCCTATAAATCATTATTTCAAAATTTATAGATATTTTTTTGTATTTTTGTAGAGTCTGAAATGGGCCCCAATAAACGTGCAGTTGATGGGCACCGCACTTCCATGCGGTGGTCGTCTTGCTTCTGTATTTAAAAAGGTGATAGGAAAATGCTCGTAGTGATTGGAAACAATTACCAGGGGAGGTAGGAAGAACAATGGGCCAGCATTTTCAGCGGGCCAATGGCCATCTTTGGCCTGCATGGCTGAGGAGAAACGCAATGCCCTTTTCACAGAGGCGGTGGCAGCCTCATAGGTTACTTCCGCATCTTCGCCGACCTTAACTGCTGGAATAGTTTGTTGGAAATTATTTTCCTTCAACAACTGCATTTTTAGAAGGAGAATTAGCCGAATCTACGAACATGTCGCACTTATTTGACACCCTGTAAAGCAGTCATCTTTCAAGTTTTGCAGCCCCTAAAGCGAAATTCCGGTTTGGCCAACATTGATGATTTTTTTTTGTCACTCGATAAATGTTTAGCCTACTTCTAAGAAGATGAAGAAGGGTTACTGCTACGTAGAATACGAAGGGACAAGCCCAAAGGACATCAACTACCACACCAAGCCCTCGCACTCCTGGTGAGAATCGAACCCTCACCTTTAGAATCGAACCCTCACCTTTTCATGTGGAAGAGGTGAGGAAGTATCATTAAGCTTCAAGTCCGTTGGTGCTTCCTCGTCTAGTTAACCTAAAACTTTGAATGTCGAGGATCACATGTACAGTGCCTGTTTCGTTAACTAGTTGTTTAGAGATTAACGGGAACTCCTCGCATAAAGTCAGAGCCGGAACTAGCTTTTTGGAAGCTTAAAGCAAAAATTATAAGGGGACCTCTTTTGTTGGACTATAATTAACAAATTATTGCTAATTAATCCTGCTACGTACTGATCTGTAACCTAAGACTGCTTGGTTGGCATTAAGATCCAGGGCTCCTGAGGTAAACTGGTATAAAATTAGGGCTGCAAAAAGAAGTTGATTATAGTCCATAGAGGTCCAAACCGAACACAAATTTTTTTTAGGGGGTAATGGAGGAACAGCCCAACAGCCAAACCACTAATGGACTCGACTGTGTAACTCAAATCTTTGAGTTAGCTAGTGTGACCACATTAGTCATGACCCTTCACTTACTTCAACTAGTGAGAAATCGAACCCAAAATCTTGAGAAGTGCTTTCAAAATTTGAAAATCCCCTTCGAAACAGTGGAGCGCAACCCATGGGTGTGTCGAACACAGTTGTTTGCGACAAGTACATGTGGTTTCTATCTCGTAATCGACTGTACACTTTGAAGTAGTGGATCAAATTCCTCTCTCTCTCTCTCTCTCTCTCTCTCTCATACATGCATTCTCTTGAGGGTCAATTTGTTACTACTAAATTGTGGGACAGGGATGATACGTGCAGACCAAATCTTCCAATTAAAATATCTAGATTAATATGCACCTGTCAACTACTGATCATTGAACTTTAATCACGTGCACAGATAATATCTGAGTCTGGCAGTAATTTGCACAGAAATTAGCTAAGGGGTCTGAAAAATTTGGAAAATTTCGGATTTGTTAGAGATTTAAAGCGGCCGCAATACAAGTTTTAAGTCAGACCAACGAAAGCGCATGTGACCAAATTTATGGGCATCAATGTATTTGTATGCGAAGGTAGTTACACGAGAACGATAACGACTCAATTTATCGTAGCATTGATGACAAAATGCTTCTGTTCTAATAACAATAAACAACAGTTGATCCAGTGGCCGATCAAAAAAAAAAAAAAAGTTAATCCGTTGAATACACACAAATTTATTTATAAAAAATATTAGGTACACTACACATTTACACTACGTTCATGTGGAGACCACCCCGAGTCCGACAAAAATACATAAAAATGCTCATAAATTTTAAAACATATTTTTTGGAGGCCCTGCAAAAAACTAGCTTAATCCGATATCAGTAAGTATTTATTTTGAATTCCTACGAATTCAGAATAAACACTTACTGATATCGGATTCAACTGATTGACTCCCACGAAAATTGATTTTGGGACCCTCTCCCATGATATTGTGTCCAAAACTAACACCAGAATTGAGAGTTTGAGGAATCTCAAGGATTAGGGACACAGATTTTGAGGATGAAGGTCATCATATGGTGCGCTTAACCAAGCGCATGCTTAGGTATCTCAGGTCTGAGATACCTACGCATGTGCTTGGTTAAGTCTTTTATAATTTATAAAATCAACCCGCTACCTTCTACTGCAATTATCACTACTCAGTTTTTTCGATCGTCAGTCCTAACCTATGTTCAATTCCAATATTCTAAGATCTTTCCATCGTTTTAGTCTCCCCTCTCTCTCTCTACATTATTTCATCGATTTCTGAAAATATTTTTCAAGTGCCAATCAAAAATCAAAATTTAAAATTTATTTTTTAAAAAAACATTTTAATCGAAATTCGAAACAAACGGAGCCTTAATTTCGTACTTTTCCTCCGGAGGGGAAAAAAACGGCAACGTGTTTTATTGCGATCACCGAGTAGGTAGTGGTCGCAGTCGTGGGCATAATACAGCCAAGTGAAATGGAGGGTCATGGCTTCGCACTTGTCTACACAACACTTTCAACCTCGTCATACTCCGTACGAGTTGACTTGACTTTTTTTGCATCCCCACGATGCATAATCATTCATGAAGACAGTCAGTTAACTATAAATAAAATCAATAGATATCCGGTAGTAATTTGCGAAAAGAACGTAAGCGTTTTTGGCATATCTTTCACACAAATTATTAAGTTTTTGGCATTCTATCATTTCGTTCACGGTAACTTTCGACTTGTTAACAAAAAAACAAAAAAACAAAATTTTGGTTACAGTAATTCTATTCACAGACCCATCTATAACTTATTCACCACCGATATTCTTCAGCAACTTATTTGCTACCGAAAACACATAGCAACTTGATTGCTATGAATTTTTTCTCTTGAATTAATTTACTACTATAAACATCTAAAACATCATCCAATCAACTCAACGCCTGGGGGTTTCTGTGTGGTGTTTGCTAAATACTAAAGCATCATCCAATCAACTCAACGCTTGGGGGTTTCCATGTGATGTTCGCAAATTAAATACTAAAGCATCATGCAATCAACTCAACACCTAGGGGTTTCCGTGTGATCTTCGCTAAATAGAAAGATCGTTGGCAGTCGTAGTCTTCCCCTACTTCTTTTCCCCGGTATCTACTCAACAAAAGCATAGAAAATAACTAAAGGTTGGGTAAATTTAACTAACACCCCCTGAGGTTTTCTTCATGACAAATTCCTCCTTAATGTATGAGAAATGACTATAAATTCCTTGTGTTCAATGTTAATTTCACTAATGCTCCAACAGTGGATAGCTGTTTGACCAAACACTTCATGAAATCGTCAAGAAACGGGTTATATTGCTTGATTCGCTATTTTTGATAAAATAAAAATAAAAGCTCCCAATTCTCATATTTTTAACCAAAAAGAAAATAAATTTATCTTTTCTGATCAAAACAGTTCTTTCAACTAGTAATAAGTCAAGGGGTATTATAAATTTTAATTTTTTTCCTATCAAAACAGCCCTTTCAATTGATAAAAAATTTGTTTTGATTGAAAGCGAGAGTTGATGGGTAGTTATTATTTTTTACTATTGCAAAGGATAAATATTTAGATGTGAGTCACTTCTTGTTCATTCTATCACGTGTTTGGAAATAAAATTGTCGATTTAAGTATCAGTAAAATATACAAAGAAACCACACGAGGACTCATTGTCATTTTTTATACGTGAAGGAGGTATCCGCCTTTTGGTAAAATCTAAAGGTTGTCATTAAAATTTACACTTAAAGCTAGCTTTGTTTTTCTGAATGGAGCTCTGTTTGATCTTTAGGAGAAAAAAAGAGAGAAAAAAAAGAGGAAAAAATAGTTACGAAATAAACTGTAAAGAAAGTATATGACATAATTAAGTGCATGTCCTCATGATAGTATTTTGTAATTTTCCTCTTTTACCAAAAAGCAAACAGTTATAGAGTTTTTTTTATTTATATTTTCTGGTTATTTTGATCATACGTAATGATTATGCCGGTGATCATCAAACATAGAAAAATTGCAAAAATAAAAAATAAAATAGAGAGAGAGCTAATGAAAAAGAAATGATCCAAACCTGAAATTGAAGAAGAAGATCGGCATTGGGCTTCACTCGAGAGCGGTTAAGAGTGAAGAGTTGGCGAGCGTTTTCAACCTGGGCATGCTCCTCAGGGGTGCCATAATCGGGATCAAATTCCCATATCTGGCGCCCGACAAAGTTGTTTGTGCTGTATACGTAAGACTCATAAGGACCCCCGCCTTCTGCCACCTTTAGTCTCCACATTGTATTCTGCGCAATAATATTAATCTCGGTTGTTAATTTTTATATATGAACATCAACATCCCTACAACACTAATTTTGATGGAGCGAAGAGATGAAATTATATTCCGCGACCTTTAGCTTCCACGTTATATTCTGCTAAAATGTTACTTGCAGTTTTTAGTTATTATCATCATCAACAGGCCAAAAACGCTTTAGATTTGAACTATCAGCACTAGTATATCGTCAATATATCACCCATATAAATTGAGGATTTATAACTCGCCAGCTTCTTTAAATTAGGCATTCTTTTATGTTCTTTTTTTTTTTACTGAATAAGAGAGATCAACAGCGGAACTATATATGTTGGGGCCCGAGGGGCTCCGGCCCCCGGCACCCCAAGCTCCTGAGTTTATTTGATTCAAAATCTTGACTCCGCCAACTGAGAGATATAAGAGCATACGGCAACTCTGTTTTGCTGGAATAAGTATTGTCCTAGCTTCTATTGATGGTTGGCTCTACATGCATAGATTGGCAACGTACACTTTCCAAATTGGCAAAACTGGGCGTTAATAACACCACTCTTTGCCTTCAATAAAGGAGATTGCCTGGCTATCAAGAGGAAAATGCCGCAATGGTGGAAATCAAGGTTATGAATGTGATACCAGGCAAATACTGCGGATTACTTTTTTGTTTTTAATAAAATGTATATATTATACTTTGAATTCTTTTACGTAAGAAAATAACACTACTAGCAACAAAATTGGGACGATACCCGAGAGAGAGAGAGAGATGGACTACCTGTTGTATCCAAGTTGGTTGGGTTCTGTTGTTTAGTTATTGGGTTTCCCGGCAAGGATCTCGAGAGAGAGAGAGAGAGAGAGAGGGAGAGAGACAGAGGTGTGCCTATTGAAGAGAGGAACCCGTAATTTATACACAAATGACATGGGAAAACTATGTCATTGGTCCTATATTTTATGCAACATTCCACTTTGGTGTTCGTCATTTTGTTTTTATTAATTAGACCCTACAATTTTGCTTATCTTTCGATGTACTCCTAATATCACTTTCCACTAATATCTTAAAGGAGAGAGAAAAAAGAGTAAGGTCCCATTCCGTCGAGATTCTTATTTTTTAAGTACTAATTTTTCGTTTTACAAAACAAGTTATTCTCTTATAATACATTACCTGTAATTCAAAAAATAATTACTTATTTGAAAAAGTAAATACTATACTTATTTTAGTTAGTGGAATACAGCTTGCGTAAACGAGACAAAAAAGACAAAGACATGTTTGTTTGTGATATTTTTTTTCCGGTCAATCGAAAATTCAATGTTTGTTTAGTAATTAAAAGAGACAAAAAAGACAAAGAAGAGCATGTCAATGCTTCCCTTCCAAATATATAGATATCCAGGTAGATATACGGGGCTGTTTTGGGGACAACCAAAAAAGCACTCAAAAAAATATCCCGAATCCGAACCGTTCAATGATTTTAAAACATGTTTTTAAGGGTACCGACGAGAAATTAGCTCAAAATATAACCGAAAAGTGCTTGATCCAAACAGTTTTTCAGGGTACCCTTAAAAACACGTTTTAAATAGGGAAATGATTTTGCCACACCTTTTTTTGATAATGCCACACCCTGCAAGTGTATTTTTTGGTGCAAAAATACACTTGCAGGGTGTGGCATTATCAAAAAAAGGTGTGGCAAAATCGCCTACCTTTAAATAAATTGAACGGTTCGAATCATAAAAATTTGATCGGAAGCTTTGGGGTATTTTTTTAGTTGTCCCGGGAATTGCCCCGATGGGGACAACTAATAAAACACCAAAAAAAACTTTCCAAATCTCAATCACGTACATAGTTTTTTATCAAATTTTTATGATCCAAACCTTTCAATATGTTTAAAACATGTTTTTAAGGATTTTCGCGAAAAATCAGCTCAAAATATGACCGAAAGGTGCTTAATCCAAACACTTTCAATAGATAAAGACATGTTTGTTTGTAATTGATAGATATGTCAACTAAATCAATTCCAAACACGAACGGAGCCAATATATGCAGGGCCCGTAAAATTTCATGTTCAAATGATTACATGAATTTTGAAGTCTTCGTAATAGTACATATATTTTGAATTTTTTTTTTGAACGTCATATATTTTGAAATTTAAGCATGAAATTTAAATGAAAACTACTCCCATTTAATTTAAATAATTAAAATCATTCCCTTGGTGGAAGGAGAATCGTATGACCAAGTGAGATGAATATGCATTATGAATGAGTTTTTCATACAAGATTACTATTCAAGATATCGCTGTATCAGCCATACCTATGTCACATCGGGAATCCAAGATACAAACTCGTGATTATTATTAATGTTTGAACTGCACTAATGAGGCCAAAGGGGGATGCTGAAAAGCAATCCCTGCCAAGCGGGTGTCAAGCGGTCGATCTGGTCGTTCATTTCGGCAATCGACGACTCGGATCTTGAACGAGTAACGGACCGTTCAGCTCTGGATGCGCTCAAATTCAATCTGAATCGTCCGTGCCGAGATGATCATAAATTAGAATGAGTCCTAAAATCAATCTCCTTTAAACCTTTCGCATGTTTATGTTTTTTTTGGAGGGGTAAGGTGGGCATGTTTATGTTATCTTTCAGTCTCTCATATGATGACGAGAATACGATTGATTTGTGCGTACTTTACAAAATCAATTACTTTTACTTGTGGTATCTACTTTTCGCACGTTTATGTTATCTTTCAATCTTCCATATGATAACGGGATTAAAAATAATTTGTGCCTACTTTACAAAATCAATTACTTTCACTTGTGATATCTATCTTTCGCACGTTATGTTACTCTTTTAGTCTTCCATATGACGACCGAGAATAGGAACGAATTCGAGGTCAGCTTCGCCGGCTGTTGGAGTTCAGTTTGCACTTACTTTATAAAATCAATTACTCCGTACTTGTGGTATTTAGCTATAGTTTATTTGGTGATGTCAGCAAATGGCACGATGAGGCGCCATGAGGCGTTGCGTTTTGTGGGCCCCTTTACGTCCCTGCACCCCTTATTCCCAATGCAAACTGATATCACACAAAAACTACCTTTAACTGATTTTACAAGCTTGTCCTTGATTATGTAAGTAATGACAAACCAACCATTACACCAACAATTGGCTTTGGCGGGTCCTTGTTTCTCTATAACTCTATTTGGAAGAATTAAAGTAAAGTTTTATATTCAAAAAGTGATTTTAGAGGGTTTATATTCATGTTTATTCCAATCATAAATCTCTATATCTCTATTTTACATCTTCATTTCAAATTTTATTTCACTTTAAGTCCAATAATTGTGTACTTTAATATCAACTTTAATTACTCCTTCCGTCAGGATTTAATAGTCTTTCTTTGGAATTCGTGTAATTTTTCAATTGATTATTTCTTCCAATTTATAATGTTTTACGTGATTTCGAAAACATTGTATTATAGAACTAATCAAGATCTATCAAACAAGATCTATATTCGATATGAAATTCATTACGGATTCAAAGATATAACCCATTTTTTAGCCGGTTAGGATAAAGTAGAGACAATTAAATCCGAACTGATGGAGTATTTATCTAGTTTTATATTCAAAAAGTGGTTTTGGAGGATCATTCATTTTCTTTCCTCATACTCCAAATATGGAGGATGAAAATCAATCATCCAAAATGGAGGCAAAAATGGAGGATGGGTTAGAGTGCATAATCCCTCAAAAATGGAGGAATTGAGGAAGACTTGAAGTTATGAAGTATGCATTGGAGATGCTCTGAAACGCACCATTTCCCCTCCAGGCCTCCATCTTTTCACCGTTCTTCTTCTAAACTTGTTTTTGTTGGTGTCTTAAAAAGTCTTGATTAAGCTTGAGGTTACGGGCGGAGCTATAGAGGAAGGTGGCACGTGCCACCGTCGATTCCGAAATGCAAAAAAAAGTAAAAAAAAAAGTAAATTACACAGAATAGATTAAATAAAAATATATGCAGACGAGAGAAACTTATTCACAGAGGCTCCCTGAACAACCTATTTACGAAACTGCGCAATCTCAGCCGTCCATTAGGGTAATCAATAACTGAGATTTGTTTTCAATTCTGACCGGTCACAATTAATTATTACCGATCATAATTAATTTTCAATTCGAACCGTCCAAAAATACGTTGAACGTTCGCGATTGATTTTTGTAAAACTTTCTTTATGGAAGGGTACGAAGTTTTTCTGTGTGCAGATGAGAAGATACATCACAAGTTCAACATTCCGAGAAGTCAGGTCTACACGTGGGGGTTCGATTCCCCATGTCGGTATTAATTTCTCTTTTTTTTTTTCCTTCCAAAAACCCGACTCGCCCGACTTTATCCTTTCACACTGTTTTCCCTCTCTCTCTCGCTCCTCACTTCGGTCAAAGCTGATGGGCTCATCATCTTCTCTCTTGCTTCAAAAACCGCCTCTAAAGAAACAAATATTCTATAATCACATCCAAAATCACACACCCATATACACACCCTCTCACATAACACAAGGGTCCCACACACATTATGTGTACAGTGTGTCTGGGACCCTTGTGTTTTGTGAGAGGGTGTGTATTTGGGTGTGTGATTTTAGGTGTGATTGTAGCATCTCTCCTAAAGAAAATATATGTATCGTTTCACACTGTTTTCCCTCTCTCTCACTATATATTTGCTTAAATTCTCATTAATTGGAAATAAACATGATTCATTTGGCAATAATAATTTCCCACAAATTTAGTATTTTAATTTCCCACAAATTTAATAAACATATAAATTGAATTCGCGTCATGTCAATTTATAAACATATATGAATAAATTACGAATTGCAATTCCTTCCTCTCTTTTTACATTTAGGGTGAAAGAGGAATTCTCATTTCTCCTGGCATCCCTTGAAACTTATTAATTTATTTGTCAAACTTTTTGGTGCTCGCCAAAGGAGAAAGCAGAATGAGGTGGCTCCTCCTCTTAGAGATTTGAATTTATGTTCTCTGTTATGGGAGAAAGCGGGATGCAACGGCTCCCCCGTCTTAGAGATTCGAATTTATGGTGCTTGTTAGGAGAGAAAGCGTGATGTAGTGGTTTTCCTGAGTTCAATTAATGTCACCCCCGTATCCAAATCCTGGCTCTGCCGCTGTTGAAGTGCTTAGAAAACTCTTGAATAACCCTTCCAAAATGGGTCATTTTCCCCCTCCATTTCCTTTTTACTTAGAACCCTAGAAATAAAAATAAAAAAATTGGAAGGAGCTTAATCAAATGGAAGAAGAATAGTGGGTGTGGGTTCCATCATAGTCGATTGTGATTCTCCGGCGACGGTTTCGTCACAGTTAGTGGCGATTTCCGATGAGGATTTTTTGGAATGAACTGGTTTAGACATTTGAGGGCTGAGACGGTGGATGGGGTTCGGAGCTTAGACTTGTGAATTCGGTAATGATTCTCTACTTCTTCAAGATGGATCAATTTGTTGTCTGATTGGGTAATGGTTACAGCTTAATTTGCTTCCCTTTGGATACATATTTGCCGATCCGTTTTTTTTCTTCTTCTAGATGAATGGGTGTTGATCGATTTGGCACTAGATCTGGCGCAATCTTGCTAATATCAATTTCTTGATTTCAATTTTTGGTGGTTTCGATCATTAGTGTGTATGGATATGGATGTGTATGTATATACCTATGTATATATGTGTTTTCTCTTTAAATAAAAGTATAATGGCAGATGACCAAGTATACGTGTTTCCTTTTAAAAAAAAGTATGTGTTTCCTCTTTTAAAAAAAGTACAATGTATATACCTGTGTACGTATATGTATATTTTTGACAGTTTATATCTCTAATTTGTAGGATAATGAATGGACAATTGTTTTTATTTATTTATTTATTTAAATGAGCTTCCAACAAATGAAGATGCAATATTTGTCAAACGTGGGCAAACCAAAAGTGATTCAGGGAGCTGAGATTTTTTACAGGATTCCATTGATGAAAAGTCCACTAAAGAAGAGGCCTCTTTCCTTATACTTCACAAAAGTATTTTACAATTTTTGACTATTTTTTTGTATTATGTGAGATCCGGAGTGGGTCCCACATGCGTGCGGTTACTGTAGCGATGTCTGTGTGAGTAAACCTGGAAAGAAAAAAAAAAAACACGCAAACCTGGAAAAGCAAACAAAAAATGTAAATTTGAAAGGGAAAATCTAAAGTCAGCCCTTCAGGCTAACAATAGAGGGGTGCACGCACAATTCCTCGCACCCATTTGAGAGCTGTTTTTTGTGAGTTTCAATTAGGGCTGTAAATGAACTGATCCATTTGTGAACTGTTCGAGACTCGACTCGGTACAAGGTCGTTCGAATTCGATTCGTCTACTTAACGAACCAAACTTGAACCTCAATTTTAGGCTCGTTTCATAAATGAACCGAACATGAACATAGTAGTATTCGGCTCAATTAGGCTCGCGAACCTGGAGTATATGTATATCATGGGGATTTTATATAATTACATAGTGAAAATTTTAAAACTTGTATAAGTCTAAACGTTTACAATTACTAAAAACTGACTTATGTATACGTTTTTATCAGTTTATATGTATATAAACGTATTTATGTACATGCTAAAATTTTTACTTGCAGTTTTAGACTTGTATGTGTAGACACCCTATTCTGGACTGTCCAGACTAGTCTATATACGGCATTTGCTTCCCCTATGATGATTAATGGTCGAGAACATCCAAGGTTGATGGTGTGTTTGAGCTCTGAGCGTCCCGAACCTCGTTCAAACCCTTTCAAAGCCCCTTTCAAACCCTTCTGCCAAGCATCAAATGGCCTCAAAGAAACTCGCTTCAAAGACGCTGGTGATCAACCGACGACGCCGGGTGCGGTGCACGTGTCGATCATCCAGCCTTCGATGGCGACGCCAAGACGTAGTGGCGCACGCCACTTCTCCCAGTCAAATCACTTTTTCGGGACCACTTGCCCGGGACTTTTGAGCCGCCCTGACGCATGCAACAGTTCTCCTGAGATTGTTTCGGCCTGAATGGTCTCCCTCTCTCCTACACCTTCCATCAACTAGTCCCATGCATTTAATGCATGGGAGGCTCCTCTCTTCTTGGAGGCCAAACAACCCCTTAGGCCAGCTGATCTCAGCTGGCCAGGCCTCTCCCTCAGCCTATAAAGACCCCCCTTGCATGTATTTGCAAGGGGTTACAGACATAAAGGCTCCCACGTTCCCTTCCACTCTCTCTCTCAAGTTCTCCCTTGTTTGGCTTTCATCCATTGAAAGACAAAGCAAGGAAGATCAGTCCCTGATCCTACATTGCCATTTTCGTCTTCCATCCATCCATTCATCCATCTCAAGGCTCAAACCATCCATCAATCATCAAACCACAGGTATACCACCTTTGCTTCGAAACTATTTCGACCCTCGAGGGGAGTTATCGAGCCCAGCCGGGTAATCAATACCATGCCCGATCTCATAGCTAGCAAATAAGCAACATTGTAGGAGGAGAGGTGGCGCACACCAGTCCCCCATAGCCGTGCGCACTCATGGTTGCATGGCAAGGCTGGCGTGGGGACCACCGATCACCCTTGTTTCATTTTCTTTTCATTACGATCACCTTCTGCATGCTAAGAACCGCTTACAGACTTTCCATATCTTAGAATTGTGTAGTTAGTTGTCTGCTTTTATTGCGTAGTAAGGCCTCCGGGATCCTTCTGGTCCTTCCAGATACCAGATGAAGTAAAGCCAAGCACACTGGACCAAAAGGGCAAATGGCGCCACGGTCATCCTTGACCAAGTGGCCGCTTATCCTATGTTCCAGTTGGATCGGCCCTGCTTCCTAGCTTAGTTCGGCCTTTGCTTGATCCCCACTCTGTTTATGGGGTTTAATCTGTTTATTTTCGTTTGATTTGTTGTTGTACCTGTAACTATATATATGCCGCTATATCAATGCGTGGTTTGTCCTGGTGTGCAATGGTCCATTCCAGAGCCTGCAGGATTGAGTTCAAAAGGCGTGGGCTTGGACTCTGCGCACGCTACTCCTATTAGCGGGCGCACGCAGTGATCTTTGTATGCATGGCATGGCCGGTGCATCTGTGTTTTGCCCTGCGTGTACCGCCTGTGCTAGTGTGTTCCAGCTTTGTTTAAATGCTCACGAAGTGCTTGTTCTCAATCTATTACATTATTCATAATCCATGCATTACATCTTGCCGTATAAATGCAGTTTGCCATTTGTTAATCCCCATTAACTGTTCCCCCGCCCTAATTGGCTGAATAAATGATTAAAAGAGAGAAAAATGCAAATGTTTTACAAAATGCCTAAGTAGAGACCGATCTTCGGATTGGGCGAGAGGGGTGCCATAAAACCCTTCCCCTCTCGTAATGTGGCTCCCGAACCTCAGATATCGAAGGTGACGACGGACCAGTCTACAAGCCTTTTCAAATCAAGCAAACGTGAACAAAAACGTTTTTCAAAATCGGTTTCTTGGGTGTTTTTTTTTCCGCAAAACCCGGGTGGCGACTCTCTCAAAACGGCATTTCGTCATGCTTTCAAACAAAAAGGGCGCAAACCTATCCCCCGCAAACCGAAAATGCGGAGATTTTCAGGGGCGTGTGCCCACAGTATGAGAGCATAAATATATGATATTATTGGGTCGTTAAGGCTCGTGAACAAGCTCGAGTTCGATCCAAACCTAAACAAGCTCGGTTCAAGTTCGGATCGTTGTACTTTTTATTGAGTTCGGCTCGAGCTCGAGTTCGCTAAAAAACTTAATGAGCGAATCTGAACATTCTAATATTCGGTTCGATTCGGCTCGTTTACAGCCCTAGTTTCAATGCATGACATTCCCCACTGAAACTGATTGAAATTTTTGGGCCAAATGACAATATTAACCCTCGTACAATTTCTCTTACGCAGACCAGTGGTGCTTTTCCCCCGACCCCACCCGCTCTTTTTCCCGTTTTAACTCCCAACCCCCACCCCTCCCCCCTTTTCAGTTTCTCCCCCCTTTCAGTTTTAATCTCTCTCTCTCTCTCTCTCTCTAATTTTCAATTCTTTTTTTTATTTGTTTCCTTTCCCGTTTTCCTCCTCCTTTTTTTTTTTTGTGTTAACTCAAATTCGATTTTCAATTAGAATTGACTTTATATTTAATAAATTTATATTATTTTAATGAGTTAATTAATTTTTCGTAACAATGAATAATAAAAATAACTTCTAATCAACAATAATAATTTAAACAAAATTTCATTTTATTATAGTTAATAAAATAAGTGTTCCAATTTTCAATATGTTTGAACCGGTGCAAAGATGTTATTTTTCTAATCATTTCATCCTAAATAGTCGTAATAAATTTTTGGCTCTAAATCCTTTCAATGTGCACCCTAAGAGAGTTGTAAAATTAAATAAGGAGTCTTAGGGTGCTCGTTGAAAGGTCTTAGAGCCAAATATTTAGTACGACCATTTAGGATGAATGATCAGAAAAATGACATCTTTGTACCAGTTCAAACGGATTGAAATTTGGGGCACTTATTTTTTTACACCATTTATATATTAAAAAAATTGTCCTATATAAATTAAAAAATATAGTTAAAAAAATAAGTGTTCCAATTTTTAATCTGTTTGAACCGGTGCAGAGATGTTATTTTTCTGATTATTTCATCCTAAATGGTCGTAATAAATTTTTGGCTCTAAAGCCTGTCAATGGACACCCTAAGAGAGCCATGAAACTAAATAATGAGTCTTAAGATACTCGTTGAAAAACGGGAGATGAGAAAGGGTTTTACGAGAATTAGGAGGGGTTTCGCTGCCATTATTGTGGAGAGAGAAAGAGAGATAAGGTTATTTTTGCCTTTTTAAGAAAAAAGAAAAGAAAAGGAAGGTTAAGATTGTCATTTTGGAAAAGGATGACAGACAAGAGTACAGGGGAATACAAAAACTGACTTAGAAAACAAGGACAGAGCAACACGTGGTTGTTTCTTAATTTAAGGCGTCAGCCCACTGGGCGTATTTTAGAAGGACCGATTATTCGTTGCCCCAAAGGCAACACGTCATCCATGACAGGTGTTGCCTCCCACCAATCAAAGCCTGCCGACTGGGGAGAGAAATTATTGGAAAGTCTGTCACTGTTTGGCAGCCCACTGACACATTTTTCACTCTCCACTACCCAGTATCCACACAACTAAACGGCAACGTTTTGGTTAAAAAAACATTTGTGACCATCAATTTGCAATCCTATGGAGTAGAAACGTGATTATGAGAGCCCTAGAGACAAAATTTGATTAGAATAATATGATCAGAATAATAAGATATTCACACCCGTTCAAACGGATTAAAAATTGGAGTACTTAATTTTTTTAATCATATTTTTTAGTAATATATAAACTGTATCAAAAAAATTAAGTGCTCAAATTTTCACTCCGTTTGAATCGATGCAAAGTTCTTATTATTTTTATCATATTATTCTAAAATGTCATAATTAATTTTTGTTTATGGGGCTCTCATAATCACATTTTTGCTCCACATGGTCCTAAATAAAGAGCATATACTTAATATGAGAACCCTAGAGATAAAAATGAATTACGATCCTTTAGAATAATATGATAAGAATAATAAGATCTTTACACTGATTTAAATGGAGTGAAAATTTGAGCACTTAATTTTTTATACCGTTTATATATTAAAAAATATGGTTAAAAAATTAAGTACTCCAATTTTTAATCCGTTTGAATGGGTGTGAAGATCTTATTATTCTAAAGAGGCATAACCAAATTTTGTCTCTAAGGCTCTCATAATCACGTTTCTATTTCATAGAATTACAAATTGGTGGTAACAATTTTTTTTAACTAAAATGTTGCCATTTAGTCGTGTGGGTACTGGGTAGTGGAGAGTGAAAAATGTGTCAGTGGGATGACAAACAGTGACATACTTTCCAATAATTTCTCTCCCCAGACGGCAGGCTTTGATTGGTGGGAGGCAACACCTGTCATGGATGACGTGTTGCCCTTGGGGCAACGAATAATTTCTCTTCCTTTTTTCTTACTTTTGTACGTTTTTTGATATCATTTTGACAGGTGATGTAACGCCCCGATTTTCGAAGGTAAAATCGGAGGTATTAAATACTAAATTCTCGGGAAACATTATTAAATCCAATTTGAAATCCAAAACAGATAACTCGTCCTAAGGATTCATCTATTACAGACTACTGTAAAAATATTAGAAATAGTCTTCGAAGGGATAAGCTAAACAGATAATAGAGCCATCTTCTAAGATTGATATGGGTCCCAAGCGTATTTTGGCTCAACTCCCACCTCTGTATTCTCCTCAGCATAAAATTGTTCGCCCACGGGATCCTGTGTTTCCTGGTTTTCTGCAAAATCTGACACGGATGCCAGAAAATCCGTGTCTGAGTGAAAGAGTTCACCCCGAACTATAATCCAACCCAAATACCCCTCTTACAATACAATTAGCAATCAAACAGGAGATAACAATACGAACGAGTAAATCAGAGATAATTCACATAACTTGTTTCTTTACTATCCATTAACTTAATATGAAATCTAAGATCTCTCCACGAGATCTTTCCTCCCCAACCACTAGCCATGCTCAGTCCCATGAGATCACTTCCCTTTGTTGTCGCAGGAACACCTAAGTTATGTACCGAGTGTGCACCCCCAATAACTACAACAAAGGGTAAGCTTATCATGCCGGTATCACGACTAGGGTTCGCCTATCTTATAAACCACATCACAATTCTTTTCACAATCATCACTGGACACCCGCCAGTCTATCAATTCATCACTGGACACCCGCCAGTATCAATTCTCATCACAATCTCATCATATCACAACATCACGCCTGCAGGCAACCTCTAAACAGAAATAAACTTCACAATTTATCCATTACTTAACATCGTCTACGTGATTTCTATTTCGTATACCACCCCATGTCTCTAGGGTCCAATCTAACATTCAAATGAAATATCGATACAATATCAATCACCATAATAATTGAAAACGAATCACAGACGGATCGAAACAGTTAATAAGCAATGCAATCACATAACTTTTTATGACTGGGCCGTTGCCCTTAATCTCGTATGGTCACAAAGTCATTAAGAATGTAAGAATTATTTAATTAAGATTTAAAAATAATTTTCTAGGCTCTTGTTAATTAATTAAAAGTAAATAAGTTAATTAAACACTAATTAAATACATTAGTTAGGTAAAAATATTAGAATAATTATCGTAACCTTAATAAAGGTCCTAACAGTCCCCTATAATAAGTTCGAGTGCTAAAAGTTGGGTTTGAACGCTCACGGGATTATTTTGAATATAAAGATTTAAATTAACAGACGAAACAAGAATAAATAGACAATAAATAATTAAATAATTGAAAATACATTTTTATTTACAGATTATCATTATAAGACTGTAAATAGTCTAAATAAAATTATTCGTAATTTTTACTGTCTTTTATAATATTTTAAAGTATTATTATCAAGTAACAACCCATAAATAATAATAAATAGTTAATTAAATGAATAAAATTTTATTTTAATAACATATCACCTCTGAGATGTCAGAAGTCTAATAAAAATATTTTTGATATAAAAAATATTTTTTGTAAGGTCGTAACTATTTTTCGTTTGTAACTTTAATTAAAAATAAAATAAATAACAAATGACATCAAAAAGTTATGAAATCAACAACTTATGATCTTTAAGAAGTTAGGGATCTAAGAAAAATAGTTTGGGGATTTATAGAATAATTTAAAAGGTCGCAATGAATTTTAGTTTACAAATGATCACACGATTATGAATAAAAATTAAATAAATCGAAGATTTAATAAAAAAAATATGAAACTAACAAGTTATGAACTTTAGAATGTTAGGAACCTAGGAAAATTTATCTCGGGGTCAAAATCTATTTTTAACAGGTCGCAAAATCAATTCGATCTCAAAACCACAAAACCGCAAGGCTGGAAAAGAACGGAGTTCGCGGCCGCGAACTCCATTACACTGGTTCTAGCGGCTGGGCCGCCCGAACCTTGCGGCCGCGAGGTCGCGCGCTGCCTTTGTTTTTTTTTTTTTTGTCGTTTCGGCTTCAGTTTGATGCATGGGGGAACGGAGGACGTTGGGTTATGTCTTATAAACATAAATATACGTAGAGGAGGGCTCGGATTGAATTATAGTACCTCGGTTCGGATTTAATTCGTTTTCGATCGAAAACTTGAATTTGGGAAAGACGACTTCAATTCCTTCGATCGAGGGACTACGAGGCCGAATTGGTTGATCTACGGTGAACCTTGGGACTGTGGAAAGTACTTCGAACGATCAATTTGGATCTCGGACGAACGGAACCTCGAAACCCACTTTTCTCTCTCTCTTTTTCTCTCTCTAAAATTCTATGGATTAAAGCTTGGTTCTCTCGGGTTTTTCTCCTCTCTCTGGTTTCGTGGAAGGTGGTAGAATAGTGTACGTGCCCTAGGGTCGGTGTGGTGTATATATATAGGAGAATTGGATGAGTTTCGAATTAAAACGAGTCCTAACGGTATCGGGTTTTTGCATGGACGAATTACGCACGAATTTTGGGTCACGGAAGAGGTAGAGATCGAGTAGGAGAGTGAGGGAGAGGAGAGACGTTCATGCATGCAATTATATGTATGTATATAATGACAAAATAATTTTTTAAGAGATAATTAGCTATAAGAACTTATTTTTTTTGTAATTATCTACCAGTTATTAAATAAGGAAATTAATATTATCATAAATAAATAATTCTTTTTATTATTTTTATTAGTTCGATTTTTCGGGTTATTACAGGTGAATGCTTCACATTTTAAATGACAAAAATAACCCTCTTTTACCTTCTCTCATTTTTCTCGAAAATAGCCAGCCTTCTTTTCCCTTCCCTCCTTTTTTCCCCAAAATTTACTTTCCCTCCTCTTTCTTTTGCAGTACTTTTTTTTTAATCAGAATTTCTTTTACAGTACTTTACTCTTTTCTTTTAGTACTCTCTCCGTCCCTTTTTAAATGTTCTACTTCATAACTCCAACTTATTAAGAAAATATCATTATTACATATTTCACATCAACTTTTACTTCCACTTTCCATATTTACCTTCTATAGAGACATCATCATTACACTTTTACTCACTAACTTTTCAAAATTGAACCTACTTTTAGGGGCAAAATGAAAAATGTACCAACTTTTACCCACTAACTTTACAAAATGAACACTTATTAACCTTAAAAAGGGGACGAAGTGTAACGCCCCGATTTTCGAAGGTAAAATCGGAGGTATGAAATACTAATTCTTGAAAAACTTATTAAATCTAATTTGAAATCCAAAACAGATAATTCATCCTAAAGATTCACTTATTACAAACCGTTGTGAAAATATTGAAAATAGTCTAAGAGGGAATAAGCTAAACAGTAAAAAGAGCCATCTTCTAAGTCTGATATGGGTCCCAAGCGTATTCTGGCTCAACTCCCACTTCCGGATTCTCCTCAGCATAAAACTGTTCGCCCGCGGGATCCTGTGTTTCCTGGTTTTCTGCAAAATCTGACACGGATGCCAGAAAATCCGTGCCTGAGTGAAAGAGTTCACCCCGAACTATAATCCAACCCAAATACGTCTCTTACAATACAATTAGCAGGCAAACAGGATATTTATGGTGCGAAAAAGTAAAACAGAGATAATCCATATAACTTGATTCATTACTATCCATTAACTTAATCTGAAATCTAAGATCTCTCCACGAGATCTTTCCTCCCCAACCGCTAGCCATATCCCGTCCCATGAGATCACTTCCTTTTGCTGTCGCAGATACACCTAAGTTATGTACCGAGTATGCATCCCAATAACTACAACAAAGGGTAAGCTTATCATGCCGTTATATCGCTAGGGTTCGCCTATCTTATAAACCACATCACAATTCTTTTCACAATCATCACCGGACACCCGCCATCTATCAAATCATCACCGACACCCGCACCCGCTTGATCTATCAAATCATCACTTTGGACACCCGCGATTATCAATTCTCATCACAATCTCATCATATCACAACATCACGCCGCAGGCAACTCTAAACAGAAAATAAACTTCACAATTTATCCATTACTTAACATCGTCTACGTGATTTCTAATTCGCATACCACCCCATGTCTCTAGGGTCCAATCTAACAGTCAACTGAAGTATCGATACAATATCAATTATAAACAAAAAGTAATTAAAACAAGTAACAGATGGATCGAAACAGTTCATAAGTAATGCAATCACCTAACTTTTTATGACTGGGCCGTTGCCCTTAATCTCATATGATCACAAAGTCTTTAAGAATGTAAGAAATATTTAATTAAGGTTTAATAATAATTTTCTAGACTTCTATTAATTAATTATGAGTAATTAAGCTAATTAAATACTAATTAAATACATTAATTAGATAAAAAATATTAAAATAAATATCGTAACCTTAATAAAGGTCCTAACAGTACCCTATAATAGATTTGAGTGCTAAAAGTTGGGTTTGGATGCTCACGGAATTATTTTAAATAAAAGGATTAAATTAATAGACGAAACAAGAATAAATAGACGATAAATAATTAAATAGTTGGAAATATATTTATATTTACAGAATATCATTCTAGGGCTGTAAATAGGCTAAATAAAATTATTCGGATTTTTGAACCTTCTGTATAATATTTTACGATATTATTATTAAGAAACAATGCTTAAATAATAGTAAATAATAATTCAAATAAATAAAATTTTATTTTAATAGAATATCACCTTTGAACCGTCAGGAGTCTAAGAAAAATATTTTCGATGTTAAAAATATTTTTTATAAGGTTGTTATAAATTTTCGTTTATATCTTTAATTAAAAATAAAATAAATAGCAAATAACATCAAAAAGTTATGAAATCAACAACGTATGATCTTTAATAAGTTAGGAATCTAATAAAAATAGTTTGGGGATTTATAGAGTAATTTAGAAGGTCGTAACGAATTTTAGTTTACAAATGATCTCACGATTACGAATAAAAATTTAATAATTAGTAGATTAAATAAAAAAAATATGAAACTAACAAGTTATGAACTTTAGAATGTTAGGAACCTAGGATAAAAAATTTGGAGTCAAAATCTATTTTTAAAGGGTCGCAAAATCAATTCGATACGACTCAACCAAAAACCACACGGCTGGCAGAGCGGAGTTCGCGGCCGCGAGGTCCAGCCGCCTGGTTCTTGCAGTTCAGCAACCCGAAGGTTGCGGCCGCGAACTTTCTTGCTGTTTTCGTTTTTTTGTTATTTTGACGAGGTTTTTGATGCATGGGGGGCACGGGGCTTATTGGGTTATGTCTATAAATCGTATATATACTTAGAGGAGGGCTCAGATTGAATTGTAGTACCTTGGATTGAGTTGAATTGGTTTTCGATCGAAAAATTGAAATTGGAGAAGATGACTTCGATTCCTTCGATCGAGGGACCTTGGGCTCGAATTGGTTGATCTTCGGGGATACTAGGAGTCGTGTGAAGCAATTCAATCGATCAATTTGAGTCTCGGGGGCACGGAACCACGAAACCCACTTTTCTTTCTTCTTCTTTCTCTCTCTAAAAATCTATGGATTGTAATTGATTTCTCTCTGGTTTTTTTTCTCTCTTTTCTGACTCCGTGGGAGGTGGTAGAATAGTGTACGTGCCCTAGGGTCGGTGTGGTGTGTATATATAGGAGAATTGGATGAGTTTCGAATTAAAACGAGTCCTAACGGTATCGGGTTTTTGCATGGACGAATTACGCAGGAATTTTGGATCATGGAAGAGGTAGAAATTGAGTAGGAGAGTGAGGGAGAGGATAAACGTGCATGCATGCAATTATATATATGTATGTAATGAAAAATTAATTTTTAAAAGCTAATTAGATAAAATAGCTTATTTTTTTGTAATTATTTACTAATTATTAAATAAGAAAAATAATATTATCATAAATAAATAATTCTTTTGAATATTTTTATTAGTTAAATTTTCGGGTTATTACACGAAGGGAGTATTAGATTTGGTGAATTTTATGCATTTTGTGATATGTTTTGAAAAAATCACTCTTAAGGGCAAAAAGAACTTGATAAATACAAAGGAAAAAAAGGATAAAATTAAACCTCGAGGGGTTGCTCTAGCAGGTAAAGTCTAAGACTTAGGTTTTGCTTCTTCCAAAGGTATCAGGCTTGAAACCTCACAAGTGCTGTTAATTTTTTTGTGGAGGGTGGTGGGATTAGGCCCCCATGATTAATTGAAGTGCGCGTAAGATAATGTGAACACCTGAGTTAAAAAAAAAAGAAGCAAAAACTAGCCGTGAATATTAAAAAAAAAAGGAAGCCGTGAACTTGCAACAACAAACAGCAGAGGTAAACAACTAAGGACAAAGTTGACATTTACGTTAAATTGGAAGTACATCCGACATGTGGGGAACAAAAAAAGTTAGGTAAAAGAATAAAAAAATGCCATGTGAATTTATATTATAAAATAATAAACATCATAGTCAACCCAATGGGTTGATCATAGAGGAAAAAAGGAAAAACAAAGGAAAAGGGTAAATTTGACAAAGCAACGAATATATATACCTCTCAAACTCATGACGGTGACATAAAGTGAATTAACTACTACAATTTACGATGTTAAATGGTCCAGTATGGCTGTTCAAAAAACAAATTGGTCCAGTATGGCACCCATTAGTCGGACCGTAGCAAATTAAGGCTGCGTTTTTGTAAATTTTTTTGTTTTGTTTTGTGCGTTTGGTTTGAATTTTTTTAAAATTTTCGTTAGATTTGCGTTATATTTTTTGGACTGATCATCTGTTTCAATGAGATGAGTCTAAAAAGTACAAAATTTTAAACGAGAGCAAATTTTTTTTTTTCACAAAAGACAAAAAAAATATCAAACAACTATCTTATCTTATTTGTCTAAAGGTGGCTCCATCCCAGATTCCAAAGGGCAAAGATATAGGTGGTGTGTATCCAGGATGTTTCCACTAATGAAAAACATATATGTAGAATTTTTTTTTTGGAAAGTTGTTTGGTGTTCTTGGTAGTGAATAAATAGTGGAGAAATGTTAAATTGTTTCCGGTAATAAATAAGTTGTTGATGAGTATGTGAGTAAAAAAATTATTGTTGATAAATTTTTTATTAGTACAAACGAGATGATAAAATGAAAATAGTTTTTTTTGTTAACATGAACAATCTGGTAAGATGCCTTAAGTTTTTAGGGATCTATCTATCTATCTATCAATATACCATAAAAATGTAGTTGAAATCAAAAGTCTCTCAACCCTTACTCCTAAATTCCTAGAATTTGAGTTTTAAAAAAACAAAAAATGGAAGAGAGAGAAAAACATGGGGAAATGGAGGGGGGAGGTTGTGGGGACGACACTTAGAAAAAATTATTCTATGCCCAGCAGGGGTCTCGTCACGTGGTACTCTAAATTCATCAAACATGGGACTGGAAAAATATCAAACTATATTTTTTATTACTAGCGTTGTGCCCGTTCAATGCACGGGGTTGAAAAAAACTAATGTTATTTTTTTATCCAATGCATTGAACGGGTACAATGTTTGATTTAATTTTTTTGAAGTAATGTAATTGATTTAGTATTTGTTCAATGCATGGAACCAGAAAAATTCACATTGATATTTTTTTCTTAAACTACGGAGTATCTTTTATGGGGCGCTTGTTAAGGGGACAACATGAGTGGTGGACCAATCTGTGCCGTCCATACTCGGCAATGGATGGCTCAGATTACATCTCGATCAAATAGATATCGACCGTCCATTGCTGTTCTGCTGAGATGCTGAGCATGGACAGTCCGGGTTGGCCCAACAGGCATGTTGTTCCAGAGGGAAAACATGCACCCCGAGTTCTTTTTCTATCAACTAGCGTTGTTTCCATTTGATCCACTGGACAAAATACTTGTGCGGCTCCGCTATAAAAATATCGAGGTCGTACAAAATTCATTATTTATCCCGTGCATCGAATGAAAACGCTCTAGTTTTTGTTGGTGGAAAAGTGGAAACGCCCCTGGGTTGGGAGGATTGAGACCATACATTTTTTGGCCGGTAGGAGTAAGCAATTTCTATACCTTCTGCCAAATTGCCTAAACACATGCATCATCATCAGTGGGTTTGTCAAATCTTTTTGGCGGTTTTCAATTTTGATCCCACCGTTGACCGGACCGGTCTCCCTTTCTTACCATTGAAAGTGAATTACTACCAAAAGGGATGACACATGTTAGACAATGAGCTGTCGGTTTTTTTTTCACCGCGTATAAATTCTTTTTATTTTTATTTTTTTATAATAACAAGGTATTCGGGCCAAGTTATCTGTACCTCGACTAAACTTGCAGACCATAAAAATTTATCGTCTACTAGCAAGGGTCCATTTGAAGCTGGAGCAAATGCTCTCTATATGAGAGAGTACTAAATCTCTAAATTCCAGGTCATGACCACTAAGCCAACGGACAACGCATTAGAGTTACTGTATGTATATATATACTATGGTTGACCATTGAGTTTACTGAGACGTCATACATTCAATAGTGTGTTAGTGCATTAGCGGATCGCTTATCTTGCACCCTAATGAAACCCTTTTTTCGTATCACTACCTCACCTCACAAATAATAGAGAGGGGCAATGATTGAAAACACACTTCTTTCCTCCAAGTAAAGTAAAACTGAAATAAATCAACCAATGACCCCATTTGTAAGGATTTGTATGTCCTTTTTGCATTGCTTATGAAGTGGCATTTTATTTGATCAATATAACAAAACCAAGAGGCCCCTTTCCCATACGTTAAATTCTCCATCATGTGGTTGATGATCAATAAAGAGAAGTTGTCTCAAAGGCTACTTGATGATATATTATGAGATAAGTTTCATAACTCTTCCCATTAAAAACAACTTTACATCGAAACAAACGGAGTCTTAAGGGGGGAATTGAGAGACAACCCATCAGAAAGGTTTTTGGTAGAGCTTCGTGCACTCAAAGCAAGCAAGACTTTTGAAACCTTCCTTTTCCAAACTTTATACAAATGTGCTTTATGTGATAGGAAAGTGGCCTATCTTTTTTTTTTTTTTTGGATGAGAGATGGATTAGGTGAGAGAAAGCTCCAATCAAACAAAGGGTGACCATTGGGCTCCCTGATGGCAACAAAATCTCTCAATTACGTGAGACGTGAACTAAAAAGTAAGAATAGGTAGGTAATTTTCAGATAATTTTCCATGAATAATAGGAAGAAAAAAAAAGAGCGAAGAATGATGAGAGAGCACAAACATCATTTTTCTTATCAAAATTATACTATCCTGATCGACAACTACCAAACGCAACTAAAAAATATGTGAATATACCCATGCCACCTCATTGGTTGACAATCACAAAGAATGTTAACTTATCTATACTATGTATTAAAGCAAAGTCATCATTAGTGAGAAGGCCTGTGGTTGCGACAAGTGATTGCTCAACTACTAATTCATAAAAGAGTTTGTTTGCTTTAATTCATAAAAGAGTTTGTTTACTAATTCATAAAAAAATAAATTTTACCCTAGTAGCAAACCAGCACGGAAATCGCAACACCAAAAAAATAAAAGTTATCCAATATCTTTTGATTGTGTTTATTTAATTTGATTTTCGTGTGAATACATCAACGAAAAATGATCAAGTGATCAAGCGAGTCAAATAAAGAAGACAAAGTTTAAAAATGCCAGAACAACAAAATATTACCATGGAGTGGTGAATTTGTAAAACTACGGAGATGTATTACCTTCTCTGCCCTTTTTCACCTATCAAATAAAAGCAAAATAATAAAACGTATTAGCAATCTAAAGATAAATTGTTATTAAACTGTCAAGCATCTGACTAAAAAAAATAGAGTATCGAACTTTTCTATTCCTAGATTTTAGCTGGCCAGGACACTGATAATACGGGACACGTTAAGTTATTAAGAGCATGTACACCAGAGACTGTAAAGAAGCTTTTTCCCTATTTTACCTATTGAAATTGAGAAAACTTCACATGCAGCAGCTTCTGTAAACACCACAGCAAACTACCTCCCACTACAGTGCTTCGCTTCTTCTACCGAAGCCCTGTTCACGCGGTACCCATTATTTTATTATTTCCTCTCTCTCTCTCTCTCTCTCTCTCTCTCTACTTCCTTCCTTCACGACTTCACCAGTTCAGCACCTCCTCCGACGTTGATTTGTGATTTCGATTGACTTCACCAGTTGCAAAACGACGATGATTTGCGATTCCGATCGACGGTGAGTTCCGATGGCGATCTGCGTCTCCGAACAACGCGGACGGTGATTTCTTTGTGAAAGATGAATACATTTGCCCATGTATATATACATACATATGTATATATGTATATTTCTGTTTCTGAATAGATTTGTTTGAAGAAAAGGGGAATAGAATAATAATATGTTAGTAGAGGATTGGTAAAATAGATAATATTGGCGTAGTGTTGAAAGAGATGTGAGTAGGTAAAATGAAAAAAATGTACTATTGTTCATTAGCATTTTTGGCTATGTACGGATGTACATGCTCTAAGAAAAAGCTCTACCTCAAAAGTTCCTTATTCAGTCAAAAAGACGTCCACAAAGCCTGTCAAATCTTAACTGAAAAAGTCAATAGAAAAGAAAAATTCATATGGGCCTGTCTCTGGGCAACCAATCTAACCACACAAAGCCTTAGACCCAATCGCCCACGAAAAAGATGGGTTTAATTCAGATGTTTTAGTCTTGGTATTGATCATCTAACTTCTACACTGAAGTTAAATGTTTTAAATCAGTTCTTCTGCCTCCAATTATTAATCTTACACATGCGGCACAACTTGTAATGGGTAAGGCAATCGGTAAAATCAAAAATCGGCCGTAATCGGTGGGTAAAGAAAGAAGTGCTCGTTTGAAAAAGGAAATTAATTTTGACACTCCAATTTTAACTTCTGGCACTCCAATTTAGGGTTGTTTGATAAAACTGAAAACTAAAAACTGAAAAATTAAGTACGGAAAGCTGAATTTCTTAAGCTGAAAAGCTTTTTGATAAACATACTAAGCACTGAATTAAAAAATAATGAATTAATTTTAATTCCGATTCTTTCTTCATTTACTAATGATCATAATGTACTTAATTATGGTAATGGTGGAGTGGTGATTGTGGTGGTGGTGATGTTAATACCCAACTTTAAAATCTATTTAAACAAACCAAACCAAACCAATCCGAGCCTTATATCCCAATCACTTGGGGTCGACTACATGAATCTTTTTTCTCCATTGAGCTCTATCGAGGGCCACTTGTTCACACAAACCTACTATACTCAAATCTTTGTGCACCACAGCATCTAATGTCAATTTAAGTCTACTCTTCCCTGTAGCATTGCTATCCAAAGCTATCATATCCGCTCTCTCACTACAAGAAAATTTGTGTTTGATGACGAATTAAATCGTCATCAAATGCACATTTTTTGTCGCAAATAGTTCAGTGACGAAATTTTTTTTGCCACCTAAAGGTTGTCTCAGAAAGTAACATGGTGACGAAAATTTTGTTTCGTCACCTATAGTAATTTTGGAGACGAAAATTTTCGTCACCAATTTACAGATTTTTTGTCACCTTTGTCAATTTCGTCACTAATAGTGAATGAATATTGACCAAGGAAACTATACAGGTGACAAAAAAATTCGTCTCTAAAGAATTTAATTTAAATATTACTGAAATTAGTATAGGCGACAAATGATTGTCTCCTATAATGGTAAAATAGAAGCCAATTGGCGACAAAAAATTTCGTCTCTTAAAAGTTTCACAGAGAAACCTCTTTAGTGATAAAAAGAATTTATCACCTAAATTACATATATTAGAAATATTGGTGACAAAAAAATCGTCGCGCACTCTTCTAAGAATACCATATCAGGTACAATTTAAAATCTAATAGATCTCAAACAAGATACTATAAAGCAATATTCATTCACCCCAAAATAGTCATCTACATTTATGATATAATGCATACATGTCCGAATGTCAAAAATAATCAAACTAGACCATATGTTGTTCATCACAGTTCTTATCCTATGAATCATCAAAAAAGAAGAGTTCTCGAACTACTTCATCCAAAAAGAAGTCTTCATAGGAACACACATGTATCATCTCCCGCTACCAACCTTCTACATACTCAATCTGCAAACATGAAACAAGATTAAGAAACCTAGCAAACATGATCACTGCAGTAGCATAGCAGCAACATAACAACATAACAGATAACTGGATAGAAGCAGCAACCTAGCAAATAGCTGAAAGGACAGCCAAAACTGTGACAGGGGTTTATCAAATATGGGCTGAGGCAAGTAGCAGATACAAATTGGACTTTTTTGCAAGTACTGGATTACAAGTCAATGAAATTTATCAATAGTTATGAGAGATAACTTATCCATACCTTATTCTTGCTTGGTCCTAAAATACCAGGAGGAAGCTGTTCTCTTGCCGTCCAAGTGATACCTTTATCGTAGGAACACTTCATGAATCCACTCCATCTGAAGTTCAATTAGTAACCATGAACATCAGGTAGAGGCAAGGAAAATGCAATTACTTGGCTACTAACTAGTCTTTCAGTTTATAGAGTACAAGTCCTACAGCACAATTAGTTCCATTAGAGAGTAGGTACTCGACTGTACATGTGTACAACACAAAACCTCAGTTAGGAGTCCACTCAATGAATGAGCCTAATGCATGACATAAAGATAAAGCTTGAAAGTTCCAGCTAGAAGTTCAAATTGAAAGAATCTCCTTCTGTCCTACAGCTTATTGATGTTAATCAAGTTTCAAATCGGTTAGGCCAAAAGTTACCTAATGTTTTGGCAATCACATTTGACAAGCACCTACTGGTGCATAATATCCTTATTCAAAGTTGCAACTCTTTCTATTGAGTGGAAATTGTCTGTGAGCGTCATTTTGTGAATCCTATGTAAGTTTTACATGGTCTTTATAGAGTGATAATATATCCAAGAGTCGCCCACATTCTTTGCATTTCATTATTGTGTTCAACTTTTTGTCCCATGAGCCACTTTAAACGGACTTTGTTGAGATTACTAGGTTCATAAATCAAAGTAAAAACACTAATATCCATGTCGTTTGGGCACATAATTGAATACTCATTCTTGTGTTGTTGCTAACCAACCCCCTATTTGTATGCACATGCTTCTAAGATCCATAGACTGACCGACCTCCATTGCATCACAAGATCTTAAGGCATTTAGCCTACCTATAAAAAAACGTACATCTTTACTCTTTAGTAATCAGGAAATAACTCACTGGGAGTGAATAACCAGTATTCATATGGGAGTTATAGGAGCCCAAGTAAAATTTATCCTGATACTAGCTGAATAGGCCCGCCTTTTAGCTTTTGCCCATGTAGCAAGAGGACACAAAGCTGATACCATATGATATTTGATATCCATTCTTTTCTGTAAGTTATGCTTTCAAATTGATTTTATCGCTCACAGTTCCAA
This sequence comes from Rhododendron molle, assembly GCA_025413875.1. Taxonomy (NCBI): domain Eukaryota; kingdom Viridiplantae; phylum Streptophyta; class Magnoliopsida; order Ericales; family Ericaceae; genus Rhododendron; species Rhododendron molle. The sequence continues at coordinate 17,774,264 of CM046388.1, read as the reverse complement.
TATCAAATTTATTTTAGTAAAGTCGAAAGCTAAACTGGTTATAAAATTAAAACTAAGTTGCAAAAGTTTTATTCCTATAAACACTTATCATAAGGATTTCGACATACATGAGAATAGAAAATGACAACAATCAATAAGCCAGAATTAGAAAACCAAAACCATAGAGAGAAAAAAAAACCCCTTACTTTTGAACTTCCGGGCCAATTTTATAGAACAAAAGCACCTCATTGGATGGGAGTTTAAACAGAACTGGGTTATACATTGGAACATCGGTTTGTTCATCAACAATTACGGGAGCATCCCATTGACCATCCTGAACAAATATTCAAGTCATATGAGTCACAAAATTTTACTGACATCTGCCAAGAACATCGAATCGGTGAAATTCCTAAATGCACAAAAGTTTAGAGACTGAAATTTAACACTACAACAGAGGAACATTTAGTCATGATTCATGACTGTACACCTGCTTCAAATCTTTACTATTCTTATGAAGGAGACAAGGCATGTAGTGATTCTTGGTGAGCATTTCAATCTTTTTGTGAGACCAACTATGTGCAAGAGTAGCTTATATGGTTCCATAACTTACACCATAAATTACAATCGTTTTATTAACTTCTTAGACTTCATTTTCCCCTTCAATTACTTGTTTGGTTGGACAACACGCTGTTCCCTACTGACTAATCATTCTTCAGCTTGAGTTTGAAGTGGACATTCTAAGTTTTACAGAAAGGATGCAGTGACGTTTGTACTCAAGGAGAAAGGTCAAGAATCAGCCAAGAAAATTAACAGAAGTTAGATGGCCGCCATCAGGATTACAAATTTTAATCCAATAGAGGGGCATCATCCAATTCATAACTGGAGTCCACAAAGATGAATAAGAAAAGATCCTGCACCATACCACTTTACTATAGAGTTCTCATCGCTACCATCCATTCCGGGGCCAGTGTCGAAAATTGTGATTCTGTCCTTGTTAACTTCCACACTGCAAAGAATTCAATTTTTTCTTTTAGTAAGGAAGGGAAAACTATAATGAGATAGTAGCAGGTGAAACACAACAAACGAATCTGAATAATCAAAACTAATAAGTGCAGCATAGACATAGTATGCAGCGTACACAAACACATGATAATTAGAAACAAAACAAATGATAAACCTACTACAAACTCACCCTGAGAAAAAATGTTCCATACGAAGATATGACCCGGAAAAACTAAACAGCAACTAAAAAGATGTCAACATGTCATCTAATCTACGCCGGTAGCCATGAAAAACATGTGAATCATATAGAGTTTCAGTTTCAATTAGAAGTGTGACGGTTGTAACTCACATGATAACCCTCCATCTACCTTTTTCAACTATTAAGCACCATTTTAGAAAATAAATCAAGTCAAGAATGGAGCAGTTACGTAAGTTCGGCTACATCCAAAAAAGATTTTGCCTCGATATGTATGGGGCATAAATACCACTTATGTATTCCCCTTTGAAGATGGTTTAGAGCCTACATAATAAAGAAAGTTTTCAGTATCCTTTTCTTGGCAAGAGACTCAAAATAATGAAAGGGATTGCTCACTTCTATGCTTCACATGTAACCAGGTTGACCCAAATATTGGCCTAGTGCAATGTTTTGTCTTTTGGACTTTGAACAAAATCCCTTAAGCAGAAGCAAATGATTTATTAACATTCAGCAATATCTACATATGTACCTAACCAATCTCCTGTCATTTACACCGTTGGACCATACTGCTTGCAAAGAATTATCCTGGTCAGAAAATAAACTGAAGTTACTGACACAAAATTAATATCAACACCGCAAGCAAACTGAAACCATAAACATATCACCGGAACTTACAACGAGGTCCGCAAGGGCAGTCTCAAAGTTGTACTCTTCTGGCAGCTCCATTAGCAAGTCTGTATCTGGTGTCAGATCCCACATATTCTACAAACCAAAAACAGAAGTGAAGGAAAGATGCACGTAATCAATCAAAGAAATTGTTTAATGCCCCACTCAACAAAACATTATGTTCACACAAGGTACTCCACAGACCTCATAAGTCTCTGCTTCCTTTGATCCATCCTGTTTCATAATCAACATGAAATCCGTAAAATCAGAAACCATGTTCACAATTAGAAATCTGAAAGTATGTTTGGTTCAATAGAATGAATTTACAATTAAAGGGTCTCGAATGCTTATTCTAAAATTTGGTTCGCTAGAAACCAACAAAATGTACAATACTAATAGTCATCCGTCAATAATTTTGGCCATTTTTCTTCCATTAGAAAACCAAGAAATTGCCATTCCATTGTCTGCCATAGTCATTACAGACTTTACAGTAAACCAAACACTACCTAAACCACAGACAAGGGTTTACAGAGACTCACATTAAGCCTTAGGATATGGATTTTATTAGGCTTAAAGTTCTTGAAAGTGATTCTTCTTCTCATCGCATTATCGAAAGCATCCATAAAATGCAACTCTTCATATTTCCAATCAATCCTCCTCCTCGGCTTTGGGTAAATGCAAGTCTTCATAATGAGATGGATTTTATTAATCTTTACTGTTTTTTTTTTTGGGTAAATTCAAATCTTTACTATTCTTATGAGGGAGAGAAAGATTACCTTGGAGAAATGGAGGGTCTTGAACCGATCTGGGTTTCTTGAATGAGACAGCCGACGGGATTCGCGGGTCTTGAACCGAGCATCAGAGACAGCCAACGTGATTCACAGGAAACCTGTTCGCCGGTGAGAGAGAGAGAGAGAGAGAGAGTGTGTGTTCGACGGTGAGAGAGAGAGAGAGTGTTCGACGGTCGGTGAGAGAGAGAGAGATCAGATCTGAAAGAAACCTGTTGGTCGCCGCCTCCCTCACTGAGGTGTGTGAGGTCTGGAGTGGGAGTGGGAGACTGGGAGTGGACTGTGGAGAGTTAGAGATAAGGTAGGGTTTGGGATTGTGGTGAACGGTGTAGATTAAAACACCAAATTAATTGACGGTCAAGATTAAAACGATTTATATAAATAAATATATATAAATAAAATCGCACATACAACATCGCACATAACAAAAAAAATCCTATTAATGAATTTACGTCCCGATGAAAGGGCTTCCAAAACCCGATAGACCTGAAAATTTGCGAGAGTGATTAAAACACCAAGAACAACGAAATGAACGGTATAGATCGTCATACTTGTGTCGCAATCGTGTGGCTAGTGTACATTGGACTATAGCGGAATACATTAGTTTGAAACCAGATAAGTTAGATGTATAGATTTGAAACGCAGCTGCAGACTCATTTCCTCGAATATTCGATCTAAACCGTTGCGATTTAAGATCTTATCAAATTTATCATTCTCCCCAAAATAGGTGATAATCGGATGTCGGAAACCACGTGATCAGAACACATTCGGTGTTTCCAAAGACGTTAAAGTCTTATAATGCATCACTTGAGGCCGGACTGAGCTGTTTTTTGAAAATCGAAACCGTCTACCTTTTATGTGGGAGCGATTATATCATTCGTGTAAAAAAATGAAGTAAATTGGTTATCGTTATATACTTGATCGGTCATAACAAAAAATTTCATATTAATGAATCTACGTCCCGATGAAAGGGCTTCCAAAACCCGATAGACCCAAAAATTTGCGAGAGTGATTAAAACGCCAAGAACAACAAAATGAACGGTATGGATCGTCATAGTTGTGTCACAATTGTGTGGCTAGCGTACATTGGACTATAACGGGATACATTGGTTTAGAACCAGATAAGTTAGATGTATAGATTTGAAAGGTAGCTGCATAGTCATTTTTTCAAATATTCGATCTAAACCGTTACGATTTAAGATCTTATCAAATTTATCATTCTCCCCAAAATAGGTGATAATCGGATGTCGGAAACCATGTGATCAGAACACATTCGGTGCTTCCAAAGACGTTAAAGTCCTATAATGCACCACTTTAGGGCCGCCCGAGTTGTTTTTGAAAATCAGAACCGTCTACATTTTATGTGGGACTATTTATATCATTCGTGCAAAAAATGAAATAAATTGGTTATCGTTATATACTCGATTGCACATAACAAAAAATTATCTATTAATAAATCTACGTCCCGATAAAAGAGCTTCAAAAACTCGATAGACCCGAAAATGTGCGAAAGTGATTAAAACACCAAGAACAACAAAATGAACGGTATGGATTGTCATACTTGTGTTGCAATCATGTGGCTAGCGTACAAGAGGCCCGTTTTTAAAAAATAGAATTATATTATATAATATATATTACTTGTTCTAATCGTAAGCACAAAAAGATTGTTGGCCTTGATGGTTTGAGATGTGTGTCAAGTCCTCAAGGACTTGAGTTCGAACTCCATAGAGATAATTTTTTTAAGATCAATTTTTTTAAAAAATTAGTTTTTTTCTTATTTATTGTCTATAAATATATATTTTTAAAAATCTTTATTTAAAATAAACCCAATATATATCAATACATGTGTAGTAATTGGTATATTATCATGTTTGAATTTTAATTCAAAATTTCTTAATCATATAAAATATTTTAAAAGCTTATTTCACTTAAATAAAAGGAAAAGATTAATAAATTATTGGATTATCACATTAAGATAAGACTGTATCTAGGTAAGACTTGATCTCTTGTATTAGTTGTGTTTCAGTTGTTTTAAATGTTACTCACATTAAGGGTTCAAATCTTTTGCACACTACTATAAATGTTTGGATAAGTTTTCTTTTTAATTTGAATTTAATTTTTAACTTTTAATATCTAATTCACAGAAGAAAAAAAACACTTTTGACTATATAAAAGCATAATAATTACTTCGAACTCAACAAAATTTGATAAAAAATGTTTAAAATAATAAATTCTCTTATTATTAAAAATAACATTCTTACAATTAAAGTTCATGATATATAATTAGTAAAAAAAGACACAATGTATGAGCGATACGTTTGATTAATTTTTTTCTAATGGTATAAATTGTCTTAAAATTGGATAGATTTTGGTGACAAAATTAATCCTCACTTCCAATTTTATGTCCCGCCCAATACTTATTGCACCCCGCCAAAATGAAATTCAGTAAAATCAAATTGATTTATGTACCATCGGTGACGAAAAAACTTTCCTCACCCTAAGTGTTCTCTTTTGTGAGGAATTTTTTCGTAGTCTATTGGTTTGAGGATTTCACACACCCGGGAAAAGATATGGAGGGAATTTATTAGTGACGAAAAAAATAATTTCCTCACCTATAATTTCGTTTGTCCTCAGTTTTTAGAGACGAAAAAAAGAATTCCTCACCTATAATTCGTTTGTCCTCAGTTTTTAGAGACGAAAAAAAAAATTCCTCACCAATTTGCTACTATTGGTGACAAATTAAAATTTCCTCTCCCTTAAATTTGTTTATCCTTCTAATTGGAGACGAAATATATTTTTCCTCTCTAAATAGATATATAAGAGACGAAATTTAGTTTCGTCACTAGGAATTTCGTCATTAATTTTCATTTTTGTTGTAGTGTCTTTACTACTACATCTCTTGGTCTACGGTAGACATATCCAAACCACCTTAGCTTATTCTCCCTCAACTTCTCTTCTATAAGTGTTACACCTACCATCTTACGAACTGTTTCATTTCTATCCATGTCTCGTCTATTTAACCAATATTTGATAATACCTTACTGGTTTCCCCTTTTAAAGTTGGTTATTAGCATCACCACCAAACAACCACCACCACAATCACCACTCTACCATTACCATCAGTATATTGCGACTATTAATAAATTAAGAGAAATCAAAACTAAAATTAGTTGTTAATTTTTAATTCAGTGCTTAGTATATGTATCAAACAGCTTTTCACTTTAAAAAATTCAGCATTCAGCCTTTTAGTACTTAATTTTTCAACTTTCAATTTTCCAGCTTTCAGTTTTAGTTTTATCAAATAGTCCCAAAGTAAGTGCCAGGGGATAAAACTAGAGTGCCAAAATCAATTTTCTTTTTCAAACGCACACATCTTTCTTTACCCACCGATTATCGATTTTTGATTACCAATTGCCTTTCCCATTACAAGCTGTGCCGCATGTGTAAGATTAATAATCGGAGGAAGAAGAACCGATTTAAAACATTTAACTTCCGTGTTATCTTTTTCTAAATATTATAGGAGTGGTAATTCCACCACACTTCTAATTTGACTAATCAATTTTAATCCTATGATTATCAATCACCACAACAAAGTGATTCTATTCAAAATTCATAGATTATTCTGACCCTTCAACTAATGTTTACGGTCCAATTTTTTTGGGTATGTTCCATAAGAATTATCTTTAGATTGCTAATACGTTTATTATTTCACTTTTATTTGATAGATGAAAAAGGGCAGAGAAGGTAATACATCTTCATAGGATTACAAATTTATAACTCCATGGTAATATTTTGTTGTTTTGGCCTTTTTGATCTTTGTCTTCTTTATTTGACTTGCTTAATCACTTGACTATGTTTCGTTGGTGTATTTACACAAAATTCAAATTAAATAAACACAATCAAAAAATATTGGAATAACTTTTATTTTTTTGGTATTGTGATTTCCGTGCATTGCACGGGTTTGCTGTTAGTTGACCAATATGTAAAATTTAATTTTTTACACATTGGTCAACAAGGGTTTGTTAATAAAAGAATCCTAAAATAAAAAATTCAATTTTTTTGTTGGATCCCCCTCTCCTTTCCCCATTTTTTAATAACATTCTTCTTTTACAGAAAAAAATTAAAAAATTAAAACAAAAGTTAATGAATTAGTAGTTGACCAATCACATGTTGCCACTTGTCACAACCACAAGCCTCCTCACTAATGATGACTTTGCTTTAATATATAGTATAGATTTTTTTTTTGACAAAATTGAGAAGATTTATTAATAATTGCCCAGAGGCACTTACATATCAGAATTTATTACAAAAAAAATTGGACAAAGCCAAACTAAACATCTAACTTTTGTAAATCGAGAAATCACAAGGCAATCGATGTCTTTCATCCCAACCTAGACGTAACTTGATGGAAACAACTTGTTGCAAACAGTGGCATTTGCAATCTGCTGTATATTTATACCTAAAATCAACAGTCTCAAAAGAGATAAAGTGCTATCTCTATCTCTATTATAAAACAGAAGGGTATGGGGACAAGTTGTTGCAATGACTCAGATTAGTTTGATCCAAGGGTTGATATGTGCTCTCCAACTCTCTTAAAAAAGTACCCATAATCTTTCAAATATTTCACAAAAATGCCATCTCTTCTTTTTACCCAGCTTCTATCGTTGACATAATATAAAAATAATAGTTTGAGAGTCCCGCCACCCCCCCCCCATCTTTGGAATCCCCACTGAGGTCTACAAATCCCGTCGGAAGCTAGGTCAAGAAATATTCCTTTGGGATTTTTAATTTATTCCGGCGAAGCTGGTTGAAGAAAGCTGCGTCAAAGCTGGGCCAAGAAAGCTTTGCCTAACAAAGAAACCATTTTTTGAAAGCCGTGTCAAACATTCCTTTGGGATTTTTTTGGGAGTTTTTGGTGTCTGTTTCTTTCCAGGTGCAAGTAGTGTTTAAATTTCAATCTAGCTGCTGTTTTGGGTGGAATTTGTGCCTGTTCCGAGTGTTCAAGAAATTTGGGTGATTTTTTTGGTGTGGATGGGTGTCACGCCCTCGATTTTCAACATAAATAATAATCATTTGTGATAAATAAAATTCTCACTAAAGTACAGATAATACCCAAATAACATTTCTCCCCCCTATTCTCAAATTAAATACAAATGTTTCAATCCTGGCTCGAGGCCCCAAATTATCAAATACCATTATCCGAAGAAAATTAATGTTACAATTTACAATAGTCATTCCTCCAAATACTTCTCTTGAAAACCTTTCAATAATATGATCATGCATGTACATCACGTACGCCATGTCAACTCTTGGATTGTACCTGAAAAACGCGCCCAGTAGAGAAATCTTTACACAACTATATGAGAATGTGATGAAATATGTACTAGAAATGAATGAGTTTCAATAAACCAACACGAGCTCGAAGATTTACCATAATAGACAAACGGATATCGACTTCAATGTTCTAAGCGTCTTATCAGGATTCTTATCAAACACGTGTCAAACTAAAAGCTGCACCAAGTTCACATTAAACCAAACAAGCCTACAACAGATTCTCAACCACATCATTACTCCATGCATGAACACTACAATCTATCTCGGTTTCACATTCTCGATTATCCAACCTCTTTCCCACAAAACTTTCCAATGAGTGACCAATAAAGTGATCGGTGTTTCACATTAATTGTTCCTCATTCATAATCGTCTTTCATTCTCAAATTCTCATTTATACTCTCATGAGCGAGTGCTCCTGCCGGGCGTTATGGGACCCGCTTCCCCTACCCTAGCACCACACCCGTTGGTGGGCCTAGTCCATGTCATGAGCGAGTGCTCCTACCGGGCGTTATGGGACCCGCTTCCCCTGCCCTAGCACCACACCCGTTGGTGGGCCTAGTCCATGTCACGAGCGAGTGCTCCTGCCGGGCGTTATGGGACCCGCTTCCCCTACTAGTACCACTCTCATTGAAGGAGCTAATTCAAGTCACACATTATAGGTCATCGTACCTAAAATTTCTCCAATACACTTCACAACTCAACCGTTCATCTTAATCACATATAATGAATTCACAATGAAGACTCAATCGCATAGAAGTAGTACGGATAATTTCACCTCATACAACTCGCGATCATTACGTTATTAGTTTCTCATCACCATATAAGTACTCACATATCAAGAGATATTCTCTCACAACGATTCATAGATTTCTCCCTTGCAATTCACAATACCGCACAAGTTACGCAAGAGATGTACCACATATCAAGCATGAGGAAAATGTCTTATGTATCCATGCCTAGCGTTGTTTAACTCAAAGGAATGTTTTACATGTTGGTTTTTCACATTGCATGTCAACACATATAACCTTCGCCCACCTATATTCCTTATGTTCTCTGAACCCTCGTTTCGGTGTCGAAAGACTCATACGAAGCTCAACAACCACTACAAAGCCTAGCGTACCCCTAGCTTCGTCAAACCATTCAATTAAGTACTTAAGAGAGCCTAAAAACATCCGTGTCTCACCCACACGATTCTAAGGAAAAGGATTACCCGACGTTTACGAACACATCTACCTTATCTGACCACCAAACCTTATTGGTTAAGAATTAGGAGATGAGACTACCACCATTGGAAAGTAGACTTCCGGCACATGAATTTCGATATAAAATTTGTCCAAAACAGAGTTCGGATGAAAAAGTTATGCTCATTCGAAGTTTCTTCAAAAATGCTGATTTTTGAATACCTACCGGTAGGTATTGAATACTGGTAAATACCTACCGGTAGAAGACCAGAATTTCCCAAAAAAATGACTGATTTTTTTATTACCTACCGGTAGATATTCAATACCTACCGGTAGGAGACCAGAATTTCACAAAAGTGGCACGACTGGACATCGTTTCTACCGGTAGGTCCAAGATTCCTACCGGTAGGACTTGGGCTTTCAGTGCACGATTCTCAGATTTGCAAGAACAACTCCAACAACAAAATCAACGATTTTGGGCACGATTTAAGTACCAAATCAACGCATAAACATATAATAGAGGTAAGAAATCCCTACCTTAATGATCAAAGATCGAAGTTCAAGCTCCAACAACCAAGCCCTAGCTTTCCAGCCTCCAAATCTTCCAAGAACGAGCTCTAGCACGAACCCACACGATCCAAGGCTCGTATCGCGAGTAGATGATGGATTGAAGGTCGGGATATGTGGGTTTTGAGGTTGGAGGTTGGGTTTTGAGCTCTATGGAGCAAGAAAGAGAAAAAGCCAGAGGGGGAGAGAGAGAGAGAGAGAGAGAGAGAGAGATCGGGAGAGAGCCGAGAGGTAGAGAGAGAGTGGGATGAGTTTTATTATCCCCTACACACACACCCACACACACACACACACACACACACATATATATATATATGTGTGTGTGTGTGTGTGTGTGTGTGTGTGTGTGAATCAGAAAGGGAAGAACAGACATTATCAGAGTAAATCAGGCGGCTGAGCCGACCATTAACAGTAAGTAAAACAGTTAATAAAGGCGGCTGAGCCATCCATGAATAGAAAATAAACAGTTAGGTGGCAAAGCCAACCATAGCAAGTGAAATCAATACATCAGTTTAACATTGATAACGATCAGAGAGGATCAACTCATTAGTGAACATTACCAGTATCATACTTATTGGTTTAACAGGGGGAGGAGGAGGACCTCCGTGACTGAGGGGAGAGAGAGAGAGAGAACTTCAATTCAGAAGTTTTAACATTTAGAGAGAAGAGAGAGAAATAGATCCTGGTCTATTTCGGGGTGTCTTAACCAGAGCCAACTCTATCCTTTTATAGATGAAGGATGAGGGGCCATACAGTTATCAGGGGTTCATTGTGAACCCTTTGGACCTTCTACTTTCGGTGGAAAAGTAAACAGGACCTCAGCAGGTGATTGAACAGTGTTGACAGCAGGTAGGTGAATAGTGAACAGTAAAAGTGAACAGTGGTTTTACTATTCATGATTTTAATAAGCTGGTTAAAGAAGGTGCCAGCTGTTGAGCAGGTTTGTGACTGGGACTGGCGTTGAGGAGGCCAGCTGTTGACTGTAGTGGCATCATCCAAAAGGGTCCTGGGCATCTTGGAATGCAGACCCATATGGGTTTTTATCAGTTGTTGATCCTTCGGAAGAGCTGTCTTCTTCTTCCTGGCTTGCTTGGGCAATTAATTGTTGAGCCAACATGAGCAGTTATGAACATTTTGTTTTTGATTTGGATGTCCTTGACGACCGTTGAGCAGGGCTATTGAGCCTGATGTTTGAAACTGTGGGGGAATCAGATTGAACAAGGGTGTCTTCTTGCTTGACTGGTTGAACTTGTTTTACTGGTGTTGAGATTTTAACAGGTGTCGGAACTTTGACTGGAAATTCCAACATAACTTGATTAATTATCTTCTGGTGGTTATAACTGCCCCACCATTTTACCAAATACTGTCGTATAACAGTTCTGTCTTCAATGTTGTATCTCCATTTAAGGATCCACGGGACCTTATATTTTGATACAAACAGCAACAAAGCAGGGAATTGACTAGTGTGATCAGTGACTTTGTTTATTGTGGCAAAGTAGTTGACTTGATCCAGCAATTCAGTAGGTAAAATATCTGGAATGGCCCCATTCTGGTGCCACCATCTGTTGAACCATGAAGGAATCACTGAATTGAATTTGTGGTCAAATTGGATGAACCACGAGTGAGTGAATCCTTCATTTTCATAAAGGAGAATTTTGAACCAAGCATCAATGTAATCATAGTAGTTATATTCAACAGGGTGATCAGGAAGTTTCTTGTAAACAGAGGGATGTCCCCATTGATCAAGGCTAACAATGTTGTGAATATAAAGTGAGTGGTAAATCACTTTATTGGGGTTAATCTTATCTTTGATTGGTTTAATCAAAATGGATTTGTGGAGTTGGAGAATGTCTCTGTAGAAAGATAGGGATTTATCAGGATGGGCAGGAACAAAATGCCATCCGGGAGGAAAGAAAGAGTTTACCAGTTCAAAGGGTTGATGAACATTTTGGTGTACAGGTTCAATAGAGAAGAGTTTAGTAGTTACTGGTTTGAGCAGGTATTCTGTTGGGGTAGATGTTTTAACAGGATAATTTGGTTGACTGGATTGACTAGTTTGTATGGACTTTTGTGAACAGAAAGGATCAGTAGCAATGCATTGGCTTGGTGAAGGGATGTAGGCAAGGGCAGATTTATACTCAAGTTTGGGGGGGATTTGCCCAAGAACTTGGTATCTATTTTTACTAGGGTTTTTACTGGATCCTAATTGATCAGCCCATGAGGGTAAAGTTAACTGCTTCTTTTTATCCGTCATTTCCTGCAGAAGAAGTTAGGTTAAATAATATAATGCAGCGTGATACCCTGCAGGAAATATAGTGAATAATGTCTCTGCTAATTCCCTGCTCAGTGGTGCAATTAATGATTGGTGAGTGCTCGATGTCTCTGGTGTACAGAATGATGTTTTAATCACTTACCAAGGAGAAATTCTCGGGTGAGAAAATCTGGGATTGAATTCTGACTACCTTTAATATATTCTATCTTAAAATCAAAAATACTTAATATAGATTGCCATCGGGCAAATATTTGTTTACTAGCAATGTTTTCAACATCTTTTTCTAAAACAAATTTAGCACTTTTACAGTCAACTCTGACTAAAAAGTTTTGGTTTAATATATCATCCTGAAATTTTGAAATACACAGGACAATAGATAGTATTTCCTTTTTAATAGTGCTGTAATTACTCTGTGCCGTATTCCATCGACCAGAGTGAAAACGAACAATTTGTTCAGCAGAATTGGGGCTAATTCTTTGGAGGAGAATCCCACCATAACCAATTTCAGAAGCATCTGTTTGAATAATTTTAAAAGAGTTTACTGTAGGAATTCCTAAACAAGGAAGAGTTTTAACATATTGTTTAATTTTTCTGACAATGTCAGAATGAGTGGATGACCAAGGGGGCGGATTGGTTTTTAATCGATCAAACAGAGGTTGACAGATTTTTCTTAGATCTTTATAAAATTCAGCAATATAATTTAATGATCCAAGAAATCTTTGTAACTGATTTTTATCAAGAATTTCATCAGGAAATTTATCAGCAAATTGAATAGCTCTACTGATTGGTGTTATAGTAGACTGATGGATATCATATCCCAAAAATCTTATTTTTGTTTGAAACAATTTAATCTTTGGAGCAGAAATAACTAATCCATTATGTTTAATAGTTTGAACAAAAGAATTTAAATGTTTCCAGTGATCATCAATTGATTTTGAAAAAATAAGTACATCATCAATGTAAACAATAATAAAATGGCTAAATGGGTTGAATATTTCATTCATTATGTTTTGAAACTCACTAGGAGCATTTTTTAATCCGAATGGCATAACATTCCATTCGTAATGACCAAAAGGGGTAGTAAAAGCAGTTTTGTAACAATCATCAGGGTGTAACTGGATCTGCCAGAAACCACTCTTTAAATCAAATTTTGAAAAGATGACTGCTTTACTCAATCTGCTAATTAAATCTTTTTTATTGGGAATTGGATATCGAATCCATTCCAAAACAGCATTTAATGGTTTATAGTTAATAACAAGACGTGGTACACCTCTTTCTTTTTCAGTATTTTTATTAACATAGAAAGCAGGACAAGACCAAGGTGATTTACTTTTTTGAATAATATTATTAGCAAGTAAAGTATCAATTTCATTTTTACAAGTTTCTAAAACATCAGGGTTCATTTGAATAGGTCTAGATTTAGTAGGGATTTGAGATTCATTAAATTTTTTAATATATGGCAGAGTTACTATATGTTTTTTCCTATGCCAAAAGGCACTTGGAAGTTTAGCACAAATCTTAGTCTCTAGCTTTTCTTTAAAATCCTCAATTTGTTTAGCAAGAAAGGTAGTAGTAAGCTGTTCTTCAACCTTTTTGTAATTAATTTCTTCTTGCAAAAACTTTAACTGATTTTTCTTTAAATTTAGTTTATCAATAGCTAAATAGTTTAATTGTACCAATTCAGGTTTTGTTAAAAATTTAAACATGACTTGTTGACCAAAAGGTTTAGTAAATAATCCTTCTTCATTGGTGGTGAAAGGGTAAAGTAAACAAATGAATGGTGTTCCTAAAATCAAATTATCAGTTAAATCAGGGACTAAAACAATAGTGCTTTGAAAACAAATTTTATCTTGGCAAATATGTGCATTAGGCAACTTGTATTCTATATCCATTTTACTATTATTAGCAGCTCTTAATATAGCAGTGGTTTTATGAAAATACATTGTAGGTACTAGACCTTGAGCAATACAATTTAAATCAGCACCAGTATCAATGAGAGCATTAACTTCTATTTGATAGTCTCTTATCACTAGTTTAACCTTTGTATACCATTTCTGGTAATATTCTTTTTTATCATTTTGACTATTTTTAATATTTTTATCCCAATTTTCGATCTCAGATTCTTTTAATTTTTTAATATCTTTTTTAGCAATTTTAACTTCATGTTTTAAATCCTGTACTGTTGTGTCACTAATTTTTACTAATTTATTATCATGTTTAGTAACTTCTAGTCCTTTTGACTCTATACTACAGGTTTTTTGGAAAGAAGTTGAGCAAACAGAAGACAGATACATGGGTTTAGTAGGAATAGTAATTTTTTCTATTTTTTCTAAATAGTCAAAGAAGTAGATTTCATCATTATTATTTTCCATGTATTGTTTCCATTGGTCTATCATTTTATCTTGCTGACTAGATGAATAGCTACTACGCCAATTTCTTCTTTTTTGTTTATTCTTTTTTGATTTAAATTCTTCATATAATTCATCATATTCATCATCAGAATCATCATTAGTAATTCTAGTTAACACACGGAGTGCTGGATCAACTTGATTTAGTGGATTAACAGGAGGTGTTGTTCCTTCAAAATCAGTAAGAGTAGGAGACCCTGGAGATGTCTCACTATCATCAAAATTTGACTGTGTTGAATAACAGGGTTTACTAATTTGTGAGCTTGTTTCAATTCCTCGTAATTTAACATGGGGATTAATAAGATTCTTATCATGCCTAGGTAGGCTAACAGAACTACTTGATCTGCTTAATTCTTTAATTCTAAGAGGTGGATTTATCCTTTGTTGATCAAAACTAATTCTAACAGTACCATCTAAATATTGCTTAATATAATCTAAATCAACAGTATCATTTTGCATCTTATGGGGATAACTATCATTTTCACTAACCCAACTGGTGGGTAAAGTAATATCATTCCAGGAAATAGTTTTGGGTACTTGAATATTAGCATTAGTATTACTTTGAATCAAAACAGTTTTATCCTTAGGGCTTTTAACCAAAGCATGAATATTTAAATTAGTTTTCATACACTTATAATAAATACGATAAATCAAGGCAAGTGGGTGACTACCCTCAAGCATATTAGTAATAGCACCAGCAGTTTGAATATTTAAAGTTAAAGCTTTTAATATATTTTTATCCTTTAAACTAAGAGGTAAATCAGGATAACAATTAAAGTAAACTGGACCATTGTGCAAACTTGACTCCATTAGTCCAAGTAAACTGTCACTGTAAACAGTAAATCTAGCATCTCTGAGAGATAACAAAACGGAAGAGTTTAATCCTGTTCTAGACAGGGGTTTAATAGCAACTTGGATTAGTCCAACATGGATATAATTATATCCTCTGTCGAGGTGTCTTTTAATAGAATCTTTACTAAGAGGATAGCATCTTTCTTCTTGTTTAGTAATAGCATAGACTTGTTCAACAGTTTTAGCAATTTGATCAGTTCTAAAAGAATCACTTAAAAAACTAGATCTATAAATCTCTTTAACAGGTATTTTAGGGATATTCCAATTTTGGAAATCACTACTATTTAAATCTTGATATTCTTGTTCTTCTTGGTTTACTATGTCAGGAATAGACGTTAAATGAGAAGAAGAACTAGCTGAAGAATTGCATCTAAACATTCTGTTCATTTTAATAAATAGAGCCTGGAGTGAATCGAGGGACTGGTGGATGAACTTATACCTGAATAAGGGAGGGACTGGTGGATGAATGATACCTGGATAGTCTATTCCTTTTCCTAAAAGAAACTGATCCGAGACTTATATATAAATTAATCTTTCTATTTAAACTTAATTTTGAAATTCATTTTTCACTTCTGTATAGACCTATAACCTGTTAAAAACGGATCCTAAAATCTCCACTTCTTAAATGTTGTTCATCTGTCACCTGTATAGACCTATAACCTGTTTAAACAAACGGATCCTAAAATCTCTGCTACCTTGCTGCTGTTTCTATTTTACACATACCCGTTTTAGCTGCTTTCAACACTCATCTGCCCTAGACGCCTCCCTGGCTAAAGCGGGACTTACCGTGGCTGGATCTGACCATTAGGGTGGTACTTTCAAAACAGCAGTTTGATAACAAAAATCAGGCTTTAGTTTGTAAACCTAGATCATCTACAGATGGCATACTACCAACATCAAATTGGTGAAAATCAGGCTTTAGTTTAAAACCTAGGACATCTACAGTTGTTCCATTTGTTTCTCAAAACTCAGAAAATAAATAGATTAATGAAGATATAAGAAACATTTCCATTTTCTTTTACAAACAGGAATAAACTACCCAGTAATTACTCATCCACACATCTCTGACTCCTTCAGACACAACCCATCCACCACCCCTAGCTCACTACTCCCTTCTTGGCTCTGATACCATTACAACGGAAGGCTTGCAGGGAAAGGGAAGAACAGACATTATCGAGTAAATCAGTTGAGCCGACCATTATGATAAGTAAAGCGGTTAATAACAAGCGGTGAGCCGTCCATGAGCAGGAAAATAAGCAGTTAGGTGGCAAAGCCAACCATAGCAAGTGAAATCAATACATCAGGTTTAACATTGATAACGATCAGAGAGGATCAACTCATCAGTGAACATTACCAGTAACATACTTACTGGTTTAACAGGGGGAGGAGGAGGACCTCCGTGACTGAGGGGAGAGAGAGAGAGAGAATTTCAATTCAGAAGTTTTAACATTTAGAGAGAAGAGAGAGAGAGAAGAGAGAGAAATAGATCCTGGTCTATTTCGGGATGCCTTAACCAGAGCCAACTCTATCCTTTTATAGATAAAGGATGAGAGGCAATACAATTATCAGGGGTTCATTGTGAACCTTTTGAACCTTTTACTTTCGGTGGAAAAGTAAAACAGCAGGTGAATAAACAGTGTCAGCATGTGGATGAATAGTACCGTTGTCGGCTGGATGAACAGTAAAAAAGTGAACAGTAGTTTTTACTATTCATAATTTTAATAGGCTGGTAAAAGAGATGCCAGCTGTTGAGTAGTTATACTGGGAATGACTGGTGATGGCTGGTTTAGCAGTTGATTGAGAAGCAGCTTTGTGAAGGCTGGTTGAATGGTTTAGTGCATCAGCAGTTGTGTTAGTATTCCATCAAGTTATCAAGGTTATGCAATTCTTCGGAGGATAAATTGTTCCAATAACCATCATCATCAATATCTGGAGTGGTAACAGGTGAATCCAGTTGAGCCTCTGCAAGTTGATCTTGATATGCCTTTACCAAAATTTTATTTTGAGTATGGTAGATAAATGGGACTTCTTGAATAGGTCCAGTAGAACGAATCTTCTGGATTGAATCTTCGCAAATTAAATAATTTAATCTGGGGTCTGCATAAACATGGAGGTCATCACTGATATCAATCTCTCCAAGTTTAGTGGCAATTGAGTAAGCCCTGTAATGGCGTATTTGACTGCGGATTGATTTTGAATAGGGCCAGGGCTCCTCATCTCCAACAAGGTGAATAGGTAGATGGACCCTACTGAATGGCCAGTTGACTGTGATGTGCATAACGTGTTGAGCTGGAATAATGCTTCCAGTCCAAGTCCATTCTGGCATTTTGCTTTTGATCAGAACTTGGCATCGCAAATCTCCATATTTAGCAAACAGGTTTAAAATGGAGACAGAAAATTTTCTACCAAAATTATCAGTCTGCTCCGGGTCAGTAAAAATAATTTGTCTTAACAGTCCATGATCTAATAGGGTCATTGGAGTAATTGAAATTAATTTTTTATTATATTCAACATTAATATTTTTGAATTGTTGCATGTCAATGCAAGCACGTGGAACACTATATATTAAATTACAGGGACAATCAATCCGATGTAATGGGTAGTTTGAGCAAATAGGATTAGTTTTTGGGCAAATAACCCTATCTTGGTCTTTATTGTAAAGAGTTTCCCAAGATATTTCAATACCAGGAGTAGATTTGGTAGATAAATCAGTAAGTAATTGGAATAAAAATTCCTGAAAATAGTGGCCGTCCCTTTTAGCCATGTTTTGAATATCTTTAACCAAATCAACAGGAAAATCCTGTGGGAAAACAATTTGATTTTTTAATAAGACAGGAATCTTAGGAAGACCCTGTAAGAGATTAGAGAAGTAGTTCCTCATAGAGGCAATATGCTTAGCATGATCCCTACATCTAGGGTCACTGGGGTTGATCACAAGCTCACGATCACTCGCGGGTCTAAGCTCTCTTTTCTGTTCTCTCAATGAGAAACATTCCTTTTTAGCATTTTTGAAATCATGATGCATGATATGCAGTTTAGCCTGTGTTTTAATATTTTCTTCAAGTAGGTTTGAATATTTAACAGATAAATGATGCAACTCAGAGGCCATTGAGGCATAAGCATTATCATTATTTTTTAATAATGAATTTTGTTCACAAAAATAATAATTCAGGCAATTTAAACCATCAATAAATTGTTTATTATGACGATATTCCCCACATAGGTTCCAGAGAGCATCTAGAAGACATTGTTGGGTTTCGTCTATATTTTGCAAATGGTTTAATTTATTAAATTGAAGGCTGGATCCTTCAGGGAGGACTGGCAAACTGGTTGAGCCAAATTTCAGGCTGTTGTACGTCATCTATAAACAAAGCAGAATGGTTAATAGAGTAATTTTGTAATTGCAACAAATCATTTTGATTAGGTGCAGAAAGTAATTCAAAATTTATTTGTTGACCAGAGAAGGTAGAAGTGATTTTATCAAAATTAACTGTAAATTGGTAGAGTAGATAAATAAAAGGCATTCCTAAAATGACTTTATCAGTTAAATTTTTTACTAAAACAAATGATGTTTTAAAACAAACTTCATTTTGGTAGATATTAACTGTAGGTAATTTGTGACTAATTATCATTTTACTGCCATTAGCAGAGCTTAACTTTTCAGTTGATTTTTGATAATATTGACTAGGTATTAATTCTTCTTGAATACAATTTAAATCTGCTCCAGTATCAATTAAAATAGTAATATTTAACACAAAATCATCAATTAACAATTTGACTTGTGCATGCCATTTTTGAACAAAAATTTGGTTAACTAAATTTAACCGAAGATCATCCTGGGTATCAAGAGATGGTAACTCAGGATTATCTTTGTCAACAGATTCATCAGAGGATTGACTGCTTAATCTAACATATTTTTTATTTCTTTGTTTCCATTTTAGAAACTGTGATTTTAACAAATTGACTTCATTTTTCAATATTTCAATATCTAGTTGCAAATCCTGCAAGGTAATTTCTTTAGTAGTTTTTTCAAACCTTTCCAAGGTTGTATGCAGATTTACAATAGGTTTATTATAAACAGGTTTTTGACTTTGTTGAGTAAAAACTTGCTTTAATTTTCTAATATATTGTTGCTTTAATACAATATCATCAACTTTACTAATGAGATCAATGAGCAATTCTTCTTCAAATAACTCTTTAGTAAGCACATTTATTTTCCTACAACAATTATCAGTACATCCTATCTTAATTTGATCACTATCAGAATTATCACTAATAGAATGATATTCTGAAGATTTAATAGTTTCACTATCTTCTGAATCATCTAAATTTGACATTTTAAAAATATTTAAAATTTTTTGTTTATCATCATCAGATATGAATAGTTGACTAATTTTTCCTTAACCTTGCATTGGGATTTATAATGTCCTTTTTTACCACAGTTAAAACAGGTAACAGTGTTTTGACTAGTTTTCTTTTTATCAGGAGAATCAGTTTTCTTTTTATCAGAAAAATTAGTCTTTTTATTAGAAGATTTAGGTTTATCATAAAACTTATCTTTAGAAGGTTCAGGTTTAACCTTTTGACCATGCTGTTTCTTTTCAATCTTTTTCTTTCTGCGAGATGGTGCTACAGGGGGTAGACCATATTGTTCACAGAAGTTACCAAACTCATATTTAGCTTTATTTTTATCTTTTGACTCTGTTTAGCAATTTTCATATCAATACACATTCTTAATCCTTCTTTTTGAATAGTACTAACTATATCACCATATGTCAGTTTATCATATTCAATAGTTCCAGTAGGTTGACTAAGAACATCTCTAATTTTGTGGGCAAATAAGCTGGGTAAACCATTAATAAATTTTTCTTTCCAAAAAGATTTAGTACAATCATCTCTTATCATGACTCTAGAGATGAATACATCTTTGTACCATCTAAAGTCACTTAATGTTGGGCAATGTAAATTACTTAACTGATCATGAATCCTAGAAGTAATATTACTAGGTTGACCAACAAAATGTTTAATAATAGTGTAAATTAGGGTATTAACTCCATCTAGGATAACCCTATCTACTGTCCCCATTTCATGATCGAAAATGGGTACTCCATTGTTGTCAGTTTGAACAGCATGTTTAATTTCTTGCCTGTTAGTACTAGTGAGGTACTTATCCCACCAGGCCTTTAGCATTCCGGTAAAACCAGAAGTTAACAAATCAACAATTTGTGCTTGATCAAGATCAGTATTACTAAGGTAACTATTAGCAGCCATAGACATATGATTTAATTTTTTTAAAATTTGATGTTCACTTAGACCATCTATATTCAATTCATACAATTTACTAGAAGAAACAGAAAATTGATTAGCAAGATTATTTTCTTCAAATTGTAAATCAGGAGGAGTAGGTTTAGAATACCAATTTTTGGTAAGACTAGTTGGATTAGCAGTTGGGTAAATCAAACGTTTAATGCTACCTGGATTACCTGGTTGACTGGTAAATTGTGTTTGGAGATTAGAAATCTCATCATCAGTGGACGAGGGTTGACTGAAACCATCATCTGCTTGGGTTAATACAGCTACTTGAGTTTTAACAGGTTCTGACTTAACAATTAATTTTTGCAACATATCTTCAATTTTTTGAATATTTTTATCAGGATTTAATTTAATTTGTAACCGTTTTTCAGGCAACAATATCAAAGGTTTTTCAATAATTTTACTAGATGATGGTGTACAATTGGTCTCACCTTCATTCATCTTAGTTTCAATTTTATCTAATTGTTCACCAATGACTTTCAAACACTGATTAGTATAATTAACTTGCTCAATAATTTGTTTGCAATCAGATCTATCACTAGGCAATTTAAAAGGAGAAGCAGTTATACTTGATCCTTTATAATCAAGAATAATTGGTTCTAGGGGTGGATGACCAGAATTTACAACAGTATTATCAGATTTTCTCCATTTAGATTTAGTAATAACTTTTAATTCAGTTTTGTCAATCTTTTTACTAGATTTATGAAACTTTAAATAACTAGAAAAAGGAAGTTTAACATCCTTTTCTTTCATAAACTGTTTCCATTTAACAATTAATTCTTCATCTGAAAGATCTTTTTTAATAGAAGAAAGTGGTTTAGTGTCTTTAATAATATTATTTTTTCTGTTAATATTTCTGACTTCTATTATTAAATTTTTTAACAAAGTTTGTTTATCAATTTGTTTATTAGGTGGTTCTATTTTCCTTAGGGAAGGAAGAGAGTAATTATTATATTTATTATTAGAATAAGAACTTTCAGCATGATTATCATAAAAATATCTATATTTATTACTTTCAAAAATAGACTTATTAGAAGAAATAGACCTAGTATCATCATTATTATGATCAAATTCAAGATCTTGTTCATCAAAATTTACTATGTCAGAATTGTCAAATGACTCATAATTACCATCATAATTATCATAAGCAGGTTGAGTATCATAATCATAAGAAACAACACGATAATCAGAATAATAATCCATAGATTAATAATTAGAGCCTTGGAGTGAATTGAGGGACTGGTGGATGAACTTATGCCTGAATAAGGGAGGGACCGGTGGATGAATGATACCTGGATAGTCTATTCCTTTTCCTAAAAGAAACTGATCCGAGACTTATATATAAATTAATCTTTCTATTTAAACTTAATTTTGAAATTCATTTTTCACTTCTGAATAGACCTATAACCTGTTAAAAACGGATCCTAAAATCTCCACTTCTTAAATGTTGTTCATCTGTCACCTGTATAGACCTATAACCTGTTTAAACAAACGGATCCTAAAATCTCTGCTACCTTGCTGCTGTTTCTATTTTACACATATCCGTTTTAGCTGCTTTCAACACTCATCTGCCCTAGACGCCTCCCTGGCTAAAGCGGGACTTACCGTGGCTGGATCTGACCATTAGGGTGGTACTTTCAAAACAGCAGTTTGATAACAAAAATCAGGCTTTAGTTTGTAAACCTAGATCATCTACAGATGGCATACTACCAACATCAAATTGGTGAAAATCAGGCTTTAGTTTAAAACCTAGGACATCTACAGTTGTTCCATTTGTTTCTCAAAACTCAGAAAATAAATAGATTAATGAAGATATAAGAAACATTTCCATTTTCTTTTACAAACAGGAATAAACTACCCAGTAATTACTCATCCACACATCTCTGACTCCTTCAGACACAACCCATCCACCACCCCTAGCTCACTACTCCCTTCTTGGCTCTGATACCATTACAACGGAAGGCTTGCAGGGAAAGGGAAGAACAGACATTATCAGAGTAAATCAGGCGGCTGAGCCGGCCATTAACAGTAAGTAAAACAGTTAATAAAGGCGGCTGAGCCGTCCAGGGTGAGTATCATAATCATGATGTTTCTTATGATTATGATACTCAACCTGCTTATGATAATTATGATGGTAATTATGAGTCATTTGACAATTCTGACATAGTAAATTTTGATGAACAAGATCATGAATTTGATCATGATGATTATGATACTAAGTCTATTTCTTCTATTAAATCTATTTTTGAAAGTAATAAATATAGATATTTTTATGATAATCATGCTGAAAGTTCTTATTCATATAATAAATATAATAATTACTTACTTCCTTCCCCAAGGGAAATAGGATCTGTAAAATCACCTAGTAAACAGATTGATAAACAAACTTTGTTAAAAAATTTAGTAATAGAAGTCAGAAATATTAATAGAAAAAATAAAATTGTTAAAGATACTAAACCACTTTCCTCTACTAAAAAAGATCTCTCAGAAGAAGAGTTAATTGTTAAATGGAAACAGTTTATGAAAGAAAAGGATGTTAAACTTCCTTTTTCTAGTTATTTAAAGTTTCATAAACCTAGTAAAAAGATTGACAAAACTGAATTAAAAGTTATTACTAAATCTAAATGGAGAAAATCTGATAATACTGTTGTAAATTCTGGTCATCCACCCCTAGAACCAATTATTCTTGATTATAAAGGATCAAGTATAACTGCTTCTCCTTTTAAATTGCCTAGTGATAGATCTGATTGCAAACAAATTATTGAGCAAGTTAATTATACTAATCAGTGTTTGAAAGTCATTGGTGAACAATTAGATAAAATTGAAACTAAGATGAATGAAGGTGAGACCAATTGTACACCATCATCTAGTAAAATTATTGAAAAACCTTTGATATTGTTGCCTGAAAAACGGTTACAAATTAAATTAAATCCTGATAAAAATATTCAAAAAATTGAAGATATGTTGCAAAAATTAATTGTTAAGTCAGAACCTGTTAAAACTCAAGTAGCTGTATTAACCCAAGCAGATGATGGTTTCAGTCAACCCTCGTCCACTGATGATGAGATTTCTAATCTCCAAACACAATTTACCAGTCAACCAGGTAATCCAGGTAGCATTAAACGTTTGATTTACCCAACTGCTAATCCAACTAGTCTTACCAAAAATTGGTATTCTAGACCTACTCCTCCTGATTTACAATTTGAAGAAAATAATCTTGCTAATCAATTTTCTGTTTCTTCTAGTAAATTGTATGAATGGAATATGGATGGTCTAAGTGAACATCAAATTTTAGAAAAATTAAATCATATGTCTATTGCTGCTAATAGTTACCTTAGTAATACTGATCTTGATCAAGCACAAATTGTTGATTTGTTAACTTCTGGTTTTACCGGAATGCTAAAGGCCTGGTGGGATAAGTACCTCACTAGTACTAACAGGCAAGAAATTAAACATGCTGTTCAAACTGACAACAATGGAGTACCCATTTTCGATCATGAAATGGGGACAGTAGATAGGGTTATCCTAGATGGAGTTAATACCCTAATTTACACTATTATTAAACATTTTGTTGGTCAACCTAGTAATATTACTTCTAGAATTCATGATCAGCTAAGTAATTTACATTGCCCAACACTAAGTGACTTTAGATGGTGCAAAGATGTATTCATCTCTAGAGTCATGATAAGAGATGATTGTACTAAATCTTTTTGGAAAGAAAAATTCATTAATGGTTTACCCAGCTTATTTGCCCACAAAATTAGAGATGTTCTTAGTCAACCTACTGGAACTATTGAATATGATAAACTGACATATGGTGATATAGTTAGTACTATTCAAAAAGAAGGATTAAGAATGTGTATTGATATGAAAATTGCTAAACAGAGTCAAAAAGATAAAAATAAAGCTAAATATGAGTTTGGTAACTTCTGTGAACAATATGGTCTACCCCCTGTAGCACCATCTCGCAGAAAGAAAAAGATTGAAAAGAAACAGCATGGTCAAAAGGTTAAACCTGAACCTTCTAAAGATAAGTTTTATGATAAACCTAAATCTTCTAATAAAAAGACTAATTTTTCTGATAAAAAGAAAACTGATTCTCCTGATAAAAAGAAAACTGGTCAAAACACTGTTACCTGTTTTAACTGTGGTAAAAAGGGACATTATAAATCCCAATGCAAGGTTAAGGAAAAAATTAGTCAACTATTCATATCTGATGATGATAAACAAAAAATTTTAAATATTTTTAAAATGTCAAATTTAGATGATTCAGAAGATAGTGAAACTACTAAATCTTCAGAATATCATTCTATTAGTGATAATTCTGATAGTGATCAAATTAAGATAGGATGTATGATAATTATTGTAGGAAAATAAATGTGCTTACTAAAGAGTTATCTGAAGAAGAATTGCTCATTGATCTCATCAGTAAAGTTGATGATATTGTATTAAAGCAACAATATATTAAAAAATTAAAGCAAGTTTTTACTCAACAAAGTCAAAAACCTGTTTATAATAAACCTATTGTAAATCTGCATACAACCATGGAAAGATTTGAAAAAACTACTAAAGAAATTACCTTGCAGGATTTGCAACTAGATATTGAAATATTGAAAAATGAAATCAATTTGTTAAAATCACAGTTTCCAAAATGGAAACAAAGAAATAAAAAATATGTTAGATTAAGCAGTCAATCCTCTGATGAATCTGTTGACAAAGATAATCCTGAGTTACCATCTCTTGATACCCAGGATGATCTTCGGTTAAATTTAGTTAACCAAATTTTTGTTCAAAAATGGCATGCACAAGTCAAATTGTTAATTGATGATTTTGTGTTAAATATTACTATTTTAATTGATACTGGAGCAGATTTAAATTGTATTCAAGAAGAATTAATACCTAGTCAATATTATCAAAAATCAACTGAAAAGTTAAGCTCTGCTAATGGCAGTAAAATGATAATTAGTCACAAATTACCTACAGTTAATATCTACCAAAATGAAGTTTGTTTTAAAACATCATTTGTTTTAGTAAAAAATTTAACTGATAAAGTCATTTTAGGAATGCCTTTTATTTATCTACTCTACCCATTTACAGTTAATTTTGATAAAATCACTTCTACCTTCTCTGGTCAACAAATAAATTTTGAATTACTTTCTGCACCTAATCAAAATGATTTGTTGCAATTACAAAATTACTCTATTAACCATTCTGCTTTGTCTACAGATGACGTACAACAGCCTGAAATTTGGCTCAACCAGTTTGCCAGTCCTCCCTGAAGGATCCAGCCTTCAATTTAATAAATTAAACCATTTGCAAAATATAGACGAAACCCAACAATGTCTTCTAGATGCTCTCTGGAACCTATGTGGGGAATATCGTCATAATAAACAATTTATTGATGGTTTAAATTGCCTGAATTATTATTTTTGTGAACAAAATTCATTATTAAAAAATAATGATAATGCTTATGCCTCAATGGCCTCTGAGTTGCATCATTTATCTGTTAAATATTCAAACCTACTTGAAGAAAATATTAAAACACAGGCTAAACTGCATATCATGCATTATGATTTCAAAAATGCTAAAAAGGAGTGTTTCTCATTGAGAGAACAGAAAAGAGAGCTTAGACCCGCGAGTGATCGTGAGCTTGTGATCAACCCCAGTGACCCTAGATGTAGGGATCATGCTAAGCATATTGCCTCTATGAGGAACTACTTCTCTAATCTCTTACAGGGTCTTCCTAAGATTCCTGTCTCATTAAAAAATCAAATTGTTTTCCCACAGGATTTTCCTGTTGATTTGGTTAAAGATATTCAAAACATGGCTAAAAGGGACGGTCACTATTTTCAGGAATTTTTATTCCAATTACTTACTGATTTATCTACCAAATCTACTCCTGGTATTGAAATATCTTGGGAAACTCTTTACAATAAAGACCAAGATAGGGTTATTTGCCCAAAAACTAATCCTATTTGCTCAAACTACCCATTACATCGGATTGATTGTCCCTGTAATTTAATATATAGTGTTCCACGTGCTTGCATTGACATGCAACAATTCAAAAATATTAATGTTGAATATAATAAAAAATTAATTTCAATTACTCCAATGACCCTATTGGATCATGGACTGTTAAGACAAATTATTTTTACTGACCCGGAGCAGACTGATAATTTTGGTAGAAAACTTTCTGTCTCCATTTTAAACCTGTTTGCTAAATATGGAGATTTGCGATGCCAAGTTCTGATCAAAAGCAAAATGCCAGAATGGACTTGGACTGGAAGCATTATTCCAGCTCAACACGTTATGCATATCACAGTCAACTGGCCGTTCAGTAGGGTCCATCTACCTATTCACCTTGTTGGAGATGAGGAGCCCTGGCCCTGTTCAAAATCAATCCGTGTCAAATACGCCATTACAGGGCTTACTCAATTGCCACTAAACTTGGAGAGATTGATATCAGTGATGACCTCCATGTTTATGCAGACCCCAGATTAAATTATTTAATTTGCGAAGATTCAATCCAGAAGATTCGTTCTACTGGACCTATTCAAGAAGTCCCATTTATCTACCATACTCAAAATAAAATTTTGGTAAAGGCATATCAAGATCAACTTGCAGAGGCTCAACTGGATTCACCTGTTACCACTCCAGATATTGATGATGATGATTATTGGAACAATTTATCCTCAGAAGAATTGCATAACCTTGATAACTTGATGGAATATTAACCATCTTAATCTGATCAACACAACTGCTGATGCACTAAACCATTCAACCAGCTTTTACAAAGCTGCTTCTCAATCAACTGCTAAACCAGCCATCACCAGTCATTCCCAGTATAACTGCTCAACAGCTAGCACCTCTTTTACCAGCCTATTAAAATTTTGAATAGTAAAACTACTGTTCACTTTTTACTGTTCATCCAGCCGACAACGGTACTATTCATCCACATGCTGACACTGTTTATTCACCTGCTGTTTTACTTTTCCACCGAAAGTAAAAGGTTCAAAAGGTTCATAATGAACCCCTGATAATTGTATTGCCCCTCATCCTTCATCTATAAAAGGATAGAGTTGGCTCTGGTTAAAGCACCCCGAAATAGACCAGGATCTATTTCTCTCTCTTCTCTCTAAATGTTAAAACTTCTGAATTGAAGTTCTCTCTCTCTCTCTCCCCTCAGTCACGGAGGTCCTCCTCCTCCCCCTGTTAAACCAGTAAGTATGTTCCTGGTAATGTTCACTGATGAGTTGATCCTCTCTGATCGTTATCAATGTTAAACTGATGTATTGATTTCACTTGCTATGGTTGGCTTTGCCACCTAACTGTTTATTTTCTGTTCATGGACGGCTCAGCCGCCTTTATTAACTGTTTTACTTACTGTTAATGGTCGGCTCGGCCGCTTGATTTACTCTGATAATGTCTGTTCTTCCCTTTCCCTGCAAATCTTCCGTTGTAATGGTATCAGAGCCAAGAAGGGAGTAGTGAGCTAAGGGTGGTGGATGGGTTGTGTCTGAAGGAGTCAGAGATGTGTGGATGAGTAATTACTGGGTAGTTTATTCCTGTTTGTAAAAGAAAATGGAAATGTTTCTTATATCTTCATTAATCTATTTATTTTCTGAGTTTTGAGAAACAAATGGAACAACTGTAGATGTCCTAGGTTTTAAACTAAAGCCTGATTTTCACCAATTTGATGTTGGTAGTATGCCATCTGTAGATGATCTAGGTTTACAAACTAAAGCCTGATTTTTGTTATCAAACTGCTGTTTTGAAAGTACCACCCTAATGGTCAGATCCAGCCACGGTAAGTCCCGCTTTAGCCAGGGAGGCGTCTAGGGCAGATGAGTGTTGAAAGCAGCTAAAACGGATATGTGTAAAATAGAAACAGCAGCAAGGTAGCAGAGATTTTAGGATCCGTTTGTTTAAACAGGTTATAGGTCTATACAGGTGACAGATGAACAACATTAAAGAAGTGGATTTATGAGAATCCGTTTTTAACAGATTATAGGTCTATACAGAAGTAAAAGATGAATTTCAAAATTAAGTTTAAATAAAAAGATTAATTTATATATAAGTCTCGGATCAGTTTCTTTTAGGAAAAGGAATAGACTATCCAGGTATCATTCATCCACCGGTTCCTCCCTTTTTCAGGTATAAGTTCATCCACCAGTCCCTCGATTCACTCCAGGCTCTATTTATTAAAATGAATAGAATGTTTAGATGCAATTCTTCAGCTAGTTCTTCTTCTCATTTAACATCTATTCCTGACATAGTAAACCAAGAAGAACAAGAATATCAAGATTTAAATAGTAGTGATTTCCAAAATTGGAATATCCCTAAAATACCTGTTAAGAAGATTTATAGATCTAGTTTTTTAAGTGATTCTTTTAGAACTGATCAAATTGCTAAAACTGTTGAACAAGTCTATGCTATTACTAAACAAGAAGAAAGATGCTCTCTTCTTAGTAAAGATTCTATTAAAAGACACCTCGACAGAGGATATAATTATATCCATGTTGGACTAATCCAAGTTGCTATTAAACCCCTGTCTAGAACAGGATTAAACTCTTCTGTTTTGTTATCTCTCAGAGATGCTAGATTTACTGTTTACAGTGACAGTTTACTTGGACTAATGGAGTCAAGTTTGCACAATGGTCCAGTTTACTTTAATTGTTATCCTGATTTACCTCTTAGTTTAAAGGATAAAAATATATTAAAAGGTTTAACTTTAAATATTCAAACTGCTGGTGCTATTACTAATATGCTTGAGGGTAGTCACCCACTTGCCTTGATTTATCGTATTTATTATAAGTGTATGAAAACTAATTAAATATTCATGCTTTGGTTAAAAGCCCTAAGGATAAAACTGTTTTGACTCAAAGTAATACTAATGCTAATATTCAAGTACCCAAAACTATTTCCTGGAATGATATTACTTTACCCACCAGTTGGGTTAGTGAAAATGATAGTTATCCCCATAAGATGCAAAATGATACTGTTGATTTAGATTATATTAAGCAATATTTAGATGGTACTGTTAGAATTAGTTTTGATCAACAAAGGATAAATCCACCTCTTAGAATTAAAGAATTAAGCAGATCAAGTAATTCTGTTAGCCTACCTAGGCATGATAAGAATCTTATTAATCCCCATGTTAAATTACGAGGAATTGAAACAAGCTCACAAATTAGTAAACCCTGTTATTCAACACAGTCAAATTTTGATGATAGTGAGACATCTCCAGGGTCTCCTACTCTTACTGATTTTGAAGGAACAACACCTCCTGTTAATCCACTAAATCAAGTTGATCCAGCACTCCGTGTGTTAACTAGAATTACTAATGATGATTCTGATGATGAATATGATGAATTATATGAAGAATTTAAATCAAAAAAGAATAAACAAAAAAGAAGAAATTGGCGTTGTAGCTATTCATCTAGTCAGCAAGATAAAATGATAGACCAATGGAAACAATACATGGAAAATAATAATGATGAAATCTACTTCTTTGACTATTTTGACTATTTAGAAAAATTACTATTCCTACTAAACCCATGTCTCTGTCTTCTGTTTGCTCAACTTCTTTCCAAAAAACCTATAGTATAGAGTCAAAAGGACTAGAAGTTACTAAACATGATAATAAATTAGTAAAAATTAGTGACACAACAGTACAGGATTTAAAACATGAAGTTAAAATTGCTAAAAAAGATATTAAAAAATTAAAAGAATCTGAGATCGAAAATTCTGATAAAAATATTAAAAATAGTCAAAATGATAAAAAAGAATATTACCAGAAATGGTATACAAAGGTTAAACTAGTGATAAGAGACTATCAAATAGAAGTTAATGCTCTCATTGATACTGGTGCTGATTTAAATTGTATTGCTCAAGGTCTAGTACCTACAATGTATTTTCATAAAACCACTGCTATATTAAGAGCCGCTAATAATAGTAAAATGGATATAGAATACAAGTTGCCTAATGCACATATTTGCGAAGATAAAATTTGTTTTCAAAGCACTATTGTTTTAGTCCCTGATTTAACTGATAATTTGATTTTAGGAACACCATTCATTTGTTTACTTTACCCTTTCACCACCAATGAAGAATGATTATTTACTAAACCTTTTGGTCAACAAGTCATGTTTAAATTTTTAACAAAACCTGAATTGGTACAATTAAACTATTTAGCTATTGATAAACTAAATTTAAAGAAAAATCAGTTAAAGTTTTTGCAAGAAGAAATTAATTACAAAAAGGTTGAAGAACAGCTTACTACTACCTTTCTTGCTAAACAAATTGAGGATTTTAAAGAAAAGCTAGAGACTAAGATTTGTGCTAAACTTCCAAGTGCCTTTTGGCATAGGAAAAAACATATAGTAACTCTGCCATATATTAAAAATTTTAATGAATCTCAAATCCCTACTAAATCTAGACCTATTCAAATGAACCCTGATGTTTTAGAAACTTGTAAAAATGAAATTGATACTTTACTTGCTAATAATATTATTCAAAAAAGTAAATCACCTTGGTCTTGTCCTGCTTTCTATGTTAATAAAAATGCTGAAAAAGAAAGAGGTGTACCACGTCCTGTTATTAACTATAAACCATTAAATGCTGTTTTGGAATGGATTCGATATCCAATTCCCAATAAAAAAGATTTAATTAGCAGATTGAGTAAAGCAGTCATCTTTTCAAAATTTGATTTGAAGAGTGGTTTCTGGCAGATCCAGTTACACCCTGATGATCGTTACAAAACTGCTTTTACTACCCCTTTTGGTCATTACGAATGGAATGTTATGCCATTCGGATTAAAAAATGCTCCTAGTGAGTTTCAAAACATAATGAATAAAATATTTAACCCATTTAGCCATTTTATTATTGTTTACATTGATGATGTACTTATTTTCTCAAAATCAATTGATGATCATTGGAAACATTTAAATTCTTTTGTTCAAACTATTAAACATAATGGATTAGTTATTTCTGCTCCAAAAATTAAATTGTTTCAAACAAAAATAAGATTTTTGGGATATGACATCCATCAGTCTACTATAACATCAATTAGTAGAGCTATTCAATTTGCTGATAAATTTCCTGATGAAATTCTTGATAAAAATCAGTTGCAATGATTTCTTGGATCATTAAATTACATTGCTGAATTTTATAAAGATCTAAGAAAGATCTGTCAACCTCTGTTTGATCGATTAAAAACCAATCCACCCCCTTGGTCATCTACTCATTCTGACATTGTCAGAAAAATTAAACAATATGTTAAAACTCTTCCTTGTTTAGGAATTCCTACGGTAAACTCTTTTAAAATTATTCAAACAGATGCTTCTGAAATTGGTTATGGTGGGATTCTCCTTCAAAGGATTAACCCCAATTCTGATGAACAAATTGTTCGTTTTCACTCTGGTCGATGGAATACGGCACAGTAATTACAGCACTATTAAAAAGGAAATACTATCTATTGTCCTGTGTATTTCAAAATTTCAGGATGATATATTAAACCAAAACTTTTTAGTCAGAGTTGACTGTAAAAGTGCTAAATTTGTTTTAGAAAAAGATGTTGAAAACATTGCTAGTAAACAAATATTTGCCCGATGGCAATCTATATTAAGTATTTTTGATTTTAAGATAGAATATATTAAAGGTAGTCAGAATTCAATCCCAGATTTTCTCACCCGAGAATTTCTCCTTGGTAAGTGATTAAAACATCATTCTGTACACCAGAGACATCGAGCACTCACCAATCATTAATTGCACCACTGAGCAGGGAATTAGCAGAGACATTATTCACTATATTTCCTGCAGGGTATCACGCTGCATTATATTATTTAACCTAACTTCTTCTGCAGGAAATGACGGATAAAAAGAAGCAGTTAACTTTACCCTCATGGGCTGATCAATTAGGATCCAGTAAAAACCCTAGTAAAAATAGATACCAAGTTCTTGGGCAAATCCCCCCCAAACTTGAGTATAAATCTGCCCTTGCCTACATCCCTTCACCAAGCCAATGCATTGCTACTGATCCTTTCTGTTCACAAAAGTCCATACAAACTAGTCAATCCAGTCAACCAAATTATCCTGTTAAAACATCTACCCCAACAGAATACCTGCCAAACCAATAACTACTAAACTCTTCTCTATTGAACCTGTACACCAAAATGTTCATCAACCCATTGAACTGGTAAACTCTTTCTTTCCTCCCGGATGGCATTTTGTTCCTGCTCATCCTATAAATCCCTATCTTTCTACAGAGACATTCTCCAACTCCACAAATCCATTTTGATTAAACCAATCAAAGATAAGATTAACCCCAATAAAGTGATTTACCACTCACTTTATATTCACAACATTGTTAGCCTTGATCAATGGGGACATCCCTCTGTTTACAAGAAACTTCCTGATCACCCTGTTGAATATAACTACTATGATTACATTGATGCTTGGTTCAAAATTCTCCTTTATGAAAATGAAGGATTCACTCACTCGTGGTTCATCCAATTTGACCACAAATTCAATTCAGTGATTCCTTCATGGTTCAACAGATGGTGGCACCAGAATGGGGCCATTCCAAATATTTTACCTACTGAATTGCTGGATCAAGTCAACTACTTTGCCACAATAAACAAAGTCACTGATCACACTAGTCAATTCCCTGCTTTGTTGCTGTTTGTATCAAAATATAAGGTCCCGTGGATCCTTAAATGGAGATACAACATTGAAGACAGAACTGTTATACGACAGTATTTGGTAAAATGGTGGGGCAGTTATAACCACCAGAAGATAATTAATCAAGTTATGTTGGAATTTCCAGTCAAAGTTCCGACACCTGTTAAAATCTCAACACCAGTAAAACAAGTTCAACCAGTCAAGCAAGAAGACACCCTTGTTCAATCTGATTCCCCCACAGTTTCGAACATCAGGCTCAATAGCCCTGCTCAACGGTCGTCAAGGACATCCAAATCAAAAACAAAATGTTCACAACTGCTCATGTTGGCTCAATAATTAATTGCCCAAGCAAGCCAGGAAGAAGAAGACAGCTCTTCCGAAGGATCAACAACTGATAAAAACCCATATGGGTCTGCATTCCAAGATGCCCAGAACCCTTTTTGATGATGCCACTACAGTCAACAGCTGGCCTCCTCAACGCCAGTTCCAGTCACAAACCTGCTCACCCTGCTCAACAGCTGGCACATCTTTTACCAGCCTATTAAAATTATGAATAGTAAAAACTACTGTTCACTTTTTTACTGTTCATCCAGCTAATCAACTACTGTTCACAGTACTGCTCAACACTGTTCAACCATCGTAGAAGGTCCAAAGGGTTCACAATGAACCCTTGATAACTGTATGGCTCCTCATCCTTCATCTATAAAAGGATAGAGTTGGCTCTGGTAAGACCCCGAAATAGACCAGGATCTATTTCTCTCTTCTCTCTAAATGTTAAAACTTCGAATTGAAGTTCTCTCTCTCTCTCTCTCACGGAGGTCCTCCTCCTCCTCGTTAAACCAATAAGTATGATACTGGTAATGTTCACTAATGAGTTGATCCTCTCTGATCGTTATCAATGTTAAACTGATGTATTGATTTCACTTGCTATGGTTGGCTTTGCCACCTAACTGTTTATTTTCTATTCATGGACGGCTCAGCCGCCTTTATTAACTGTTTTACTTACTGTTAATGGTCGGCTCAGCCGCCTGATTTACTCTGATAATGTCTGTTCTTCCCTTTCCCTGCAAGCATGGGAGATGGGAGAGAGTAGGATGGGTTTTTATTATCCCCTACACACACACCCACATATATATATATATACTAGTACATATACAAATTTCACAAGCACCCCTTCAACTTATGATTCTATCATTTAAACCCCAAATCGAATAAACTCCCAAATTTCTCATTTATTCAATACTTTAGCCTATATAAAACCTTTAAACCATTGTTTGAAAATACGGGTCTCTATATCCTACCCTCCTTAGGGGAATTTCGTCCTCGAAATTTACGAGCCAAGTCACCAATCTCTTTACACAACCCTGTGCCACATTTCCGCGATCATAACTTGATCCTCCACTCTCTACGTAGACCTTCCCTTACCCTTTTGTTCCACGGAACCTCTCACTAACAGTATGATCCTATCACTCAACAACCAGTCTCACATACCTACGATGCTCACTGTTTCACCTCAAGTACTACACTCACCTCTAATCGCTCTCCTGAAACCTCAACCTTCACAGATATTCCAATTCTGACGCTCACTCCGAGATTCAACAATATATACCTTCTCGTTCTCCAAATTCTGAATTCCACGCTCTCCTTTCCCAATCAATGTTAACTATTAATCTAGGAGAAACCCCAATTAATCTCTACAGTAATAAAACCAAAGAACCCAAAATCCAACAATTTGACTTCCTAATGATCACTACCTCCCGCTCAACTATGAACACCAACTCACCATAATTAGACTTCTTACGTCTCAAAGCTATTGACCTCCCTTTCAGTTCCAAGAGCGACACATCTCACAATCGATCCAACTCTTGTAATAATACTATGGACAGACACCAATACCAACATACATAAGACAAATCACTAGTCATGATCTCCAACTCGCACTCTATTCATTTTCATAACTATTTCTTATGAACTCTACACAAACGTCAAACGCCCTTATTGTCCATCTAACATTTAAACATAACCACTAAGATTCATCGTCGATTTCTGCTTTAGAAGTCTAAACTCACTTCTATCACAATATGCTGTCTCTACGTATCTCAACATGACTCAACCTTAAAACCATTCATGTAAACTCTCAAGTCCATTATTCTCGTTACCGCCAGCCACTAACCACTCCCAACGGTGGGTTGACACATCCCGGAAACCTTTCGCCTCTAATTCTGTAATCGTATCGCACATAGGAGTAGCAAGGACACAATATATATATATATATATATATATATATATATATACACGGAGTTAAACTCTACTTTCTTCAAAGTTTACGCTTCACCACGACTGGTAAAAAAAAGGACATATGTCAGATTATGACAACAAAAATAACCCCTCATAACGGATACCCACATATGCTTCATTGCTTGTTCTACAGTGTACACTAAAAGTAAACTTCACGCATGGATACTACATAACAAGTCAAACATGTAGGCTTAAGCTGAATATCAACAAATTTCATACACCAAATATCCCAACAAACCAACCGTACCATTTTAACAGCTTACACGAAACCAAACATATTCACGCATTAACAGACTCACAGAGTGTCCAACGGACTCATCAAGTATCCAACACTTCTCAATTTGTGGCTTTAAAAAGCCCAACTGTTACCTCATTCTTTGCACTCTCATAGTGCCTTCACACAACGTTTATTCACTGTACCAATCTCAAGCATTCCGAGTCATTTAGTCAAAACAAATCACATATTTCCCAAATTCATAATCTCAAACATCACATCACAAGTACACATGTTATCAATTCTAATTATTCCTCTATTCCAACAACATTACAACCTAACAGCATGTTTATACTTCTCGTTATATTCTAAAACTCCAATTACTTCATTATTTAAGAATCGATCTCACTCGCACCAATAATCCCTAACGGTTCCGCTCACCACGTGTTTCACTGCTCACAGTTTTCTCTTGACCAAGTAATAACGTCAGCCTCAATATCCCTCAAAGGCATTCGCCACTTCTACACTCAACATTAAGAACAACAACTTCTATTACCACCACCATCTCTGCTATCACCATTATTATCACCATTACCTCTTAATCTTTCTTAAACAAACTCATCACCTTAATAGCACACCTGAACACGTCCTATACTGTCACTAGTCTAGTCTACATTCCCGATTACATACATACACATATTCTCTATACTCAAGTCCTTCAACTCACAACACACTATTTTTTCCACATGCCTATCGCTTTCAAGGTTCCTACCATTTTCACTCAGGACACCATTTACACTTTGCCTCATTGTCAGCTTTAACCGTTCACATTCGTATCGCCCTCACTTCAGATAAATCTCTCACTACACACTTTCAGCAATCATTCGGCTCAATTCACATCGATATAGGTCACCTCAAGTCTTGTTGTCCCTCTCACAAGATTCCTATATACAACCATCTATCTCCACTTTCGAGCCTAGAGATTTAGCCCCATATACGCAATCCTAGTGTCCAATTGACTTTTCGAGACTTCCATCTAGAAGGGGCGGTGATCAAGCACCTCTTCCGACTGGATCTCATCGGTAGTCGCCAATGTGTCCAGAAGACACATACAGTATCCCGACACCCTAACTATAGCCCTCATATTCCTATCTCAACTTAGACACTTATATCTCCTATGTAGGTTCGACTTGCCCTACCTATGCTTATAATAAATGCCTCAATAACTACCATTACAACAACCAACCACAATTATCACCACAACAGGTCTTTACCTTTTTCAAACACATTCAATACATGCACTAACTCAATTCCCAACGCATATATTACTCACCTTATTCTTATACCCTATATAGCTCATCTCATACAGGTTTTAACTTAACACATAATCCGTGCAATTCAATTAAAACCATATCTAACACTCACCCCGTAAATCATATCAACATTCTATCCTTTTTATCATATGCTATCTTATATTTTGCTTCACACGTTAACATAGCCACATTCATAATCACCACAATGAGGTTTAAGCCTCTAACTTCCCAATTCGGGTCAATTACTCAATGTCACTAAGCTGTAATGCAAAATGCAACACCTCTATGATGCACTAATTCAATCATGCAAGCACAAGCACACAGGGTTTTGTAAAAAGTATGCGGCGGATTTTGAATCCATGAGACTAAAAAGTCTCCCCACGATCTCTAGGTGTTCTAAACCTATGCTCTGATACCAAGTTGTCACGCCCTTGATTTTCAACATAAATAATAATCATTTGTGATAAATAAATTCCTCGCTAAAGTACAGATAATACCTAAATAACATTTCTCCCCCCTGTTCTCAAATTAAATACAAATGTTTCAATCCTGGCTCGAGGTCCCAAATTATCAAATACCATTATCCGAAGAAAATTAATGTTACAATTTACAATAGTCATCCCTCAAAATACTTCTCTTGAAAACCTTTCAATAATATGATCATGCATGCACATCACGTACGCCATGTCAACTCTTGGATTGTACCTGAAAATGATAATAGGTTTGAGCAAACACGTGCCCAGTAGAGAAATCTTTACACAACTATATGAGAATGTGATGAAATATGTACCAGAAATGAATGAGTTTCAATAAACCAACACAAGCTCGAAGATTTACCATAATAGACAAACGGATATCGACTTCAATGTTCTAAGCGTCTTATTAGGATTCTTATCAAACACGTGTCAAACTAAAAGCTGCACCAAGTTCACATCAAACCAAACAAGCCTACAACAGATTCTCAACCACATCATTACTCCATGCATGAACACTACAATCTATCTCGGTTTCACATTCTCGATTATCCAACCTCTTTCCCACAAAACTTTCCCATGAGTGACCAATAAAGTGATCGGTGTTTCACATTAATTGTTCCTCATTCATAATCGTCTTTCATTCTCAAATTCTCGTTTATACTCTCATGAGCGAGTGCTCCTACCAGGCGTTATGGGACCCGCTTCCCCTGCCCTAGCACCACACCCGTTGGTGGGCCTAGTCCATGTCATGAGCGAGTGCTCCTGCCGGGCGTTATGGGACCCGCTTCCCCTGCCCTAGCACCACACCCGTTGGTGGGCCTAGTCCATGTCATGAGCGAGTGCTCCTGCCGGGCGTTATGGGACCCGCTTCCCCTACTAGTACCACTCTCATTGAAGGAGCTAATTCAAGTCACACATTATAGGTCATCGTACCTAAAATTTCTCCAATACATTTCATAACTCAACCGTTCACCTCAATCACATATAATGAATTCACAACGAAGACGCAATCGCATAGAAGTAGTATAGATAATTTCACCTCATATAACTCGCTATCGTTACGTTATTAGTTTCTCATCACCATATAAGTACTCACATATCAAGAGATATTCTCTCACAACGATTCATAGATTTCTGCCTTGCAATTCACAACACCGCACAAGTTACGCAAGAGATGTACCACATATCAAGCATGAGGAAAATGTCTTATGTATCCATGCCTAGCATTGTTTAACTCAAAGGAATGTTTTACGTGTTCATTTTTCACATTGTATGTCAACACATACAACCTTCGCCCACCTATATTCCTTATGTTCTCTGAACCCTCGTTTCGGTGTCAAAGGACTCATACGAAGCTCAACAACCACTACAAAGCCTAGTATATCCCTAGCTTCGTCAAACCATTCAATTAAGTACTTAAGAGAGCCTAAAAACATCCGTGTCTCACCCACACGATTCTAAGGAAAAGGATTAACCGACGTTTACGAACACATCTACCTTATCTGACCACCAAACCTTATTGGTTAAGAATTAGGAGATGAGACCACCACCATTGGAAAGTAGACTTCCGGCACATGAATTTCGATATAAAATTTGCCCAAAATGGAATTTGGATGAAAAAGTTATGCTCGTTCGAAGTTTTCTCAAAAATGCTGATTTTTGAATACCTACCGGTAGGTATTCAATACCGGTAAATACCTACCGGTAGAAGACCAGAATTTCCCAAAAAAATGACAGATCTTTGAATACCTACCGGTAGATATTCAATACCTACCCGTAGGAGACCAGAATTTCACAAAAGTGGCACGACTGGACATCGTTTCTACCGGTAGGTCCAAGATTCCTACCGGTAGGACTTGGGCTTTCAGTGCACGATTCTCAGATTTGCAAGAACAACTCCAACAACAAAACCAACGATTTTGGCCACGATTTAAGTACCAAATCAATGCATAAACATATAATAGAGGTGAGAAATCCCTACCGTAATGATCAAAGATCGAAGTTCAAGCTCCAACAACCGAGCCCTAGCTTTCTAGCCTCCAAATCTTCCAAGAACGAGCTCTAGCACGAACCCACACGATCCAAGGCTCGTATCGCGGGTAGATGATGGATTGAAGGTCGGGATATGTGGGTTTTGAGGTTGGAGGTTGGGTTTTGAGCTCTATGGAGCAAGAGAGAGAAAAAGCCGGAGGGAGAGAGACAGATCGGGAGAGAGCCGAGAGGTAGAGAGAGAGTGGGATGAGTTTTATTATCCCTTACACACACACCCACATATATATATATACTAGTACATATACAAATTTCACGAGCACCCCTTCAACTTACGATTCTATCATTTAAACCCCAAATCGAATAAACTCCCAAATTTCTCATTTATTCAATACTTTAGCCTATATAAAACCTTTAAACCATTGTTTGAAATTACGGGTCTCTATAGTGGGTGTGTTGCTAAATGTTACACATAATCGAGTTTTATTATTTTGACTCCTCTTGACGTTCTGTTTTGAATGATAGTTAGTGTAGTCTGCGCCCAGATCTATGTGTTTTCATACCCTTCTTTTTCTTTTTCTCCCGTCCTTTTTCCGTTATCATCGGGTTGCCCATGCCTACATGGGTAGAAATTGATGCAAGTCTGTGTAGAAATTGAACTTCAGAATAGTAACTACATGGGTACATAATTTTTAGCAAATTGAGTCAATTCCAATCGGGGTGGGTAGCGTTGTAGGCACGGGTAAGCACTATGCCGATCCGGTGATTGCTTACACTGAGGTATTTCAACCAAAGCTGAGTTCTCTGTAGCTTTTTTCGATAGCCTGTTTTTTTCTCGGCGTCCGAACTAATTTTCTTTTACTCTTTATATAGTTAGTTTATGGTATTTGATAACTATTAGTGATTGAAGTTACATTGAGATTTTTGATTTCTGGGTTCTAATATGTTCTTTCATTTCTGCAAATGGGTTTAATGTATGTGGTGGGGGATCCATAGTAGTGGTATTTACTTAGATTCCATAAGCAAATTGATAGTAGTTCTTTATAGCTAGCTTAAAAGTTTAGTTGGGGGAGTGCCGTAAGCACGGAAAATTCTTTTTCATGCCACTAAGAAGAGAATCACATACTACATACTAATGAATTGATTTAGTGTTTGAGCCACTAGCTAGCAAGTGCCATAGGCACGGGCAAGCATTAGTCCAAATATAAAAGACAACAAATACCCAAATGATCAGATGGACGCCAACCAAATATGAACGCATCAATGAAAACTTCCAAAAACTACAGATCTGACAAGCCATATGAGTTGCCCCGCCAAAAACATCATCTATGGTAAGAGCACTATTGGCACAGATATTATTGTGAAGCAATATCGTCTCTGAAAGTACCCAATTTGTAGACAAAATCTTCGTTCAAAGACGAAATTAAAAACTCTCGAGAAGACGAGAAACAAAAACTTTCACAGATCACGAAAAGTCGTTGATCTGAAGAGATGAGAGAAAAACAAAACAAAGACAAAACTAAGCTATGGCCTTCCCTTCCCCTCCCACCGCCGTACAATAGTGTGAAACCTTATGGGGGAGAGGAAAGGAGAAGAAGGATATTAGTGGTGATCAGGGTGTTGAGAGAGAGAGAGAGAGAGAGAATTATCCCTAGATAATATGTTTCGGTTGTCCTGTATATAGATAGTACTAGTGCTTACCCGTGCCTACGGCACTTGCCAGCTAGTGGCTTAAATACTAAATCGATTCATTAGTGTGTAGTATATGATTCTCTTCTTAGTGGCACGAAAGAGAATTACCTGTACTTACAGCACTCCCTTAACTAAACTTTTAAGCTAGATACAAAAAACTATCAATTTGCTTATGGAATCCCTGTAAATACCAGGAAAAAAGTTAAAACCAAGTAGCAAACAATAGCAACAAACATAAGCATATTTCCAACAGAGAGATGGAATTCTGTCATATATGGGTAAAGACACCGTCATATCACAGAGAAACAAATTAGCAGCAGAAATATACTCAACATAAAGAAGAAATGTACACCATCAGCATCAAAGATCTTCACATCACCCAAACAAATTCACTCATCTCTATTATAAAACAGAAGGGTGTGGGGACAAGTTGTTGGAATGGTTAAGATTGAATTGATCCAAGGGATGAGGTGAGATTTCCCTTTTATTAAATTGTCACGACCTGAATTTTCAACATAAAGTAAATAACGTTCTATAATAAAAGGACCTCGCTTGCCATCGTATTCCCAAAATAATATCCCACCTGTTTAAATTACAAACAAGTTTCCAATTCAAAAGAATATACTGTAGGGAGGTAATCCCGAACAGACGCAAATAGTAACTAAACATGAGATGTTCGGGAAACACGTGATCTAAGAAGATGCCGCCGGCCAGTGGTTAAAGACCGGTGACCGAAGGGGTCATCAGGACCACACTATCTGTTCGACGATAAGGGCCAGAGACATGAGATGTCTTTGGCCCAATTTTACCCGAACAGGGGCATGCTTCGATAAACACGAGGAATTGCTAGACCGGGTAAGTGACATGAGAAGTCACTGGTCCAAGTAAGCTGTTCGGCAACAAGGAAGCCGAACAGGAGCAGCATTCTGGAGGACGCTCTGGAGGGATCCATGAATGGCAATACTCAGTAAGGAAACAGAATCAGGACGAGATACCCAACGAGAATGGGATCCATGGTCCATTAAGAGAAAGGTTCCTAAACGATTTAAAAGGAAACAAGCAATTTAGGGAATGAGAATCCAAAGGATACGGGGTTTCCTATACGGGGTAGGAGATCTAGGAAAACAAAGATGCTTGGAGAGCAAGCCGCAGCGAATCTATAAATACGAGGTGAACATAGAGAAAAAGGTACGCAATATTCGATATTCATACTGCAGTTTCTCTCTGATAATTAGGGTTTTTGAGCTGGTACGCGATACTAACTTAGGCATCGGAGGGCCTTTGCCACGAGAGGCAAAGGTGCGCTCACCCCTGTCTGTTTTGCAGGCTAGGGTTCAGGCAGCACACTAGGGTTCCGACGAAGAAGCACGTGAAGCTGTTATCAAACAGTACTGTTTTAAGCACTGTCTGGATTTTTCCCCCTACAATTGGCGCCTTCTGTGGGAAACGAACGAGTTTCATTTGAAAAACGACCATGGTGGAAGTAGACCCAGTCACACCGCTTGCAGAGAAGAACCAGGCTGGTGGGGAAGAAGGCGAATCCCCTCCAGGTGCTCCGAAAAAGCATGCTGGTGGCCATAGCAAGAAAATAACGAGCAAGGATCGTCCCATAACCCTTCAAGATGATCTGAAGAACAAGGAAGGTGGGACGGCCACAGAAACCACGAGAAGAAGCAGGTCCCACCGTGGGATAGAGTTGGTGGCACATTCGAAAAGTGTGCGCAGCAATAAGGATATCCTGGACCGGAAGAGGCAGGAGATAGAGGAGTACGCTCGTCTAATTAAAAGGCGAGAATACGAAATCCAACAGCTCGAACGGATACGAGAACATCCGGAGGATTCTGGACTTTCACGAAGAAAGTCCAGAGGAGGAGGTCTGGTGGTGGCGGAGTATAAGAAAGCTTTTTCACGAAGAAAAAGGAGCAGGAGACTCACTCCGAAACGGGCAAGGGCTTCTTCAAGAAAAAGGAGAAGCAAGAGCAGAAGTTCCACCCCAGAGGAAGGTGGGACCAGGAAGCATCACAGGGACAGGTACGAGAGACCTGACTCCGATTGGGAGAGGCATGCTGCTAAGATCGCGAAGGGGCAAGAAGAGGCAACCGCGTCTGCACGAGAAGCAGCACGGAAGGCTCTTAGCAACATAGCCTCTTCT
Organism: Rhododendron molle; assembly: GCA_025413875.1. NCBI lineage: Eukaryota > Viridiplantae > Streptophyta > Magnoliopsida > Ericales > Ericaceae > Rhododendron > Rhododendron molle. The sequence continues at coordinate 17,730,891 of CM046388.1, read as the reverse complement.
CCTTTTGTGAAGAGATTGAAGGAGGCAAGGTTGCCAAGCAGGGTGAAGCACGGGACCTTCGTCCCATATGAAACTAATGCTGACCCCGTGGCACACATACGGCATTACCAACAGGCAATGTTCATGCATGATGGCGACGACGCGATCATGTGCAAAATGTTCCCGTCGAGTCTGGGAAAGGTGGCCTTATCTTGGTTCCATAAATTGGAGCCGAACACCATACGAGGATGGAGGCAGTTGGCCGAAGAATTCACTGCCCGGTTCCTAACCAGCAGAAAACCGCCTAAGACTTTCGAAAGCCTCTCAATTATGAAACAGGGAGAGAACGAGCCAATCAGAGACTACGCCAAAAAGTATTGGGAAACCTTCAACGAGATTGAAAGTTGCAGCGAGGAATACACTATAGCCACGTTCAAAACTGGGTTGCCTATTCGGGGGGAACTACGAAAGTCCCTGAATATGAATCCGGTGAGCACGCTGGCACAGCTGATGGAACGAATTGAACAGCATGCCAGGAACGAGGATGACATACTGCGGGAGGATGGCAAGCTGGGTGCCGAGCAGTCCAGGGTCTATGCAAAAAAGGCGGATAAGCCAGAGCCCAGAACATACAAGGAAAGGAAGGAATTCGGGCAGGCCAAGAGAGAGCCGAACAGAGAGAGACCACCTCCTGACCCAAAGTCGTTCTTTTCAATTGCTACAGTTTAGAAGGAGCCCATCTACAGGATTCTTTATCGATTTAAGAATCAGCCTTACTTCAAATGGCCCCAGCCTCAGGGAGGAGATAAGGATGCGAAACGTGCTACGAATCAGCATTGCAGCTACCACAAAGACTGGGGTCACATGACTGAAGACTGCGAGATGTTTAAGAGGCACCTCGACGATTTGGTCTCTCGGGGCTACCTTAAAGAATTCATCCAGGAGGATCCCAAGGATAAGGGGAAGGCCATGGAGTTGGATTACGAACAGGATCCTAAAGGAGTAATCCATATGATACATGGGTTGGCCGCGCCTTATACGAGAAATGAGGTAAGGTTGCTCCAGAGACAAATCAAACACAACCAACATGTCATGAGGTTGGGAAAGAAGAGAGGACGAGAGAATGACGTAGGCAACGAAGGCCTAGTCTTCTCAGACGAAGATTTGAAAGAAGTCCAGGTGCCCCATAACGATGCCTTGGTCATAACCCTACGAATTGGGGAGTATGATATCGAGAGGATCCTAGTAGACTCAGGAAGCTGTACAGAGATATTATACTACGAAGCATTCAAAAGGATGGGTTTGACTCAAGTAGATTTGGAGCAGTCAAAGACACCGTTAGTGGGATTTGGAGCAGGGGCAGTCTGGCCTCTAGGGAAGATAACCCTCCCTGTCCGTGCAGGTTCAGTAGTCCTGCGAACTGACTTTCTGGTTGTAGACGTCCCGTCTTCCTATAACGCGATTATAGGGAGAACTTGGTTACACAAGATGAGGGCTGTTTCTTCTACTTACCACCAGATGGTGAAATTCCCAGGGTCTAATGGAATTGAAAAGATCAGGGGTAACCAAAAGGCGGCATAGCAATGTTTGATCTCAATCATCAAGAAAATGCCAAAGGCCCATAACGTCCATACAGTGGAAGTACCTGATCAACCGACTATCGAGGACGTCGGGAGAAATCCAGCGGAGAAAGTGGTGGAAGGCCTGAAGAAAATACAGATCAACGAGACTGATCCGGAGAGGTATTTTCTGATTGGGGAGTCACTAACAGAAACGGAAGAAGCCGAATTGATAAGTTTCCTAAACGAGCACGTCGATGTTTTCGCATGGGTACCAGAGGAGATGCCTGGAGTAGATGCAGACGTGATCTGCCACCACTTAAACGTGGACCCCCAACATAGGCCAGTGATCCAAAAGAAGAGAAGGGCAGCCACCCAACACGCCGATGCTGTCATCGAAGAGGTGGATCGCCTGCTGGAAGCCAAGGCAATACGAGAAGTTTATTATCCAGAATGGCTGTCCAACACTGTAGTAGTGAAGAAGAAGAATGGGAAATGGCGTGTCTGTGTAGACTTCACAGACTTAAATAAAGCGTGTCCCAAAGACAGCTTCCCTCTCCCAAGGATAGATCAATTGGTTGATGCAACTGCTGGATACGAGCGGATGAGTTTCCTCGACGCATATCGAGGATATCATCAGATCGCCATGTTTGGGCCGGATTAGGAGAAAACATCTTTCATCACGCCACGGGTGTTGTACTGTTATACTATAATGCCTTTTGGATTGAGGAATGTAGGGGCAACATATCAAAGGCTGGCAACCATTATGTTCAAGAAGTTGCTCGGCAGGACTATGGAGGTTTACATAGACGATATGGTTGTGAAAAGCGAAGCCAAACACGGTCACATAGCAGACCTCAAAGAGGCCTTCTAAATCTTGAGGAAGTACAAGTTAAAGCTTAACGCCTCGAAGTGCGCATTTGGAGTGGGCTCCGGAAAGTTTCTAGGCCACTTGGTGACCATAAGAGGGATCGAGGCAAATCCTGACCAGATAGCAACCTTGCAGGGGCTACAGAGCCCTAGGACAACGAGAGAAGTCCAAAGGCTGACTGGTTGCAGCTCTTAACCGGTTCATTAGCCGTTCAAGCGACATGCAGGCCTTTCTTTCAATTGTTGAAGAAAAGAGAGGATTCGAGTGGGGAGCGAGAATGTGAGAGCTTTCCAGGACTTAAAGAAATACCTGGCTTATGCCCCGCTCCTATCAACCCCAGAACCAGGAGAGACCTTGGTGTTGTACTTGGCAGTTTCTGAGCATGCAGTAAGTGCGGTTCTGTTAAGGGATAAGGAGGCTGAGCAAATTCCAGTTTACTATGTGAGTAAGACGCTGTTGGACGCAGAAACGAGGTATCTGCCCCTTGAAAAACTCGTCCTTGCTTTAAGGACAGCCACAAGGAAATTACCCCACTACTTCTAGAGCCACAAGGTGGTAGTCTACACTGAATATCCACTGAAGTCCCTGCTACGGAAAGCAGACTTCTCGGGAAGGATCTCCACCTGGTCCGTTGAGTTGAGCCAGTACGACATCGATTATCAACCGCGCACCGCGATTAAAGGCCAAGTGTTGGCTGATTTCGTAGCAGAGTTTTCTCCTTCTGTAGCACCCCAGCCTCCTACGAGGAAGGAGCGCCGAACGGGGACTTCGAACAAAAGAAGTGAGGTATCAGCCGAACAGAACGCCGAGGAATGGAAGTTAATTGTAGACGGCTTGGCGTGTAACTCCGCCCGTGCCGCATCGCCCTGCTCCCACCCGTGAGTCATGATAGAGCTCTGTCCGGCCGATTCGGCTCGAACAACGTGGCGTAATATGAAGCACTCTTGATCGGCCTTAAAAATGCAAAAACTGGGGCGAAAAAGGTCAGGGTCTACTGCGACTCACAATTGGTGTTACGTCAACTGTCGGGGAATACGAGACCCGGAGTGAGAAAATGGCGCTCACGTGGAAGCGGCTAAAGACTGCTCGACACCTTCAAAAGGTTTACATTAAACGATAAGCTCCGGCAAAATTCCCATGCGGATTCTTTGGCTTGGTTGGTCGCAGCACTACGTAATTCTGTGAGGAAGGTAGCAAGGATTACCCGACCACCGAGCATTGGCCGAGTGTTGAAATGGTCCCGACGTAAACCAAAGGCCAAGTTGGATGGATCCAATTGTGGGATTCCTACGAGACGGGACACTTCCTACTGACAAAAAGGAGGCCCACAAAATCAGAACCAAGTCCGCTAGGTTCTGGCTATCCCCAGAAGGAAAGCTATATAGAAAGTCCTTTACTGGACCATACCTGCTCTGCGTGCACCCCGAGATGGTGCAGAAGTTCCTCCGCGAGATTCATGAGGGAACATGTGGGAGCCATGCTGGGGGCAGGTCCATCGCCCACCGAGCAATCACACAGGGGTACTGGTGGCCACATATGCAGGAAGATGCAAAGGTTTATGTAAAGATTTGTGAGAAATGCCAGAAGTTCTCACCGATGATTAGAACACCACCAAGATCTGGTGCCCTTGACTAGTCCATGGCCATTTGCTCAATGGGGGATGGACATCGTTGGTCCACTTCACAAGGCTACTGGGAACCGAAAATTCCTGCTGGTAGCAACAGACTACTTCACGAAATGGATTGAAGCTGAGCCTTTGGCTAAAATTACTGAACCTATGATAGAGAGGTTTGTTTGGAAGAGTATCATTACCCGTTTCGGGGTCCCTTATTATTTGGTCACTGACAATGGGTCGCAGTTTCAAAAGAAGTTCAAGGCTTTCTGTGCCCAATATGGAATAAGAAATTATTATTCAACCCCTGCTTACCCTCAGAGTAATAGGCAAGCAGAGGCATCCAATAAAACCATTTTGGATGGGATCAAGAAGAGGCTGGATAAAGCAAAGGGCAAGTGGCCTGACAAGTTGCCACTGGTATTGTGGGCGCACCGAACAACGCCTAGGAGGTCTATGGGAGAGACCCCCTATTCTTTGGCTTATGGAACAGAGGCAGTCATTCCATTAGAAGTTGGCCTTCCTACCAACAGAACTGTTTTGGTCGAAAGTGGGGGAAATGACAGGGCTCTTGAAATTGAGCTCGACCTTGCCGAGGAAAGGAGAGAGAGAGCCCTGGTGCATTTGGCCTCCTATCAGGAACAGTTGATGAGGAACTACAACAAGCATGTCCACCCACGAGAGTTTGGTGTTGAAGACCTTGTGCTCCGCAAGGTGCTCGGCAACACCATGGTTGCCAATGAGGGCAAGTTAGGAGCTAATTGGGAAGGCCCATATCGAGTTACTGAGGTTGTGGGCATTGGGGCCTATCGTTTGGCAGACTTGGACGGGAACCTAGTGCCACGGCCCTGGAATGTCCACAACTTGAGGAAGTTCTTTGTTTGAAAGACTTCGGCTTACTTTTTATTCTGTTTTAGAATTGTGATTGTGTGGGAATTATGAATACAGTTCCCTTGTGTTTCCCTTTTTAGTTGCATGGGGTACGCATAACGACCCCTTGAGTTTTGAGGATTAAGAATAAAATCATGTCTTTTGCAATATATTAACTCTTTTTATTTCAGAAATTCTGTTTTACTTATGGATTGTTTTGATCTATAAATACGAATAATGGCCTTCCAATCCCTTTCTTCGTATTGGGGAGCAGGGAATGGGTACGAATATACGTTTTGGTTATTTATGCATGAAAAGCTTTAACATACGAGAGTACGAAATACTTAAGAATTATTTACGAGTATAAAACTTACAAGTACGAAACACTTGTAAAAACGAAATATCTAGATTCATCCAAGTATGAAAAACTTTCTTTTAAGTACGAAATACTTAAATTTGTTCAAGTATGAGAAACTTTGCTAAGTACGTGATACTTAATGAGAAACTTTGCTAAGTACGAGACACTTAAAGTACGTGATACTTAATATTATTTAAGCATGAGAAACTTAAATTAAAACGTACGAGAAACGTAACGAAGTTATGTTTGTATCTAAATATGAGAAATTTAGATAAACGTATGCATCTGATCATATGCATAAAAGATACGAGATATCATAAACAGTTCCTGGCCACGAAGGGCCTAGCAAATTCAACAGGCCTAGCAACAGCCACCAAAATTAAAGTACCATGCCACGAAGGGCCAAAAACCGTGTTATCAAAACGTTTAAGTTAACCGATGCCACGCAGGGCCAGGAAAATCACGGTCACGCAGGACCAACAGTACTGTCGTTTCTGAGGGAAGAAGGGCTTACCATGTCAGTCCAGATTCTGGACCTCTGGAGAGGAATTGTCAGGGACCTCGGTGTTAGCTCCAGCGCGGGGTTCGTTGACGGCAGCATCCTCTTTTTCCAAATTGACAGGTGCAGCTAAGGGCTCCAGAGCAGCTTGTTCGACAGAAACCTCTTGGCTCTCCATCTGCACGTCTGCATTGGTGTCAACAAAGTTGTCAATTTGATGCTCAACCTCGTCCTCTTCCTGTTCCACCTGATTCTGAGAGGCCGCTGCACGGGAACTTGGCAAGTCATTCTCTACCCATAAAGGGCAATCATCTGCAGCGCCAATCTTTGTCAAGCAAGCCTCCCAGCCAGCGGCCCATATCTGGTCTTGAATGCCCGGCATTTGCTCCACATAACTTGCAGTGGCAGCATCAAAGCCCTTATTGTAACCATCCTCAAAAGCAACCTTCTTGGAACTGTTGATCTCGGCCAGGGCTTGATTAAGGCTGTCCTCGGTAGTCGCAAGTTTGTCTCTTGCTTCTACATAATCCGATTTGGCGTTGTTTCTCTCATTCTCCAGCCTTGCCACTGTTCGGAGCAGCCTGGTGTTTTCAGTCAGGAGTCTGATTCTCTCAGACTCAGCGTCTTGGAATTTCTGGCCTAACGTGACCATCTTTTGGATAAGCTGAGCATCAAGAATTAATTTACGATTAGCACTCTACAAAAGATGACGAGAAGGGTTAAGAGTAAAATCTCAAGTACCTTGATTCCACTAACGAGCCCCGTGGAAACCAGCCGGTCAGGAGGGGACGTGGCTTCTTTCTGCATATCTACGGGCAGCAATAGCCCTTGAGCTAGGGCCAGTGCAGTCTCTGAGGAACTAGCACTATCCCCAATATTGACTGGACGGTCACCTCTGATGAGTTGAGGGGTCCAGACCTCATGAGTCACTTGTGTGTTCGGGAGGGGGTCTCCAAGTTGGATACCGCAACTTGAGGAACAGAGTCCCCAGCCCCCTGATTTCTGGGACGTTTGTCCCGATGAGCATCTTGGCCCTCAAGGGAACTGTCACGTTCCCGAGGGGAAGAAGAAGATCGTGTTGAAACCCCTTTGGTGCGACGAGGAGCCGGAGGGGCCTGTCCGGTAGATGGGGCGCGGCCAGAAGAGCCCCGTCCCCGAGAAGAGACGGTGAGAAGGGAGCTAAGGTTCAAGGGTTGACGAGACATGTCACCTGAGTGTGGTGGAGATGGAGAGTAGCCGGAGGATGACGATTGGTTGGTGTCACGATTTGGAGCTGGCTGTTCGGACTGATGCTGAGAGGAAGCTTGATGACGTGCAGATCTTCGTGCAACCACGCGAGTAAGTGGAACGCCGTCAGGAATAGCAATTTCCCCGGCCAGGCCAACGACAGTCACCCCAGAGTTGGATCTTTGGCTTCTTGATTGGGGAGCAGGCAGTGCTAGTGCTGGGATGGGCAAGTCTCCGGTCAATGACTCCCCTGTATGAAGGGTCGTAGCCTAGCAGTACTTCAGCGTTACGACCACGACCATAAGTACGGGTCCCACGCTCTCCCTTGTATCTCAGGATTCTGTTTATCTCCTCTGTTCGGACGCAGCTCGACTCCCTGCTCGGGCGAGTATTCGCGTTTGTAGCTGTAAAAAGCAAAGACATTAACGTTAGAAAATACAATTGAGAGTGCAAAGACGAAAATGACAAAAGGAAAGATGCAAATCAGGAGCATACGTGGGTAGCCCCACTCGTGGGGGCAGTGGCAACCCACCACCTGGCCATCTTACCCCATTGGCTCGAAGCCTCCAGTGACATAGAGAAAGTCCATCTCATGGTCTCGAGCAGAGTCAGGCAAGTTTAGCACGAGACGCTTCTCCGCTTTCCTCACCTTGAGATAGTAGGTGTTGTATTCGCGGTTTAAAACTATGCTATACCACCATTGGATGTCCCAAATTCCTATTTGGGTACCTAATATCCTATTTAAGGCCACAATCCCCATCACCAATCTGAAGAAATTGGTGGACACTTACATAGGCGTGAGACGGTTCCAGTTTAGTACACGCCGAAGCAGTGGATCAAGAGGGAAACGGACTCCGCCCTCGACAATGGCGACGACTGGAATGCAAGTTCGTTCCCAAGAACAGGCGTTCCTCTCAGCACCCAAGGGAGCCAGTTCGAGTACTACATTATCAGGGACGTTGTAAGTCGTCCTAAAAGCTGCCATTGCAGCGGGAGTTTCGCAAAGTTTCCTAAACTTGCCAGGCTTAAGTTCGTTGCCACTTTCACCCGCCATGGATGAATTCAAAACGAAACCAAAAAAAATGGGTACGACAAAAACCCTAAGTATGGTAGAATCTGAGAATGAAGGTCTCAGAGGAACACGAAAGGTAAAAGTAATAAAGGAACGAGAATCTTACGAAGGGATTGGAGGTTGCCTGAGATGAGATCGAGTTTTCAGACGGCGGCAATGGCGGGTACGAAAAAGGTATTCTTCGCCTGGTTTTAGAGAGAGACAGAGGTGAGTTTCGAATGAAAAGTGAAAACCCAAAAAGATCCCTTTTTGGGATTTAGGAGAAGAGACGGAGATGAAACGTCTCCTCTCACTCCGTTAAGCAAAAAGAAACGGCAGAAGAAGCCTGGAGGGGCGCTGGTTTGACGCCGTCTGGCCCAAACGTCAATTCAAATTAAATGAGGAAGCGTACGGGATACGCCACGTGGAACCATTATTCCGAAATAATAAATGACTGAAGCCGCCAAAAATAAGACTTCAAAAGACACGAATGATTATACCCCATCAGGGCCAAAATACTTACACATCGATTTTAAGTTTCACCATATACCCCCGAACAATGGTATAAGGGTGAAACTGGGGAGCAATTGTAGGGAGGTAATCCCGAACAGACGCAAATAGTAACTAAACATGAGATGTTCGGGAAACACGTGATCCGTTGAAATAAGAAGATGCCGCCGGCTAGTGGTTAAAGACCGGTGACCGAAGGGGTCATCAAGACCATACTATCTGTTCGGCGATAAGGGCCAGAGACATGAGATGTCTTTGGCCCAATTTTACCCGAACAGGGGCATGCTTCGATAAACACGAGGAATTGCTAGACCGGGTAAGTGACATGAGAAGTCACTGGTCCAAGTAAGCTGTTCGGCAACAAGGAAGCCGAACAGGAGCAGCATTCTGGAGGACGCTCTGGAGGGATCCATGAATGGCAATACTCAGTAAGGAAACAGAATCAGGACGAGATACCCAACGAGAATGGGATCCACGGTCCATTAAGAGAAAGGTTCCTAAACAATTTAAAAGGAAACAAGCAATTTAGGGAATGAGAATCCAAAGGATACGGGGTTTCCTATATGAGGTAGGAGATCTAGGGAAACAAAGATGCTTGGAGAGCAAGCCGCAGCGAATCTATAAATACGAGGTGAACATAGAGAAAAAGGTACGCAATATTCGATATTCATACTGCAGTTTCTCTCTGATAATTAGGGTTTTTGAGCTGGTACGCGATACTAACTTAGGCATCGGAGGGCCTTTGCCACGAGAGGCAAAGGTGCGCTCACCCCTGTCTGTTTTGCAGGCTAGAGTTCAGGCAGCACACTAGGGTTCCGGCGAAGAAGCACGTGAAGCTGTTATCAAACAGTACTGTTTTAAGCACTGTCTGGATTTTTCCCCCTACATATACAAATTTGGCACCACGGCCCAAATTAACTTAAGTACAGTTACAACACATGCAGAGTGTTACAAACTTCCTTGTCAAAAGAAATTCATGAATACTTAGTTACAAAACCATCTTGATCAAAAGCTAAACTATTACAAGATGAAATAGTAACTAAAAGTGATAAGCTTTCAAAAGTCATCCACAGTCCAAGCACGCAATGCATGATGCTACTGTCCGGCATTAGTACCTGAAAAGAAGGATTTTGTTGAGCTACAATAGCCCAGTAGGAAAATCTTTACCAAAGTTATATGCATACATGAGGATGGGGCAAGAAAAGGAAACAAGTTGATACGACTCAATCGATGAAAAGCAATCAACAATGAGTATGTCTATCATTCGGTACGATTAATTCGAGTCAAAGTATCATCGTATTATGCCATATAATTCAAAGGACACAAACATCTCCAACACTCCCGACACGACACGCTATCACCAATTCCCACTGACTGTATTTCCACCCCTTGCATTACAGTATAACATCTCAAGAGTTACCATATTACCACCCCTCGCGTTACGGTGAACCCTACAACCCGGACCATCGTATTACCACCCCTAGCGTTACGAGGCCCACATGAGTCTCTGTATTACCACCCCTTGCGTTACGAGGCTCCCAATACCAACTTCTGACTCATGCAACTACTTTCCTACTCAATATGTAAGAACAAACCTTCCTATGATCACAATCGTTCGTGAGACTCCATTCGGTATGCCAACAATATCACATTTAAACTATAAACATGCCCAAGCAATCAATCCATAGAATACGATTTCAATCATATGACCTAACATTCATTCTCTACCAAAAGGAAGCCAACGAAACAAGGGTATCGTCAAATCATCATAGGAACTCAATTGGACATGCTTGAAATGGTTTAGGAGGTGTTACGAGGGTGTTAAGAATGCCCGGAGTTCAGAACAAGTGATGAGGAATCAAACAAGGTTCAAGCAGTTTTTCTGAGTCAAGGTACCGATACCTTAAAAACATGGTATCGATACCAAACCAATCCAGAGAGCAAACAAGAATCAGGGTATCGGTACCTCGAAAACTTAGGTAGCGATACCTCAAAAAAATGGTATCGCTACCAATGCCTGACAGCAGGCGATTTTGTAGATTTTGACAGGTTTCGATTTGGACCAAAAACAAGGCTAAGGACCAACTCTTACACCAAATTCAACACATATACATATAAGAGAGGTCAAGAAATCCCTACCTCGAGTCAAAGAGCGAAACCCAAGAGATTTCGAACGAGCCCTAGCTCCGAACTCTTCAAAATCAATGAAATGCTTTCCTCCGAGCTTGACCCACGAAATTTAGAGCTCAACAACGCGATTGAAAAGCTCGAGGGAGGTTGATCTTTGAGGTCTAGGAGTGGAGTCTTGAGTGAGAGGAGAGGAGAGAGAGAGAGATCTGCAGGAGAGAAGAGAGAGCCGAGAGTTTTGAAATGGGAAAATGATCCCCTACGCACACATTCACCCCTTTTTATACCCCTATATCTATATATTACACTCACACTCCCTCAACCTTCTATTTATTCACTTCCATCCTCAATTCAATAAATCACCCAATAAATCATATTATTCCCAATTTAGGCATTTAATAAATACTTCGAAAATTAAAATTATTCGGGTCTCTACATAAATTGTCTAGCCTCTTTCATTTAATTACAAAATTGCCATCAATCAAAATTACACCCACTTTCAAATTTGAAACCCTACTGCAGAAGCACTCTCTCTCTCTCTCTTGACACTCTCATTGGTGTTACCAACGAAATCCACTGGCGTCGATCCTCAAGGCTGAGCTAAAAGCTGCGTTTTGTAGGTAATTTGGGAAAACTAGACCTTCGAACCAGTTTTTGATTCTATCGTGCATACTCAGTTGAACCATTTACTTTACTACCTCACTCCTTTTCCCCTTTATATTTTTCTAGGTATTGCTCTTTTTCTTTTTATTTGTTGGCTGTCTTGATGATGATTCCAAAATCCAAATCGACCCATTAGATGTTTTCATCCTTTATATGGAGACCTTTCTTTGTTGTAGTTGTAATTCTGTTATTGAAATTACCTATTTAAAACGTAAAAAAAGTGGGTGTGATGGAGCTTTTCTGTGGTGATGCAAAGAGGTAGGAGGCGGGACTCCGTGCCGAAAACCCCTGTGACTCTGTGCAGAGGGGTTTTGTGCGGAGGGTTTTTTTTTTTACGTTTTTGCTATGCATATTCATTAGAAACTAAATTATTCATTATATTGCAGAGTGGATGGATTTGTTTGCTTTCACTTCTTCATCTTTTTGTATTAGGTTCTTTTTGTATATTAGGAAAATTTCACAATCTCCTATGCACTTGCTCAATTGTTAGGCTTTGTGTTCCAATGAAAACTCTTTTATCCTAACTGTCGCTTTGTGTACCAGTTTAATTTTCAACAATTTTAGCCACTATTAAGATTCAAAGGGTAATTCCAATTCCAATCGGGGTGGATAGTGCCATAGGTACGAGAAAACACTAGTCTTATATATAGTGAAGTAACAAATTCAATCTCTTTAAAATTGGTTCTTGAATACAGTCAATCTCATAGATTATGTCATCTCATTTTTCCATATGTAAGGAAAAAATGCAAATCGATAAGAACCCACTAGATTTTTCAAACCTCTGAGAGAAACCCTTCCCAATCTTTTTTCCGCACTAAGCTTGAAAGAGTCCACCAAAAACAATAGTGTTTAGATTTAGCTTATAAAAAACAAAAACACAAATGTAGAAACAGGGGAAAAAAATAAAATTAGTTGCCATGCTATTCGAATTGATTCATGCTATAGTTGCCAAAATTTATTTTTTTTCTTTTTATAATTCTCATGCTATTCGAACCACAATCTTAAGAACCGAGATTGATTAGTTTAGCCAAAGGAAAAGGAACAAAACAAAAGAAAAAGGAAGACAAAACTTCTCTCAGCTTAAAGGCTCCTCACATCATATGACGTGAAACTAAACCAACTACCACATCACACCATGCCAAAACAAATTGGTGTAAGCCTACAGTCATCAAAACCAAGAAGAACTAAAAATCGTTGATGCTTAAAAATTGCTATTCCAAAGAACATGTGGTTTACATTTGATTTGGTGTATCTTGGAATGGGTGGGTGTTCAATATTTTGGAAAAGGATGAAAAACCTGAGAAGCTTGGGGCTTGAATAGCTAGAAAAAGCTAAAAAAAAAAAAGAAAAAGAAAAAGAAAAAGAAAAAGAAAAGGAAGCTGCATTTATTGTAGCAAAGGTGCGAACTTAAGCTTTTCCTGAACATTTTTGTGTGCTGTATTGTGAATGAAAGAATTTACTTGGGGATGTTGGGTTGTAACCGGTAAGAGGAGTGTGCCCTCTACGACCACAAAGTCTCTATAGAGCTAAGAAAACCCATGGTGGGCTACAAAAAATATAAGAGAGGTACAAATTTTGCCACATGTATTTTAACAAACACATGGTGGGCAACAGATCAAAAATATCTCTCATAAGCAAGTGGAGGAGTGTTATGGAGGAAGTCTACTAACCCAATTTGATTTCTCCAGATGCTGACGATGGACGATGGACGGTCCCAGTGCTCTGCAGTCAACCCCTTCACTGTAGGGGAAGTCAAAATCGTAGAAAGGATGCAACGAATTGCTTTTCCCCGTTCACCATGGGGAAGTCAGAGTTTCTCCAGAGGGAGAGAGAATTTTGAATCCGTTTCGTTTTTCCTCATTTCTAAAATTCCTTGGAAAGACAATAGATGGCAATTTTGTAATATATGTAAAGAACATGGGCACTTTAATTACTTGGGGAGAATGCACTGTCAGCCCTTAATCAAACAAATCTGAGTTGTTCTAACAATTTGTCCCCACACCCTTCTGTTTTCAGGATTCTTTTTATTCTTTTATTAACAAACCCTTGATTTGTGGGATAAATATTAGTTTCCTTTCTTTTCTTATTCAATTCAAATTTTAAAATTGGCTTCCTTTTTTTGTTCAATTCAAATTTCAAAGCCACCTCCTTTTTTGCTCTATCTATGTGTGATTTTAAATCTCTAAGATCGGTATGTATATACTTGATCAAAGAAATGAATTTGACCACTTCTTTTCTTGATTTTTTTTTTTCGAATAAGCTAACAGGATTGAAGTTTTATACATTAACTCAATTTTATGGCGTTCCAAGTGTTTTCTTTGGAATGGAATTATTGCTTTACTATGCGTTTCGGTCAACCATTTGTTATGATTCGTCATATATTTTAAACTAGCAAAGACCCGCGCTATGCACAGTTTTGAAGATTTCAACTAACTTTAGAGTCATAGAATTTTATTACATGATAGGTTCACATTTAATTTAAATTCATATCAAACAAAACATTCGAGCATTTCAAAAAAAATTCAAATCCATAAATAATTCAACACGCGTACTAAAAATTAATTTAAGTTAAATTGTATAAAGATTTGTAATGACCCGCTCCTGCCTTGTGCAATATTGGCCTCTCTCTGGCTACCCAAGCTCCATAGACTTTCACGTAGGTCACCCATCTCAGGACTACTCCAGAATGAGCAAGCTTAACTAGAAAGTTCCTATGAGTTTTGACGCCCTCACGACTTTAAAAGACCTTGCACAAGATAAGGTCATAATCTATTACTTATAGCTCACAACTTACACTTCACCAAGCGATATGGGACTCATGACTAGGGTCACCACAACTATACTTGGGTCTTTTCTCTCCCATCAAGCTCTAGGGTCACCACGGCCTCAACCCAGGTTTTTTCCCTCACTACGGTGCGTCACAGTAAAAATGTGTGGTAGATGTGACTATGTGAGGAGAGAGTTATGTGGGGAGGATCCGAGTCCGTAACAAAGCCTTATCACCATGCACCCAATAATTTTTCCATCAAATGCATGCTCACCTCGATACGAAACATCCTGAATCAAACAAAACCTATTTAGGTGTAGAATAAGTAGTTTATAGGACTAAATAAAACTATTTTATGTATTTATGATACGACAACCTCGTATTGGAACTGTATATATGTTAATCAATGGTCCTTAATTAGTTTCCACGATCTATCATGGAATAAAATATGGCGAACACTTGTATCAGTTTTTTTTCTTTTTATTTTTTCCTTCCAAAATGACAACAGATGATATTATAGATTTAATAAACAGTAGATCAAGAGGAAACTTCATCCCTAAACAAGAGATCAAGAAACCAAACAGGAGGGAACTCAGTTCAAAGACTACACCCAATTCCAACTAAACACATCGCTCTAAACAGTCGGAGTACTACAGAAAACAACCATAACACTCACAAATGGGTGATAGAAGCCCCACAAACGGAGAGAAATCCCACATAGTCGACACCAAAGAAGAGAACAACAAAAAGAAAATCCGGTAATGGAACTAAATGGAGTTCGCCGTACTAGAGCAAACTTCATCTACCAACCTAAATCTCCTACTCCGGCGGGGGAGGACGCTTCCAGCGACCACGATCTGCAAGGCACTACCTCCAAAAGTTGTCGGACTATACGGCGAAAGAGGTGGAGGAGGGGCAACAGATGGTGGTTTGGGGAGGAGGAGGATGGAGGTGAAGGGGAAAGAAGAGTAAACCTCTGAGATCTAAGATCGGGAGATAGAAAAACTCACGAGGGGGAGAAATCTCTCCTCCCCCTCCCCGTCACCCATTGGGACGTAAAACCTTGGGGAGGAGGGTAAGGAGGAGATGCGGGGCGGCGGCTTATTGCAGAAAGTTATGTGGACCCATTGTCATGATCATCCCTCCCCTCTCTCTCTCTCTCTCTCTCTCTTCAAGCCGTGACATTGGAGGACTCGGGGTGCCTGTGGTGACCCAAGTCACCACAGGGAAGTAGTGCTTCATTACGGTGCTATTTTGCGCAAGAAGAACTAGGGAAAAAAGGGCTGCAAGGCACTATTTGGTGAAAAGAAGAGAAAAAAATTAAGTGCTTTCACTACAAGAAAATCGAGATCTCCCAACGGTTTAGCTAGCAACGGTTCAAAAAACCGTTGGTATAGACGGTGTGTAGCAACGGTTTTTAAACCGTTACTAGAAACAGGACTATAGCAACGGTTTTCATGCAACCGTTACTAGATTATAAGACTATAGCAACGGTTTTCCATAACCGTTACTAAAAACCGGCCTCTAACAACGGTTTTCCATAACCGTTACTAAAACCCGACCTATAGCAACGGTTTTCCATAACCGTTACTAAAAACCGGCCTATAGCAACGGTTTTCCATAACCGTTACTAAAAAGCGGACTATAATCGAGACCATTGATTTTGTTTTCCTTGTTTGTTGATTAAATCATTCTCATAAAAATTTGGCTTGATCGAGTCTAGAAAACTTCTTTATTGAGACAAAATTTCATTAGTAAAATAAATTTTTCTGCCCGATCAAGTATGTAACGATACCCGATTAATTTCATTTTTCGTATGAAGGATGTACTCTTTACTATGTAAAAAATAGATGGTTCTAATCGGGAAAAAAAAGTAGGTGTTTGTATAGAATAAAATGAATTTAAAAACTTGGGTTAAGAATAAATCGATAAAACTCAAATGACATAAGCTAACCCATCTGGTTTGCATAGTATAAATATTAGTAGTCCATTGATATTATACAAGTGTTGGGCTAGCCCATTGGTTTTACACTCGCGCATGCGAGGTCCTGGGTTCGATTCCCAGAAGGAGCAAAACATTGTTGTGTTGCCACGCTGGTGACACGTAGGTGCCACATCAGCGTGCGCCGCGTGGGTGCCACGTCGGCAATACCCGCTCGGCACTGGGAGGCAGGTGGGTGCCATGTCATATTTTACCCCAGATTTTTAGAAAAAAAAAAAACTTGCCTTTAGCAACGGTTACAAGCGTTGCTAAAGAAACCGTTGCTAAAAAAAAATCTGTACCAACGCTTGCCAAAACCGTTGCTATAACCCTACAGCAACGGATATCTCGCGACGGTTTAACCAACGGTTCTATAACCGTTGGTATAGCCTATATTGGTCTTTGGCAACGCTTTTTTGCATCTCTAGCAACACTTTTGACCGTTGCTATTGAACGATTTTCTTGTAGTGTTTAATTTTCAATTCGTTTGAACCAGTGCAAAAATCTTATTTTTCTTCTCATTTTATCCTAAAGGGTCATAATTAATTTTTGACTCTAGGACTCTCGTTTGTTAGTCCTAAGAAATATTTTGTTCTACGATTTTCTTAGGGCTAACCAACGAGAGCCTTAGAGTCAAAAATTAATTATGACTCTTTAGGATAAAATGATCAGAAAAATAAAATCTTCAAACCGGTTCAAACGGTTGAAAATTGGAGCACTAAAATTTTTAACCCTATTTTTTAATATATATATGTTAGGATCATGGGCCACGGTCTCTCTGTGTTGGCAAATTCCACAACAAAACACAAATTTATTTGTATTCTTATTTATCGAGTTGTATTTTATTTTTTATTTATTTTTAGAGTGTCTGTTTAGGAAGTGGAAGGAAATCAAATCTTTTGTAATTGAGAGGTTGAGTTTTTCCGAAACAAAATGGAACCAAATCAAGGAAATCAAGGTGAAGCAAATCATGGGGAATAAAAGGCTATTAGAGTTGGCGCCTCCTTATTTATACAACCTCTCCATATCACTTTTCGGACGGGAAAATTACAGAGCAACTTCAGAGGTTATTTTATGACTTAGAGAATATTAAAAGGAGGGTGTTGCTTGTGGGTCTTGGAGCGTGATTGAGGTTTATTGACCAGTGGGATTAAATGATAATTCCAAGAAGTTTCGTCATCTTTGATTCGACCAATTGAGTCATCTTCTGGTGGATTTTCGGAAGCATCTTGGAAGGCTTATGGATTCAAGGCAGTGACGGTCAAGCACTGGGTGTGGTGAACGTGGATTCGGCAAGTAAGTCTTAGGGCGATTTTTGAGGATTCAGAATCGTAGGGTAAGATTACTTGTAACCGCACAATGTTTTATAGTGTTTGATTCCTTCCCGTGGTTTTTTCCCGTTTAGGGTTTTCGACGTATATCGTTGCGTTCGTTGTTTGGTTGTTTCCGTTTGTGTGATTTGTTTAGTTATTGATTGGTGAAACGTTGATTGAGATTTAAAAATAGCAAATCTATAAACCTAGGCGAGCTAGGATTTTTCAATTGGTATCAGAGTGGGTCGCTCGTAATATTAGAGTTTATTCCTAGAGCGGATCCTAATTTTTTTTGTTATTTGCGCTAAACCTCCTCTCCTAGATGGTTGTAACTATGTATATTGGAAAGCCAGAATGAAGGCTTATTTGAAATCTCAGAACAATCGTGTCTGGCTCTGTAACGTCTTGATTTTCGGGAACAAAATAAATAATTTTCTTAAGAAAATTTGCTAAATAAATATAATTTTCTAAAATAAAGTTTAGCTATTACAATCTCAAGATAAATTCACTGATTGAAAATACATGAACTTCAGAGCAAACTCTAGGCTTTATACAGATCCCAAGCATGCTCGATCTTCGTTCCTGATATTCTTTCCGTGTCGAACTGCATCATCATTAAATCCTGCACCCTCAGGCAAATTGATCGCCGAAGCAATCGATTTACCAGGATACAGACGTATCCGTGAGTGATAAATCACCCAGTAAAATAATCCTAACCCTACCAACCCCTTACTTTACAACTAAGCAGTTTTATCATAATTCATGTGAAAATAATAGAACGATAAGCATTAAATAAGTAAATCCATTAGCAAGCCTTTAGATTACCTTCTTTTAAATCTTACATTTCATAATCATTCCTGCACCATAGTATCCATCGCTTTTCAAACTCAAAATTCCGTTGAACATATTTCAAACGTTTTGCTACCTTCAATATCACGGGGTATTAGTAAACTATCCACACAATTCTAGGTTCATCAGGTTGCCCTCAAGGTCCTGCTAGGCTACCCTCAATACCTGAGGTCCTGCCAGGCTACACCTGAGGTCCTGCTTGGCCATCCTCACAATTCTAGGTCCATCAGGCTGCCCTCAAGATCCTGCTAGGCTACCCTCAATATCTGAGGTCCTGCTTGGCCACCCTAGCTACACTGGGTCTTTCAGGCTACCCTCAAGGTCCTACCAGGCTACCCTTGATCAATACAGGGTCCTGTCAGGCTACCCCCGAGGTCCTGCTAAGCCCACAACTTTCATTTGTTTTTCCTTTTCCATTAACAATAACAACGTCTGCATAATTTCTCATTTGAAACCACCAAGCGAACCAAAGTCCGATCCAACAAATACAACAATCATGAATCCGTAATCAATAAACATGATATGTTTCTATGTGAAAACCAACATAACAATTGATATTGTGTGAGTAAGTAAAATAAATAGTATTTTATGATTGGGCCGATGCCCTTAATTTATTAAATAAATGAGAAATTTTATCAAACAAGTAATTTAATTAGTAATCTTTCATCACTCTATCTATTTATTATAAGTATCATATTCAATTAACACTAAACCAAGGCAACGTAATTATGAACTCAATTGTTTTCATCATTATTTATATATAACACGTAAGTTAAAACCACCAAGGATAAAAACACATCTCTTGGAGCCAAAATTATAATTTTTAAGAAGACTAAGGGAGTAACTGTAATTGTTGTGCCATTTTTATAAACTTCCAGCGGTTATGAACAGTCCCCAAAAACGTGATTACTGCTCACGCTTATGAGCAGTGAACAGTAAATTTTTTGAAAAACTGGGTTCCATTCGTTTGATTCCAATTTCGATTCTTTTCGATTCTAATCATAAAAACCAACAACTTACTACATTAATATACTTAGGGAGAGGTAGGAGAAGGATTATAATACCTTTAATCCGGACGAAACGATTCCGTGGAGTCCGGTGGGTTTTCGTTTTGGCGGTGAAAGATCGGTATTCTAGCAGCAACTTTGGACGAAAATAACTTGACCAAACCTCTACTGTTTTGGACGATTCTTGTGTCTAACGTGAAGATCTTGAAAGGTTCTACAACTTTCGTGAAGAAGTCAAAACCCGAAAACCATTCAAACTAGGAAAAAAGTGGGAGTTTTCATAAGTCATGTTTGCTGTCTGGAAACAGAAATCCGAAAATTTCACTGAACTTTGGACAGCGATAACTCTATCAATCTTTGACCGTTTTGGGTGATTCTTGGGTCGAAATCGAAACTCTCGACGCCCTCTACAACTTTTGTGAAGAAACTTAGGCCTAAAAATGACAGCAACTAGGAGGAAACAGGCCGTGAACAGAGGGACGTGATATGAACGAAAATTGAAAGGGTGTGATCCCTCTTTTCTTTTTTCTATTTTTTTTTGTTTTTGCAGTGGACTAGGAGTGTTGTATTGTGAGAAATGAGAGAGGTATTTATAGAGGATAAGTAGGGAGGTGGTGGAATGAAGGAGGAGAGAGAGATATAGTTTAGGATGAGTTTGGAGGGGAGTAGAAGATTGATTTTGGTAGAATTTTGGTTAGATAGGATAACAGATGAGTATGGATACTTGTATATCTAAAGTATAAATATATATCCAACACAAGTATGTAATAATATCAATTATACACATAATAATGTATTTTAATTATTCAATCTAATTAGTTATTGAATACGAATTTAACATTTCAAATTGTATTAAAAAAAATAGTGCAAAAATCCGGATCGTTACAGGCTCTCAGTTGTTAATGGCTATACCGAGCCTACCACAACTGTGGAAGGTAAAATTGTTCGAAAGCCTGATGAGTCTTGGGATAACACTGATCACTTGAAAGCAACTCATAATTTATATGCCCTTAATGCTATTTTTGGTTGTGTGTCAATATCTGAGTTTCAACGTATTTCAACTTGTGAAATAGCTAAGGATGCTTAGGATATTTTATCCATCACTCATGAGAGGAATAGTCAAGTGAGACAACAAAAACTTCAAAGTATTATCACTGATTTTGAGATGATACGGATGAGTGACAATGAGAACTTTGGTGATTTTTATGCGAGGCTGAGTGAAATTGTGAACTAAAGCTTTAACTTAGGCGAGCCTATTTCTCAAGAGAAAATAGTTAAGAAAATCATGCGTTCTTTACCTAAGAGGTTTATTACTAAAGTTGAAGTCCTTGAATGTTTGCCTAATTTTGATTCTATGAAGGTTGAGGAAGTTGTTGGCCACCTCTTAACTTTTGAAACTAAATTGTCTCAATATAGTCCTAGTCCTCAAAAAGAGAAGAACAAAAACGAGGAAAAATCCTTAGCTTTTTCTAGTTTTAAAGATAGTTTCAAGGTCTCGGATAGTGATGACGATGAATTAGATCAAGAGGAAATGGCTTTGTTTGTTAAAAAATTTGGAAAATTTTTTAAAAAGAATAAAACCTTTGGTCTTAGTTCGAAAGATAAGAATGGTAGGTCTTCCAAGGGTAAAGAGAGGAAAGAGAGCAAATCATCGGGTCCCCCATGTTACGAGTGCATGCATGGGGTTTGGTCATATTGCCCAAGATTGTGCTAACAAAAAATAAATAAATCCTATAATGTCAGGTCTTGGGATGATAGTAACTCTGATGAAGAAGAAAATTGTGGGGGAAATAGTAAAGTCATGGCTTTAAGAGCTTCTGTGCATCCTCATGTGAGTATGTTTAAATTAGAAGATGAGAGTGTGAATGGTGAGGATTTGAGCAATAGTAAAAGTGAGGAGGAAGAGAGTTTGCAAAAAACCTACAATAAACTTTTCAAAGAAAGTTTGAGGTTGACTAAGACTAACATTAAGCTATCTAGTGAAGTGAAGATGAGTGATGAGTCTTACGTGAAACTCAAGCAAGAGCTTTTGGAAGCTCAAGCTCGGGAGAGTCAAGTTGAGAATAATAGGGACTCTTTATTTAATGAACTTGTGGAGATTAAAAGCATGAATGTGAAACTTAGTATTGATTTGTATGCTTCTTTTGAATCTAACAAATTACTTGAGTTAAAAGTAGCTAATTTGCAAGCTGAGCTTGACAAGGCCAATGCTACTTTTAAAAGAATGAATGCAGGTTTAAAGAAATTAGAAGACATTCTTTGTGCTCAAAGAAAAACAAGTGACAAGTCAGGCCTTGGCTTTCATGAAGCTTTATCATCTAAACAACTCGAAGGTAAAGTAAATGAAGCAAAGTCTAAAGAGGTAAATCCTAAACCTAATAGCATTAATCCTGCTAAGAAGCCTCTTTATATTAGAAAAGCTAATGTTTCGAAATTTGTTCCTACATGTCACTATTGTAGTGTAAAAGGTCACACTAGACCTAATTGTTTCCAATTGCATGGTTACTTTCCTCGTGCTCGTATCACTACTAATCATGTCAACACTAGGAGTATGACACCTGAACGTATGCCTAGCAAACCAAGTAGTGTTGTGCAAGTTAAGACCAGACTTATTTGGGTGAGGAAGTCAGACTTGAAACATCGAACGAATATATCTACCAACTCTTTAGATGATACTGGATCATCTGAAGGAGTAGACCTTGCCTTTTAAAGGCTTGCTCTTAACTAATTGCATCCAAAGTCTAGGTTGATTTTCTTGTCTATCTTATACCTAGAGCTATGATTGTTTTTTGGTTGTGCTTAGTTTCTTATCGCACTTAGTTTATATTGTTTTTTTATTGTTTCCTAGACTGTTGTTATTTCTTTTAGGAAAGCAAAAAGATTTTATTTTTGATATATAATTGAAAAAGACAAAAACATTCACATATACCAAAAAAAAAAAATTTTAAAGGCAAAAAAAAAATTTCGCACTGAGCATGCTGCACTTCTTGATGTCTTTGCTATATCTCATACTAGTGCATCTCATGGTTCGTACTTGTCATGCATGCCTTCTCAAGAGCTACTTTCATGAGAATTTCATCGAAAAATCATGTGTTTGGCAGTCATTGCATGTGTTTGTACACGCCCATTGATAGCCTTGAGAAGTTGATCCTTATCTCTTTGGGTGAGTATTTGTCCTTGTGGTGGACACCCTATGTCATTCACCTTGGGTATTGACCTTTGACTTGCATATCCCATGTGAGGTCGATTGGCTCGATTTGATGGGTTAAAAAAGAGAAAATATAAAAAATTGAAAGACTTGAGGAAAGGGTTATCTCTATGTGCACGTGTAAGCTACCATTGACTTGCACCTCATGTATTTTTTTTGAGTCATGGATTTAAGCTACGGCCTTAGATGTGTGAAAGCTGCCCATGACGATGCAAAAATATTGTGTGATTATTTGGTATAAGGTTGGCTTTTCTTGAGGGGGAGAATATCATGTTATATACTCACTTAACCCCGTTTTTTATATGATCATACTTCATGCGGGTTAGAGTTGGTTTGCCGCCCTTGTGATGAATGATGTAAGTTGGTCTCTTCTTGGTTGATATGACCTCATAGGGATGAGTTGATTCTATTGTTAAGGCTATCATTGCACACACTCACTATGACACCTGCATGATTTCATACCCATGGTCGTTCTTTGAAATTTTCTTAGGGTAGTTCCTTTGAAAGCAATCATTACTTGGGGTACCATGCGATGTTTCTTTTGTGTGCGATATATCTTGGTGATTGAGTGCTTCATGTTATATTCTTTTGTCTCTTTGAGATCCCTCTCTATGGGTATATATGGCGGATTGTAATGAGGGGGAGCATTTCTTTGTTTGGTGAGTGAGAGTATCTTGGTTTCATCGTTTTATCTGTGTTTATGCCGAGTCTAGCTATATGCGCTTAATTGGTTTATCTGTGTGTCCTAGCATATATTGTTCATTTATCCCTGCTCTTTCTTTGTCAATCCAGGACAAAAAGGGGGAGACATTTGTTCGCACATTTGTTCGCTTATAACAGATTATGTCTTTTAGTGTTTTTGCAGCTTCACAGGTCGTGACCTCAATCTGTTAGGGGATATGTTTTCTGTGTTGAGTGTGTTTTATCATGGAAGTGCCAAAGGGGGAGATTGTTAGGATCACGGGCCACGGTCTCTCTGTGTTGGCAAATTCCACAACAAAACACACATTTATTTGTATTCCTATTTATCGAGTTGTATTATATTTTTTATTTATTTTTAGAGTGTCTGCTTAGGAAGTGGAAGGAAATCAAATCTTTTGTAATTGAGAGGTTGAGTTTTTAGGAAACAAAGTGGAACCAAATCAAGGAAATCAAGGTGAAGCAAATCAAGGGGAATAAAAGGCTATTAGAATTGGTGCCTCCTTATATATACAACCTCTCCGTATCACTTTGCGGACGGGAAAATTACAAAGCAACTTCAGAGGATATTTTATGACTTAGAGAATATTAAAAGGAGGGTGTTGCTTGTGGGTCGTGGAGCGTGATTAAGGTTTATTGACCCGTGGGATTAAATGATAACTCCAAGAAGTTTCGTCATCTTTGATTCGACCAATTGAGTCATCTTCTGGTGGATTTCCAGAAGCATCTTGGAAGGTTTGTGGATTCAAGGCTGTGGCGGTCAAGCACTGGGTGTGGTGAACGTAGATTCGGCAAGTAAGTCTTAGGGCAATTTTTGAGGATTCAGAATCGTAGGGTAAGATTACTTGTAACCGCACAATGTTTTATAGTATTTGATTCCTTCCCGTGGTTTTTTCTCGTTTAGGGTTTTCCACGTATATCGTTGCGCTCGTTGTTTCGTTGTTTCCGTTTGTGTGATTTGTTTAGTTATTGATTGGTGAATCATTGATTGAGATTTAAAAATAGCAAATCTATAAACCTAGGCGAGCTAGGATTTTTCAATATAAATGGTCTAAAGATTGTTGAAAAATTGAATCAAATATCTCTTAGACTAACAAACGAGAGTCCTAAAGTCAAAATTTAATTATGTCCCTTTAGGATAAAATGAAAAGAAAAACAAGATCTTTGCACTGGTTCAAACGAATTGAAAATTAGAGCACTTAATTTTTCAACATTCTTTAGACCATTTATATATTAAAAAATACGGTTAAAATTTTCAATGCTCTAATTTTCAATCCGTTTAAACCAGTTTGAAGATCTTATTTTCTTGATCATTTTATCCTAAAGAGTCATAATTAATTTTTGACTTTAGGGCTCTTATTGATTAGCCCTAAGAAAATCGTAGAACCAAATATCTCTTAGGACTAACAAATGAGAGTTCTAGAGTCAAAAATTAATTATGACCCTTTAGGATATAATGATAAGAAAAATAAGATATTTGCACTGGTTCAAACGAATTGAAAATTAGAGTACTGAATTTTTTCTCTCTTCTTCACCAAACAGGCCCTTGCAGCTCTTTTATCCCTAGTCTTCTTGCCGCAAAACGGCACCGTATTGACGCACTACTTCCTTGTGGTGACTTGGGTCACCATAGGCACCCCGAGTCCGACATGGGAAGTTATTCGATCCCACTTTCAAACTCCAGCAATCACATGCATTCACATTAGGGTAATATGAACGGAACGCGGGGCCACCAGCAAAACAAGAAAATGGGCAGAGGCAGCGACGTGACGTGATCATCAGTTAGGCAAATTCCCATTGCGTACGCAGAAATTGCACGATAGTCAGGATTTGGCCGGATGATGGAAAGTTGCTGGAGCCATGACCCCATGCGTACGGCGTGAAAGAAAAACTGGGGAAACTACCAGACATAGCTCAAACCAACAGCGCTTCCACTACATGTACTTTTTGATACGTAATTTTTTTTTGGGAAAAAACCGAAATGGTTCCTGTAGTTTAGTGTTTGTGTCAATTTCGTCTTTGCAGTTTGAATTGGCTCGATTTACAATCTGTAGTTTTCATTTTGTTACAACTTGGTCCAATTACTAACTACCGTAAGCCTCCGTTAACCCCAGACACAAATGGGTCCTTTTTCTAGTGAATTATTGAACCCTTTCTTCTCTAATCTCGCAGTCCTAAAGTCTTTTCCTAAAAAGCAAAACAGAGTCACTCTTTTCTAAAAATTCGGTTATCTGGCCAGTGTTCTTTTTTCTAAAATACTTGAATTATTCTTCCGATATTCAAGAGGTGACCAGGCACACTTAAACTCTATGTCCGGTGGAGACTCCAATTTTTTTTTCTAAACTCCTTTTGTGGCCCGAATTACAGCTGGACCTGATTTTCCTTTACCCAGAGATATGTAGGCAACTTGATGAAAGCTCGGTCCCTTCTTTAAAAAAACCCACTTCATTTTCTAAAATTCAAATATTTTTCAAAAATATTCGAACCCTTTTTAGAACACAAACTTCTCATTTTTCCTTTCTTTTCAAGAACCACGTCGCAATTCATAGGAATCGGATCACTTGTCCAGGCCCTAATCCCCCTCACTCCTTCCCCTCGAAGGCGAACGAGACACGTTTCTGTCGAAGGTAAAATCCGAAGCGCGATAAATCACTAAAAGAAATTTGAGATCTCCCAATGGTTTTTTAGTAACGGTTCAAAAAACCGTCGGTATAGATGGTGTGTAGCAACGATTTTCAAAACGTTACTAGAAACCGGGCTATAGCAACGGTTTTCATGCAACCGTTGCTAGATTATAAGACTATAGCAACGGTTTTCCATAACCGTTACTAAAAACCGGACTATAGCAACGGTTTCAAATAACCGTTACTATAAACCGGACTATAGCGACAGTTTTCATTAACCGTTACTAGATTTTTCACACCACCAAAACCAATTTTCTTTCATGCGATCGGTTTTCTATATCCGAACTAACGATCGAGACGGTTGACTTTTTTTTCATGTTGATTAAATCATTCTCGTAAAAATTGGACTCAATCGGATTTGTAATTATATTTAAAATATATACGTTTAATGTAATTCATGATAACAATTAATTAAACCACGTCTTGTGTTGTATTTGAATGTACAGTAGCAACTCGACCACAAAACAACTCTGATGATCGAGACCATTAATTTTGTTTTCCTTATTGATTAAATCATTCTCATAAAATTGATCGAGTTTAGAAAATTTCTTTATTGAGACAAAATTTCATTAGTAAAATAAATTTTTCTGTCCGATCAAGTATGTAACGATACCCGATTAATTTCATTTTTCGAATGAAGGATGTACTCTTTACTATGTAAAAAATAGACGGTTCCAATCGGGAAAAAAAAAACGTAGGTGTAACCGAATTTAAAAACTTGCAATGGATTAAGAATAAATCGATAAAACTCCAATGACATAAGCTAGCCCAGCCGGTTTGCATAATATAAATATTAGTAGGCCCTTGATATTACACAAGTGCTGAGCTAGCTTGGCTAGTTTGCACTTGTGCTCGCATACGCGAGGTCCTGGGTTCAATTCCCAGGAGGAGCAAAATTGTTGAGGAAAATTTCACCTAGGCACCTGATCTTTTACACAAATCACACATAAACACCTGACCTTTCTTAAATTTCATATAAACACCTGAGCTTTTTAAAAACTCATCAATTCAACACCTGACCTTTTTTAAATTTCATATAAACACTTGAGCTTTCTAAAAATTCATCAATTCAACACCTGCCGTCACCCCTCTGTCTAAAATCAAACAGAATGGCTGAGGTGCTCCAAGCAAAAAAAGTTAATTGCTCCAATTTTTAATTTATTTGAACCAGTGCGAAAATCTTATTTTTTTGATTATTTTATCCTAAAGAATCATAATTAATTTTTTACTCTAAAACTCTCGTTAGTTAGCCCTAAGAAAGTCGTAGAATCAAATATCTCTTAGGGCTAACTAACGATAGCCTTAGAGTCAAAAATTAATTATGACCCTTTAGAATAAAATGATCAGAGAAATAAGATCTTCACATCGGTTCAAATGAATTGAAAATTGAAGCAATTAATTTTTCAATCATGTATAGACCGTTTATATATTAAAAAATATGGTTAAAAAATTAAGTATTCCAATTTTCAATTCGTTTAAGCCAAAGTTGTAAAATCAAATATCTCTTAGGACTAACTAACGATAACCTTATAGTCAAAAATTAATTATGACCCTTTAGAATAAAATGATCAGAGAAATAAGATCTTCACATCGGTTCAAACGAATTGAAAATTAGAGCAATTAATTTTTCAACCATGTATAGACCGTTTATATATTAAAAAGTATGGTTAAAAAAATAAGTGCTCCAATTTTCAATCCTTTTGAACCGGTGCGATAATCTTATTTCTCTGATCATTTTATTCTAAAGAGTCATAATTAATTTTTAACTCTAAGGCTATCGTTAGTTAGCCCTAAGAGATATTTGATTTTACGACTTTCTTAGGGTTAAGTAACGAGAGCTTTAGAGTAAAAAATTAAATATGGTTCTTTAGGATAAATGATTAGAAAAATAAGATCTTCACACTGGTTCAAACAAATTAAAAATTGAAGCACTTAACTTTTTTTGTAACGCCCCGAAAATTCGGAGACATTAAAAAAATGATAAAAAGGTTATTTCCACAAAAGAAATTTATAGATTTATTACGTCACCATTTCAAAAGCATATGTCATTATATTACAACTGTTTCGAATAAATTAAAATTTTACAATTTCCCAGATAAACTTAGAAGCTTTCAAAATAGAGTCGACTTAAATTAATCAGAGCGACTATGTGCACGGAAATTAACCAAGGTTTTCAGCTTCTTCCTCAATAGGATTGAACTCGATCGAATCGTACAACACTTTTGTTCCGTCTTCGATACCTGGCGTTCGAGTTACCAGGGCAACATAGTACAGTGAGCGATGACGCTCAACAGCCCAAACCAACCCGAACCCATAACTTACAAACAGCAAGATATATAATTTGAAATGCAATGATATAACATACGGAGAGGACAAGCAATTATTTTTAATTTATATTCTTCAACCTATGTGAAATCTTAGATCTTATCCACAGATCTACTCCTACCCTTGACCACTAAGTTATGGCCATGACATGATTCAACTCCCTCCTTGTGCCCCGATGAAGACCCCAAGTTATCTACTTAAGAGAATTCATTGCGGTAAATTCCACCCCTTACTTTAACGCAAAAAGAAAGAATACGATAAATTCCACCCCTTTCTCTACACCACCCCTTGCACTTCAATCCCGTTTCTCAAAAGTTAATCATAGCCATGCCATACTCAGGGTTCCGCATCCTCGGTAATCAAATCCGAATCCATCATCGTGACCATCCATCCAGATGTCTACCGGGACTCGACTCTAGAGCCCGGACTCAACCTGGCTATGGGACATCACAACGCGTCTCACCATCATCTCACCCATTTTATTTTTCCATTAATCCTATTATCACGTCTAATAGGTTAAATCTGCACATCGTAACCAACTCCGAGAACCTATTGTCCAATCTATCAATACAACAACATGTCACATAGTTCAACATTTTTCGAAACATGCTCACAGGCTAACAACAATTAAATTCGCGATAATAACAAATTATGCGATAAAGCTAAACACGTATTAATTTATCATACGTTCAATTTAATCATGCAATTCAATGATCCAACTCAATATACTAACATGCTAAAACTATTTAACCGTGCAATAACACTAATCATGCGATTAAAATAACTTAAATTATTCCTTTTATTTTCTCTTTTCTTTTTCGAAACTAAAGTCTACGATTTACTCTTAATCACGTCGGGACTTAGAATCTTAGCTTTTTATATTCAATGGTTACATTTATAAACTAATCTAACTTGAGGGACTAATTGTAAATATTCTGAGAATTTTTCCAATCCAGTTGCTACCATTTTCGGGAAAAACAGTGGGCTTCGGCCGGCGGCATCGGAATCGAAAACTAATTAACTTCGGGGCTTAATATTAACTTTTACTACTCAAGAGTTAGATTTGTAAGCTCATAAATCATGAGGGACTAAACTGTAATTATTACAACTAATTTTTCAACTAAGTGTTCCAGACCTATACTATTTCATTTCGGAAAAACGGAGGATCTCGGCCGGGCTCAACCGGTGACGTCGGGTTTGATTATTATCATACCGAAACACGAAACGATCAATACGGAACATAATATATATTTAGGGAGGTGGGTTCAGACAAACTCTCATCCGACGAAACGGGTTCAGAAAGATTTCGGTGGCGATTGGAGTGGCGTGGAGCTCGCCTGGTGGTGACCCGGTGGTGGTGGCTCCAGACTGATTTTCAAGGCTGCGTTCGGAGCTGGAACAAGGCTGAAACGGGGCCGGCTTGCAGCTGGTTTGGGGCGGCTTAAGGGAGCTGAAACGCAGCAGGTTTCGGGGGCGGGAACGGCTCTTCTTGGAGTTGTTTGGCAGCTGGTCCAGTGGTGGTGATCCGGCTGTGAGGAGGAGGAGGCTACGATGGTGATGGTGTTGATCGGAGGAGGAGGAGAAATGGAGTTCGGGTGGTGGGGAATGGAGGCGGTGATGAGTAGCTCGGCTGGAACAGAAAAAGAAAATGGTTTTGTTCTCTCGCTGACTTCTCTCTCTCTCTTCCGCCGAGAATGGGGAAAGGGGAAAATGGTTTCTATCTCTTTGTAGAGGACGGGGGGTGGTGTGTATAAGGTGAGTTTGGATCTAAGAACCTTTACACAAAAACAAAGTAGGTTTAGGGCTTTAATCTAGGGGTTAAAAGAGAGTACTCTTAAGTGTTGTCACACTTTGATTGGCTAAGAAAAAAAAGAATTTGCAGACAAGGATGGAAGAAAATTACTTGGCCGAGTAAAATTGTTTGGGTAATATGAATCAGTGTAACACAAATGTACACACATATACACATTAAGGAATTTACTCATCGAACACGCGTGCGTACACAATCGATTATGAAATTAAATTTGGTGTGACGACATAAATAATTTTCCGCATTAAATAAATTAATGAGCAAAATAATATTTATTTTTTTGGTAATAATTATTATTTATTCAAAAATACTGGGTCTTTACATTTTTTGCTTAGAGCACCTCAGCCATTTCGTTTGGTTTTAGACGGAGGGGTAAGGGTAGGTGTTGAATTGATGAGTTTTTAGAAAGCTCAGATGTTTATATGAAATTTAAGAAAGGTCAAGTGTTGAATTGATGAGTTTTTAGAAAGCTCAGGTGTTTATATGAAGAAAGGTCAGGTGTTTATATGCA
Organism: Rhododendron molle; assembly: GCA_025413875.1. Classification (NCBI taxonomy): domain Eukaryota; kingdom Viridiplantae; phylum Streptophyta; class Magnoliopsida; order Ericales; family Ericaceae; genus Rhododendron; species Rhododendron molle. Next base: position 17,700,411 of record CM046388.1, on the reverse strand, counting down.
ATTTATGTAAAAGGTCAGGTGCCTATGCGAAATTTTCCCAAATTGTTGTGTTGCCTTCCATGCACCACGCGGGCGCCACATGGGAGACAGGTGGAAGCAACGTTAGCGCCACGTGGCTGCCATGTCATATTTTACACCAGATTTAAAAAAAAAAACTTGCCTTTAGCAACACTTGTAACCGTTGCTAAAGAAACCGTTACTAAAAAAAAGTCTATACCAACGCTCGTCAAAACCGTTGCTATACCTCTACACCAACGAATATCTCGCAACGGTTTAGCCAACGGTTGGTGAACCGTTAGTATTGCTTTTAGTAACGCTTTTTGTGTTTTTTAGCAACGCTTTTGACCGTTGTTAGATCCCGGTTTTCTTGTAGTGAATAGAGAATGGAAGCCGTGAAAAAAAATGGAGAATGGAACAATGAGGGTATATATATTTTGGTTCAAAGGTATATCAGGGCAAGAGGAGAATGACAGATTACGATTTTAACCCTAGAAAAAGGGCTCATTCCTGTCTGAGGTTAACGGAGTCTAACGGCAGTTAGTACTTGGACCAAGTTGGAACAAAATGAAAACTACAGAGTGTAAATCGAGTCAATTCAAACTGAGGGACTAAGACACAAACACTAAACTATAAAGACCATTTCTGTTTTTTTCCCTTTTTTTTTTTGACACCTCAAGCTCACCTCAAGCTTATCCCTACAACTCATTCTACAGTCATTTCATACATTTATGCATAAGGTGAGTTGGCCACAAGAGTTGCTGACAAGAGAATCAAATGAGAAACAAAACTCCTCCCTAAGGTATTTAACTACTCTCTTCAATTCCATAATTTTTTTTGATAGAATCGTTAATATACATTAGAGGCCGGGGCACACGTGATGCGTGTGCAAGCCGAATTCTGACCAATATCTTTCCACATATTGTTCGTTTGATCAAATTTTGCCAAAAACGACTTGCACACGCATCGCGTTTGCCCTGACCTCTAGTATGATAATATACTGCACTACAAGAAAATCGAGATCTCCCAACGGTTTAGCTAGCAACGGTTCAAAAAACCGTTGGTATAGACGGTGTGTAGCAACGGTTTTTAAACCGTTACTAGAAACAGGACTATAGCAACGGTTTTCATGCAACCGTTACTAGATTATAAGACTTTAGCAACGGTTTTTCATAACCGTTACTAAAAACCGGCCTCTAGCAACGGTTTTCCGTAACCGTTACTAAAACCCGACCTATAGCAACGGTTTTCCATAACCGTTACTAAAAACCGGCCTATAGCAACGGTTTTCCATAACCGTTACTAAAAACCGGACTATAATCGGGACCATTGATTTTGTTTTCCTTGTTTGTTGATTAAATCATTCTCATAAAAATTTGGCTTGATCGAGTCTAGAAGACTTCTTTATTGAGACAAAATTTCATTAGTAAAATAAATTTTTCTGCCCCGATCAAGTATGTAACGATACCCGATTAATTTCATTTTTCGTATGAAGGATGTACTCTTTACTATGTAAAAAATAGATTGTTCTAATCGGGGAAAAAAAAAAGTAGGTGTTTGTATAGAATAAACTGAATTTAAAAACTTGGGTTAAGAATAAATCGATAAAACTCAAATGACATAAACTAACCTTGGTTTGCATAGTATAAATATTAGTAGTCCATTGATATTACACAAGTGTTGGGCTAGCCGCTGGTTTGCACATGAGGGAGGTCCTGGGTTCAATTCCCAGGAGGAGCAAAACATTGTTGTGTTGCCACGCGGGTGACACGTAGGCGCCACGTCAGCGACAGGGGGGAGGCCACGTGGCTGCCATGTCATATTTTACCCCAGATTTTTAGAAAAAAAAAAACTTGCCTTTAGCAACGGTTACAAGCGTTGCTAAAGAAACCGTTGCTAAAAAAAAATCTGTACCAACGCTTGCCAAAACCGTTGCTATAACCCTACAGCAACGGATATCTCGCGACGGTTTAACCAACGGTTCTATAACCGTTGGTATAGCCTATATTGGTCTTTAGCAACGCTTTTTTGCATCTCTAGCAACACTTTTGACCGTTGCTATTGAACGATTTTCTTGTAGTGCTGCGGCTACCACCACACTCCACGGCCAACGTAAACACATACCTCTATTTCCCAGCTAGGCGACTCAGCCTAAAGCCACACCAATAATCCGCATATATAGGTGCGTCTGATTCCATGCGCGACATGACGGTTAGGTTTGATATCATATATTAGATGGGAAAATTATATAAACATACAGCAAAATTGAAACAAATTCATATAAGACAACACAACCACACACACACAAAAAAATCCAAGAAGCCAATCTAGATGGGAAAAAACTGTCTTTTGGGGTTTTTTCGTAATCTTATACCAATTTTTTTTCCCTACCTTGGTCATTTTTTTTATTTATATTTTTCCGATTTCCTCTCATCGAAATGAATGTTGTGTGATGTTGAAATTTAACTCAAATCTAATAGAAAATATTAAAATGCCAAAAACCCTGTACCCAATGTAAGTGTCTCCAAAAAGTTAGTCAAAGGGTGCCTTAATTTATTCATCCTCTAGAGGCTGGACGCATGCAATGTGAGTGCAAGTCGTGTGCAAGTCAGGCTATGTGCAATTATGCCAAAATAGGTTTCAACTTCGTTGTAGATCTTTCGTACTACATGTACGACACTTCCAAACATAATTTCGACCAGACATTGGTTAGAGTGAGATACAAATTAAGGACATTGACTACATTACTAGGAAAAAGAATCAGTCATTCGAATGCAAATTGATGAGCATTAAGAATTGAAGTTCTTTTTTTTATCAAGCCAGAAATGAAAGGGTACGTAAAAGCTCAATGGGCTATTGAAATACCCAAATTAATTAAATTTTCTTTTAGGTCTCTTTCTACAAACACGGCTTTCTATGGACATTAGAAATTTACATGTGAAGTGAAAAGGAAACAGAAAGTGCCCAAACCATTTATTCTACAATAATATATAAAGGTGGAGCACACTTTGGCGAGGACTCCAAAATGAGGCTGGCTCACATGTCCTCTCCCTAAATTGCCACAAACAGAATAAAGAATTTGCTTTTAAAGTAACCTACACACCTATTAACTGTAAGATCAGAAAAGTAAAATAACCAAACACAGTACCCCACGTTTATAAACGACGTGCAGTTACCACATACACACCTAAGATCTTGATTCCTGATCAGTTATTTCCTCTCCTTTCTGTATAGCAAATTTCGAAAATCCATGGTTGCCAAAAGCTTAATGCTTTGTTTGAAATCTGAGACGTAAGGGGATTTTAAAAAAAAAAAATCCGTCTTTTAAGTCAGTTTTTAAACATTTTCACAAAAAACTGAAGTATATATAAAAAAATTATCGTCAATTATTAGTAACATATATCATTGTGTCTTCATATATTACTAGAGGCAGGGGCATGAGCAAAGCATGTGCACGTTGAATTTGGATAAAATATGCAGAAACCTGATAAAAATATGCCCAACAAGCGGTCAAAAGTAATTGAAGTGCTTATAGCCTTATTTTATCAGAATTTGCTTTGCACAAGCATAGTGTGTGCTCCGACCTCTAGTATATACAAAGGAAGCACAAAAGGAAAATTCCTAATGTTTGGTCACGAAATGGATCAAGGATTGAGCGTGGGCGTGCTAAGACTTGTCGCGTTTAACGTAAGGACTGAATGTCCCTTTTCTGACTTTGTAATTGTAGTGTGAAAGTGGTACAAACCTAAAGGCTAAATTGCAGTGATGGTTCGGGGTTTGCCACAACAGTTGTGAACTTAGCTATTTCCTAACCGTGTAGGAAAAAGAGCAACGTAAAATAAAGACGAACTTTATTATGTCGGAATAATAAAGTTGGGTACAAGGAAAAGTAAAATCCGAATTACTGAAAAAAGTAATTGAGTGAATACAGGAAAAATAAATATAGTTGCTTTGCTGAAAAAACTTTGGTTAAGTGCTGGACTTAATTGATGTGAGAATTCTTTTTTTTTTTTTCTTGAGTTCTACTATTTATAGCCCCAACGTTCCACTCTAGCTGAGCCAAAGAAATCAACTACCAATTCTGAGATGCGCCGAGTGTCCCACGTTGCCCATGTACGACGGTTTGTTTTCCTATAGGCTGCCATGTGTTCAAAAAGTCCCATGAGGGCAGGCAATTCTCCCACATTTTTCGATCATGGGCAGTTAACAAGAATAATGGGCTCCCATTATTACCATTTTTCGTGGGAGATAAACGAAAGTGGGCCATTTTGATTAAATCAAATGGCCTTTACCCAATAACTACTAACCACCCATTATTTCCATTTTACACAATATTCTGGGACCACCAAATAATCACTATGGGTTATTGGCTCTTCTTAATAATAAAGCCCAAAAAGCTTTGAGCTTGTGACCGAATTAAATTAAAATTAATCGGGCCCAATAAATATTGTCTTGGCCCATTAATTTTAATCCAATACATCTCCATTTTTTGCCCAATTTAATTAAATAATAATTAAATGGCCTTCCAAAGCCAGTCCAAGATTTGGTGCCAAAAACGGATATAAAAAAGAAAACTGTTTTCGGCATCCAAACAGTCCTCTGTTGTAGCATATCTTCTTTTGTTTGCCTTGCCAATGGACTTAGAGGGTGTTTGGGAGCCTACTTTTTGGCTTTTCATTTTCAGTTTTTCGGCTTTTTGAATTATGGCCAGAATGTATTTTGAGTATGGTAGGAGTGTTTGGGAGATTTGTGCTGAATGTATCCTAAAATTGAAGTAGTGTTTGGTAGATGATTGTCGAAAATGAATTATGGATTGCATTTTTACCATATTGCCCTTTGTCTTTATTATTTTCTTATAATAGGTGTAAACATGCCACTTGCGTTTTTTTATTATTTTAATTTATTATTCAATAGTTTAGAATATGTTTATTATTCAAGTCTATATTACTCTAAATATGTTTTATTTTTGCCAACGGCCCATTATTATTGTGTTAAATTTTTTTTCCTTATATTTAATTTTTTTTCATTTTCATATGTGGGGTGTAAGACATTCGATTTTTTTATTTGGTATTTTAGAATTTAAATAATAAGACCATGTTACAAGTAATATTTGAAATAAAAAATTTCAGCACTTTAGTTTAACGCCAAACACATACCTCATAATATGAAGAACAATAAAACAAACACAAACCCTTAATATTAGCAAACAAATTAAAGTACCAACCAAAGCACACAAACCACACTTACAAGCTGAAGCAAAAAAAAAAAAACACACAAGTCCAACATTACACAACCTTTTTTGGAAAATAATGAAACAACAAATTCCAACAGGCGGTTCAGAGCTAATTCTCATTCAAGTCCAAACTCCAAGGTGTCGAGGTGACCTAACGTATATTGTTTTCCACAATGAAATCTCGAATAGATGCCCTTACAGTGTCCATGTCACGACCATTATATTGTAGCCTACTTCCATGGTTGCCGTTAGGTGCCGTAGTTTCTACTCCATGATCTGAAGGCAAGAAATTTGGTCATCTATCATAGAAACCAAAAGGAATGTCAGGAAAGTTGTTCCTTCTTATAAAATTATGAATCGCCATCGTTGCGGATACTAGAGATATTTGTGTTGTTATTGTGAAGCCAACGAGCATGTCACAAATCAGAGGCCAACGAGCTTTCCAAACTCCAAATGTCCTTTCAATGGTGCACCAAAGGGAGGAGTATTTGTTACACCTTTCAAAGTTGGTCCTTGGTGTGCCTCCGTCACGCCATTCAGGAGGGTGATATCTACAACCTTTGTATGGTGTTAGATAACCACGAGTGTTTGGGTACCTGGCATTTACCAAATAAAATTGACCTGTAGTGATTGTGCAATACGTTAGATCTAAAATTTTAGTACAATTAGGGTGTAAAACAAGTTATGGTATGTAGGATGGAGAAATCGCAGGACTAACGTCCTTGTGGTGTTGGAAAATTTAACGCAGGATTCCTTGTGGAATCATAAAAAATTCTTGTGTCGTGCGCACTTCCTTCCTATTCCGTTACGGCGAAAGTGAAGCACATATCAACATCACATGCGGCCATAATGTTTTGTGTTGGATACCCTTTACGACCAATTAATCCATTTCTTTATGGGCTCGCCCCTAGGTGGGTGGACTTTTACGAGAGTGCCATCAATAGCCCCAATGCAATTCTACATATACAAAATTGATTGGTTAAAAGACCCAAGGCAACGAATTGGCTGGATACTCATAAAACGAATAAATCAATTACAAAATACCTTGAAATGTGGATAATATGTTGAATTCTTAGTTATTTTCCTATGCACTCCTTGTTGAGGCCATGGTTTAATCCAATCGATAGCCATGCCATTAAGGGAGTTTAGCACATTATGGAACTGCCTTAATACTGTAGACACCCCAATTTGACCTAACGATTATTTCAAGTTCCACCTTGGAGACCATCCCGATGATGAATGGATACAGTGATTGCTAATTGACTTCTCGTAAATCCATGGATTTTTGGTGAGTACTTTTAGCCACTTAGAGGACCCAATTCAGAGCCATACAGCCTTTTAGACAGAAATACAGAATCCTAGGAGAATCCATCTATCGGTCGTAACATTGATCTCACGGCCTTAACTTCATTCTTTCACCTGTGAAACATGTTGTCTGAAAATCTCCCTGAGAGATTGATTCCTCGGCTGCCAGATCCATTCCTCGGCCGCCAAATAGTCTTTTTCCAGAATTCTGGAATGTTCTGTCATTCGTTTGATGTATTCTCAAAACCCTAGTAGCCAAATTTCGATGCGTTCGGACTACGAAAGTAGATCATGAACAAAGATCTTATGTATATATACTTCCCATTTAAACCGTGCATTTCGATTGGTTAGAGTGAGTCACTCAATTGCCTATATAAAGGCGTCTTTGGCTCCAAAATTAACAACTCAATACACCCTCTCACGAGCTAATACTCTGCAGAATCTATCTCCTATACTCTCTCTATAAAAGCCCTAAACTCTTGCAGGCAGCCACGATCAGACGATCAAACCCCCAAAGTACAAACCTTAAAACCTAGGGTTTCGAGAAAAAAGTCAGTCAATCACCCTCAATCCGAAGTAATTGTGCACTGAGAGATCAAGGTGGTGATGCCCAGGGGCCTATGGTTTGATCTCTCTTATGTTTTTGTACATTAATTATAGTATTTTGATTCTCTGATAAGTATTTGTTCTGGCGTGAGGAAGAACATCGGCTAGGGAATCAATACTTTGGCCTATACATCGATCTAGTGGGATTCCTCGATCGTGACATCCATTCACCGGCCAAGGGATCTATTTCTTGGGACAGTTTATCTTTCTTGCTTATTTTGATGCATGTTTTCAATTACCGTACTGGCTCACCTTATCAATTGTTAAAGGCTAATAACCAGATTACGTGTTTAGAATCAAATGAAGGAAATACTAATCATATATCGAAAAATAATGGGCCGGTCTCACGACCGGACAAAGAGAGGTGCCTAACACCATCCCCTTATTGTACTTTTTACTCCCGTACCCGGAATCTCTATCTGTTTTTCTTAGTTTTTATAAACTATGTGGCGACTCTATTTTGATGATAACCGTTATCGTGTGGCGATCTTCCTAGTCATGAGAATATCCACGATTTTGGTTTATGAAGTGGAATCAAACAAACTTGATCAATCTGTATGGCGATGCCCCATTTGGGAGGTGTCTACAGATATAGTCTCCCTCGAATGTTGAAAACATTCTTGGGCATTTCTATTATTAGCTCGTTGGCCCATAATCCAGAGAAATATAGCTACTTACTCAGCAATCGAGATTTGCTCGGATACTTGCAACCCATAATTATGCTCGAGCTGGTAAACAAGTGAAAAAAAATGGGAAAATTTTAGAAATGGTCCCCCTACTTTGCACGAATTCTCATTTTCGTCCCTCTAGTATCAATTGTGTTACTTTTAGCCCTATAGTTTGCATTCTGCCTCAATTTGGTCCCTCTCGCTTACGGCGTTAATGAAACTAACGGAATTGGAGGACAAAATTGTCATTTCACCTCACAGAGGGACGAAATTAAGATTTCATGCAAACTAGAAGGACTATTTCTATAATTTTATTTTTTACTTTTGTTTTTTTAAATAAATTTAAAATACATCATATCTAATATATTTCTCATCTCATTTATTTTGAATAATTAAAATATGCTGAAATTTTTAAAGGTTTTTATTATATATATCACAAAAAATATGAGAAAATTCGAAAATCAACCCCTATGTTAAATGTCTTGGTATTGTATTTTTTTTTTCAATTGAATTTTCACTCTCGTTATTTTCTTTGTCACATGATTAAAAAGAAAAAGTTGTTCAGTAGTATTTAGAAATCAGAAAAGCGATAGGGACCGACGGGTCCCGTAGGGAAATCGTACCGACGGCCGCGCCGGGCCGTCTCCGGCCACCTGACGGCCGATCCGAGCCGTCCAAAAATTCTATAAAAAAAAGGTTTTTATTATGAGGGGGCCCGCTCGAGAATCAACGGCATCCGATGTGTGTAGGGACCGACGGGTTTTTATTATGAGGGGGCCCGCTCGAGAATCAACGAAATCAACACATCACGTTTTTATTTTTTCCTGGAAACTGGAAAAACGCAAAAAAAAAAAAAAACTCCAATACTATTTTTACACTTTTTAATACATTTTCACACATTAATTTTATGCACTTTTACGCATTTCAATACAATTTCTTCAATCCCTGTCAAAAATAAAAAAATAAAAAACAAATTCTCAACGTTAACAACATGGGTTACTTTTCCTATTTTCCATAGGGTTTTGATTTTCACACTTCCTTTTTTGCCTTCTTATGATATTAAGGCTGAGTTCTTGTAAATTTAATTTTTGTCTTCGTTTTGTGTGTTTTGTTTGTCTTTTTTGAATTTTTGTTACTCCATATTTTTTTTGATTAATTAGTTGTTTCAATGAGAATAGTATAAAAAGTAAAAAAATTATGATCAAAAGGCAAAACAAAGTTCATTAAAAACGAAAAAAATATCAATCATCTGTCTTGTTTTATCTAAATTATTCTATTATATGGACTTTTTCCAACATCAATTCCTATTTTTATACTTTTCCGATCTACCTCGTCGAGATGAACGATTAATCCCAAAATTACGAGAAAAAGCCAAATAAAAAATAACTAAAAGTAAAAAAAAAAACTTAAATAAGTTCAATTTGCTCTTCCAAGTTTGAGAGAAGTGCATGGTCCTTTTTATTTTGTAGACTGGATTTATTCGGTTGCCATTTTATGTTTTTTAGAATTTTTGGACGGCTCAGATTAGCCGTCCGGTGGCCGGAGACAGCCCGGCGCGGCCATCAGTACGATTTCCCTATGGAACCCGTCGGTCCCTATCGCTTTTCTGATTTCTAAATACTACTGAACAACTTTTTCTTTTTAATCATGTGACAAAGAAAATAACGAGAGTGAAAATTCAATTGAAAAAAAAATACAATACCAAGACATTTAACATAGGGGTTGATTTTCGAATTTTCTCATATTTTTTGTGATATATATAATAAAAACCTTAAAAAATTTCAACATATTTTAATTATTCAAAATAAATGAGATGAGAAATATATTACATATGATGTATTTTAAATTTATTTATAAAAACAAAAGTAAAAAATAAAATTGTAGAAATAGTCCATCTAGTTTGTATGAAATCTCAATTTAGTCCCTCTGTGAGGTGAAATGACAATTTTGTCCTCCAATTCCATTAGTTTCTTTAACGCCGTAAGCGAGAAGGACCAAATTGGGGCAGAATGCAAACTATAGGGCTAAAAGTAAACACAATTGATACTAGAGGGACGAAAATGAGAATTCATGCAAACTAGAGGGACCATTTCTAAAACTTTTCCAAAAAAAATTTATCTTGCTCATACGATGATTGATATATACGCTTTGGGTTCCCTTCTCCAGCTCGGTGACCCAAGCTTGACCAGTTAAGGCGGAGGTACGACATGGTTCCTTGCACATGTACGTATCATGGTGGATGTTACATATCCCAATGGCAACTCTTCTCATTCTCATTCTTTCATTTGACAAATAATGAGGCCTACGATCACTCGACCCTTCCTCGGTATCGTACAGATCTCCATCATATGGATCTCTGCCATACGGATCGTCGTTGTCCTAATTTTCTTCATCGTAAATATCATGGTCGTAATCATCGGGATTTTCGTAAGTGTTCATTGGATTTGTAAGGGTAAACTACATGCACGGTGGTAGAAGAAGGGTGGTTGTGTTGCAAATGGGGCTTTGTTTCATGTTGTAAAAATCATAGCCCAAGTGTATGGGTATTTACATACCACTCTTGGTTATGTGTTCAACAAAGCAAAGACCACTTGCCAAATTG